>CAOLHI010000661.1:0-732143 GCA_948474755.1 Ctenosaura bakeri | reverse complement strand
CCCTCCAAATGTGACTCAGGTTTCAACCTCAGTAGGTTTTGCAGTAGACCAAGTATTCAGTCCAAGTCCATGCCACCCTGTGAACTTCCAGGAGTGAAGCAAAGCCCAGGAACTATACTGGAACTGTTTTAGAAAAAGCAGAAAACAATTCAGAATAATTTGTATCACTGTCACTAGATCAGCAGTGCAAACAACCAAGAACAGTTCTAGATTAAACTTCATTTTATTTGATTCTTTCTGCTTCCTAACCAGTTTTGGAGTCTGATTCAGAACTTCCATTCTGCTCAGAAAGTTACAAAGAGGAAAATACAAGCTGGGATCCTCCTGGAAAGGTATTCTTGTGTAAGCATCAATTATACTAGAGTAAATCACTTGTTGAGTGATGCATAGTGGGAGGGACAGAGGGGAGGTAGCAATAAAATCCATGTCTGTTGGAGATAACCCTGCTGTATGTGTTTCTGAGTAACTCAGGAACTAATAGTACAGTTTATCTCCTCACAGATATGGGTTTTGCTGTTTCTCCATACCCAGTGTTGTTGCAGTGCTGATGGCCACTTTCCCTCTATCAGTGTTTTGACACTGACCCTAAAACACTAAAGCCCTTTTCGCATTCATTTTTTCTCACGCGAGCGCCCCTTGAGCGCCGTGCAAATGGGAGCGTCGCACCGCACGATGCACCCCCACTTGCGTGGCGCTCACAAGGCTGACGCGGTGCCCGGGCGTATTTTTTGATTTTCAGCTTGAAGCCAAAAATCACCTGTGCTCACACAACGCTCGCAGCGCCCACGTGCACTTACCTGCTGTGCAGAGTGTCGCGAGGCGGCCGGGTCACGCTTCCTTCCCCCACGGAGCCTACAGCTCCCATGGTGCCCTGAGGAAGGAAGGAAGGGGCACTAGCATGACGGACGCACCAGCAGGAAGTGCCTGTGGAAGGAACGAGGGGGAAGCGGCGGCGTCTCGGAGGAGGCTTCTCGTGCGAGACGCCCTCCCCCCTCGCGCAAAAAGGTGCAGTGCGAAAAGGGCCTGAGATAGTTATACCAAGCAACACTATTTTGGCCATAGTTTGGTCTCTTCAATGTCACAGTGACATTTGGCCATACCCTCCCAGTGGTTTCTTCTAGATATTAAACAGAATGGAACTTTCTAGGACACTATAGGCCAGAGGCCAGGGAAACAAGTTTAGGTCCTTGCCTTCTAGCACTGAGTACCACCATCTTCTAGAGTCAGCAAGTCTGTTGCTGTGTGCCTTCAAGTCATTTTTGGCTTATGGCAAGCCTAAGGCAAACCTATCATGAGGTTTTCTTGGTGAGATGCATTCAGGAGGGATTTGCTTTTGCCTTCCTTTGAGGCTATGATAGTGTGAACTGCTATAAAACTGTGCCTTCAGCTCCCATAACAGAGGGATAGCTCAGAGGGATGTCATGGTCAGTGGTGACAAAAGCTGCTAACAGATCTAGCAGAACCAACAATTATGAATGTCACTGTCTACTTTCCACTAAAAATTGGACAGGGAAGATTGGACAATATATATAATTCTAACCAGGAGAAAGAGATTTTAAAAGAGGGAGTGAGATATATTAAACATACTTTAGTTGATGTTAACAGTAAACATACAGCGCTCACTGTTATAAAAATCCTACTAAATGGAAAAAAAGTGTCATTTTGCTCATAGGCCTGATTTAGGAAACTATAAGAACTCTGCTACAAAACAGTTACAAAGCTGGGGATATTTATTTTGTCTTATTTTGTTTAGTGAATCACTGCATATTCTTAAAGTACGCCCAAAGTTCAATCTAATCTAGATGGTATCATCAAAGTTTTATACCATTACTGTAATTACATTGCTGTGCACAACTCAATTACTAAGGATATGGATCGTTACCTGTGCAATTTGATTATGGAATTTAAATCAATATATTTGATATAATTACAGTTAAGGTTACAGTAAATTCTATCAGAAACCATGTTAAGCCCTGCTGTCTTGTTGTATGCATTTTAATAATTCACTTTTAAGCCAGAATACTTCAGTTAGAGAAGGGCACTCTTCTTTCAGAGTAATTTTGCTAAATGGGAGGAAATGACACAGTAAATCACACAGAAGGCTAAATAAATTACCTGTCATGTAGCTTGATGTTATAATTTCCCTTGGACATCCTAGTTTTATAAAGACAATTAACCCTCCCTTCATCATACTCCTGTGTTTTTTTGGGAAAAAAATGCTAAGGTGAACTTTCATAGGGGAAAAAAAAGAGCTTCTGGTGGTTCCTGACTAAATTGTCTTAAGGTGAACACAATACTGGACACTCTCTGAGCTCATAAGTGGGACATCCCAGGCCACTCCAATAAGTAATGTGGTATAACTCACCTGCCGGTTGCTGGAAGATGTACAGCTATGGGAGATGGTGCAAAATGAGGGCATTGCTCCCCCAGTAATACTTATGTTTCCCAAAATGAAATTTCTCCAGTCCTCAAATTTCTAGCATTGCAGAGTGTCAAACAGTGAAAGCCATTCACACCTTGAAGTGCATTTCCTTGGTAACCAACTTCCCCTTTTCTTTGGATACATGAAATGTATTTCTAAGTGCTCAACTGACGTTTTTAGCTACTGCAGTGCTAGACATTTTGGGAAAGAATTCTTTTTGCTTCCCCCAATAGCTACACCTCATCACAGGATTCCCATAGCATAACCTATTCCAAAATACAATGATGAATCATAAAGGAAGATGCTACACACTGGCTGGCATGCTGTTAGTGGTGTATGCATAACTTTCTTTTATGCCTGCATATGTCCCTTTTGGGGTTCTGCAGATCTTCACATTCCCTTTTCCCTGTGCAGCATCCTTCCTTTACAGCCCCTCCACCAAGTACTGCACAGCCCCAAAGTCCCCTTGCATGTCCATCCCATGCCTTGTGGGGAATGGGCAGGATCACAGAACCGTTTCACTCCATCTTCACAGCTTACTTACGAAACTGACTCCAAAACATGTACATTGTCATCTTTTGATACTGAGATGAGATTCTTAGATCAAGTTATGACTGGGCCATAGGTACCACTTAGACTGTTATATTCATCCAGGTACCTGAAAACCACTGCTTTCTATTTTATTTAATGATGGCTAAAGCTTTTCCTCATCCATGCCCCAATCCTTCTCAAGCTTATGAAGCCAATGTACAGTATGGCAATTAATGTGCATGTGTAGATACATGCATATATAAGTTTCATGATATGTATAATTCTTTACAAAATACATGCAGAGCAACTTAAAAGAAAACAGGGTACATTAAACACCATTCAAACCATTCAAATGACACTAAAAGCAGTTCAGATTACTAAAATCAGTGTTGTATGTTAAGCAAGCAAAACAATTAAGCATAAAAACGTTAGGTCACATTTAAACTCAACGGGAGCAGCCAAAGCTCTCTAGTTCCCCAGCTTGGATAAGCAACAGTAAAAGGCTCCATCTTGGCTCCCATCAACCAAGTGTACTTCTGAAAGCTGTTAGACACATTAAGAGGGCCTCCAATATTGAATGCAAATGAGTGAATAGGATTGCATAACAGCATATGTTCCTTCAAACACCAGGGCATATTTTGCTCTGGAAAAGTGAGGTGAAGGTGAAACAAAGGAAGATACTTTAAAATCAGAATAAAAGAAATATAGCAAGCACCTCAACTCCATTTCATATTTGTTGGCAGCAGTACATATATAGCATTAGTTTGGCTCTTGACTTTGTTGCTCATCATTGTGAGGATGTGAGCTCTCACTACTCATTCACTTACTGTTATTGTGTAGTATTGATCTTCTGGAGCGGCAGACATAGCTAAGCCCCAGCAATGGATTGCACAAATATTAGGAGTTTTAGGAGTTAGTACTATGCAGCCTTTGCATTACACTTGGATACTGGACCAGCCTAATTCTACTGCTGTCCACGGTTGCTCAGCCTCAAGCAAATCTGCATGACCATCTTTGTTTTTCATTTTATACAATTTGTATTTTATGTGATTCTTGCTTACCTGTTGCAGAATTTTCTAATTTTTCCTCCTAGACATATGGTTGGATGGCTCGTATGGGTTTGAAAAGCTAAACTTTCTCTTCCAGCTAAGGTTGGAAATGAATACGTCAGCATCTCACTAGCTAACACTCAAGTTCTAGTGTCCAAATTTTTGCATATTCATTATAAACATGTCTCATTGTTTAGCTTCCATTTCCAGTGGGAAATAAATAACAGAAAAAGGGGAAGCCCTGACACAAAAAGCTAGGCCAGTTGTTCCATTTAAATCTCTGCATGTGAAGGAGGCTTGTACTATCACTCCAGTGGAAAAGTGATCCCCGAATCTGAACTTTGAGCAATATTAATATTTCAATAAGGTATTCAAATTTGTCAAACAATTCTTTTGCATGTAATGCGGTGATAATAGTTTCATGCTTCAAGGGAGTAGCACCATTATGTTTAGCTGAAATCTCTTTTCCTGGAGTTTGAATCCATCACTCCATGTCCTAGGGGCCTTTCCACACTACACTGTTATAGCGCTCTTATTCCACTTTCGACATCCTGTGGAATTCTGGGCTTTGTAGTTTACTGAGGCCAAAGAGCTCTCTGGCTGAGAATTCTAAATGCCCCTCTCTAAACTACAAATCCCAGGATTCCCTAGGATGTTGAAAGTGGAATAATAGCACTATAACAGTGTAGTGTGGAAATGGCCCTAGTATCTGGAGCAGCAGAAAACAGACTTGTTCCATCTTCAACATGACATTCTTTCAAATATTTAAACATGGCTTTCATGTCATCTCTTAATCTTCTTTTCATCAGGCTAAACATTCCTAGCTCCCTATGTCACTTCTCATAGGGCATGGTTTCCAGACCCTTCACCATATTTGTTGCTCTCCTCTGGACACATTCCAGCTTGTTAGCATCCTTCTTGAATTGTGGAGCCCAGACTCCAAGTTTTTTTGTCTTTTCCTCAGAGATTTAAACACATTTCAACCACCATCTCCAGTCAAGATCTCACTGAAGGCTCAAGACACACAGAAACTTTATATAGAATTCCTCTCATCCATAAACCCCTTCCATGCACTCCACTGTGCTGGGTTTAATGCTTGAGGTGCCATTCCTGTTGCCTAGAAACCGACTATCAAATAGGGCTGGTAGTCCAAATAGCTAACCCCCAAGCAACTCAGACTAAGGAGTGAAAAACCAATTCTGTTGTTGTTGTGTGCCTTCAAGTTATTTCCAACTCATGCCAATTCTATAATCAACCTATCATGAGATTTTCTGAAGCTGAGAGTATGTGATACACTCAAGGTCACCCAGTGTGTTTATATGGCTGAGCAGGGAATCAAATGCTGGTTGCCAGGGCTGTAGTCCAATTTTCAAACCACTGCACTCCACCTATTGAAGCTAAAATTCTAAAATTCACCACCCTGCTGCTGTGCCACCCTGACATTGAGGGGGTCATGGTGTTACTCCAGTTATGATATGTCGGATAAGAGCACTAGATATCCTTTTTATATCAAATAATTTGGCCTTTGCTTGATCTTTCTCTGCCACCCTACTCCACGTGTTTGCAGAGGCCTCCTGGACGAGCACGTATGGGTGTGGTCTTTAATGGTTGTACATTCCAAGACCCCATTCAGGCAAGCAACTTAAGCCTCTCCGTTGCTTTAAGGGAAAACTTCCCTGCAAACCTGCTTTGCTCGGCGCATATCCACACAAAGCCAAGCCATTCCTTTATGTCGAGCCATCAGCATACTGGCCACGCTATTGTCATTAAGTGGTAAGCTTATCATGCAAAACCTGACCTTTTCCAAATCCTTTGTCCAGCTCCAAATTTCCTTTGTTCTCACTGAGCATAGCATAGCCAGTAGGCACACTCCACCCTATAAAAAGTCCCCACTTTTGGGACTTCCTCAGACTACTTTGGACTTCCATCCCGCCTTGCTACCAGTTGTCTAAGGAAACTCCCCTCAGCAAACCACACTGAGCTTTCTCTCCCAGAACCCCATCCTTCTCTCCAGGACTACGAGACCAGGTGTCGTATTACCTGCTCCCTTGAAACTCTCCATTCCATTTCTAAGTTAGTTAGTATTTTTCGTGACTTTCATGTTGCTTGTTCTTAATAAAATATTATTTGTTACTTTTAAAACCTTGTCTAACTGGTCTCTGACCCGACGCTGTATACATTGGGTAAAAGATCCTAGCGAAGTTACCCTGCCTCTCGGTTAGCTTAAGAGAGTGCTCGAGTTTAATTCCCCCAACTTGTGTTTTCATTTGGTTATTTGGGCACCCCTCCCGGGACCCCCAACATACAGGGTAACAGTAGTTCTGGTAAAGATCTCCTGCAATGTATAGTCACTTGATGTAAAAATAGAAACATAGCTACATGCTACACATGAAATGTAATGTTTAACCTTTACTCCCAAGTAAAGGCCCAACAGCACATTATATTTCGTACGTAAGCTCCACTGATTTTCATCAAACTTACTGTCAACTAATTTGTGATGTATTGTAGCCTTGTGCTGGAAGTAATTTACAACACAGTTATTAAAAAAAATGCAAGTCCAAGTGAGTCAAGTGATACTTTTTCCCAAGAAAGTCTGTATTGAGCTTTAAGCATTGCTTAGTGTGGGGACCCTGTTTTTAAAGGTTTCCGCTTCATCAGACCTCAGCCACACTCAACAATGTATAAGCTCACCATATAAAAGTTCCCACCAAAGAAAATAGTCATATTACTTATATATAAAATTCTTCGTTGTGTTACAAGTGTCAAAAAGGACGTATCTTCAAAGAAAAAAAAAGTCAAAAAACTACCAAATAAAAGGTTCAAAAAATTTAATTTAAGTCTGGTTGAGATCATATGGATAGGTCATCACAGGATATTACAAAAGCACCAGTTCCATTATAACCTTTGTGTATTGTGATTTGGGGAGTACACTAGTTTTTTACTAGCATATAACAAATGCTTAAAATGACAAATGAGAGAAGTCTGAATGGAGCTCACATGCTTTAGATGTGCAATAATAAAAAGTTGATTTTCTTAAACCACATTTATTACGATAATCTCTTCATGAACAATCTAAGGCCTAAGAATGACTCAAATAGGTAATTATTCATGAAAAATTTCAAAGAATGAAAGAGAGACTAAAATTATCTGTTCACTGATAATTTGCAAACAGAAGTTTGAATTCTCAAGTAAATTATGCATTGTGTTTTTTTTTTTTAAATGTTCCAGTTCTGCTTAAAACCCACACACCTACATCAGGTAGCACTTTAACCTGCAGGAATACCAGTGAGAGAGAGATAGGCTGGTTTTGATGGGGACCTCAATATAATTTTTTTGGCAGATAAAGACATAATATGTGGAGTTAAAGGTATCTTCTAAAGGGAAGGTGAAATTGAAATTGGCTTGTCATTACGCACATAATGCATATTATAGCAGCATATTTTAATGCAATTTGGATAGGAACAAAATTTCATCTCCTTGGAAGCAGTGCTTATAATATTCTTCTGTTCACAGCTTTCAGCATTTTTTGTCACTAATAGATGCCACTATTAGATTTTACGGGATGATTTTACATTATCTGATTATTATTCCATGCTCTAGTAGGAAAATTAAGGATAACATTCTCCAGAGGCAAGAGTCCAAGAGAATTCAGGCAAACACAGACCTGCATATATATATTTTATATAACAGAAGATGTGATTTTGTTATGCTAACATGGTTATGCATCTTATGAACTAGGCTGACTATATTGGTTTCTACTCTTGGTTTGGTTCCTTTGCTTGATGATACCCCACCTCCTCTCGAAAGTATTCATATATAAAGTTCCACTATTTTTTAAAATAATGATAATTGCCTGTCTTCCTTTGAATACTGGTATACCACAAATGATACAAAGAACTTCTCTAGAGTTGCAGTTCTTGAAGAGAACCAAATTAATAAGCATATGTTTTCACTTTGGCCACAGCATGATTGAGGCACCCAGTAGATTCAGAAAACATATGGTTCATGAGATGAAATTCATCTTTTTGTAGCACCATGGGCTTTTGTAACTCTTTCAGACCACTTTTTTTGTTAAAAATTAAATCTGACAAATAATCTTGTTTATAACTATATAGATAGCTTTTAGGTAAATGAGGAAGTGACCCAGCAGGACAGAGAGGGAATAGACAGTAGGGCCCTTTCTGCATGAAGTGAATGAATCGCTCTGTGCCATTACTTACCAGCTTTTCTTGGGTCCAAAGTAACGGAGACTTTCTCTTGAGCCCTTCCGCAGGGCTCCTCCATTAGTGCAGGGTGAACCGGAGCAGTGCAAGTTCTGTAGATCTGCACTGCTCTGGCTCAAAATGATGGCTTCCGGTGTCTTCATGGGAGTGGACCAACTGCTGACACTGGCCACACCCACAGCCCGCCCTCTGCTGATCGCAGGCTTGCATTGGTACTAGCCTGTCCATCTGCACAGGTAAGTAGGAATGCAATGGCGTGTTCCAGAAAATGTAAAGATCAGATTTTTCCAGTCTTTACTTAGCTCTCTGGAGGACACTTGGGGGTGGGTTGGATTGGACTAAGGTGCGGAACTAAGTTAAATAGTCCACACCTAGTCTGATCCAAGGTGCAGATGACATCTATGCCGGGACGCCTTGGCTCGTTTTAACGGCCTCGTGCGGAAAGGGCCTAGGTCTTAATCCACATTTTCCTCATATGATATTGTTCTGCCTATCAGACTTCCTTCCTTGGGCTTTGAATACATATTAGACTAATGTATATACCTGACATTGCCAGAAATTTTATTTTCTCATAGGTAATACTTGTTGGAAAGATTTGAGATCCTGTGTCTCTAATTACTCAAACTATCTTGCTCAGTACCTTTAACTTTTCCCCATATTCCCCAATCCAATCTGTATTCAGAGGTTGGGTTCCTGAAGGAATACACTGCCCTCCTCCTTGCTACTAGGCCTTGTTTCCATAGCAACTGCCCAGGCCCAAGAGCACTCCTGCTGAGAATTCTAAAGGCCCCTCCCTAAGCTGCAAACCCTAGGATTCCATAGAATCTTCTCAGGAAACCAATCATATCAGGTCTTTGCCTCACACAGTCAATCATATGAGATCTTCGCCTGACATAGACGAACAAATATACAAACTTTGACTTTTATATAGTAGATAAAAGCATTCAGAAAAAGCAAAGAATGTAAACATAGGAAGCAGTACTATTTGATTATGAAGAAAAATCCAAAATCAATAGCTCAGCAATAGTTTTGCTAGATAAGGAAACAGTCTTTGGAATTCACCAAAATTCTTCATCAAGTACTTTGGAAAATATTGCATTTAGCCATTCAGGGTAGAATCTTCCAGTGGAGAAAAATCCCCTACCATCTGAAGAAGGACTTAGAACCAAGATTTCCTTTTCCTCCAAACACTAGATAATGTTCAGTTTGGCTCTAGTAGATATTCTAACCATCTACAATTAATCAGTGACCAGTGTGGGGTAGTGGTTTGAGCATTGAACTATGACTCTGGGGGTTTAAAGCTCTGCTATGCCTCAGAGAAAGGCAAAGACAACCACTTCTGAACAAGATGAACATGGCAAGAAAACTCCATAATTGGGTTGCCTTAGGGTCACCATAGGTCAGAAAGGACTTGAAGACACACACAGCAGCAGCAGCAGCAACAACAACATTCATCTGTCTTTGCTGATATAAAGAATGTTTTGTTTCTTTTTACAGGCTCTGTACTGATTTAGTATTCTACCCACATTGTGCTTTTTGTACCAAGTAAACTGATTAAGAGTATACTTCATCACACTTTAGTGATCTTTTGGTTGGTCCTAATAAAGAAATTGTTGAACTCTGACTTAAGATAAAGAGTCGCCTCATATTTAAGCAGCAAGACTGTTTATCATGTATACATTGGTGTTTGAAAAAAAATAGTGTAAATATGAAAACAGAAACATATATGACGAGAAACACACTGGACACTTCACAAGTATGAGTGAGCATAAACCACGGAAAATTCATAAGCCTGCATTTCTGTTTTATATTATGTGGGGTTTTGTGCTCCAAATAGCAGTGTTTACAAAGTAAAACCATTGTTTTTTTCTATTAAAAAAAAGATTTGGAATGTATCTGCAGGAGCGTGACATTACTACAATCTGTTTGAAAACTGTGGTACTTTAAAGTAAAATGTGGTTAGGCATGTGCATATCTTTGAAATAGGCTAGGTATTACCTGCATCTCTGCTATGGTTAGTTCATTGTTTCATGCTTTCAAAGAGTATTGGCAAAAAAACAGGGAGACAGATATGCACAGTGAAGTAACAACAGACCTGAAGATCATACTGAATGGCTTTGTGATTATGTGGCTGGAGTGTTATAAGTTGGGGAGATGGGATAAATAATATGGGAATCAGCAGCAAAAACACACTAAGCTCAAGGAAGGACTATCTCCTCTGGACCACACAAAACCAGTAATCACCAAGTTTGTTTGGGTACTATATGGCTAAGGATCCTATGTTGTCTTTCATAAATCATAGCTAAGTAATGGGCAGCGGGAAAAATTGTTGGGAATATACCACATTCAAGTCAAGGATGGGGAAAGCATGGCGTCTGAAAGTCCCCATCAATCCCTCCCCTCAAATTCCCCCATTTTTTTCAAAAAAGAGCACAATTTGGGGATGATTTTCACCCGAAAGCCACACAGAAGGGTCCCCCCAAATGCACAAAGATAGAGAAAAACACCTTACCCCCACCCTCTCCCACTCCCAAATAACTCTGTTTCCATTGGCATCACTCTTAAAATGATGCCCAGAAGCAATTTTCAGTCACCATTTTCAGAGGGACCCTGAATAAAAATTGAGAGCATTTTGGTACATAGGGTGGTACGGCCTATGGGGATGGAGGAACTTGCTCTTCCTCCTATGAAGTTGCCCACCCCTTCTTTAGTGCTATGCTAAGTTCCTTTCCTCCTTTTTCTATCTCTGTCTCTAGAAACAACAGCAAATCTACTGCTGAAATGATTGACCAAAGCCATAGCTCTGAGAGATGAATATTGTAATTCTTTCCACTGAGAAAAGCAGGTGGAATGGGTGATGGAACCATGTCAGCAAAGTGTTGTAAAAGAGACACACTAGGGGTTCCTAAACTTTTTTCAAATTTCAAAAGCTTAAAAAATAATAACAACCCACTTCCTGGGATGCTACTAAGATTTCAGACAGTTCTCAATGTTTCTCTTCACTCACGTCAATTTTTACATCTTTGAAAGTAAGGATTAAAAATACCTGCAGCCCGCCTCAAAGGGCTAGTGTGACAACTGTTAATCAATGGTTGCTTTTGAAGTGCAAAATGTACACTCAACTGTTCTTCGTTTGTGTCCTCTCAAGTCATTCCATTTTAAACCTGTACTGCATCACAATGTCTGCCTTTACCCCTTAAAATCATTTGTACATTCAATTGTCAGGCACTGGAGAGGGGAACTTGTATAAGCTGCTTTTTTAAAGATTACAGTTCCCAGAATTCCCTAAGGAGCATGCCAAATGTCTTAACAGCAGAATCCATTCAAACGTGCCACATACAGCCATTAAGATCCTGGAGAAACCAGTGTTTACAAGGAAATTTATAGGGCCTTTCACCTTTTCTTTTTGAGTTTAAATATAGAAGATGCCTGGAATAAAAACTGGTTTCTTCTTTTAGAGTGAGAGATACATATGGAGGTATATCTGCTTTTTATATGCCTTGGCTGGTAAGGCACGGAACGCAGTCAGTAAAAATAGAAGACTGGCATCCCAAGGTTGTTTGCACATGTTTCAAGAAGACAGAAAAGGAGATGTGGTAAGAAGGAGGGTTGTGATACATAGAAGAAGGGGGCTGTTACAAGCTTTATATTGGAAATTAAATTGTTTCACTAGTTTTTCATTTTGAGTGTATATAAACATTATTTACCTGTGCCAGCTCATGGTGGATTTCTGGCCTTCCAAGCTCCTCATTTGCCTGCAGAGGAGATCGGCGAAGAGAAAATAATCATTCTAAAGATCAGCAGCAGCGACAGAAGCAAAGGCAGCACTATCAATATTCCAATGTATTATCATCTTTTTCCACATAAGATCTCAGGACAGTTAACTATCTTCACGAGGCTGGGCAACTATTGTAGGTTGAGAGGCCTCACTGGATTCTTGTGGGACCCTTCAGGGACACAAAGGCCCTTTTCACATGAGGTGAGGGAATTGCTCTGCGACGCTCCCTGGTGTTTTTTGTCTGCGCTAACGCAGACTTTTACTTACAAAGTTCCACACGGCTCTAGGGTGAATCGGGCTAGCGTGGGTTAATAGATCCACACTATTTCCTCTATGGCCACTCCCTCTAGTCTCCTTACCTCACCCCCTTCGGCTGTGATTGACTGTGATTCAGGGCGCAAATGACAGGAAGGACGGGAAGGACGCTTCCCTGTTATCTTTTGTTTCAGGGCATTCGATGGAAACATTACAGAAGTCTTATTTTTGAAATTGTTATATGTATATTAATTAAAAGATTCTGGTTTTGGAATTTTATTTAATCACCCTGGGAACCTGGGCAATAGGGTGGTTGCACCTTGTGGGCTGATTTCGTTGGCGCCCCAAGAAAAAGGGGCTGTGATGCATCCTGGGGGCTGCCGGGGCAGTCGAGGCTTCTCCTCCTCTCCACCCCCCCCCCAGAACGGGGGAGTGATTTCGGAGGAAACCCGGAGTTCTGCTCCGGATTCCCCGGAAGGGAGAAAGGGGTTCGGGGGTGTGGGGTGGGAGGGGAGGGGAAGGGGCTGCTCAGTCATCTTTTCAATGTATGTGTGTGAGGAGTCCTCGCTTTTCATCCAGAGAGGGGGGCAAGCGGAGAGGAAAGAGAAAAATGCCAGGCGGCTGTGGGGAGGCGCTGCCTTCTCTTGTTAAATCGGCTCAGTAATCCGGTGTCTGAATGGCACCTCTGGGTGATGAAAAATCCATAAGAGACTTTGGCGAAGGAAGGGGAGCCGAGAAGAGGCTGTGTGCGCAGCTGCTGGGAAAGCGGCAGCCATGGCGGCGAAGCACTTGTCCTGTAATCGATTGCCAAGTCCGCTGAGCTGCTCTGCCAAGCACGGAGAGAGAGAGAGAGAGACAGCCCGCATCTTACCACCTCGCCCCCACTCGCACTCCCTCCCTGGCTCACGTGCTCCCCCCTCCCGCCTTTTTCTTTCTCTCTCTCTCTTTCTCTCTCTCTGGCTCCGGGCACCTGGGCGGGCGAGGGGAGGCCAACGTCTCTGCGCACCTGCCCCTGCCTGCCTGCATGTGTGTGTGTGCGTGCGCGAGCGGGCAAGAAGCTCTGTGTGTGCGTGTGTGTGCACGCGTGCACATGCGAGTGAGTGAGTTTGCCGGATCGGTTTCTCAGGGTTTGACCAGTTGTCCCAGGCTAACCCTGCTCTCTGAAGATGGAGAAAGTAAAAAACAGGATTATCCTTAGCTACAGATCCACTGCCATTTCCATAACCCACCGCGGTGCACAAACACACGAGCGATAGGCACAGGCGAGGAGAGGGGAGAGAGAGAGAGGGAGAGGCAGCAAACAAACAAACAAAACAACAAGCAAAAAGAGAGAGAGAGGCTCATTAGCAAAACAAACAAACAAGAGTGTGATGGAATTGATTTGGCGCCGTCCTGTTCTTTGTGGAGTGGGAACAACCACTGAAGCTGTCCACGCCCACAGCCCGCCCTCCATTGATCTCATGGGTGAATCAGTGCGTATCTGCGCTTCTACACAAATGAGCACGTACGCAATAGCGTGCCTCGGGGGGAAAAAAACACATTTTTCCAGGTTTTTAAAAAAGCATGCGCAACTACAGTTGGAGGCGTCTCTGCGCGGATTGAGGTGTGGAACTGAAAAATTATATATGACCCAGCGCACCCCACGATGTAGAAGGCGTCCGTTAGAGGTCGCACTGTCCCATTTTAATTACTCCGTGTGGAAAGGGCCAAAGCTAACTAAAAAACCCTCCAGATTTTTTTAAAAAAGCTTTTAATTTGTCTCCACTAAAAGATCCCAGTAGTGTACCCTTAAAATAGCCCCTGTGACCCAAAACATAGCAATTTCTTCCTCTTAGTTAAACATAAATAAATAAATGAGAGGAATGGAGTACTGTGCAACTCAAAAAATGGCCGTTGGAGGCCATGTGTGGCTTACAGCCACCCAGAGAGAGAGAGAATGAGAGAGAGAGATGCACAAAAACACATAGTTAAATTCCAGACTACAAATATTTAAAGAATAATTTACAAATATCTAAAATCACTAATTATCAACGTCTGTTAAAATACAATAAAAACGCTATAAATTAGCAGCAATAAAAGATAACATCTTGGTACAGATCAAACTACTAAGAGAACAGGGAAACCTACTTCAGATTGGTAGGGCCACAGCAGACTCTGAGAATGTGTAATGATTATTTCACAGCACAATCTGAGATTGTGTGCTGATTATCTCATTGCAATATACAAAGGAGCAGAACCTGTATTCTCCACTAAGATGCTGATGTACAGATGTTTCTGACCAACACCTTCCACTAAACCTGGTGGTTAGCCATGCTGATTGGGACTTATGGAATATACAGTTCAGACATCTAGCAGACATCACACTGGGAAGGCTGCTTTCAGAGAAGCTTTACTAAGTGTATCTCAATCAGCTTTAGAATCTAGAACAACAAACTAAATATCAGAAGCAGTGAGTAATCTGCTAGTCACTCATTTCTAGTTACAGCACTGATTAAGTGAATTCTGAATATAGAGTATTCTTTGCAGAGGTAAAGAATCACATAATGCAGAAATTAATACTATAAATTCAAACCCAAATAAATTTATGAGGTGGCATAATGGACTCCTCTCTCTCTCTCTCTCTCTCTTTCTGTATGTGTGTGCGTGCGTGTGTGTGTGCGATGCATGTGTTGGTATGGCAAATAATAGTATGGCAAACCCTTCCTACCCTTTCTTATGGAGTATCCCTAAAGAGATATTTCTTTCCAAAATTCTTTGGCCACAAATGCCTGCAAGCAATGTCTCAGATGACACTAACGGAATGACTGCTTATTTCTGAATTTCTTCTGACTGTTTTGAGCCATGCCTGGGCACTTACATATATCCCGCAGTGATATATATCCCCTTAATGTGTTTTGTAATTCTTTCCCATTTTAAAAACTCTCTCTCATTAAGATATGTGTCGAGTGATAGCTATTGGTGCATAGATTGAACTCTACCATCTCCACAATGGGAAAACAGAGGTCTCTCTCTGCCAGAAATTTTATTGTGGAAATCCAGTTGCAGTTGCAATGAATTCTCAGTTCTTATGAAATTAGCAGCTCAGTGATTAAGGATCACTTGGCAGAACAGATAGATACAAATGATATGAAATAAGCAATGTAGTATGAACAAACCCTTCATATGGTGCAGATGTGAAAGATAGCTAACCTGCATCTCCCATCAGCTTCAGCTGTCCTGAGCAATGATCACAGGTAATTGGAACTGCAGTCCAATAACATCCAATTGGTCCACACGTTTCCCATCTTTGGTCTGTATCACTTCCCATCAGACTGTTTTCTTAATGTTACCACAAAATATTTTCCCATCATGCCTGTCTTGCAGCATTGCGGAGAAAACTCTTATGCCAGAAGATCTGCACAGGAAAAATTCTAAGCTGCTGTTTACTGACTATTTAGTTTATTCAACAAGAATAAAATTCAACGAGATAGCAAGATCTTTTTGGCACTTAAATCAATGCTAAATAGCAGGGTCATAATCCAATTGTTAGTCTCACTAAAATAGATCCATCAAATTAATTGCTGAGTGGTAAGTCATGTAAACCTCATTGATTCAGTAACCTATGCTAAACTCACATATTGGGATATAAATCCTCAACTCTTTTGTCATCACATGTAAGGATAATAATCACTGTAGCTTTCTCTCCACTTTGAGGGGAAAAAAAGAATATTTCTGCACAGTTTTCTCCCTACATTTGACCATCCTGAGGCATTTTCAAGGATTTTTCTGAGCATAAAGACACTGGTCAAAACACTTGAGGGAATCACAAGATTTGCAGAATGACAACAGATACTTAGAAGAAAATAGCCTATATGAGAGGGGAACTAAAAAAAAAAAAGATGGATAGGGAAGAAGAAGGACTAGAGACAAGGTAATGGGTCAGTGGCTCGCTAATGCTATACATTCTGAGGCTGGAGGCCTGGATAAGAAAACACCACCTGTATACCACTTTGAGTTCTAGGGCAGAAGAAATGTGGAATATAAATACCGAAATGAATCTGAAAGAATTGCGTAGTTTCTTAGAAGGTTATGCAACTTGGGATCTCTGAGTAAGAAAATCATGATGGAATAGCAAGCTCCCCTGAAATACATTTCTTACCACTATCAAAGACTGGATTCATTCTAGAATTCACTATTAGTGTACTGGCAGAAACAGCAAGGCCCAACAATCTTTGCTTCTACACTTGGAGACTGAGTATATGACCTGACAGCACTCCCATAACCCTTTGCAACAAGCAGAATTCCCACATCAAATGTGCATGGGTTCTTAGAAATAAGTCAACATGGAAAGATTTTGTAAAGCTAGAACATTGAAACTTACTGGCTCATTGTAACATCCAATATAACAACAACAATTAAAAAAAAACCCTACAGTTTAAGTTTGGTAATTCAGATGGAGAAGAAGTGCCTAGGAAGAAACCTTTATAGCTACGACTGAGCAGGCAGCATGTGGGAATAGCAATAGAAGTTCAAAACTTGTAGGTCATTGGAGGACAAAGCCAGAAGGAGAAAGGTTGCCTAAAGCAAGGTAGATAACCTTGAAGGTGCAGAATACTATATGAATGGTGGACAGAGATATGGAATGTTGTGTGATATTTGCTGGAAACCATAAAGGAGATGTTATGATCTGGCCAAGAAGGCCCTTGTGAGGTTGGGGTGTTAACTAGTGTTATAATATGTGTAGTGTGCCAGGAAACCAGTTCAATCCACTGTCATTGGACTGGCATTTGTAGATATATTCCAATTCTGCTGTTCCTCTTTCCAATCTTCCTTTGTAGTTGTTTGTTTGTTTAAATCAAAGGCTGCTGATCTGAGGTCCACATTGGAATGCCCAGAAAGACTGAAAAGTTTGGCAACTGATTTTTGTGTATTCCCATTCATAATATCTGATATATGTCAATTTATCCTCTGGCACAGAGACTGCCCTGTTTGCCCAATATAGAGGACTAACAGGCATTGTTGACAGAAGATGGCATATATCACATTAAGCAAGTAAAAGTACCTCTAATATTGCAGGTGATGTGATTAAGTACTGTGATGACATTTCCCAAGTAGGTGTATTGACCAAGTTGGTATCTGGGTTTATGGCAAGTCTTTTACTCATCCCCCCATCCATGTGGTGCATCCTCCTATAGGTAACTGTTTGAGACTGGGAAGCTGTATGTAGGCAAGTAAATACCTTCCAACAAGAGCCCGTGAGAGGGCAGCATTATTGTTCAGAATAGGTTATAGTTCAGTAGTGAACTACATCTGAGTCTGAATGGTCCCAGCTGGGAACCACTAGTGGAATTCTGTCATTTCCTGTCTTTAGTCTTGTAGACGTCTTGCCTTTGTTGATTTTTTTTTTAACCTTCATACTGTGGATACTGTCGCTTGAGGAACGCTTGTTGTAATTCTCTGAATTTAGCATCCCTGTCTTATGGGTCTAAGCAGATGCAATTTTATTAGAGTGCTTGGCTACAGATTATGGATTTGGTAGTGTGTTCAGAATGGAAACTGGAGGCATGTAAATACAGATAATGGTGAGTGGTGTTGTGATATAGGCCATTTCCGCACTAGACTCTTATAGCACTATTATTCCACTTGCAACATCCTATGGAATCCTGGGCTGGCCGGCCCCTCCCTAAACTGCAAACCCCAGGATTCCATAGGATGTTACAAGTGGAATAATACCGCTGTAACAGTCTGGTGGGGAAATGGCCATAGTGTGATGCTTAGATTTTCATTGTGTAACTGTGCAGTGGTATCCAGAAAATTAACTTGTTGATAATTCCAGGCTGAGATTGATGGCAGAATGGAAGTTGTTGAAATTCTGGAAAAATATGTTGAATGAATCCTCTCCATGAATCCAAATTATGAAAATATCATCAATATACCTCACATAGAGGAGAGGTTTCTAGCTGCAGGAGTAAAGGAAGTATTATTCCAGGTAAGCCATGAAGATGTTGGCATATTGTGGTGTCATGCATGTGCTCAGGGCTGTACAGTTATCCTGAAGATATTTGTTATTATCAAAAGTGATGTAATTGTGTGAGATAAAAAATGGTAGACCTTGGCCATGAAGTCTGTTACTGTCCCACCTTGAATGATGTTCCTGTGTTTGTAGTTCATCCTTGTATGGGATGTTGGTATATAGTGATTTCACATCCATTATGGCTAAAATGGTATTTCCCAGGAGGTTGTGGACGGACTACAATTTCTGCAAGAAATCAATAGTGTCCTTCACAAAGGTAGGTGTGTTGGTGGAATCCCCAGCTTAATCCAGAGTAATACAGGAATATCTTTGAATTCTACTATATATTTTTTTCAGTAAAAGCAGAAAGGTTCACTTCTAAGTGCTATTCCTGCTTAACTCAAAATGTCTGTAGAAAAAGTGAGTTTTATTAGGTAGGACAAAAGCATTTATTCTTTACTCCCCTAGCCGTACATTCCATAAACGACAAATCCTTATGGCATTCAGTATAACAGAAAAATTAAAGGTTAAAACAATCACTGTAGAAATCTTTTAGAAAAATTACTGAAAATTATTACTGAGAATTTCCTTAATGAAATATTTTTCAGATAATTTACAGCAGAACAGTAATTTCAAAATCTGTCATTCTCTGGCCTTTGATGTCTTACACTTTGAACTCAGTAGTTTTGCTTATATGACATGTGAATGTTAAAGAATGAAATACATCTATGTCATATCTGATCCCTTTCCAGTCATCAGCAGCATCCTCAAAGCATTATGTCATAATTTGGACAAACCTCTTATAATATAGGAAACTGTAGTGGCTGACATAGCAGATGCAGGTGTTGAATAGGACATGTTGACTAATTTTGCCCCTAACCAATAAACAGAAAGATGGGAAGTTGAGGGTATAGAAAGAAATTGCTTTTGGGCATGCAGAAAGAAAGGAGTGACCAACCCATCAATTTTTCTTGGCATTTGAATTTTTAATACTCAAGTTGTTTACATCAACTTCATGAAGAAATTCATACATCTTTGAAAGTCCTTATCAAAATCTAACCAAACACAATTCTTAACACTCTGCTCTGGCCCAGTTCAATCACATGAATAGGTTGTACTTGCATGCTCTATAGATGTCAAACATAAGAAGTGGATAGGAAAAAGAATGGGACCACATTAATTCAGCACTACATTGGATGCATGTGGATACAAAAGGAAGATTTTATGAACTAAACACTTGGAATCCCCGGCTTGGATGGACAAAGCTGTTAGTGTTGCCTTCTCTCACTCTTTTTTTTTGTAATATGTGTGTGTGTGTGTGTGTGTGTATGTGTGTGTATATATATATATATATATATATATAAATTTTTTTCCATTCCATTTATGAAGAACTTTATATGTGATGGAACATTCTTATTTAAAAAATGATCCAAATGGAACTTTCATCTATCCCTATGCAAGCAGGAGAATAGGAAGTTATATGTAATGAAGTAATGTGCATACAACTCCATGAACAATTTAAAAACAATTATGGAGTTTAAGATATGATTATCTTCACTTCACAGGTTGTGCAAAGAACTTTGTACAAAGGACAATATAAGTTTATCTATCATGGAAATCATGATCTTAGTACAACAGAAATAGAGAAGTAGCTGAATCATACATTCTGGCCAAAAATCTAGATTGTCTCCATAGTTACCGGCAAGTATTTTTCCAACCCAGACCTCTCCCCAGTCTTTACTTACCAGGTTTCAGCCACTGTGGACATTTCCACACTACATTGTTAGAGTGTTATTATTCCATTTTCAGCATCCAATGGAATCCTGGGGTTTTCAGTTTGGGGGGGGGTGTTTAGAATTCTGAGCCAGAGAGTTCTTTGGCCTCAGTAAACTGCAAAACCCAGAATTCTACAGGATGTTTAAAATGGAATGATAGCACTATAAAAGTACAGGGCAGAAAGGCCCTGGGAATGACAGGAGTCTGTTCTCCTATTGATCAGGACACAGCAGGACACAGTAGACTGACATTTTCAACAGTCTCCTACAAGCAATCTGCATTGTAACAGTCAGAAACAGGTTCCCTGTCACGCTTCCTCCTTCTCACAGGAGTGGGATGGTAACAGAAAAACAGACCCTCATTGCTCATAGCAGCTGACACCTGGTAAGTGGACTTGGGGATTTTTGTGATCCCTAGGTATTAAATACATAGAGATCATGAATACAAAACAGTTACAAATGCATAACATTGGCCCTTTTCGCACGGGCTTTCTCTTGCGAAATAGCCCCGTGAGCCTCGCGGGAGTGGAAGCGTCGCTCTGCACGACGAACTCCCACTTCCGTGGCGCTCATGGGGCTGAAGCGGTGCAAGCGCGGTTTTTTTTATTTTTGACTTGAAGCGAAAATCACCCGTTCTCGCGCAACGCTCCTGGCGCCCATGCGCACTTACCTGCTGTGCGGAATGTCAGGGAGGCGGCCGGGTTACACTTCCTTCCCTCCGCGGGGCCTACAGCTCCCACAGGCCCCTGCGGAAGGAAGGGGCGGGGCGCTAGCGCGACAGACACACCAGCAGGAAGCACCTGCGGAAGGAATGTGGGGGAAGCGGCTGCCTCCCGGAGGAGCCTTCTCGCGTGAGACGCCCTCCCCCTCGTGCAAGAAGGCAAAGTGCGAAAAGGGCCATTAAAATCATTTCATCACAATGGAGCTCTTGCAAGTCATCCCGTTGTCGTCTCGGCAAGGAAGGCAGTGCAACAGGAACACTGTGCTCCACATGGGACTGGATCCCTGCAGAAGACACCGTGATGGCCTGACCTCTTCCTTCCACAGCACAGTCAAGCATTTCTCAGGTTGTGCTGGGAAAGGAAGCTTCATCATCATGCTTCCTGCCCTTCTGCAGGAGAGGTAGGTATGGGAGCATCATGTGACCATGGGCACTAAACAGATTTAGTGTTTAATGGATACCCCATGAGTGTTTAATGGATACCCCATGAGCACGATGCATGGGCATGGGATGGCAGCGGACCGGTGACGATGTCGTGCAGAAGCACGACCAACTGACCGCTGCCATCCTGTCTCCATAGGAGGACAACCTCATTGTGCAGAAATGGCCTAAGTTAGCCATTTGTAACCTGGATCAAGAATCCAGCCTAAATTTATAAAATCTATTTTGCTGGACCAGATTAATCTATCTATATCTATCAGTTTTTCTCTAAAGTTCAGATGTGCATCTCAAAGCAGCACCAATGATATGCAATAGCCCTCACTTCTAAGAGAAAGATTTCCTGCCTCTGACAGGAATAGAACCAAAAGTTTTACTCATAAATATCAAGACCATAGTATTATCATAGCACACAATTAAGTAATAAATATTGCTGACCTTTTAATGAGAACCACAGGGGAGAGGATTTGGAATCTGATCCTGGGGTTTTTTTCAACTTTTTTTCCCCTTTCTTCACAAGTTCACAGTGTATAGTTAATTTCAGAAGTCAAAGACTTTTAGAGGGGGGAATCTAAGAGAAGAATACATTAACATTTGTTTTTCTTAACAAATATTCTTCCCTTAGACAGAACTCCTTAAACTACATTCAGAATAAAAACTAAAGTATAAATCAAAACAGAAATTCCCATTGGTAAATAATACAAGCATAATTTCATTTCTATTAATAATTTGCTTTTAAATGAACTGTGTTTTTCCACATACTGTAAAAAAAGCCAGTTTCTTAGGGCCTTTCCACACTACACTGTTATAATGCTATTATTCCACTTTCATCATCCTATGGATTCCTGGGTTTGCAGTCTAGGGAGAGGCATTTAGAATTCTCAGCCAGAGAGCTCTTGGGCCTCAGTAAACTACAAACCCCAGAATTCCACAGGATGTTGAAAGTGGAATAATAGCATTATAACAGTATAGTGTAGAAAGACCCTTAGTTGAAAATTATAGAGGTTTTCTTTAAAAAGATAGAAATCCAGATAGTATGTGTGTGAGAGGACTACTGTAGTCATCTAGATTCCCACTTCATTTTCCGGTAAAAACAGTCTTAGAATTACTGCAGGGTATTTGTACTCCAAGCTGCTTGGTTTCACTGAGGTGGCCACACCATGATCAAAATAAACTGAATGAAATTGTCAACCATCTACATGGCTGTTAGATATAGTTGATGTTCCCAGCATGAACTGAATTAGCTTGTATCCAAACAGAGTAATAATCTCAATATCCTTCAGAAAGCAGGACCATAGATAGGTGGATTCTTGGGATCGTTGCTCATAAAAGTGCAATTTCCCAGCTCTACATGTATCCACCTGTCCTTTAATAATTAAACATGAAAAGCCTCTCAGAAGAATGATGTGAGCAACTATATGTTAGCACCACAAAGAAAAATGTTTGAATACACATGGATTCAATATCAGACCTTTAAGAATCAAGCACTCAAAGGGCTTCTGCACTACACTGTTATATTGCTATTATTCCACTTTCAACATTCTATAGAATCCTGGGGTTTGCAGTTTAGGGAGGGGCATTTAGAATTCTCAACCAGAGAGCTCTTTGGCCTCAGTAAACTACAAATTCCAGAATTCCATGGGATGTTAAAAGCGGAATAATAGTACTAAAACAATGTAGTGTGGAAAGGCCCACAGTCTGAAGCTTGAATGGATAAATCTTTCCAAGTTCTCTTTTTTCCATGCTCATTTCTTCCTGTATCACTTATGAAGAAATTTACAAATTTTGGAAAATTCTTATCCAATTTGTTATTTCAAAAAAATACATTGGCCCTTTCCACACGCAGAGGAAAAAACGAGTGAAAACACGCTAGGACAGACCTTACCTGCAACCGGGTAAGTCCGTCGCTGCATGGAGCACCATGTTTTCGCTGCTCCACACTCATCGGCATCCTGCAGCATCCTGCGGTGTCCAAAATGGCGGCTGCTGGCTGGCAGAGGCTCTCCACCAACCGGAGAAGCTCGTCAGATGGAAGCCCACCCCCTGGCAGGTCTGCAGGCACACCCTTGCGCTCGCCTACAAATCTACACTGGATGCTGCAACACAGCTGCATGCGGCTGCACGCCCTATGCCTTTTAAAAACCTCATGAAAAGTGGTTTTTAAAAAGCAAGCGGCACCGCCACCTCCGGTCACCCTAGTGTGGATTGGGGTGTGGAATTACACTAAAGTACTCCGCCCCAATCCATTTTACAGTGTAGACAACCTCCATCAGAGGTTGCGCTACACCGTTATAATACCCACATGTGGAAAGGGCCATTGTCACCATCCGTAATATGTACGAAGACATTGAGGCTTTTTGTACATTACCTGTTTGCACGACTAGGGAGGGCGTCTCGCCCGAAAAACCTCATCCGGAACGCTGCCGCTTCCCCACTCCTTCGTCCCACAGGTCGCTTCCTGATAGCACAACCGTCGTGCTAGCGCCCCACCCCTTCCTTCCGCAGCACAGTCTGGGAGCTGTAGGCTGCACAGGCGGAGGAAATGCAACCAGCCCGGCTCGTTCTACGCACCACACGCAGGTAAGTGTGCGAGGGCCCTGGGAGCATTGCATGATTGCACAGTATTTTTGGCTTAGAGCCGAAAATAAGAAAATGTGCGCGCGTCCTGCTTTAGGCTCATGAGCATCACGTGAATGGGAGTGCATCGTACGGACCAATGCTCAAGGGGCCCTCGTGCTACAGAAACTGCGTGCGAAAAGGGCCATTGACGTGTGTCAATAGCTCACAATTGCTGCAGCATTATTTTTTCAGTTCAGAGAAATGGGAAGCTGCAGGTACCATTTTAGGTTTTCTGTGAATGTGTTTCCTAAAAGGGTTGTAACATGTTGAATGGGAAAGGGGACCAAAACTTTCAAACATCTGAACCAGACCAGTCCTTCAAATGGCTGAACTTAACAGAATATAGGATGCTTGACAATCTCTTGTCAAAATGCCACTTTCCCTGTTTTTTCTATCACATCCAAGACTCAAATCTAGGGATGTGGAAATTCTGAAACTGGCCTCTCTTGAAGTTCTTATGGTTTCATTGCCTATAATCCCTTAAAAAGGATGTTTGAAGAGGGTAACACTGCATCAGATACTGGCTGACAAGAGGACATGAAGAGCTACTTGTAAACTGGGAAGAGGCAAGCTCTACATTCTTCTCAGCTGAATGCCAAACTCACCTCATCTTCATTTTATTAGGCAACAAGGTGACTCCTCTTTTAAGAAACATCACACACAATTTGATTAACTGTTGTAGAATTCCTTGACTGAGAATGATTAGTAAAGTCATGGGCCTTGATAACCCAAGTGTCTCATCTCTTTATTCCAAGTGAGACTGCAAAAGTAACCCTTTGAAATATTTATAAACCTCTGTTATAATAGTGCATCATAAAACAAACTATACTGCGCAGGCATCCCAAGAACCATGTACATCAAAATTATACTCAATGTTTAGGCTGGATAAGAGCCCATCGTGGATCCAAAAGGATGAATGTTCCCCCTTCCACTTGTGGTTTCTAAGAATTCAAATGCATTAAGAGTCCTCTCTCTCTCTCTCTCTCTCTTAGTACCATCTGGTGTGTCTTGCCAAATCAGGCAAAATCCTTGACTTTTTGGGTATCAGCTGTTGATTAATGGTCACATGTCTCAAGTAACAAGAAGCTCTGATGCATTAACATTAGTAGACTGTGTTATGTTCTAGCAATAGCAGTTACTTTTCTATACTGCTTATCAGTGCAAAGCACTCCCTAAGCGGTTTACAATGTGCTTAGCTGATTGTCCCTAACAAGCTGGGTAGTCATTTTACCAACCTACCAAAGGATGGAAGGCTGAGTCAACCTGGAGCCCTGTAGGATCAAACTCACAACGTTGTGGCTGCAGTACCAGCACTTAACCACTGCACCACCAGGGCTTCAACACATTACATTAACATTATTTTTAGCAATGATATTATGTTCAGCATCCATGTCAGCCTAGCATAATTTTAGAAAATATAATCATGTTTTTTTACAACTCAGACTAGAAACCAGATTATGGTTGTCCAGCATAGATGGTGTAGCATATAGTAATCCAAGACATTTTTAAGAGTTTTTTTCCCCAGTCACAGATAAGCTTTATCAATATTAGTGGCCCAGTTCACTCCATTTATATGGACACACACAATGTGTTTTTATTAGATATAAGGAAAGAACTCATAGAGCTTACATTTTAATGTGATATGAACCAGTCTGCATCTCCTGGAATGCAAGCACAATTGTAGTTGGGAATCCATAGAATGCAAGGTGTATAGGGGAAAGAAGTTACTGAAAAATCTGCAAAGTCTGAGAAAGTTTCAGAGAAGAGAAATTACATTTCAAATATGTGCACAGGCAGTCAAAAGGTGTACAAAATTGTGTCACTTAGAATGCACACACAGAATGGACCCACTGAAAAATGAAAAGGAACAATCCCATATTGGATGGGGCTGTAGTTTATTGGATGCAAGTCAGAAACAACATGGTGGTAGAAAAACAAAAATAGATCAATGAGATTGAGGTCAGTAGATTTACATATTCCTAATGTTCATTGTGGACAATAGTGAGATACCTCTTATCTATGTGATAGGTCTTAATCACTTGAACTAATCTTTAAAGAAAGAGACTGAATTTGCTGATTCAAATCCTTGTTCACCACAAAATAATTTAAGAATGATGGTAATGGTGTATCATATTTGCTACACAATTCCTTGAGGAGGGAAAAAACCATCTCATTTATAATAAATATCAGATTAACATGACATGGACAAAGTATGAAATGGAATTTCAAAGGATTGTCATCCTGATCATCATTAAATATTCCTAACATACCTAAGCTATACTAAGCTCTTGGCAAGTATGGCCTATCCCTTAATGTGTGAATAATTCTCAGATCAGATCTTCTCAGTAAAATCTATAGGAAAAAAACCTCCAACCTTTCACTGATTTTATACAATTATACAACTCACAGGTCAACTGAAAAGCTGCCGGTGTACACCAATCTGAATATTGATTCCCAAACACTGAATTTAAAGCATCTTAACTGATTCAAAGCTGCGTCTTGAACTGAAATTATAAATATAAATTACCATGAGATGATGAATCAGACATAGTCTCATTGGTGAGAAATATTCCAATCCAAACTGCACACTGGCCTCGAAAACCATAACTAACTATTCCTACTTTGCATTTAAAAATGTTTCATTTAATCTTTTTGTTTTGTTTCTTCAGAAGAATTGGTTTAGCTATTCAATGTGATTAAGTCACTTAGCCTCCAGTAAGTCACTTTAAATTAATGTAGCTTCCAGTCAATAACAGTACAGGCATACCTCAGTAAACATAACTTCTGAAAAAGAAGCTCCTTTTTACAATTTTTTTTTTTTTTTACTGTCCAACCCTGCCTTTTCTTCCTTGCCCGGTTGAGCTGGAAGGGTGTTGTTGATGTTGTTTTTCCCAGCAGCATTGGCACTGGCAGCATGGTGCAGCCAGGCCACAGAAACACAGACTTTCTTTCAGGGCTGGGATGCAGTAAACAATGCAGTAAAGCTTAAGCTCAGAAAGAATGGGATTCTACTCTAGTTGATCCTACTGTGGCTATGGGTGCTTGCCTGCAACAGGCAAGGGAAACAAAGCAGCTGCTTCCAAAATCTCTTACTAAGCTTATGTAAAAAGTAAAATAGAGAGAAAAGGGGGAAGTAAATAAGCCCTACCAGCATGTTTAAAAAACCCATAGGTCTATACCTCTGGCCACCAAAATGGAAATCATAAGAAACGTGGAGGCTGGTGAGAAGGAAAAAAAAAGACATCCCTGGTTTCATTTTGGAAGAAACCTTCAAGCAGTCTCAAGAAGATTCAAAATGTTTTTGTTTACTTACGCAAGGCTAACCTAACTCTAACATGTTGCATTTCGCATGTATACAAGCATTCACTTCGGGTGAAAGGTTTGCCCAAATGTACTGAACAGCTCTACTTTTTTGTTTTGTAGAAACCTATTCCTCTTCTTTTCATATTATTTCTGTCTCTGGTGCCAAATTTTCTATTAAAGAAGTAATGCCCAGGAACACATCCACTTCATTAACTGAGGTATACCCAAACAGATACCACCATTATTGCAGTGAATTATTGTGGAGTTGATATTATGAAAATGGAGCTGTAAAACAATACATAATGGGTGGAATGGGCAGGATAAGGGAAGAATACCCAACCAACTATTTCTAGTTTCCTCAGGCACTGATGCCTCAGTTACCAGCTTCTTAGGCCATTTCCACCCTACACTATTATAGTGCTATTATTCCACTTTCAACATCCTGTGGAATTCTGTGATTTGTAGTTTACTGAGACCAAAGAATTCTGTGGCTTAGAATGCTAAATGCTCCTCCTTAAATTGCAAACCCCAGGATTCCATAGGATGTTGAAAGTGGAATAATAGCATTATAACAGTATAGTGCGGAAATGGGCTTAGATGTAACTCAAAAGACAGTGAGAAGGTTTGATGATACAGCAGTTGTCTATGAAATCCACAAGAAAAGAAGGAAGCATGTGCTGCTCATCATTTCTCAGCTGAAGACAGTCTGAATTTTCCTGAAGTCCAAATATTTCCATTTCCATTTCTATGGAGACTATGAAGACAAAGGTCGTCTGTTTCAAAGCACCATCCAGATGCTCATTTATAACCATACACTGACAGATGAAAAAAGTAAAGTCAGTCCTTCACATTTAACTTTCATGGATTTTAGTATTTGTGAGTTTCTTCAACTCCTGCCTCCCCTCCTCAAGTGCTTCCTCTCTGGGGGAATCTCATGGCTCCAGTCAGGCCATGCAGCCCTCTAAAAACCTGCCTCTGGTCCTCCTCCTCCTCCTCCTCCACTAGCTGCTGCCTATTCAGCTTTGTCCCGCTCCTAAAATGCATTGCTTTCCCCAAGTATGGCATAGCCTGCAGTTACATTTCCCTCTATAAAAACCCCTGATTCCGAGACCATCCTCGAATCGCTCCTGAGTTCCAGACCGCCTTGCTGCCGCTTTGCTTGGCGAGCTTCCCCTCAGCTCCACATGCTGAGATACATTGAACCCCAGCATTGCTCTCTATGTTCTTTCTGGGCATCAGGAACAGGTTTCGTATCACCCGAATCAACTATCCCTCTGAAAATCCCACTATCATACTCACATCTTTATTTTCCTTAGCTATCTGTGTGCATGTGTTGCTTACATTGTGTGTGTCAGGGGCACAGGCCAGGCTGGGCCCACCGGTGCCCCTGAAGCTGCCTCGGAGGCAGCGGCGGATGTGGCGGAGGCCCCGGGGGACGCCGCGGAAGAGGCCACGGCCGACGGGCCTTGCCTGGAGGCCGCGGGGGAAGCCGCGGCAGCCGGTGGGGCCTACTCGGGCACCGCAGAAGCCGCCGCGGCCGAGGGACCTTGCCCGGAGGCCACTGGGTCCGGCGCGACTCACCTGCAGGCCACAGGATCAGGTCCCTCGCCGACGGGGGCGGTGGCGGAGGCGGAGGCCGGCTCACCGGGGAGGGTGGGTCCCGGGCCTGCTCCCGGGGCTCCGTCCACCCACAGCCCCGATCTGCAGGAGGCTGAAGCCTCCGCCTCTCCTGCCCGCAGCCCCGATTCGTAGAGGGCCGAGGACTCCGCCCGTGGCCGCAATCCGGAGGAGACTGACGTCTCCGCCTCGCCTCCTCCTTTCCAGCAGTGACGGCAGGCCAAGGAGGCCGTCCGCCGGTCCCGGCGGCTGCTGGAGAGGAGGCAACGGGCAGAGAGCTCTCAGCTGTGAGGCACAGCACAGCTGCAAGCCCTCAGCCGCGCGGCCGTGCCGGATTGGCCGACACTTGGCTTGGAGGGCTATTTGGGGCAGGCGCCAGGCAGGGAGAGGCACGGAGCAACAACTGTCGGTCAACCGTGGCCCTGCTGTCCGTGCCTTGTTCCTACCCGCGCCTGTGTCCAGCCTTCCCGCTTGCCTTGGTGAAGTAACCTGTCTTTTGTTCCTTAGCAGCCTTTTGTTTCCTGGGTGACGCAACCCTTTATTTCTGTTAAGATTGTGTTGAAGCTCTGCCTGCATTAAGGACAGTTTCCTGTACTTTTTGGTTGCTGGCTGCATTAAAGCTCTGCTCCTCCACCCAGCTCCCCTGCCTCTGTCTGACTTCCGTCCAGCGCTGACAGTGTGCCGGTAGTTAATAAAGATCATTCATTATTTTCAACACGGTTTGCTTCTTGACTTGGCCTGACCCCATAAACATTGGGTTACAAGATCCTGCTGTGTTACCCTGCCTCTTATGGTGCCAACCAGTGCTCTTGACTAATTTCCCCATCTTGTATAATTGTAAGGTTATTTAGGTGTCCCTCTTGGGACCCCCAGTAAACAGGGTAACAATTCCTTTCCCTGACTAGTTTGGATTCTGGGTAACCCCTTTGCCCATCATGCCTTAACCCCTCTTTCCCCCTCCACATTTTGATATTTGTGATTTTTCCACATTTGCAGGGGTGAATGTGGAGGGCCAACTGTAAACTGCAACATATCAGTTCTATATGGAGAAGGAATCGCAAGAAGTAAGGATCATAAGCTTATGTTGGCAAGAAAGAGGCTTCCAGGCAAAGGATCAAAGTTTACATGGTTTCCAGAGCTGTTTGATGGTTATACCAAGGCAGACCTTTGGTTCATTTGGCACAGTATTGCTTAAACATTCACATCCTACATTGCACCTGGTTTTAGACAAGAGTCATTCTGGGTTCAATCTGGAGATGCTAGGAACTGAACCTGGGACCTTCTGGATGAAAAGCATGTACTCTGCTACTGAGCTGTGTGTGTGGGGGGGTGTACATGTCTTCAAGTAGCTTGTCAACTTATAGTAACCTCAATAATTTCATAGCATTTTCTTAGGCAAGAAATATTCAGAGGTGATTTTGCCAGTTCCTTCCTCTGAAATATAGCCTACAGCTCCTGGTATTTGTTGGTGGTCTTCCATCCAAGCACTAACCAGATCTGATCCTGCTTAATTTCCAAGATCAAATAGGTCTGCTGCCTTTAAGATATCGAGGCTGTTACTTCTGAGCTATAGTTACCATATTTTAAAACCAATCTGATAACTACTAGAGTTCTGTTTCTTAAGGGCAATTACATAAAGATAATACAAATGGCATGACTGACTTACATTTATATAGTTTGGCTACCACTGAATGGTCTCAAGTTTCATCTTTTGTCTTTTCTCCTGAGCACTCCTAGGAGAGCAAACAGGAAAGTAAACAGAGTCAGGTGATGGAGTCTTCAGTCAAAAGGACTAAAATATTTGCCATGGGTTTATAATCTTGTCCAATAACAAATTCCTCCAATACGTTTATTGGAAATGACTATTTAGGACTTTTTAGACTAGAGACATAGTTGGGAAAGTTGTTTGGAGTAAGAGGGAAGTGGACCATGTTGTAGTCCAAGATGGCCAAATTTGCACGACCCTTTTGCCAAGATGTACATGTGCATTTTTTTATATTGGATAATTTTTATTATCTAGCTAAGGACACAGAAAGGTTAGCCGGCTTTTCCCAATGAAATTCTTGTAGCCAGCACCCATTTCTGAAAGAACTTGTTTAATTTAATGCCAGTGCTAGGCATGTCAAGACTACAAACTAGACTATTGGGTACTCCCCCCGCCTCGACAAGGTTCTGTCTTTTCCAGCACGTGGCCCTGCTGTTGATAATGCATTATGGATAAGAAATGCCATTGATGGGAAAGATTACCTGTGGAGCAGTTTAATCTTTCTGTGATGTCTGTCCTAAGTGGTGGTATGTTTCTTAATCTGAAACACTACCATTTTTTAAAAAAATATTTTTTATTAAACTACATACCAACATACAATCTACACATAACCACTTACAAACATACAGCCTTATTATTTCCTTAAGAATATCATGAAATATACCTCCCTGTATAAGAAAGGGAGAAACTAATGTTCTGAATGTTACACATCTACAACCTCCGATTATATAATAGTTATATAATAACAATACCATTATTCACAGTAAATTCTTGTTGTATCATACATAGTATTAATGGTATTCCTTCCCATCCCTGTTCTGTCAAAGAAGAACCAATCATATCAAAACTTCTTCTCCTTCTTCCACCTCCCCCCACAATATTACCTGGGGATTACCATCAATAATTTATAATTACAAATATTAACAATAAATTACATCATTCCTACTTATTCTTTGAGGATATACTGTATCACATGTATTTTTGAAATATAGCATATTCCCACATAAAACTAAGGATAAGACTTTAATTAAACTAAGTCCAAATAGGGATCCCCTAATCACTCCAAATACTCAGAGTCGAAGACCATTGGTTGGAATTTTCTTATTTTGAAGAAATACTGTAAACAACTCCCAGGCCTTATAGAACTTACTATCCATCTTGTTCTCCAGTCTATAAGTAATTTTGACCATCTGTGCAATTTCAATAACTTTTTCTAACCATTCATCGACTGTGGGTATGTAAGTCAATTTCCAGTATTTAGCGTAGACAAGTTTAGCTGCTACAGTCAAATGCCAAACTAATCTTTTGGTGCAGAAATCCATACTATCATCTGCACCAAAAATTCCCATTAAAAAAAAATTCAGGAACAAATTCAATTTTTGTTTTCAAAATTTTTTGCATGTTGGCTTGTATGGCATACCAGAATCTCTTTGCTTTATCACATCCTCTCCACATGTGATAAAAAGAACCCACTTGGTCTTCACATTTCCAACAGTGATTGTTCATATTCTCATTCATTTTGGCTAGTCTGTTGGGTGTCAAATGCCATCGATATACCATCTTCAACACTTTTTCTTGGAGGGCATATGGTCTAGGGTATACCTTGTTATTTTTCCAAATTGTTTCCCACTCTTCCAGAAGGACATTATGGTTGAGATCTCTGGCCCAATTTATCATATAGTTTTTAACTATCTCTCCTTCTTTGAAGGGATGCCATGTAGAGGAAGGAGAGGGCTTGTTTTCTGCTGCTCCAGAGACCAGGACAAGGAGCAATGGATTCAAGCTGCAGGAAAGGAGATTCCACCTGAACCTCAGGAAGAACTTCCTGACAGTCAGGGCTGTCCGACAGTGGAATGTGCTGCCTCGGAGTGTAGGGAGGCTCCTTCCTTGGAGGTTTTTAAGTGGAGGCTTGATGGCCATCTGTTGGGAGTGCTTTGAGGGTGTTCCTGCATGGCAGGGGGTTGGACTGGATGACCCCTGTGGTCTCTTCCAACTCTACATTTCTATGATTCTAAGTTATAGGTTAACAACCTCTTATACAACCTCAAAAGTAGCTGTTTTTCTCCTTTTAGCATAAGATCTTCCAATTCAGTTTGTCTTGATTCCTCTCCTTCAGTTTGTAAGTTCTTCTTAAATCTTTCTCTTATTTGCATGTAGGGAAACCATTGTATTTCAAATCCTTCCTCTTTTAACTGTGGTTGATCTTTCAATAAAACAACTTCTTCATTTTGTTTTAGCAGATCCTTATAAGTCAGCCAATTACCGTTTCTTCTCACTCCCTTAATAAAGAGTGCCTCCAGCAGTGACATCCATGATGGCTTTTTGGGACAGAAGAAAAACTTATACTTTTCCCAAACAGTGAGGAGTGCCTTGCATATTACATGGTTTTTAAAAGTCTTTTGGACTTTCACTTTGTCATACCACAGGTATGCATGCCAGCCAAAATAGAGCTCATGTCCCTCTAATGCCAGTAATTTCCCGTCATCCAACAGGATCCAGGGTTTCATCCAGGCTATGCATGTGCCTTCATAGTATAGGACTAAATCTGGTACTGCAAAGCCTCCTCATTGTCTTGTATCTGTCATCTGTTTATATTTAATTCTCGGTTTCTTCCTGGGATCATCAAAAACTAGAAGAGTATTTTGGGGAGTACATTCATTTTTATCACTGAAATCCTCCTCATCCAAAGAAAGAGCCAACTTTTTCCACATATCCAATTTCTTTTGAATCTGATCCCAAATCTTTTGGTAATTATTCTTAAACAGCTGATTATTATTATTGGTCAGTTCTATCCCTAAATATTTCACTTACTGTACACATTGAATACCTGCTTTCTTTTTAATCAGTTCTTTCTCACATGGTTTAACATCTTTCAAGAGGATCTTAGTTTTGGCTTTGTTAATTTTGAAACCTGCCAAGTGATCAAATTTGTTCAAAAGTTCATTAACTTTAGCAATTTGTGGTAAGGGATCTTCTAAAAAAAGTACTACATCATCTGCAAAAGCCTTGTACTTAAATTGGTCTTGCCCAATCTCGACACCTTGGATAGAATCTTCTCTCTTTAACTGCCTTAACAGAACCTCCAACACCAATACGAATAGCAAAGGGGACAATGGGCAGCCTTGTCAGATTCCTTTCAAAATTAACATGCTTTCTGAAGAATCACCATTGATAACTATGCAGGCCTTCTGTTCGTTGTAAATTGCCTTTATCCAATTTATAAAGGTCTCACCAAATTCCATATTTTCAATGACCTTTATAAGAAAAGACCAATTTATGTTGTCAAAGGCCTTCTCTGCATCAAGAAAAACGAGAGCACCTTTTTTTTTTTCATTATGAGACTCATAGAATTCTATTATATCAACCACAGTTTGATCTCATCTGTCTCCCCGGAATGAAACCGCTCTGATCTTCACGTACAAATTCTGGTAGAACCTTCTTCAAATGATTTGCTAGGATAGAAGTGAAAATTTTATAATCCACATTTAGAAGTGAAATAGGTCAAAAGTCTCTACATGTAAGAGTGGCAAGATCAATCTTAGGAATCAATGTTATATTTGCTTCTATCCAACTTCTTGGGAGTGCTCCTGCCCCTATTACAGAATTCATCATAACTTGCATGGGCTTCATAAGTTGTTCCTTAAATTGTTTGTAAAAACTAGCAGTTAAACCATCTGGGCCTGGGGCTTTGTTGGATTTCACTCTATCTATCACCTCATTGATCTCATTAATAGAAATTGGTTTGTTCAGCATCTCACAATATTCCTGAGATATTTTTGGAAGATTCTGAGAACAAAGGTACTCCTCCATATCAGTTGTGTCTTTAGGGACGTTGGTCTGGAACAGATTCTGGAAGTAATTAGAAAGTACTTCTGAATTTCTCTAGTTTCTGTGATCTCCTTCTTTAATCTCCGAAATTAGTCTTTTTTTTTCCTTTCCGAATCTTGTACACCAACCAGCGTCTAGGTTTATTTGCATGCTCAAATTGTTTTTGCTTCAAAAAGCTAATCTTCCTTTCAGTTTCTTCCATTGTGAAGATCAACAACTGTTTCAGTAACAATTTTATATTTAGTAACAACTCTTTGTCTCGAGGGTTACTTTTTAATTTTGCTTCTGAGTCTTTAATCTTCTCCATTATGTCATCAATATTCTTCTTATTCTTCTTCTGTCTCCTTTTGTACTCAATATTTTTCTGAATGAAAAGCCCTCGAAACACAGCTTTAACTGCATCCCAAACTACTCTAGTTTCTACTTCATTATTCAAATTGGTTTTGAAAAATTCTTGTAATTCTATTTTACATGCTGCTACAATTTCTTCCTGCATCAAGAGAGCCTCATTCAGTTTCCAATTCCTTCTTTTGCTTTGGCCTTTAAGAATTAGAGTTACTGGATTGTGATCACTGAAGATCTTGCTTAAAATCTCTGTTTTTTGGATATTACATTGTAAATTTCTTGACAGCCATAGAAGATCAATTCTTGACCATGACTGATGTTGATTTGAAAAGAAGGTGAAATCTTTAACATTGAGGAGTTGGGATCTCCACACATCTAGAAGTTGATACTCTTCCACCAATTGATAGAAGTCCTCCATCAGTTTCCCTTTTGATCATTTTGAAGATGGCAAGGAACTTCTATCAAGCTTGGGGTCCACAACACCATTAACATCACCCATAATGTACACCTCTTCATACAATTGGTTCTCTATGGCTCTTCTTAAATCTTTATAGAAGGTCTTATTTTCATTACACGGGACATATACACCTATTATCAAAAGGGTTTTACCTTCTAGGTTGCATTCAACTCCAAAAAATCTACCTTTGTCATCATTAAACCATAGTTTAGGACACAGTACTGTCTTAACATGTAGCGCTACACCTCTTCTTTTGATCGTTGCTGCTGATATAAATACTTCTCCTAATTTTGGAGCCTCCAACACTTTAACATCTCTTTTTTTTATATGTGGCTTTTGGAGGCAACAAACATCTGGATCATATTTACAAAGATAATGAAAGATCTTTTTCCTTTTAATGGGTGAGTTCAGACCATTTGTATTCCATAATATAATAGAACAAGTCATTGTTGAGCTGGTTTCATCAAGTTCATCTCATCTACCTCAAGATCAATAAGACTGGTCTCCATTAACTTCTGGTCCACAGAGGTTTCCTTTGTCTCCTGTCCAAAAACTTCATCCTATATCTGTGCCTTCCCCAATTGATCAACTTTAACCAATTTGTCTATCCTTACATCTTCATCTTTTGGAGTACTGGAAGGTACCATCTCTTGTGGGTGGACCTGGGATTCTGACCTGTCCAGATCCGCTCTGTGTCTACAGAGAAAATCTTGTGCTTTTTCAACTGAGTTTAGTCTGTACCGCTGCCCATTAAAAGTAAAAGCCATCCCTTCGAGACAGTCCCATCTGAACCTTATCTGCTTTTGTTTCAATTTGGAGACTAAAAAATCATAATCTTTCTGTTTTTTCAATATTCTTACAGGAATTTTTCATGGTATTATTAATTGTTTATCCTGGTCCACCAAGGGGGGTCTATTATGTTCTTCAATAATTTTGTCCCTTGTTGACTTTTTAATAAGCTGTACAACCAAATTTCTGGGTATATATTTGCAGGTCCAGAACTAATTCTATAAATAGCATCTATCTCTGTGTCCATATCTTCTTCTTCCACATCAAAAAATTGCACCAGAAGGGTTGTTACTCTTCTTCTTATATCTTCATCCGTCTTCTCCTTCAAGCCTCTAATTTGGATCCATGAATCCATCTGCTTTTGCTCAGTCAAAGCCAACCAGTCTAACTGCTTGTCCATTTCAGTTGTGGAAGAAGACTTTTTCTGTTTCAGGGTAGAAATCTCCTTCTTATTCACCTTTATGTCTTTTGGATTGATACTGGCTTCTCCTTTAACTTGTTCTAAAGTATCCTGCATCTCTGTAACTTGATTTTTCAATTCAATCAAATCTTGTTTAATTCCCATCATGTGTGATCTCATTTCTTCCATAAACTTTTTCTGGTAATCAGGAGGCTCATCAAAAGAGTCATGTCTCCCTTGTGACTCAGAAGCCAAAGCAGTTGTGTGAGTTTTTGATCTTGTTTTTTGCATTCTGAATCACCAATATCAACACATTTATTTTTACAATAGAAGAATTTTTTTCTACACAGTTAATTATGAAGTTATCAGTTATTATGAATTAGCTTATTACTTGGTTCCTTATCCAATTATTAAATTACTTAACTACTAATTAACTACTTTGTTACTTAGTTACTTTGTTGAATATTCCAATCACAGTTCTATTCAGAAATCACTAAGATCTACTCAGTAGACAAATTAATTGTTTTGAAACTATTTATAAGAATCATAAATTCATTATATAAAGTTAGATCTACACATATCTAAAAGTCTTAATAATAACTTAATAGTAATAATAATAGCTAAAATTTTATCAATTTATCCAGTTCTACTACAACCCCAAATTGGTTCCACCCCACCCATCAAGTTGTATTTAATTATAGTTATAAATTATTTAATGCAGTGCCAATATGAATAATGATCCTATATTAAAAATATTCAAAATTAATTACTTAATTGGTTACATATGAAGAAAGAGTTGGAGATTAAAAATCAAATCAAGGCCAATTCCACAATCATTAGTCCCATTATTATCTCTGACTGAAAAAGCTCATTATATTGTTATTATTGATGTGTATATGTACGTATTTTCCCATTCTCCTCTTCCAGTAGGTAGAGAGTTAACTGAATTCTGTCTTCGCAGCTCTCAGCTTAAGAAATCCTCAGAGACCTTGAAAACGCCGCTTCCTCAGGCCTTCTGGTCTGGGGGTAGACAAAATGGTTCACACAGTCCCGTCTTCTTCTCCAAAAATCAATTCAATGAAAAACCACCTCAAATCAAAAAGATCCCAAATACTCTGGTTTCTCTTCAGAACATATAAATCTTTTGCCTTTTACTAACCATTACCATTTTTCTAAAGATACCAGGTAATACCTCTCAGGAAATCTTAACAGACACCCTTTATTGGAAGAAGTACCTTTCTTTTTGGGAAGTTCCTGAAGTTATGGTCATTTTCCTGCCTGAGATGCTTTAAAAAGGGTATTAAATTCAGATTAATTTGTTCATGAGGGTGCACACTGAGGCTTCAACCAACCATCACAAGAAGAAGCTTCTGAAGGCCTCTTTCTCAAATAACTGGCTAAGCTTTTCTCCTCAGTTTCTGAAATCACTGACCAACCTAGACTTTAGTCTTTTTAGATGAAATCACTCTCTCAGCCCTCAGAATCTGGAATTTTGGCCAGGGAAACTTCTTAACTCATTCTCTTTCTCAGCATCCTGGCTTTGAGAGGATCTTGGTTAGTTGTTCTCCTCATCTTTCCACTGTTCCAACCAGGAATGCCCCAAGCCCCTCACAAGAAAAGTTCAATGAGGCAGATAGAGAAGTAAATTTGTTCATCTTTAAAATCTATCCTTCAGGAAGTACTTTCCCTGCATATTGCAGCTTCCCAAAACTGTATCCTCTTTCTCTGGTATGTGTGTGTATATTAGGGAAAATATTACATTGCCCTTACTTTTGAAACTCTTTCTTGGTGTCATCTTTCTTTCTTTGTAACAACGCCCACAGCTTCACATTGCTTAATTCAAAATAGTCACATTCTTGCAAGTTTAAACATTTTGAGTTAGTATCTCTGCAGCGTAAAGCAACTGTGTTCTATTTTATGCGCAGTGTTTGCCATTTATGAAGCTCTACCGATATTCCTCAATGCAACTATAGTGCATATCTTGATTGCCATATGTTCAATAAAATCCCTCTTTTAGAGATCTGTGGGTTATTGAGTCCAATTTACTTAAGATGCACTATTGACCAAAGTCACAAGATCCCTCATAGACATGTATATTCAGAATGTGTATGAATTCATTTCTGTGCTCTACGTCCATACCTGATAACAATGGCAGAAGTATATTCTTCTAATTCTTGAGGAACACCAAAAAGGTTAGGATGGGTGATTCGTTGTCTTGAATATTGCTCTTGGGATTCAAGTGTTCCATTCAGCATTGTTACAAAACTTGAGCATGTAATAAAGTTATCGAAGCTTGTCATTTTGTTGCATGATATATAATAATTAATTCTTAAACCTTTGTTGACAGCATTTGATGCAGAAGTTATCTGGGAGTGAGATAGGTCCCATAGCACACAGTATGGCATGAGAACAGACGGAGAATGAATCACTGACAACAAGGAAGCAATATAGTAATTTGCAGCTAAAACAATTAACACCCTGAATGTTAAGTATACTGTTCTTCTTGGCAGCCCTTGTAATCATACATCAGGAGGCCTGCATAAGCTGGTGAATGATACCAACTAGATTATGTAAGACAAAGAGAGCTCAGCCTGCTACAACTGGCCATGTATGCCCCATCCTTTTGCACTAGCTGTTACACAACATTTTTTCAATCAGCATTTGCTGTAGTTCTTAGCATGTTAACAGAGCCAGGAGGAGATGGAAGCCTGCAGTGATTAACAGCTAGATGAGAAATGTTTCCTGCCAAACAGTATAAACGAAATTATTCTCCCACAAGGACAAGTGGACTGTCATTGTTCCCTTGCTTCTAAGGCCCATGTGCAAATGTTTCAATGACAGAAAGCCACATAGGTTCATTCTGTGCATGCCAAACAAATAACCTGACAGAAAGGAACATCCTAAGTCAAAACCAGGACGTTATTGGTACTGACGGGAAAGGTAGCAAGCGGTGTAGACAGATTCCTAGTCTGCATTTCAAGTGCTGATGATCAAACTTGGTAGTTCAACAGAAATGTACACAATCTCTAGAACAGGAGGGTCCAGGGAACAGCCTATGAAGGTTTTCTGAGCCCTAGAGACACTGGTATATGGAAGATGTATTTTATGAACCCAGATGTCTAGGATATCATGTGGCTCTTGAATACATAATAATGAGTCAGAAAAAGTGCTACAACTGAAGCTGTTAATCCTAGGGATCTGGGAACATACATAATAAAAACAACTGAAATGAATGATCAGTATGGATTTGCAAGTGTATATCTGTGCATAATGTGCCTTTTTCATCTATTTGTCCTTCACTTGCATATTCCCTCATCCTTGCACCCACATCACCATTCACACAATACATATGTGCACATGCTATTTATATGTGGAGAGCCAGTGTGGTGCAGTGGTTTGTGTGTTGGACTACAACTCTGGAGATCAGAATTTGAATCCCTACTTGGCCATGGAAACCCACTGAGTGACTTTGGGCAAATCACACTTTCTCAGCCCCAGAGGAAGGCAAAGACAAACCCCCTCTGAACAAATCTTGCCAAGAACACCCTGTGATAGGTTGCCCTTAGGACAGCCGTAAGTCAGAAATGATTTGAAGGCACACAACAACAACAAAGTTAGATGTGCCATTTTGATAATACTCTCATACTCTTCTAACTGTCTCATATCTAGAGTCATCCACAACAGGAGAATCTGTCAAAGGCTAGCCTGGTCAAGTCATCCACATTTTGTTACTTTACAAATTACACTGGGCCTTTCCATGCTACACTGTCATAGTGCTATTGTTCCACTTTCAACATCCTATGAAATCCAGGGGTTTGCAGTTTAGGGAGGGGCATTTAGAATTCTCAGCCAGAGAGCGCTTTGGCTTCAGTAAACTACAAACCTCAGAATTCCACAGGATGCTGAAAGTGGAATAATAGCACTATAACAGTGTAGTGTGGAAATGGCCCACTCTGTTCTGAATATAAAATGTTTTATATTTGACTATATTTGGCTACTTATAAGAAGAATCCAGAAATCTGGGGTTCTTCAATGCTGATGCCAAGGTCTTGATTTGGACTATTGGGATGAAGTGTATAACTCCATTGCTACATCATTATCATCATAATCTTGGTAACCATATCTATTTCCAGGTAGGCCATACAACACCACTTTTCAATCAGAAGGATAATATTTTGAATGCATTCCAGAAGGAGGCCTCCATGATCTGAGGAATTCCAGGCTAAAAAAGTCTGTCTCTTCTGCCACTGTAACAGATTTATAAGTCAATTTCATGCATATAAAGGCAACTGCTGAAAGCATTCAGTTCTAACAATCTTTGTACAAACCTGGGTAGGCTCCAGCAATCACCCAGACATGTGGATAATGCAAGTGAAGTTGACAGTTTGGAGAGGATGTTGCCACTTAGGGACTGGCACAAGAAACAGATTAAAAGTTGTAGGTCCACCTAGTGTGTTGTGAAGTTCAACATTAGGCCTATGGAACAGGGGCTTCCTTTTTAGCTTATATAGCAACAATCCCATAACTAATGTTGTTTCTAAACTGCTATGAAGTACCATCCTTTTCCACTGACGAGTCTCTAGGGGTGCTTCATAAGTCTTTACACAGCAGTTATCAAGACACAGGCCATATCTGCACAACGAGGCTGTACCACTTTGGGACAGGATGGCAGTAGTCAGCTGGTTGTGTATCCCCATGACATCGTCACTGGTCCACCGCCATCCTGTCCTCAAGCATTGTGGTTGTGCAGTATTTGCAAAATGGAAAAAAATCTGTTTTGAACCGAGGATTGTGCAGCGCTCCCGTACTTACTGTCATGTGGAAAGGCAGATAAACATAATGGCTATGCTTCTTCCATAGCACAGCATGGGAAAGTGCCTGGCTGTACTGCAGAAAGAAGAGGTGGGGTCAACATTCTCCCTTCCACAGGGAGTAGGTCTCGTGCGGAAGGAAGTATTCCTGGCATGCTCACTTCCCTGCCAAGACTGCAAGGAATAGGACAGTCCTGTGTGTGTCTCTTTTGTCCTTGATCTCTCTTAAAAAGGCAGCGTTCCTCACAGGTCACAACAGATGCAGTTACAGAACTCCATAGACCCATTTTGGGTTGTCAGGAAAGAGATGTCTCATGTCCCAGGAACGCAAACCAGAAATACAAGCCTTATGATGTGACAGATATGAGCCAGGCAAGGGTTGGGAGGAGGGACAGAATCTGGTAAAACCCAGATCTGTGGAGTGGAGACTTTGTTTTAAAAAATGGCTGCACAAGTGGCAAAATGTGTGCAGCAGTAGCAGCAGTTAGTGTCATTTCTTCCAGCTTTACTTGCAGCATGCATAACATAATGAAAGTCTTTTCTAGAGCTTACTGATGAAGTGTGTTGGAAGTTCAGATCCTGAGCAGATTTTTTTCCAGTTCGTATGCCACTGTCCCCAGATCTTGTATAATAAGAAAGGCCCATGAATCATGGCACTCCCCTTCCTTGCATATTCCAAATGACACAAAGGCATGCACCCTGGAGCTCTCTCCATGGTCTTCTCCCTTCACTTCAGGTATTTTCATGTGTTCATGTATGTACAAGTAAAATGCACATATAAACACCATTGTGCTGAACCAGTGAACATTGACACCAGCTGAAAATGTGTGCATATAGGTGCCATGGAGCTTTCCAAACTTTTCACATTGTTGACACACTTTTGAAACCTGTATCATTTCGTGAAACAGTAACTCAGTTTTACTAGCAAACTAACCCCTTGTAAGAGATTCAGGCACATACATAAATTGTAATAACGAAATGTATGGAGATACAACATATCTCATGAAAACCTTTCATATATTTTAAAAAATATATTGTTTATAAATAATAACATACATTTCCAAGGTTGCTGTCATTTATGAGTAAAAATATGTAAATATGTATAAGAATTTAAAAATTTGAATAAAACCAATAATTATCATTCTAATGAGATGTATGAGGTTGATAGGGTGAACATAGCTTTTCAATATTTGGTGGAATACTAGATGAAGACACTAATATTTTGTCATCAAGCATTTTTAAGCTTCCACATTTCAGCGAGGAAAGACCTCAGTCAGGGTGGCAGCGGTGTGAAAGGCCTGCTGCCATTGCCCCCACCAAGGAAAGACCTTGGTGAGAGCAGCAGCAGCAGGCCAGGCTTGGGTGGGGGGTCCTTCTCGGCCTGAGGAGGCAACACACCAACACATCTCAGGTGACACACTAATGTGTTGCGATACCCTATACCCCATTTGAAAAGCCCTGAGGTACCCAGTCTTTGAGGCCTGCTCAGACACAAAGGTCAAATTTGCTTCTCTTCTAGTGCTACTGATTTGACATTTATTTCCCCCCTGGTGACCTAGAGAAGCATAACATTTCCCTGAAACTTCAGCCCAAACCCTGACATGTAGTAACTCTAGACTAATTATATTCATTAGACAATACCCTGCAAAAAAAATTTTTTTAAGTGCATTTTCAGCTTATGGATGTGCGGTTCATTCCAGGATACCTGGAATAAACTCTCCTTGATCCTGAGGAATCTGTCAGAGGAAATTGGGTAAGGACTTTTATGGTGAAGCAATGGAGAAGGGAGTAGACAATCTGAGAAGAGAAAGAGATTGAGGAGAAAGCATAGCAGGGAGTGAATACAAAATGAAATTGTTGCGCCTTCAGGAGCAATGAATTTCACTCCCCATTCTTTCTCTCTGGTTCCAATATACATGGTAGCCTATTGCTAGACCTTGTGCACTCATATTCCATAACTAAAGGAATAGGCATTGCATATAGAACCCATAATCTTCCCTTTGTACCATAGAATCCCTGTGAAATCTCTGCAGTTCAGGCAGCTTTCTACTCTCATCATGAAACTGAACTTGACTAACAAACTTTGGCCCTTTCCACACGAGGCAAGTGAATCACTCCATGCCATTACTTACCAGCTCTTCTTGGGTCCAAAGTAACGCACACTCTCCCTTGAGCCCGTCTGCAGGGCTCCTCCATTGGTGCAGGGCGAACCGGAGCAGTGCAAGGCCTGTAGATCCGTACTGCTCCGGCTCAAAATGGTGGCTTCCTGTGGCTTCTGGCTCAAAATGGTGGCTTCCAGTGTCTTAGTGGGAGTGGACCAACCGCTGAGGCTTGCCACGCCCACAGACCGCCCTCTGCCGATGCAAGCCTGCAAATCTGCACAGGTAAATAGGAATGCAATCGTGCATTCCAGAAAATGTAAAGACTTGATTTTTCTGGTCTTTACTTAGCGTGGGGGAGGACCACTTGGGGGCGGGTTGGATTGGACTGAGGTGCGGAACTAAGTTAAATAGTCCACACCTTGTCCAATCCAAGGTGCAGACGACTTCCATGCCAGGACGCCTTGGCCTGTTTTAACTGCCTCGTGCGGAAAGGGCCTTTGTCAGCAGTTGCTGCCATAGGCTTTACTGGACCAGAAAACAAAACAGAACAGAATAGAACAATAATTTGTGGGTCTTTGCCATGAAGAGCCTTCCTTGACAAAGTAGTTTTCATCCAAACTTGACATATGTGACATACTTTTCTAAAACAGCCAGAAAGTTTAAATGGGCTCATTTCCAGTACTTTTTAACTTACTGCACCCTTGACAATTTTTATCTGATCAGTTTGAAATTTGACACAATTGTAGACTTTAGGTAAATTATAAGGTATTAGCTTAATAGGTATAATTCTTATAAGCAATTTCTTATGGAGGTGTATAAGGACAGAACTGTTTTTCCTGCGGCTACCTTATCTACAGGGGCACGGCTTTGTCCCATTAATCTTCTTGTAGAAGAGGTGTGTAAAGACAATTACCCTCTGATAACTACAAACAAATAAAAGTATCTTCTCACATACAATGCTTTTCTGGCATTCAGATCTGGAGTACCCAATACAAGCAGAAGTGTTCCACAGAATGTATAAAACTTCTTTTCCTTGCAAGAGGTTAAAAAGATTGTGTTTATACAATTTGGGTGCCATTTGACAGCTTTAATCAATATGAATCTCTTCACATCACTGTTTAAATGTCAAAACCACCTTCAGAGGTCTCATCAGGACAAAAGCAGTACTTAAATTGCAAATGAAACACTCCAAATTATGCAAACCGTAATTCTCCCCTCTGCACAAAAATCTACAAAGGCCTGCACATTATTTAATATGAAACGTTCATCTTTGTATCACAAAGTAGTAATGAATCAATTTTTTTTTAAAAAAAACACAGGTATTACTATATTTTATTTTATTTTATTTTATTTTATTTTTGAAAAAATGTTAAATGGTCACTGCTTAGATATACATGGTATAAAACCGTGTTTATGTGAAGAGAAGTCTCTTTTAATCAGCCAGGCAAAGTATCCTTGATTCCACATAATTCAATTAAGAAATCTTTTTGATGCTGTGGAAAGTTCATGCTGAAAGTAACCTTTCCTACAGAACCTTTGTTGTTGTTGTGTACCTTCAAGTCATTTCTGACATGTGGCGACCCTAAGAAGAACCTATCATGGGATTTTCTGGGCTGAGAGTGTGTGATGTGGCCAAGGTCACCCAGTGGGTTTTCATGGACAAGAATGGCCTTGAACCCTGGGGTCTCCAGGGCCATAGTCCAATGCTCAAACCACAATACCACACTGGCTCACTGAACCTTTAATCATACATTCAGTGGCCAATTGTTCTTTTTGCTACCATTTATTCCAAGGAAACTATGCTGATTTTGTTAACAGAATAATTCAGGCTTATTTTTGTTCTGACCCAATCTCCATTATCAAAGTGTTTATCTCTTTGAGTATGTACTATAATATAGCTGTAAAGGCCCCATACCACTTAATAGTAAATAATTTAGATCTGTTCCTCCAAATGTTGTGGGAATGGTGGACCAAGGTATATGTCAGCTAAGTAGAGATCCACATACTCTGCATCCCAGTTTAAATCTCTATCCATTGATATGAAAAATATCTGAAAGTGGATTTTTAAGCTTTGCAGCTAATGCATGCACACTTGGGTATAATAATAGATTTCTATATTTTAGAAATACTTTAAATATGTAAGTTTCTAAGTGAGCTCACAAATAAAATATTGTGCAGAACTCTACATAATGGTTATTATTATTACCATTAGTTTGGCAATTCTTATTATTATGAACCATTCACTCTGTTGATGTGTTGATTCCATAGAAATCAGAGTATTATATTTAGCCATTGACTAGAAAAGGAGGAGAAAAGCCTTCGCCAAAAGATTTTGTATAGTTTTAGTTGAAAATACGTGTCTGAAGTAATTGTCTTTTCATTCTTCTAAGTTTTAATATTTTCCTGCCTGTCACCAAGTACATACCTTAGCTGCCAATGTGAGGCTTTGATATGTTCCAATTCATTGCTACAAAAGAAAGAAATATCTAGCATTTATAAAAGATTCAGCACTGAGCAAGGTATATACACATACAGCCCTCCAGTCTTAGAAGAGAACTAGCGAAGAAGCAATTGACACTTAACCTTTACTTTTTCATGTGCAGATGAACCTGCCTGAGTGGTGAAAGTCCAGACATGGAATGAGGAGGAAGTGACTACTAAGGAACAAGGGTAGTGTTGAATCAGCCTGAGGTTCTAAACTTGTTGCTTAGTTATCTTTCAAAGCAGAAAAGAAGATAACACTCAGCAAAGATCTGTCCACAAAGTTAAGCACACCTATGAAAGGATTAAAAAAAATGTTCCTACTCCTGGGCCATAAGAGTATCAAGTTTGGAAAAGATGCAGAGGATCTGTCAAATATGGGCTAGATAGACCACATATCACTAACCTGCATTTCTTTTCCTTTTTGCAGTCTACATTGGTGACCAGGGGCTAGTTTTGTTGCTCAGCAAGCAGCATGTGGCATTTGTAGATTTGAACAATCCTACAGTAAAGGGAATGTTTTGCAGACACTGCATGATAAGATTACCAAGTGCCTCTCTTTGTCCTTGGGCTTAATGCCTCCAATTATGGGGCAGAGATGTTACATTTCAGAAAGAAAAGGCCATATCTTCAGGTGCAAAGTTTGCAGTTTTACCTTGTGTATTATTGCTCACACTTTCCCTAAGAAAACATTACTTCAACTTCCTGTGCTATCCCATCTAAAATCACTTCTGCAAAAATCACAAGAACTAACAAATGCTTGCTATTAGCATGGCACACTCATGCACCTCCAGCTTAGAACTGAAAAAAACAAAACAAAACAAGGTTATATCTGTTGACTTTCTCTGTCTCTGATCATCCAACCATGTGAATAGCCCAAAAGAAGTTGAAGCAGTAGTTTCTGATGGGAGGAACACTTAAGCTTATCTTGCTTGTGAGAATCTGGCTGATCCCTTCACCAAAACTGAAGAAGACATACTTTTTCAGGAGTACATATTCAACACTTGATGGTTGGCATCATATTAGTGACATATATGATCTCACTAATAGACCCATTATATGGCTTTTTGGTGGTTGAGGTTGTTGTTCTCTTTCACCTTCCACAACAAGCAAAGCTTCGCAAGACCCACACTTTTGCTGTGATAGACCCCCTAAATGGTTATTCTGTGATCTGAAAAGCATATCCAGAAGTGGAATAAAGTGCATCATGTGCTGAGACCTCCAGAAGAACCCAGTGGATCTGGGTGGGAGATGTCATTAGCCTGTCTCTAGGGGAAAGAGGGGAAAGTCAGATGATTTTCTGGTCTGCCTCTTTTCCTCTTCCAAGGACAGAAGGGCCATTCAGCAGACTATCATAGTTGATAATAGGGGAGTGGTAGTGGAGTTGCCCCTGTAGAACTCTTACACTATGCTGGACAAGGTAAGACGATGTCCACTGATTGTTCAAGTAAGCTGTTCCACAGATGTGTGTGAAGGTGGTGATAGTGTGTTTTATCCAAACGTGATCATACATACAGCAAAAATAGTAGAATCGGTATGAATTTAAGTAGTCATGATTCAGTATCAATAAGTCTGGATGCTGTTGTTATTGTGTACCTTCAAGTCATTTCTGACTTATGGCAACCCTAAGGCAAACTTATCATGGGGTTTTCTTGGCAAGATTTGTTCAGAGGGAATTTATCTTTGCCTTCCCCTGAGACTGAGAGAATGTGACTTGCCCAGTGAGTTTCCATAGTTGAGCAGGAATTTGAACCCTGGTCTCCAGAGTTACAGGGCAATGTTTGAACAACTAAACCATGCTAGTTCTCCTAATAGGGATATATTAATCTGCCCATTTATCCCTCCCTGTAATCTGACAGTTTCAAGAAAACTTTCTTCCTCACATTGGTGCTTAGCTCATTTTGATTTTCCCCTACACTAGTAGTATACATATTTAATTTCATGCACCGGAATGGTGCCAGATCAGCATATACGTCACACAGATATGTATGCAACCACACAAAGGGTTAATGGACATGTTTGTACACACATTTCTACATATCCACTGAGTACTTACAGAATGCTACTTTCTCTGTGTGTATTTCCCAATCCCAGCCTTTAAAGAGAAGCACCGATGGACTGTCTTTGAATCTTGAGTGGTGGATATTGCTGGTTAGCATAGGTCTTCTACCACTTTGCCAGCGGCTAGGTTTGCCACACACTCAATGCCATTTGAAAAAAACAGACCTCCATTTCAAGAGGAGATAATTATCAATAGAATACAATACACTTGAAGTTCTCCTCAATATAGAAGTGTGCATAATTTTCCAGCAGCCTGGGAAATCTGCCATTTTGTAAACACCCTTTGGAGAATGGCTAAGCACACACAAAATTAATCTGTTGTGTCACTTATGTTTGTGGACAAAGAAGTATCTGTTCAGTTAATGGTATATATCTCAGCTCTGAAGGCACTTTAAAGTGAAATATATTCACGTCAATAAGTCTGGATCCAGCTCCAATACAATGAATTGACAAGTCTGGAATTGAGGAACTAGGTCAAATACTCATGTTAGTATTAGGATGGAAAGATACTTGATATGCAAGGAGTATGCAAGGAGATCCTAACTAGACACTTAAGCTTACCAGAAGGAAAGTTTTATACTCCAGTTACGAGTGCTATTTAAAATACTGTTTAGAGTAACTGCTGGAAAAAAAATAGTGTATATTTTGAAAAAGAATAAGAGTAAGAATGAGAACAATAACGATTTGCATCATGTCTGTGGGTTATCATGTCTTTCTGGCAACTGGAAATATTGGAAGGAGAGTTTTATGAATACTATCAGAAAGCAATTTGTTAAAATGTGATACATAGTCATGTTGATGACAAACACAGTCACAATGACAGCCACAGGCACTAGAAATAGAGTGGTACCTTCCTAAGGACAAACGTAGAACTAGGTCAGAAGCCATTTATCTGAGCACATTTGAGTTGTAGAATGAATTTCAGTAATGCTTCATCCAAACTTTCCAAGCTAAATTGACTTAAATGTACACACCATTTTGACTTATTGTATGTCAGACTATGCCATTGCTGCTGTTGTTATCCCAAGATGTTCAAACAAAGAATCACAGAGGCACCCTCTCTGACTTTCTTGTGGTAGGTGCAGGTTGACAAATGTTTGTTGATGAGCTGTGACTTTCACCCTCCCAAAGTAACAATCCTGTTATCAGTTACATATTAACACCAGATGAAAGAAAGGTGAGTCCAGAGCCACTGATCTTGCCAGGGATTACTGATTCAACTCACTTCAGGTTCGGAATATACAAATAATGAAAAGCTGGAACAACTTATCTTGAAATAACAGATTGTTATTTCAGGTTGTTATTTTCGGATAACTAACAATGTAAACAGGCATCTTCCATGGACTTTAGCCTTTGTAGACTCCAATATGTAAAATGCATGTAACCATCTATTGTGTTGTTTTATATTTTTGTGAATGAGAGAGTATACAGGACCATTATAATTATCAAGTGGTACAGGCTAAGATCATCTCCTTTTCCTTTAAACAAGAGTACACACAGATTGTGGCTTTCAGCTGTAGTGATCACTCAAGCTGAAATCTGCTTGTTTACTCTCTTTATCTCATAGTGTCACACACAGTAGCATGTTAGGAGGAGGTAAAAAAAGAATGAAGTGAATGGAAGTTTCTCCCAAAGGGACAAACACTCTAATGTGAACATATATTATTTACTAGGTTGTGAACAAGAGAAAGCAATTACAGTAGAAAGCAGGAAATAAAGGACTAGATTCAAGCATGCTTCCACATGGTAGTAAACAAGTACAGAAGGTCAGGCATCTACAATTTGATGCAGTACTTTCTTTATTAAGGTTGTGGTGACCAAAAACCAATTCATAGTATTGTTCTGGATAATATAGAACATAAACTGATGGTTTTGTGTGTTTGCTTTTTTAAAAAATTGAAAAAAAGTATTGACTTAAAAGAACAAGGGAAATTTGTATAATAGTTCAAAATAGATTAATCATTGACATCTGCTTTATTGGGGGGGAAAACATGTTGCTTGGACAATCATATAACATTTCTGAAATAATCTTTTGTGATGTAATCCAAGCCCACTAAACTCTGCGGGACAACATATGAGTATTTGTGCCATGGCTACTTTAGATGTCTTCTGGACTGGAACACATCTGGACTACATGAATCTCCACTATAAATCCCCACATGCAGATATAAGCATTGACTGTGCCATTCAACACTTGAGTTAAATGGCAACACTGTGCTTTTGAATGGATGACTGGATACACAACCCAATTCACAATCACGTCTGCAATCCTATATCCTCCACCTTGAAATGAATGCGTGCATTCCATATTGGGTAAAAATGAACAATTTCCATACAAGAACTTACACATGCGTAATTCACCAACAGTATGTGCTGTGATAAGACAAGATCAGTAGGGTTGCATGTGCATGAAAGCAAGAGAGTTGTGTTATCACGGTTATGATATGTCTGGTGAGAGCACTAGATATCCTTTTGATATCAAATAACTTGGCCTTTACTTGACCTTTCTCTGCCACCCTACTCCATGTGTTTGCAGAGGTCCACCAGACAAGCACGTATTAGGCGTGGCCGTTAATGGTTGTACATTCCAAACCTCATTCAGGCAGGCAACTTAAGCCTCTCTGATGCTTCAGGGAAAAACCCTTTTGCAAACTGGCCTTGCTCAGCGCGAATCTTTACAAAGACGCACGGCCAAGTGCCAAGCCATTCCTTTATATTGAGCCATTTGCATACTGGCCATACTATTGTCATCCAGTGCTAAGCTCATCATGCAAAACCTGACCTTTTCCAACTCCTTTATCCAGCTCCAAATTTCCTTTGTTCTCACTGAGCATGGCATAGCCTGTAGGTAAACTCCACCCTATAAAAAGTCCCCACTTTTGGGAACACTTTGGATCACCCTGGACTTCCATCCAGCCTTGCTGTTGCTCTGTCCAGTGAAGTTTTCCCCTCAGTTTCCTATAACTGAGTCTGCCTCCCTTTTGGACTGCTTGGAACACTTTGGACTTCCATCCTGCCTTGCTGTCGGTTTGTCCAGGGAGCTCCCTTCAACGCACCACGCTGAGTTTTCTCCCCTGCAACCTCCTTTTCTCTCCAGGACTACAAGACCAGGTGTCGTATTACCCATTCCTCAAAGCTCTCCATTTCTATTTCTAGTTAGCTGTGTGCATGTGGTGTCTTTTATGTTAGTTGTGCTCAATAAATGTTATTTTTGTTACTTTGAAACCTTGTCTGACTACACTCTCTGACCTGAAGCCGTAGACATAGGGTACAAGATCCTAGCTAAAGTTACCCTGCCTTTCGTTAGCTTAAGAGAGTGCTCGAGCTTAATTTCCCCCATCTTGTGTTTTTATTTGGTTATTTGGGTGCCCCTCCCGGGACCCACAACATACAGGGTAACAGTTGAACTGGAACTTCTAATGTTTCCTTTTGCTCACAGAGAAATCATAAAGGGAACTATAGGACACACTGTAGCATGGTCAAGTGCTATCACTGTTTTGCTATCAGAGGAATATAGAGCTACACAACTTTATCTTCTGCCATAAATGGCCAGCACAATCAACTTTAGAGAAGGGACCATGTTATTTATAGTTCTGCCTGAGAACAATGGAGATTCATTGTCTAGGGGACTTTCCAAATTATCATTTTCTCACACAAGAAGTGAGTACCTTGTAACATGAATATAATCCCTCTCCATAAAATAATACCATTTCTAAAATAACTCAAATAGTTTCTAGGTCTAAAGCAGCATTATTATTATTTATTTATTTGGACTTGGAAAATGCAGTCTTTATTCCTGGGGTTAATAGAACCATGGCATTTATAAATCTGAGTATGTCTTTACTCCAGTGCCTCTAACTACTGATTATGATCTACAAAGCCCTATTTTGCTTAGCTCTAAGGCACTGGAAGTACCATATTATCCCTTTCTGAATTTAAGATTATTGAGGGATGCTTGGAACACAGGGGAGAACTGCTGCCAGGTTTTGGAACTTTCTCACTAGGGAATTAATTCAAATAAATTTTAGGGTTGATTGCAAGGCCTTCTAACGGTATACATTTTACTGGTGGTTTTTTTTGTTTTGTTTTCATCTTTGGATATATTTTGAAGGGTTTTAATTCTATAGCTTATTTAATCAAATTTTAATATTAACTTCTTCTTTTTTTACTTCTGTATTTGTAAACATTTTTACAAAGGATTGCACACTGGAAGTAAGGTGGGATATAATCAACCAATAAAATCAATTTTAACTCTTTGATTTAATTTTTTTCAGCTGTGTGAGTCACAATAACAGGAAAAAGGAAGACTGTAGATGAAATAATAATGATAATAATAATTGCTGATATTCTATATCAGCTAATTAGTCATGTATGCATAACCACAAAGCATCTCCTAGTATGACCCACCTGCAGCCCACCTTAAGAGCCAAGCAGCTGGATCAGCTGAAGGAGATCAATTCAGCTTCCAATCATTGCTCAAAGAAGATGATACTTCTACCCGGCTCCTATTAGCAAGTGAAGTTGCAACAAAGACTTGCAGCAGATGGCCTTCTGATTATCACAGCCTCACTCACTAGCAGAATGAGGTTGGAAACATCCTCCTCCATGCATCCTGATTGGAAGCTGAATAGATTTCCTTTTGCCTGATCCAGTTGCAAGACATGGGCTGGGTGGTATTTGCATGGTCTTACAGTAAAACTAGGTAGTCATCCTGGCAGTGCTTCTGCTGGAATGGGAGCGTGTTCCCAATGCTCCTCTCCACATGCAATTGGCTGTCTGTGGAAGGGAGTGTGAGGGTCCTGCTCTGTCCTTCCAGACTGCAGCTGGCCTCCTTCCCATGCTGCAGTAGAGAAGGAAGCACATAGATCGTACTTCCGGCCCTTCCACACGGCCGGCTGCAATGGTATGTTTGCGTGATCAGAGATCATTCATGGACTTTTCCTGTCAATGATATACCCTGCGATTATGCCGGCTGGTGACGTGAGGATGACAGAACTAAAACAACGTCATGCAGAAGCTCCTCTCACATCCCCATGCCAGGATGCCGTTGTCAGGCAGAAAGGACCTTACTAAATACAGAGCAGTTACTCTAGATTATGAATCCGTAATTACAATAACGTATGCCTAATAACAATAGCAACAATAATAAAGATAGGCAAGCTGGCACTAGTTAATATAGGAGCTCTGCTTGGCACCTGGAGCTTTACTTGGCATCACAAAAATGGGTCCGGCTATAAAAAAAGCAGCCAGCACAACAGTGAGTCAAGAAATGCTGCCAGCAGGTAGAACAGGCCCTGCCTCCATCACCTGCTGGGAGGCAATTTTTTTATCTACTAGAGCTGAATGTTTTTACCCAGAGAGGCAAGTCGAGAAACACCCAGTATGTTGCAGACCACGTGAATAGATTTGAAGAAGTAATTTTAGTTTTATAGCATAAGCTTGTATGAGTTGCATAGAGCTGTCAAGCTGCAAACTGGTGAGGACTTCTGTACCTTCAGTGCTTCTATTAAGAAAGGGATTGGAAAAGGTGTTGCTTGTTACTGGTTGCATAACAAGCAACACCTGCTGAAATTCCCTCTACACAGCTATTGAAGGAAGTGAAACTATCTCCATTTTTTATTCTCACAACCTGAGAGTTGTTAGGATCTTCATAATCTCAAAGGTCTGAATAATCCTGGACCCAGATGAACTCCTAGCCCAGGCAGTCCTCATTTAAGTTTTACATTTTTAATTTCAATGCAAACTTTCTGCCCTGGGTTTTCTCAATGAACTATTGTAATAAACAGCTGAGTTTCTTTAAAAAGTGGATTTTATGCTGCTCTTCCGATATATGCAATATATGTTGGGCAGTACCTTAAAATATGTCAAGACACAACATTCTTAGGTAATGTCTAAGATATCAAAACAAGCTAAAGGGATGGCTGATCACAATGTTTCATAACAAACAAGCACTTCCACTGCATAACCCTTTATCTCGTAATGCTTTCAGTGCAAATGCAGACAGAGTTTTGCATAATACAACTTTTAATGTCCTGGTTACATCTACTAGCAAATCTTAGATCTGCTAATGTTTAACAGTTTCATTTTTTCTGTTAACAAAATATTTTACATGGTGCTTTTTTAAAAAAAAAACCCTAAACAAACCCTAAACTGTTTAACAGTCAATTGTAATTCAGAACTTGTTTTAAGAACTGCAAAAGACAAAATTATTAGCAAAAGAACCAGGCTTCCCCAAGGCTGGCTCCCTGGTGTGGAGGGAATTACATTAATAAGTGTGAGAAAGAGGTTTAAAAATAAAGCTTGCCCACTGGGACAAAATGGAGCGCTGAGCTCAGTGTGAATTAAAGTTCTAAAATAAACTAAGCAAGATAGACTTTTACACCGTTTACTGGGACAGCGTGCATGTTATGTTACACAAGCTTTCAGGATGAAAAAGACCTCTCCTGAGGGATTTATTATGTATGTAATGTTGAAATGATAACCAGATTTCATCATGAACACTCACCCTTTTTTTGTTCCTTCCGTTTTTAACTCATAAAATTGGTTTGCCCTAAAGGTTACTAAATGTAATATGAAGGGCAAATCCTTGGAGATTATCATAACAAAACATGAGGATAATTTGCAAGATAATATTCTAAGTCAGAGGTCATTTTCATATTGTCTTGATTTATATTGTTGTTGGGGATTTTTCTCTTTTTTAAAAACCTCTTTGCACCTTCTGACAATATATGTAGCTAAGAAGCTAGCCTGGTACATTGGCTAGAGTGTTGGAATAGACCAGATAAACTTTAAATCCTTATTTTGTTTTTGCATTCATTGGATGGCCTCTCATTTCTACTAATTCATAGCAGTGAAGATGAAATAGATGATATCACCAAAGGTACAGCTATGGGGAGAGAAGGGAAAATGAGGGCACTGTGTCCCAAACCAGAATTCTGCCAACCTACCCCATCCCAGGGTTTGCAGTTTAGGGAGGGGCATTTGGAAGTCTTTGATCTCAGTAAACTACAAACCCCAGAATTCCACAGGATGTTAAAAGTGGAATAGTAGCACTATAACAGTGTAGTGCAGAAAGGCCTCTAGTTTCTTCCTGATTATGGCATACAGAAGGATATGTGCTCACTTTCATTACAGACTATCACTGGATAAATTTGGCTTTCTTGAAAGGTATGTGTGAATTCCTTTTCCCTCTGTACTCACAGCTCTAAGCATTGGAACATGACTGAGATCCATTAGAAGAAGCTATTAAGTAGCAGGAAGGAACAATATGAGCAGAGGGTCACAGCAGCCTTTGTTCTCTCAGCCACAGTGCTGCCATTACATGACAGCAACTTTGTTATGTGTAAGATTTATTTTTTTAAAAAAAAAAATCCAGATATCTTAAATATGTCGGATAATATAAATGGGTATGTTTAATGATTAAGCTATATGCAGCGAAACGGAAACAGGGAAAAGTGGAATAAAAAAGACCATAGGAGTTGTAAAAATCAGGAGCCACTGTACTCTTTCTACTTTAGAGAGTAGGTTAGTTGCCATTCCTCTGAAATAGCCCTAAATTCCTTGATATTGTTATATAATGATGATATTTTATAATGTTCAGTAGTTTTAACTGTAATGTTGCAACTAAAATATAAAGATGGACAGCTATCATAAAGCAGCAATAAAGGGTAGCTTCTGTTTCTTGTTTCCTTCACAGGCTGTGGACAGTATCAGGACTATTTTGCAGAGCAGGTAGGAGGGATTCTTTAATCTCAAAACATTTTAAAAGAGAACAAATATTTATATACAGACACTCATCTGACGGTGACACAGGGAGAGAATGCATGTGTGTCTTGTAGAGCAAAAGAAGCTAATGTTATGTATTATTTGACTATAAATTTTTAAGAAAATGAAATGATCTATGAAAACATTCCCTGTCATGTCCTTGAAAGCAAACACTTTGCTCCTTCTACTCCTTTCTCTTCATTGCCTATAGCTGACAGGAAAAAAAAAGAGAAATTCTCTCCTAAAATTAAAGGTGTGAACACTAAATATAAAGGGAATAGTGCTCCTTTCTTTAAGGTACAGCTGCCTTTTCCTTCTCTGGCTCCACCTCCCTTTTCCTTTCCAACTGTGCAACATTACTTAGCAAAGGGCTTGCCAAACAGGAGAGGAGAGATGATGGACCCCCTGTGGAAGGAGCAAATGGAGGAGGTTGACTCTTTACGCCTTACATGTGAATAGGAGGCTGTTCTGCTCTTGCTGTTCCTCTCTGCCATCTAATGGCATCTTCTAATGGAACAGAGTGGTGCTGTAATAGTCAAAGAAGGGAATGGCAAGGAGACTTCCTGTTGTGTTTTTGCGTAAGTCACATAGCTACTCACAGCCTACTTTTTGCTACCATTGAACCAGGGAGAGTAGTGCCTTCCCACCCATTTCAAACTTTTGTTGTATTCTGTTGACAAGCGAATGCGGTAAAAAGTGTGAAGCTTCCATTGATGAGAGTTGCGGGCTTTGAGTTGAAAGCTAATATCCAACTCATATGTGCTGTGACACCAGTATAAAAATTAAGGTCCTTAGGCCCTCTCATACCACACATTTATAGTATTACTTTAATTGCCGTGGCAATGAATCCTAGAATCTGCCGTTTAGCAAGGGATTCTTGGAATTCTTAGTGTAGGAGATCTAGAGCCTCACCAAACTACAAACCCCAGGATTCTATGGTATGCATTCACTGTGGTTAAAACTGGATCATTGTGCTATAATTGTGTAGTGTGAAGGGGCTCCTGCTGTGCATCTGGGATGAGATGCTGATACAGTAAAAAAAAACAAAATGGTTTTCTACATGTTGTTCAAATATTTTCATGATCATTGCTAAGCATATTCTGGAAGTCAGTGGGGAGATTGTTTGGAGGTCCTTGGGAGACAAAGAAGTAGATTCAATTATTGATTCTCAGTGTCTATATGCAATATGAATAGTCCTCAATATTTCATATCCTCCAAGTGTGCCAGTTTGGCCAGGACAGTGTTGATTAATTCTCTATTGTTGTTTTTGACAGTAACATTTGACCCATTGGCACAACAGTATTGTATATATGTGTGTGTGTGTGTGTGTGTATATATATATATGTGTGTGTATATATGTATAATTAACAAACATTGGCAAGTAATAAACCAGATAGCAGGTTGTGAACTCCCTCCTATTATTGGTTATAGATGATTTTCAAATTTTAAGAATAAATTAGTATACATGCGTTTTTTTCAACATGTTCATACCAGCCCAATTTTGTTAGGCCATTATAGATGTGACAGGCATTCTATTTGTTCAGATAGTGTTCTATCTGAACATCAAACAGTTTATTCATCCCATTACTCAGGAGGTATACAAACTAAGGCCTTTTCCATATCTTACCTTATCCCATCACTCTGTGCTCACAATCCCAGCAGTGCTTTTGGCAGGAAAGGAGTGTGACGGGAACACTCCCCTCCGCGCCAGACCAGTTCCCTGTGGAAGGGAGTGCAAGGGAACGCTTGTTCCTTTCACCATTCCATCGGGCTCTTTCCCATGCTGTACTGGGACAGGAAGTGTCTCTATTGTGCTTCTGCTCCTTCCACATAACAGGTACATGTGGGAGCATTGCACAATCGTGGGTCATTGATGTGATCACGCAGGCTGATGATGTGGGGAGTACGGGACCATGACGACATCTTTTGGAAGCCCTGTTGCAGTCCACTCCTCTCGCCTCCCCATACTGGCACTCCATGTCCGTGTGGAAAAGGCCTAAGGTCCTTTTCAACCTGTCAGACCTCAGGTGTTATTTATGTAATTATTTGCCCCTGTAATAAAATGTATATTGGGCAAATGTCTAGATGTTTAAAGGCAAGACTAATAGAGTATAAAAGCAAAATAAGGACTAGGGCACAAAAAACAACCTTATATGAACACTAATTCAATATGAAACATTGGATGACCTCCTTTAAATTTTGTGTTTTAGAAGCACCTCAAATTCATCTTGGTCTTAATTCTCTGTTGTCTCACTTTTTTATGTGCTTTTAAAATGTCCCAGATTCTCTTTCCTCCTCCCACTTTTCTTCTTTGTCCTTGCCTTATTTCAGTTCCTGCAAACTGAGTACAAAGTACAAAAGTAGTTTACAGTCAATTAGCCCAGCAGGAAAGAAGGGGGCAGAATCTTGCCCTTCCTAGTATCCTCAGGCAAAAGCAAGCTGCTGCAGCCTTTTCTAGCTTATCTTTTCCTTCTTATTAATAACATTTGTTATTTTTTTCACACACTAACGTTTCTTGGCCACACGTATCCCAGTTTTCATTTGTGAAATGTTGAAGAGTGTGATGTTGTGATGGATATAATGAATAATCAAAAATAGAATAATAGAATCATAGGGCTGAAAGAGACCACAGGGGCATCCAGTCCAACCCTTGCATGCAAGAACACACATCAAAGCACTCCCAACAGATGACCATCCAGCCTCTGCTTAAAAACCTCCAAAGAAGGAGACTCCACCACACTCCAAGGCAGCATATTCCACTGCTGAACAGCTCTGACTGTCAGGAAGAATGTAAATGTAAAATGTAAATGTAGAGTTCTTCATTTCCACTCTACCACCACCCCATTTGTATGAAAAATGCTGCTACAGTGACACCAAACCTCCAAATTGTCTGGCTGCTGATATGCTTCCAGTGTGAATTCAGTTTACCTGGGGTAGCATTAAAAGTCTAAGGTACCCAGGATCTTGATCCTTAAAGAAGTGTGGTAGAGAGACCCTTTTTTGTATCCCACCAGTGGGTTGAATAATTGTGGCAGGGTCTTCTTAGCTGTGGCATCCCAGTTGCAGAATGTCTTCTCTCTGGAGGCCTAATTAGCACCAATTCTGGTTTCATTTCATTGTTAATTAAAAATAATAGTTGTTTTAAAAGCATTTGGAATCTAACTGATTTAGTCAAAATGTTCATGCCCATTGCTTTATACTGGTTTAACATTTTAAACTTATTTTTAACTTGTCATCCCTTGAATAGAACTCTGTAATTATCCGATTGAAAATGTCCCTTTCCTGTCTACTTTAGTTCACTCAACCCATGCATTGCTATATTTTTCAGTTCCAGTTCTTATTTTACAACTTCTTGCTTTCCATGATTCATGATTCTCCCATTCCATGTTCCTAATCTATACACTGTGGCACTTCAGACTTTTCCTTCACATATCAGCAGCTCAGAGTCCTTCCAGTGAGTCCAGTTGTATCATTAGGCACAGAGCTACTTGTACTTAACCTCTGATTTCCCCAGTACCTTGCTGAGTGCCTTCCAGCTTGGGAATCTTATCTCATGATATTAACTCTTGCTCCATTTTGGTTTGTCTCTACATAAGGTTTTCAAGGTAAATGGCACTGAAGAGAGGTCAATGCTATCTCCTGTGCAGTACTAAAAAGAGTTAGCTAAAGTAGCACTGATGTTAACCCTGACCAAGCCTCCATTGTTATAACTTCCCTCATGCAACTGCTGCTGCCCTGTACCTCTTTGACACATTTAGTTTGACTCATCAACAAAAGTCTGTCTCATTTGGGAAACCCTGCCACCATCAGTGCTACCATCAGCATAGCATCTTACATTCCAAAAGCACACAAGACCATTTCCATAGTAAGGTGAGGTGATGTGTTTGGTTAGTTGCAATAAGCAGAAGAACAGGTGATCTATATAAATAAGCTACATGCAATAATATTTATCTATAATCCGGGTCTTTTCTTTTAACCTTTGACTTAAATAGATTTGGATCACAAAGTCAAGTTTCTCTGTTTTTTAAAAGGGACAAAGTGAGGTCTTTAAACTTTACAGCAGCATTTTATGAAGAGTGACAGTTCCCCCCTTCCCAAGCTTCCTCTAACTCTAAAAATCTGGCTAGTGTATATGCTATGCCATTTAAGCATATGTGGGACCAAACTCAGTTATAGGCAATAGAACTCATTCAACTCCAGTTTCTAACAGAATATATTTATCCAAGAGCCAAGCAAATAGAAGTTCAAAAAAAGTCCAGTTGCATTCAAAATAAAACAAAACATGGAATGAACTAGCTAAGACTTCACTATCAGGAACCTATCTCCAATCAATAATTCACTCAAATATCTTTCAGGTAGATAAGGGCCACTTGGAACTTCTCAGCATGACTCTCAGTGAGCTACTCAGAGACAGAAGGACTTCACAAAGATATTTCAAAGACAGGTGAGCTACTCATTCCTACTGACCAATCAATGCCTGAGATTGCATGATCACGTGTCTTCCAGGCTATAGCCACACATCTGGGACAGTCAAGCCATAGAGATAGAGCAAAGAATGGAAAATTTGAGTCTCCAGAGATGTTCAAACATATTTTTCTAAAAAGAGGGAGAGGAAATTTGATCTCTTTGTAAATGATTTTTTGGGATTCCTTTTTGCTGCATGAGACAATACTTAAATTTTATTAACTAAAGTAACTATATGTTGGATTCATCACACATACCCAAAAGCAACTGCTACCATCCCATACTTTCATGGGCAGAAGTGGCAGGAATTGTGTCGTCAAAAGACAGATATTTTGGATCATAACTTCAACTTAGATTTCTAGAAACTTGTAATCTGCAAAATTCTGCATACCAGACATCCTTTCTGAGCAGGGACAAAAAAAAAAAAAACCATTGTGATTATACTACCTTGATTCCTGAGAAACACACACTGATCTAGTGACTTTGGCTGAGCAGCTTAAATTTCTGAAGAAACTATTTTTTTAAAAAAATAAAAGATTTTAGAATCATTCATTTTATATAATTTCTTAGGAATTAAGAATTTACAGCAAAAAGAATGTAATGAAGAACCCACCACTTATATCTGCCGATCAGTTAAAGATCTGTTTATAGACACAGCACTGTCTGAAATACCTAGTTTCATTGCATTCTACAGTCACATCCTTTTAGGTGGGGGAAAGGTCCTACAGTATTAAACATCCACTTATGGTAGAGAGGACTAACTGCTTTTCAAAGAGTTTATCGTGGAGAAACAGCTTGTTTTGTGAATGGAGCTATCCTATGTTATATTATTTTAGTGCCATACTGTGACTCTCACTGGGATATCCAATAATTCATATCTCGTGCCTAGAAATTTAAAATTAGATATGCTCAGGAACTTGGCAAGGTTGCTTCATTTTGAAAATGTTCTTTTGGATTTTCTTCTGATAAGCAAAGTAAAGTTTCAGCTGGAACGCTATCTGAAATGGTTGGAGGGCACAATTTCAACATCCATCTGAAACTGAAGTTAAGTTGAGGAGTGGCTTTCTCCATAATAATGAAAGGGACATTTTAATATCCTGGGGGGAAATGACATGTTTGGTCATCTCAATTTCGTTGTAAATTGTACAATTGGAAGTCAGACTCTAGATAGTATTAATGAAACAGATATTAAATGCACTTATCGGCAGTATATATACATAAACAGACATAGAGTAAGAATATATATGTGTATTCCATCCCCCCATGAGCAGTAAATTCACCCAGGTAAATATGTAATATATCTGAACTTTAGAAAGTTAACTCTAAAGTACATATATTAATGTGACATTAAAGAACAAAGACTTCATTTGTTCTCAGGTGAGAGAGATTATGTAGCTCCATTTCAATTTGGCTTTGGGCTGTGGATTGGAGACCACTTCAGTCACATTGATGGATGATCCTCAATACAAAATAGACCTAGAGTGTTAGGTCTGCCAGGATCAACAGCAAACTCTCAGACTTTCAATACTATTAACTATAATATCTTTTGCCATATGCTATCTGAGAAGGGCCCTTAGAGATGTCTTGTGGTGGTTACAATCATTGTTGGATGAACATCTTCACTGATGATAGGGGGGAGGCTTATCTTTGACAACTTAGAAGTTCACAGTTCTAGGCCAAAACCATATTTACAGTTGTTTCTCAAAACAGAGAGACTTTACTGGCAGCCAGTAAAGCTGTGGTAACTTGGGGAGGAAGGCATATACCTCTTGGGGCATATTAGCTGAAATCAAGGTAACTTAAATCAATATTTTAATCATGATTAAATCAGCAAGAAGGGCTGCTTTAAACCAATCAATTAAGTCAACTCTGGCAGCGATATTACAGGACTCAATAACATCACCCTCAGTGTCAGACATACGTTTACTTGTTCTTCCTCCAATGTGATATATGCTTTCCTGTGCCAGAAATGCCCCTGTACTTTACATTGGACGAGTAGGATAGTCTCTACAAAAGATGATGTGTCCAATGGATCCAAATGGGACATTAGAAGTTGCAGTACCCCAAAATCTGTTGCTAAACATTTTAATCTCTCTGGACATACAGTATGGGATTTATTGGTCACAGTCCTTGAACAAGGAAGTTACCAAGGAGAATTAGAAAGAGAAACAGCTGAATTGAATTACAGGCATCCCCCACTTTTTGTCAACTATTTTTCAATGCTCCACTGTTTTGACGTTTGCAAATTAGGGACAAGTTCCATTAATTTGACAAGGGGCATGATTTCTCAACCGTTCTTTTTGCCTATGCATGCACAGTCCTAAGCCTTGCCTATGGAAAGAGCAGATCCCTCACTGAATTAATGAAATTTGTCAGTAATTTGCAAGCATTGAAACAGCAGACTTCCATCAGTTCTTGCCTAAGGAGGCTCTCTTGGGATCACTCATCTACTTGCAAAGGGAGCCTGTGGGAGGAAGTGCCAAGCCAACTGAGAAACTTTGCAAGTGGCATGCAAGTGCACGATCTGTCTAAAGTGAGCCTCCCTAATTCCCTACATGGGTTCTGTTTTTGAACAATTCCTCTTTGGACAATGCTTCAGTCCCCTAACCCATCAGATAAGCAGGTGAATCCTGTAAATTCACAAATTCCAATCACTTACCAGAGGTATAAACAAAAATAATGACTTCATGGTGCACTACATATATTAAGACAACAGTCCTCACTAGTTCATGTGTACTAAAAGGAATCTTCTCAGGGAAGATTTTGAACCCAAAGAAATTGACTTTTGGCAAGCAGATGTATTGCTTTCAAATATCAATACTAACTGACCATTGCAAAGATCTGAAAGACCTCTTCTCACCTTACACAGCTCTTTGAAAACTGAGGGCAAGGGTCATGATCTGTATCTTTCTGAATCTTATTACATTCCCTCTCCCTCTCCCCCTTGTGTAAATATGTGTTATATGCTGAGGCCTGGATATCAGTCTGCACTGCATATGAAGAAGTGGGTTTTTATCTAAGAAAGCTCATGCTAAAATAAAAATAAATTACTCTTAAAGGTGCTACGACATTCCTTTCCCCCTTCCCTACCTTTCTCCTTTTTATCAGTTAACTCAAATTTCCTTTCAATACTGTTTGATAGGTTTTTTAAACAATAGAAGCAAGTTTCATTTATGGTGAAACAGAATATTGTTTACACTGCTAACTTAGGCCCTTTCCACACCTTACCTTGCTCAGTTGTGGTCCAGGCATCATCCCAGCAGCACCTCTGCTTGGATGGGCGTGTGTCCCCAACAGTCTTCTCCACCTCCCACTGGCTGCCTGCGGAAGGGAGTGTGAAGGACGCACCTCTTCCTTCTGTACTGCAGCTGACCTTCTTTCCATGTTGCAGCAGGGAAGGAAGCATGTGATCATGCTTCTGGCCCTTCTGCATGGACAGCTGTGATGCACGATCAGGGGTCATTGACAGAGTTTTTCCATCAATCATATACCCAGCGATTGTGCTGGCTGGTGATACAAGAAGGGTGGGACCATGATGATGTCATGTGAAAATGTTGTTGCGGTCCTACTCCTTTCACATCTCCATGCCAGGAGAACACCATCCTGCGGAAATGGCCTTAGTCTTATATCCAGGTGTTGCATCTCTTTGTCACACTGTATATCTTTTGGATGCATTTTGGATATCATTCTGAATATCTTTACTATAGATCAGGGATGGGAACATTTTTGGACCCAAGGATCCTATTGCTTCTAGCTAAGTGCATCAGGGGCCACATGCTAAGAACTGCTGTTGGCATATGATTCCCTGTATGCTTCATTAGCTAGACAAATATACATACCTTCATCAGCCCAAAAAAATACAATTCACTTGCATATATGTACAAATAAATACTTCCCCTTCCATGCAGATGTACTCAGTCAGAAGCTCTTCCTCTGTATTGCAGATAGGCTTTAAAACATCATTTCCCAGTGGAAGTGTTATTTTTTTAGGGGGTCACAGAACTTCAGGAAAGGAGAGTTATCCAATTAATGCACGCAGCAAGAGGGAGGGGAACAGATAGCTGGTAGGTCTCCAGTGTCACTGGGGCAGTAATTCTAGTCCAGGCTTTGGTCTGAATTTTAAACTCTGAGTCTCTCATAACACAAAGAGAAATGACTGAAGGGGGTATTGTCTTGCAAAGGGATCCTTTCGTTGTAAGATCACAAGTTGGCACATCCCAAAAGCTTCCCTTTTATTTTCCCTATGATGATGATAGGTATGGTTCTGGACATAATTATTTTACTATATGAATATTGAAGTGGCAAATTTTCTACTTCAAATGGGATATGATGAATCTTGATATTATATTCTTGGTCATGTCTAGAAATAAAGATTGTGAGTTGGCATAAATTTAAATGTACACAATTAGCCACAAATGTATCCACTGTGTGTTCAGACATCACGGTTTTTAAATGGGAAAGCATGACTGGTTTCATGCGAAAGTCTTTCTCAGTTGGAAACTGTAGTGTTAGAAGATCCACCAAAGTAAGATATCAGACCAGGTTTTGAAGCTTCTTTGCATATTAGACATTGGGCTTTTTCGCACTTTGGGAAGAAAATGGGGCATTCTGTTACTCACTGGACTGGCGTGCTCCCTCCGACGATCCACTGATCCAGAGCAGTGCATGACCGCGCTACACACTGCTCCAGGGACGAAAATGGTGGCTTCCGGTTGGTGGAGGCTCTCCACCAACTGGAGAAGCTCGCCAGCCAGAAGCCTGCCCCCGGAAGATCTGCAGCCTTGTGCTGGTGCGAGCCTGCAGATCTACACAGGAGCGCAGCGACGGAGTGGGGCACGCCGGGCTATTGAAAGACCTGTTTTAAGTGGTCTTTCAGTAGCATGGTGAACCACCAGTTCTGGTCATTCCGGAGCAGGCTGAAGTCCGAAACTACAGAAAGTAGTCCGGACCCAGTTCGCCCCCAAGTGCAAACATCCTCGCTGGAGGATGCGCTGCCCTGTTGTAAAAACAAAATGCGGAAAAGGCCATTGATTTACAGCATGAATGGGCAACTAACTAAGATCTGGAGGTCACACATATCCCATACCAAAACTCAGAGGATTGACCCTCATCATAGGACACCTTCTGAAAACTTATTTTAAAATGTTCTAAATTTCCTTTGCACTTTCTAGGACATATAGGACAATTTTCCATGTTTTTGTTTTTCAGGCTACTTTAGGGCCAGGAGGAACTTCTTCTGAAGCAGAAAATAAAGCAGAAGTAACTTTGGGGTACTTCCCCATTCTAGAAACCCTTCTTCTTGCCCTAAAAGGACTCCAGGATGACAAAAAACATAATAATGCCCCTCACATCCCTAGAAACTGTGGGAGAGATTTTTTTAGTATTTAAAATGTCATTTATTTCTCAAAATGAGGACACCTGGAGACTCAAAAACAGTCATGGATAAAGACATGTAGCCTGTACACTTTTCTTACTCTTCGCATGCAGTTTGCTGTGTAGCATGCCATTATGTCTGAATTTAGAAGCCATTCATTGCTACCATAAGATGTGATGGCCACCAACTTGCCTGAACACATTCATGGAGGATAGAGTGGTCATGGTGCCATGATGGATATATATTTCTTCTGGTATTAGGGGTAGTGTGTTGCTAGGTAGTATATAAGAAAAGGATGGTGGTGCTGTTACATTTATGCACTGTTTGTGGGCTTCCTATAGATACTGGTTGTAGACTGCTTAAGCAAAATGTTGGACTCAGTAGGCCTTTGGTCTGACCCAGTATGCTTCCTCTTAACATTCTCAGGCTTTCATTTCATTATCACACTCTTCAGGTATCCACATCTCTGTTGAGCAAATTGTCCAGTAGTGCTCACCACTGTATAGTATATATGGCAGACAGGCTTACACAACTCTACTTTGTTACTTGTACCTTTGTTTCTGTCACATACTATGTGGAAAGTTGTGGGGGTTTTTAGATCTCATTGCTGTGTCTATATGACATCAAGACAGTTTATCCAACCTCAGAAACAAAAAGGAGAAATGCAAACTTTCAGTAAGATGAAGTAGCCTAGTCCAGGGAGCAAATGTCAGGATTTTAGGCCAAGTTTAAGCACTGTTTTGTTGTTGTTGTTGTTTTGTTTTCTTTCCCTCCCCCCCCTCCACTTCTTCCTCACCTTCCGTCTTCCTGGTCAGCCTCGTTACACTCCTCTCGCTGCCCCCAGCTCCGTTCAGCAGGCCCCGAATAAGCAGCCAGAAGACCCCAAGAGAGCCATGGCTACCCTCAAGGACAAACTCATTACACCCATTGCTCAGCCAGCAACTCAGCCAAACAACAAGGTCACCGTGGTGGGAGTTGGCCAAGTCGGGATGGTCTGTGCAATCAGCATCCTGGAAAAGGGTCTCTGTGATGAACTTGCACTGGTGGATGTCCTAGAAGACAAACTGAAGGGAGAAATGATGGATCTACAGCATGGAAGCTTATTTCTTAAAACACATAAGATTGTATCAAGCAAAGATTACTCTGTCACTTCTAATTCTAAGGTGGTTGTGGTGGCTGCCGGAGTCCGCCAGCAAGAAGGGGAAAGCCGTCTTGACCTTGTGCAGAGGAATGTGAATGTCTTCAAGTTCATCATCCCACAGGTGGTGAAGTACAGTCCAGACTGCATCATCGTGGTTGTTTCAAACCCAGTAGATATCCTGACCTACATTACACGGAAACTGAGTGGACTACCTAAGCATCGTGTTATTGGCAGTGGCTGCTACCTCGACTCTGCACAATTTCACTTTCTGATGGGAGAAAAGTTGGGCATCCATCCCAGCAGCTGTCATGGCTGGATCTTGGGAGAACATGGCAATTCTAGCATGGCTGTTTGGAGTGTGTTAATGTGGCCGGGGTTTCCCTTCAGGAGCTAAACCCTACAATGGGGACTGACCAAAATCCTGAGGGCTGGAAGCAAGTCCACAAGCAGGTGGTTGAAAGTGCCTATACACTATACCAACTGGGCCATTGGCTTAAGTGTTGCTGACCTGCTAGAAACCATCATGAAGAACCTTTGCCAAATTCATCCAGTATCCACCATGGTCAAGGGGATGTATAGCATTGAGAATGAAGTGTTTCTGAGCCTTCCCTGTGTGCTAGGGTCTGTTGGCTTGATCAGTGTGATCAATCAAAAGCTGAAGTACAGCAAAGTAGCTCAGCTCCAGCAGAGTGCCACCATATTATGGAATGTCCAAAAGGATCTCAAAGATCTGTAGACATAGGAATGTTTCCATTCTTTCCAACAAGGAGAAGACAACCAATGCTCAAAGTTAAACCCTACGCTTTTGAAGTGAGCCTTCCTCATTTAACTCAGTAGCTGAGCTTCCAGTAAACTTCCCTAGATGTTACAACTTTTCATCCACCACTGCGAAGATGTGTTGTTTTGTTTTCCTAATTGACTTACTACCTTTTCACAGCCTAGAGATGTTCTTTTCATTTTTTTGCCTCAAGAACCAAAATTACTTCGGCCTTTTCTGCAAAGTTTAAAATCCCTTAGTAAAGTTCTACCATATCCTCAATGAAGCATTCTTTCACAGTTAGTAAGATTTCTCAGTTACCATCCAAGAAATATGAACTTCACCAACGACTAGCATCACTACATTTACCACAGCAGCCAGCAACACTGCCTTTGACACCCTGCAGAATAAACAAGGCATGTCCTTAAAATTACTTCACAAACTACTTCAGGGAGTCTAAATGTCTTTTCAACCATCTAATACTAATTTGTTCTTCATGAAATACTGCTTCATCAGCTTTTTCTGGATTGTTGCTTTGAAACAGTTCCCCAAACTCTCATTGAAACCACCATTATTACTTTTAGGTTGTCCTTTGAGCATACTTTCATTTATTAGTGTTTTTGAATTTTTCCTTTCAGTGATCATTTATTAGTGTTTTTGAATTTTTCCTTTCAGTGATCATAACTATCAGAACTGTAAAAATATAGCCATAAAACAAGAAAATGACCAAACAGCTTGATCAGCTGAAGTAAACAAATACAGAAGTGGTAAAGATCTCCTAGAATTCAGTGGATTTACAAGGATGAAAAAAATTAAACCATAGACTGCTAGCTAGATTTAAGAAATGCTGTGTATGTGAAGTCATCATTTTCTTTCATATTTGCTTTGCCAATATATCTCATTTAATTTTGTTGTTGTGTGCCTTCAAGCCATTTCTCACTTATGACAACTCTAAGGCAAACCTATCATAGGGTTTTGTCAGGTTGGGAATATGTGATGTGCCTGAGGTCACCCAGTGGGTTTCCATGACTGAGCAAGGAATTGAACCCAGGTCTCTAGGGTCTGTAGTCCAGCACTCAAACCACTACTCTGCACTGGCTCTCTTTAAGCAAAATAAATTTACCAACAAAGATCTGTTATCGCTATCCTTTATAAACTTAAAATGTGAAATAAATTGATAGGGCAAAATCTTCAACTTCACTTTGGACAGCATTGCTAACATCCTTCAACCAGTATGATCAGTTTCAGAAATGATGGCTAGTAGTCCAGAACAATTAGGGAGGCCAAAGCTGAACTATAATCAGCTTTCCATGATCATACACGATGACCACATCATCATAAATCAGGGGTGTCAGTCCTAGCATGTGGTTCTGATTTAGCAGCAACTTTGAAACATCAAACATGTACTTATCCTTTTGAGACTCAATATTTGGGGCCCAGGAGAATTAAACTGGAGGCAGAATTCATCAGGAGGTGCCCCAAAATATGTTCTTTTGGGTGTTATGAAGTCACAATAAAAATAGTATCTCTGTTGAAGTGCAAAGTGTCGGAAAACCACACGTATGGCTCCACAGTTCAGTGTCTATCCACCAGCTGTGATTAAAGGAACTGTGTTGGCCATCAGAAACGGCTTCTAGAAAGGTATAAACTAGCACAAAAAAATTTCAAAATTAAATATTAAAATCCTTCAGTGAAACAGACAGGATAGTTGGGTAAATATGGTTGTAGATTTGTAAGACACAGAAATGGTAGGCGAGAAAGGCAGAAATGCATCCATATTAATCAGAGAAAACAGAGAAATGTGGTCTACTCAGAGGGAGGCAATATTTTGGCTTCATTGTTGAATTTGAGTTAGCCCATATGTGAATCCCATTGATTCAATGGGTCTTTTCTAATTGGGAGTAACAATAGAATTCAGGCCAAAGTGGTGCTGTTATGTGTCTTCTACTTGTTTCTGACTTTTGTGACCCTAAGGCAAAACTATCACAGGGTTTTCTTGGCAGGATTTGTTCAGAGGGGGTTTTCCCTTGCCTTCCTCTGAGGCTGAGAGAGTGTGACTTGTCCTAGGTCACCAAGTTGGTTTCCATGGCCAAGTAGGGATTTGAGGCCTATTCTCTAGATTCATGGTCCAGTGCTCAAACCAGCACGCCACACTGGCTGTCCAGCCAAAGTATGCATGTATGGTATCAAATAAAAGTATGATATTAATGCTTCCAAATGACTTCACAGACAGAGCAAGATAAGCAGTAATATTTTATTACTGCTGCCTAAATGTCACTGAACTAAAATAAGAAAACTCAGTCTCATTACTGTTATATAAGACATGCCTCGTGTAGCACACTATTACTACATCATTATGAATAACAACTTTGCAATATAGTTTATCTTCATTAAAGGCTTGACATTTCTGTAGTACTGAGTACGGAAACTTATGTTCAAATCTTTGGTCATCTGTTAAGTCTAGAAGTTCAGTTTTAAGCAGATAACTCTTATCTGCCTAAAGCTAACTTGCAATGCTGATATGAGTCCTAAAATGATACCCTGAGGTGTTTGCTAGAACAAAAAAATCACTGACTACAGGTACATCCATTTGGCATAGTAAGCTAAGGCTCCATGGGAACTGTGTTGTAGACCAGCCAGCATAGTGGCTTCCATGTTCTTGTCATTCCTACTTTAAATGAGAGCACCTAAACAAGCCAAACTCTCTGGTTTATGCTTTGTTTCTTATGATAGCCAATTGTAGCATCAGACTTGCTTGTCTCCCACAGAGCCAGAGAAACATGTTTTATACCAAACCCTATATGCCTTGTTTGGCTTCTTGGGCAGGAAAACAAGCCAAAGAACCAACTATTGGTAAATTTGGACATCATGAAAAATAAATAAATCAAAAATCCATGGTTTATCTATCTATCTCTGCAGCAAGTAGAGGCAATTGGAATGCTGGAATCAGATTCCTAGGCCATTTCCGCACCGGGCTTTTAAAATGGTGCAGAGCGACCTCTGGCAGAGGTCTTCTGCACCGTACAGTGGACTGGGGGGACTACTTTTCATAGTTCCACACCTCAGTCTGGTTCTGCGCGGCCAGAACTGGTCGTGCAGCGTGCTTCTTAAAAACCTCATTCAAGAGGTTTTTTAAAAAGCACGGAGCACATGACTCCATGTCGCTCCATTGCTGCGCTCTGGTGCAGATTTGCAGGTGTGCACTAGTGCATGCCTGCGGATCTTCCGGAAGTGGACTTTCGGCTGGCGAGCTTCTCCGTGGAAGCCACTATTTTGGACGCCAGAGCAGTGTGGAGCAACAAGCTCGCGCTGCTCCTCGTCCCAACGGACTCACCCGGATGCTCAGGAAGTCCAGTGACTCCCGTTTTCGCCTGGTTATTTTCCCACATGCGGAAAGGACCTTAGTGTATCCCCAGTGAATTAGAATTCTATTCAATTCCAGTTTGTCATGATATTCAAGCCTGGCTTGTACAACCAAGCTGAAGCATGTTTTTAAGCTTCATGTTTTACTTTGCACTGATAAACACCACCTCCATTTAGGTTGTAATAGTGATAGATTACCTGGATTTGGAGAATCTGGAACTGGACCATCTCAATTTGGGAACAAGGAAAGTAGGAAAAAGTAACCAAGGGCTTGTTTCTTACAGTTCTGCTGAACTGGGCAGTTCTTGGACTGGCTAACAGAGCTTTGGACCACATGGTTAAGATTACAGAGAATCTTTTTTGATTCTGTCACTGGTTAAAAAAAAAAATCCCTTGGTAGTGCATGGATGGTTTTGATTATGACCATGACTTGAGGAAACATAAGTAATCTATTATGGAAAATTTGTCTCAAGTATTTTTCTTTAAGTAAAGAAGCACTCATTGATTTCTTGATAAAGAATTTCTTTAAAATACAAGCATACACGTAGCTATATCTGTTTGTGTGGAAATTTGTTTTGTTTTTGGATTTTGGTGACTTTTATCTTTTTTCATTTGTGTGAGTTTCTGCACTGCTTTATCTACAGAATGGATAAAATGTGAGGATGGGAGTCATAGGCAAACATCTCTGGAGTATACCAGGTTAGAAAAGCCTTTTCTATACATTGATTTCATAGTAAACCAAGACTGAACAAAATGGACTTCGGTTTCCTTCAGATTTCATTTGTTCTGAAATGGATGGCCTACACAGAAGCAGCTTGCCCAGAGTACCATGGGAAGAAGAGGCTGCGCTGAAGGAGAATGTGCTTTCTGTAAGTATTATCTAAGGCAAATGTAAGCATGAAAGTGCTTAGATTGCAGCCAAAATTACCTACATGCTCTGGCACAAGAATGAGGATTTTGCAGGAGAAAATAGCAGTTTTCATGAGGACTTGTGTCAACAGGAGTAGATAAAAAGTGTTTTAGAAAAAGTTTTAGGATTCTTCACAGCTTTCTTATAACTGTTATACTGAAAATTGAAATTGTATGTGTTTCACTCTCTGAGCTGGACTGGTCATCTGAAGTTTCTTGGCAACATGATAATATTCACTGCATCTCAGTTATATTGAACTCTGTCATTAACAGGATGAGTCTAATATTTACTCCTCTTGCATAGATCACTACATCTCATGTTTTTTTTTTAATCTTTCTATTTCTAATACTGACAAGTTAATGATGTGTATGTTTGTTTTGATGTGTTTGCTGTTCATTTCTCTGTTTCTACTCTTACGTATTGATAAAATTTCATATGAAAATGATTAAACAACCATGTGCACAATAAAGTAATAGCTGAAATCCTATTGGTGACATACCTTGGCTTATGTCCAGGCTATCTGAAGGACCTTGTCTTCCCATAAGATCCTGTCCAAGCTCTAAGATTTTCTAGAGAGCCACTTTTCTCTCCTACACTGCTTTCACATGTACATTTGGTAGGAATACAGGAGAATGCTTTCTTTGTGACTACTTCCAGACTTTGGAACTCTCTGCCTAGGAGGGTTAGGATGGGTCCTTGTCTGCTCTTTTTTTCAGCAGCATATGAAGACCTCTTTTTTTTCCCCAGACAGCCTTTGGAAACTGACTGTTTTATAAGAGAAGAACTTTTTTATGATGTTGTCATGCTTTTTGTTGTTTGTTCTAGAGTAATATTCTAAATTGTTTCAATTGTGTTGTTAGTTTAATACTGTTTTAGTCTCAATTTTGGTATGTTTCTAATCATAAGGGTTTTTGTTGTAATTTTCTATCTCTTGTAAGCCTCCTTGAGTCCCAGTCTGGGGAGAGCATTGGATACAAATAAAGGAATAGGTGGGCACACAGGCATAATCCCCCCACACACACACTTTTTAAATTGCTGTTGAGGAAGTAGCATTTGCTATCTCTTTGTGCCATGATCCACAAAATTAATCTGAATGGCAAGGTGGAGAAATGGCAACAACCAGATGTTTTTTCTCAGCTGGAAACACAGTGAAGTTGTCACCCTCCTAGATCTCCACAATAGTTGGAGATCTAGGTATGATAAAATATTGATAAATTATGGTGTGTTCACAGTCCCTATGTATTCCATAGTGTAGGCAATATGTAGAGATCATGAAAACCTCCCAGTCCAGACTTACTGGGCAGCAACTACTGTGAGTGACAAGGGTTGGTCTTCCTCTTGACCAGGATGCAGCAGACTGACATTCCCACCCCTTTCCCATGGATGAGTTCCAGTGTGAGGAGAAATTATGACAGAGACCCTGCTTCTGAATGTTGCACCACAGATTGCGTATGGGAGGAGGATGGAAACATAGGCCCTTTCCACACACGGAAGAAGAAACAGGCGAAAACACGCTAAAATGGAGCTTACCTGAAACCGGGTAAGTCCGTCGCCATGTGGAGCAGTGCGTTTTCGCTGCTTTACACTTGTCGACGTCCCGCGGCATCCTGCGGCGGCTAAAATGGCAGCTCACGGCTGGCGGAGGCTCTCCACCAACCAGAGAAGCTCGCCAGCTGGAAGCCTGCCCCCTGGCAGGTCTGCAGGCGTGCCCTTGTGCTCGCCTACAAATCTACACCGGGCACTGCAACAGGGCTGCACGCGGCTCCACGCCCCGTGCTTTTTAAAAACCTAATGAAAAGTGGTTTTTAAAAAGCACGCGGCGCCGCCACTTCTGGTCACCCTAGCGTGGATTGGGGTATGGAACTACACAAAAGTAGTCTGCCCCAATCCACTTTACAGTGTAGACAACCTCCATCAGAGGTCGCTCTACAACTTTTTTAACCTCCGTGTGGAAAGGGCCATAGATTTACTGTGTTCCAGTTGATAGGAGAACAAACTCCTCTCATTTGCTTTGACTGCTACTTGGTAAGTCCAGATTTGGGGGTATCATTGTTGGGCTGGGAGATGCTATTTAGCTACGTAGCAAGGTAGCCACACAACTAAGTGGCTGGTCTAAAATTATGGCCAATACAATTTTAAACACAAGTGTTGTGAAGACAGGAAGAAAAGTGTTAGAAGTACACACGCAGAGCTTTATAGTCCATCAAGTACGTGAAGAATTTCAATCAATGTTTCCTTTTTTGCAGTTATTTTTTCTTACACAGAGTTGCATAAAACACTTGTAAACACCATACTAATTTGGCGTAATTGCCTTTATGATCATACTAACATTACTTTTTGCAATATTTTGTCAATACACAATGCTTGCTGCCAGTGGGATGGCAGAATGCTGTGTGTATGCACACAACACACACACATGATAGCCAACTACAGAAAAAGCTCCATCTTCACAAGCTCTCTGAGTCTCACTTGTCATTTCCTGTACATATTTCGTGGCTAGTATTATGCAGTTCTTTGATACGTTTTGACAGGTCTCCTGTGGCAAAATGGAAGACAGAACAATTTGGGCAACTGTTGAGCAGAACTTGAACAATATTGTGATTTTACATATACTTGCCAACATTACACCTTTGTGGGTATGCTGTTGGAAGTGGATTTTCCATAGTAGTGGAAGTTTTCAGATTTGTAAGCATATATATTTGAAGAAGAAGAAGAAAAAAACTGATGTTCTAAGGCAACAGGAGGGACCATATATTTTGTTTTTTCAGGAGGAAAATGAAGATGAAGCAGATGAAGAGTGAAAAGAATTTCTGTTCCTATGATGTTCATATATTTAAACCTATTATTAGTAGTTTAGAGCAAGCTGTCTATTACAACAGAGCCAGCACTGTGTAGTGGTTTGAGCATCGGGCAATGACTCTGAAGACCAGGATTCAATATCTTTCTTGGCCACTGGGTGAGCATGGCTCGCAGCCCCACAAACCCCCATGATAGGTTTGTCTTAGGTTTGTCTTTGTCAGAAACAACTTGAAGGCACACAACAATAACAACAATCTATTACAACACTGTCTGTTGACTTAAGTGTAGCATAATAGATAAAAAGTTGAACCAAACTGGGTTCATCGTAGTTCCCATTTAGTTATGAAACTCACAGAATAACTTTGGTCAAGCACAGTCTGTCAGCCTCATCTTTTTCACCAAATTGTTTTGGGGTAACAATGGGATAGTCACACTGAACTCCTTCTAAGTACAGGATACCTGCCTCAGCAGCAAATAAATATAAATTAATTCTGTGGGATCACACAGCATTTTTGGACTACAGCTCTCACAATTCCACAGCCAGCATGGTGTAATCCTGACTAATCTATGAATTGATGAAAGGGTAAAGCAGGAATTCACTGAAGGTATGGCATTGTGAATCAGTAAATGTGCCAAGATTTTCCAAGTTATGATTCACATCTACAAAAGACTGCATTTTTCCTGAAGGCATTTTTCCTGCCTGGAATTTCACATTTATTACTTCTGTGCTCCCCCCCCCCGCCAGAAATAACACCATTTTTAATGAGGACATAATCTTTCTCGGTGGATCAAAGCAAGTTTCTATACATCTTTCATGCCTGTTTTTTCAGTTGTATACATTTTTAGTACTTTCTTTGTTGTTGTGAAATCATATCAAACTAAGGCCTATAAGAGTCTGGGTTTCTGAATGCAAGTTACCTTCTGGTTTTCATTCTGTTCTATGATCTGCAGATTGGATAAGTTTGTATGATTTTTTGAACCCAATGATTTCTCACCAATCCTTAGTTCAAAGAAACATAGGCAGGAACTGGCACAAAAAAGCATTGTTTAGACTGAAGATAATGGTAGCTGTTGTCCAACATTTGTATGTCAGGGCTAAGTACTGTTTTGGGGGAGGGAAAGTACACACACAAGAGTTTGGGTAAAAACAGGCCACAACTTACAGATGTAACAAGATTGTCATGTGCATGGGCCCAGATCCAAACATCAGCTAACCTATCTGTTGATCAATGAGTGTGATCTTCCACCAAAACCAGAATCATTTTGTTATCAGGTGCAAGGTCCACTTGTACACCAAGGAATATGGTGAATGCATGTATCTGCTGTCCAGTGCATGCCCACTTCCTCCCCCTAGCAACTCCCCTATTTACCATGGTCAAAATGCCTAGGAAAATAGAGATTCCATATCCAGGACCCATACCAACCACCCTCCAAGTTGTGATAAAATAGAGAAAACTAGCCTCTACCTTCTCTATTCCCCAACTACCAGTTACCAGGAGGAGATGGATGGGACAATACTCCATAGTGGCTCAAGGGATCTCAAATAAATACCCATTTCCTGGACCAGAGGGAAGACTGCAGCCAGCTCTGGCCCAAGCAGAGGCAGCCAAAGAGTTCAAACTGGCTAGTTTAAACTCATTGGTCCCAGCAATAAGGGGGGCTTCCACACACAGCACAAAGGATGCTGGGAAGGCAGAAGTGGCTGCACTGCTGATCTGCATGGCCACAGAGCCATGTGCACCCCAGAAACTGACCCAAGGAGCAAATTAGCCACCTGGTAAGTCAGGCAGCCTCAATTTGTGCTCAGGGATGAGTGCTATTTGGAGGGAAAAAACATACACACACTTGCCACCCAGTGCACTCCCTCTTCCTCCCCTGCACTCCTACTGACTCCCATATTTACCATGGCCCAAAGGCCTAGGAAAATAGATATCACAGATCCAGGACACATGCCAGCTACCATAAAAGGTGAGCAGTGGCTGCCATGTTCCCACTGTCTTCTAACACTTGGCAGCTGTAGCCAATGCCAGCATGTGGCAACCTGCACACTACACCCTGCCTATCTCTGACAGGTCTGCACCCAGTAGGTTACCCCAGTCCTAGAGTTCCTCACCTGTCCATAAACAGACGTCTTCCTGAGACTTCCAGCTGGGTGTTCCTGCTTGTCCCACTGCTGTTTGCAGTTCCAGTCCGCATGTCACATGTCTTTCTTGCTGTCTTTCCTCCAGTTGCTGCCCCTTATTCTTGTTCTTGTGCCTGCCCTTGTGATAGCCTCACTTGCTGCCTGGCATCATTCTGTGTTACCCCTGCCTGGCCCCTTTGCATCTTCTGTTCCTTTGGAAGTAAGTAGGTACAAAGAGTTCAGGGATCCCTGTGCCACTTTTCTAATAAGGAATGCTGTAGACAGATGAAGAAGAATAGCTCCTAGCAGGGTGAATGGTAGGATGCTCAGTACCTTTCAATCCCTCTGCAAGATTACCAAAGTCCTACCAACCATCTGTGAATCTTGGAGGGAAGTGAAATGGTTTAAAATAGCTTTCACACTAACCTTCTTCAGGGCCTTTAGGGTAGCTGAGTTGGCTGCTGGATCCAAGACTGATTGCCCAGGGAGGGGAGGGCATTCCAGGTGGGGAATGTCTCCCTCATGGAGGAGTCCATCAGTATCAGAATCTATAAGTCAAAATGGGACCAGCTGGGCGAGTGTACTACCATTCTGTTGCAGGCTATCTCTGGCCTCAGCCCATGCCCAGTCAAGGTTCTCTATTGGTTCTTAGCCAAATGTCTGCCTGGGACCAGGTACCTCTTTATCCATTTGGACAGTTCTCCCTTGTCCAGGTTCCAACCAGTAGAGTGATCTATGACTCCCAGTACAGGAGTTCAGTGGCCATTCTTCCCAGATTGGAGCTGCCATGGCAACAGCCCTATGTGGGTTCCCAAATAGATCATTAAGAGGATAGGAAGTTGGAAATTCAGTCTGTTTGTGGATTAAATGCATCCAGGTCTTGAGGACCTGCAGTGTCAAATCTAAAAGATATCAGTTGGGGGAGCTGATACAGAGCATACTTGGATACTCAGCTTTGATAGCAGATGCACGGTTTTAGTTTCATGTAATTGTGCTAAGCAGGGATCAGTCCTGGTTACTACTTAAATGGGAGACTGCCAAAGAATAAAAGGTAGTGTAAACTATATTTCAGAGGAAAAAAGTGGGGGGGAAAGTGCCTCTGAGTAGTCCTTGCCTAAGAAAACCCTATGAAATTCATGGGGGTACCATAAGTCAACAAGTGACTTTAAGGCATGTACACACAGAGAATTATGAAAGATTACTGTATTTGCTGGTGTATAAGACTCGCTTTTTTTCCTTAAAATTTTGTTTGAAAGTGGGGTGTGTCTTATACACCAGTGTGTCTTATACACCAGCAAACAGTATTTGCCAGTGGGGTGCATCTTATACGTAGGTGTATATACACCAGCAAATATGGTAGCTGAGGAAGAATGTGAATGGAGATTTGGATGCGAATATGAATGCATACTCCATTGAAAACAAAGCAGCATGGATGATAGTAGCACTCAGATGCACATCTGGATGTAGATCTTACTATCTCTAATACATTAGTTCCATTGGGTTGTACTTTAAGATGTGCCTGAAACTGTACATTCACACCCTCATTCTTCCCCAGCTGTTCAATCGTGCATGGAGAGGAAGAAACATCTACTTCATTTCCACAGCAATGGGGACACATTTCTGTTCCCTCATCATACACCTCATCCAAATAGCCTTTTGCAAAATAGATTGCCCATTGCAGCTAAGCATTATACTTCGATGTATAAAGTACCTTAAAAAATAATTTATCAGCCACTTCTTACTAAGATGAATACCTTGAGCCATTAGACATTCTTCCATTTCAATTATCTGTTTATGATATAGATGTAATGATACCTATTAAAGCCATCTAAGTTTTACAAATGGCTGTTGATTTGGATACAACAAGGAGTGAACCCAGAATAACTAACTTTCCAAAGTTTCTCTTCTTTTGTCCATTTAACTGTAGTTGGCCTTGGTGAGCAACTGTTAATATTACCAATCCAGTGCCCCTCCACGTCAGTATTGTATCTTAAAAGCAGCATTGCACCAAGAGCTGTTATGTCTTTCTAGTGACATTATTATATAAATTGTTTAGCTCTGAGTAATACAGTACCAAAGAGTGTTCTGTGTGTTTTCAAGATGGATTTAAGTAAAGTGTCTGTTGGACATAGAACAAACAGATGAACTTTATTGGATTACTTGTGACAAAGTAAAACAGCAATGAAACGAGGTTAGCCATGGCTACCCACTTGTTTCAATACATGCTGTCACAAATAATACAATAACTTTATCTCCATCTATTTGTTGTATGACTCAATGTCATAGTAATAACTCCTTTGAGTCAAATGCATCTTTCCTTTCATGTCAGATGCTTTGATAGCCTTTCACCCCAACTTCTGAGAAGTCGAAGATGGGACATTTTCTGTCTCAGCTGGAAAACAATAAAAATCATATATCTATTTACTGCCAAAGGAAAATTAAAAATGAGATAAAAGAGTCAAATTAGCATTCTGTGAACGAATAATCACTCAACCCTGAGTGGGAGGGCATTTGTTACAAATATACATGTACAGGAATCTTTCCTCCAAAGATCACACCTTGCATCTCTTTTGAAATGTGACCCACAGAATGAGGGCAGAGGGGAGAGAAAACTCAAAGCACAGGATAGCATAATAAAATAATTAAAGACATTTTAAGTAAGTCAGCAGTTCTCTAAGTCTGTGTTTTCCCTTTGGAACTAAAGAGATTTAGGCAATTATTTTAAATTAGGCTACATGGGGATATTATTTGTATAACCAAAATAGGTTTCTCTTTGTAATTAAGTTTAATGGACGTTGTTTTAATGATGAACTGAACTGGTTTTGAAAACCTCAAAAATCTCCAAGGGCAGGCACCACTTGGAAGTGTATGGATGCAGAAAGATACCTCTGTTGATTTTGTTGGAATCATGGTGAAATCTATAAACCTTTTATCACTGGCATTCTGGTAGTCTTAGTGTAGTCTCTAGTGGACAGTTTCCTGAAACTGCTGTTAAAACACAGATGTAATCTAAATGTATATACTATTTGGCAGTCAGGAAGACGATACTCCAAATGTCCCTCACTCTCTCTATTTACTCCATTTTTAATTATGGCTTCCACATTGCTGGACATTAATTTCAAATCACATTGTCCATCCAGCCCAGAATTAAGACATATGTGTTGAATACAGGGCCATATCCTTATTAACTACAGAGATCTACACTGAACAACAAAATGAAAATCATAAAATCAAAGTGAACAGTATAGGTTCCAACAACTTTGGAGACAGCTACAAAGCCATGCCTTCTGTTGTCTACTTTCACAAGCAACCCCACATTGTCTTACAATGTTGAATCTACCCACCAACTTTTCTGCAAATTTTATTGAAATAAAACCTCAAGATTCCCCATAAGCAGGCCTACTCATACCCCATCTTCACTAGTGATCATCTGCTCTATATGGAAAGCTGCTGCCCTGGCCCAGTGTTTACTTTCTCCCTGAGCTGGTAAGCAGCAAGAAATTGTTAGAGAAGCAACTCTTCACCCTTCAGATGCCTTAGTACTGCCAGGGTAATTAATCTTAAATCCCTCCAGACTCAACACTGTACCTGCTGAATGTGACAAGGAAAAAACATAAATCCAATAATATTGCTTCAGCATGGAGTATGCATAAAAGTGTCGGGGGGAGGGTTCACCTGGAAGCAACATAAACAGTTTCTTCCATTTTCCAAACACCTGCTCATACCCAAAATATGTCTGGCTAATTCTACATAGCTTAGCCATAACAGATAGGGGGTCACCAGAACCATTAAATACAGCTCTCCTAAGGGGTGATCATGTCAATGTCAGTTGGTGCCTTCAAGTTCTCCAGGAAAGGAATGTGAGAACTCTTCCCAACAATCAAGTTACAGAATAAGGTACCAACACAGAAGAAAAAAATAAAAAAGAGGGAGAACCTTGTATTTGTAGGGTTACTATTTTTTTTTTCAACCACCCATGCATATCTTTAGTTTGAAATATGCTGAAAATTTTAGGTATGTCTACAACCCATTTCTGTGCAATAAAAATAATAGCAAAAGCCCCTTATCATTTTTCTTTTCAGATATTGTGTTTTAATTCTGCACACCATCCATTTAGCATGCAATTTGTTTTATTTAATATTGATAAGAATTAAAAGTTGATACATTTGACTCAGGACTTAGGTAGAAATGTGGAGCTGTAATTTGCATATGAAATATTTGACCCTGATGAATAATGTGCTTGGTTTACTAGAAGAATGCACTATCAGGATGTAAGGTGACTTTTTTTTTAAGCAAAAGATTAATTTCTTTTCAAAGGTGATGTATCATTTTTCATAGAAAATAAATCTGACATGTAAGGCAATGCTTTGTTTCTGATGGGAAGTAGCACAAGGAGCAAGTTTGCCCTCAAGTGGGCTTGTAGAGGCAGATCTTTAAACCGGAATGTTGTACCCCCATGTCAGGCAATGAATCCAGTGAAAATGACAAAATTAGAGAGGGGATTATTTTCATGTTGCTAATAATAGACTAATTAATGACCAACAAGTAGGACATCGATTTTAACATAGTTTTTTAGTTTTGCAAATCCTACATATTGTTCCTAGTGCTTTAATGTCAGCAATACATATGCTATGAATAATTAGTACTTTACATAAACTGTTAGCATGTGTTTTACAATTTTAAAAAATACATAAAGGGATATACCTGGAAATCACACAATAATAAGTTAGAAACATCCCCAGATCAATCAATGACGTGCAGTTTGCAACCAAATCAACATGGTGTCCTTGCATTCAAATCTCCTTTCATATTTATATTATCTGGACTGAGGTGGTTACACAAGGCTCTGTTGTTCAGGGGATGCAAACATTGCAACTTAATGCTTGCCAGTCATGATTCCTGCCCTATAAGCACGGTTGCATAACAGCAATATTCTTCCTGATCCTATGGTTCCCACTTTTAAAACTCTGTGAAGCTGAATTCATATATGACCAATAGTGAAATACAGAAATAAAGGTGTGATCTGCTTGGAACTCAGAAAGATATTTTATTGATGCATTATTTGAGTATGCTTAGTGTAAACTGAGATGTGCTGAGAACATGAATGTCCTTGTTTCTGTCTATGTAGTAGTAACAGTTTTCAGTTTGGAAAGTGCTGAACAGTAGTCAGTAATGAGCTGTAGTCAGTTTTAAGTAATAGACTGCAGTCCACCCTATAGCCAGTAATGGGCTGGATGGATATTAATGAACTGAAATTAAACAGAGAGAAGACAGAGGTTCTGTCAGTAGGTTTAGATCAGCGTAGTGATGTTCAACTTTTTTCTGTATGGAATGGTGATCCATTCCACAGTATTCTCAGTTTTGTCGAGTTGTTATTTTAGAAGTATGACTTGCTACTATGAAATGACATGCCTTACAAACAATAACCAACCAACTTCCAGAACTCTCCATTACGCATACCCTAGTTTATCAGACTTGATTTGCAGCTGGAATTTAAGACAAAATAAACAATTAAATATAGATGAAATTTCCACCTGCTATCCCTGTCTATCAAGACACCTTGATGTGATAATGCCCGAAGTGAACTGCCCTTTGGCATTATAGAGACACCAAAGGAAGGCTATTCTAGAGATGGTGGCCATGCAAACATAATTCAAATAGCCAAGCAGTTCCTGCAACAAACTACCATATTTATTTGTGTGTAAATTGCGGCAGGTTTTGGGGACAAAATTATGGACTTTGATATGATCTGTGGATCAGTCGAGGGTCATGTCACAGAAGGGGGAAAGTACCAAAACTGTCTTGTAACCCTAAAACAGGGGTAACTCAGGGACTATCCACAATGTCAGTACCTTTATTCAAAGGTGTGGAATTATCAGCTCAAAATTAGAAGGGTTTGCAACCTAGCAAGATCTTCCACTAATTTTTACAAGATCCTCTATGGGAAAGAACCGGCCAGATATTCAAAGGTAAACTAATGTTTGTTTTATTGGAGGAATTAACAATCATGCATGCACAGTATCCAAACACTCACACACTTGTACAAGATTAACAGAAGGAAAAAGGAAGAAAGATTGATAGCGATGTTTAAGGGACTGGGTGATAATTATCAATTGGGAGAGCAGCAACAAAATAGCAATATGGCTTATACTTGTGCCGAAGGACAGTACTCATTTGAGAACTGGACCAACAGTGTGGCTACCAGCAAGAGTTAATGATAGCTCTGTAATAGTGGACAGGTGTGTAGACAATGGGGGAAATGTACAGGTCAGTGGGAAGAAGGTTTGAAACAATCAATGATTTGGTGGGAACTTTCCCATCACTATTGTCTGACAGCAGAGTCATTATAGCTTAGCTTAAGCCTATTATCTCTGGAATTATGTGGTGATTTCCTGACTATGACCTGGCTATGCCTAGAGGGGATCTCTGACCTACTTTGCATCGCAGGTATTCAGCCAGTGTTTTTCCTCTTGCCAAGCTTGGCCTTACAGTCACATCAGGGTCCATTTTATATCAATGCCAATTAATATATTTTGTCAATGAAATCATATTTCACCAATTAAACCATATTAAAATGTGACGTCTTTGGCCCAGTAACATTCCTCCCCCCAAAATGGAACCTTTCTGGAGGTGCCATGGGGTTTCATTTTTCTCCAGGAAGGTGCGTACACTTACAGTTTGGTAAATTTTGGAGGTTGGGACATCGGGTGATCAGGAATGAACATGTAGGAAGGAGGGTTAGGGTAAGAGATATCTTATTTCAGTTAGTGTCAACAGTTAATTACTTGGCCAGGCGGTCAGTCTAGCAAAAATGTATCCAACTCAGTATCTGAAAAGGAGAAAGAGAGGAAAATTAAAGGGAACAGTATCTAACAACACAGATACCAGGATACAATACAATATGCAAATACCACTCCAGCGATTGGAATTTCAAAACTTGAATACAGAATCATCAAATATTTCAAATAAATAGCAATGTTCAAGTGAGTAGTGACTCTTCAATAGAAGCAATAGGGAAAAGTCCAACATAGCCAATTCATGGCACAGATCATCAAAAAGTCCAATGCATTGGGTGGAGAGAGTATTCCTCCCTGCCCCCTGTTGAGTCTGAAAGAGTTCATGAAATCAGTCCTTTGAGTGTTCAGAGAAGTGGATTGAGGTTTCACCTCCCCTTGTATTCAGGAAAACAAGGTACAGTGAGGGTGGCTAGGACAGCATTCTTTGGCTCTTGGGATTTTTCAAGGTCAGCTGACACCTTGCACTTTGGAGCAGTGTATGCCAGCAGCTTGCTGTTCTTGTGTAGTCAGAGAACCAGGCCAACATCTTTTGAATGATTTTCAGATTCTGGGGCAAAGCTGGTAGAGCTCCTCTATTTTCAGGAGAAAACTGAGAGAGGTTAGCTGGCAGGCCCCTTCAGCCAAAGGTGGGGGCCATGCTGAGCCAATTAAACTATATCAAAGTGTTGGGTTGTACAGCTCAGTAACAGCCTCAGCAGGCCAGCTGCCCCAGCCACCAACACCACCATTTTCCTACCCAGGCATTCAAAAAGGCCTTTTGCTACTCCATTCAAAGAGAATGGTTCCTTTTTTTTTTGAAAAGTTGTTACAGTGTTAACTCATATATGTGTGTATATATATGTATATATATATATATATATATATATATATATATATATAGAAAAAGCCATCCTATCCCTCTGAGTAGGGTGTTGAAGAATTAGAACCTAATACACACACACACACACACACACATATATATATATATATATACACCATCCTATCCCTCTGAGTAGGGTGCTATGGTAGAGTGTAGAGGTGATTGGTGCTTCTTTTAAGTTCTCGTGGGATGGACTAAGTTTTTACCTTTTGCCACCTGTACTCAAATGAGGTTTCTGTAAATTGAAGGGAATGGATAAGCAAAGTAACTGAATGGCTGCACCCAATCAGAGCTTCCCACCCAGACTTGCTTAAAAAGAGTGTTTAGGAACTGCTACAACGCAGAAAAAGCCAAAGAACCAATGAGAGATGGGGAAGGGTCAAAATTTCAATGCCCAATGACCTGAAACAGCTCAAATAAAGCCATTAGAAAGATAAACCACAATGCCACTTTCAATAGTTACACCACCATCTCCCAACACCTGGAGCCTAGGAAGAGATCATGGTCTCAGGAGGTTTGATCCCACCTCCAGTGGGATGGCAGGGAAAAATTATCTTTGGTGGAACATTGGAAGAATAAGCCTTCTTATATCTGATTTTAATAAGATGAAATTCTGCTTCACTATAATTATATTGCTGTTTTATTCTTATTTTATCGATATTCCCATGTTTAGTCCTTCTGCATTCCTTGTTGTTTTGATGATGTTGCATTATTCTCTTGGGCTTCCTAAATTTCATCCTTTTTATTGTTGTTTGCAAACAACAGTAAAGATGCTGCTGTTAGCATCTTTCAGACATTTGAAGTGGAAAACATATATAATACAGGGGAAACAACAGCAACAACAAACAACAGTTTATACCACCTTTTTCACCAAAGGGTGGAACATGAACATGTACAATCAGGGACCAAGACAATAAACCTAACACTATAGGAACACATGAAATAAAATTCCCAATACCCCACCAGTCACTACCCATCTTGGCACCTTAAATACAACTCAGTGACATAAGTCAGTGAGTCAAAGAAGAAGGTCTTCAGCCCTTTACAAAAATGGGTGAGATCCTCCCCCAGCAAAATGTCCAAAGGAAAACCATTCCACAAATGTAGAGCCAGATCTTGAAAGGCTCACGGCCTTGACAAAGCTGTGCGCATTGGTGGAAAAGACAATAATCCTTTTCCTGTAGGTCTTAAATTCCTAGATGGAACATACCATATTTAGGGAAATTTAAAATAACCCAGTTGTCAGTACAATAATCCAGGCACGAGATAACAAAAGCCCTTTCTGCAGCACCCTTCCATCCCGCCATAGAGAGAGGAGAAGGATGGGACCTCAACAATGCTTTTGCATGACATCACAGTCCCACTCCTCTCCCTTCTCCAGGCAGCATGATCACAAGTTAAATCATTGATGGTTTTCCCCATCAATGACCCACTATAACACCAGCATCCCACATTTACCTGGCCTGCAGAAATTACCCAGTTGTGCTGCAGAAGGAAGCAGCATGTCCATAACTCTCCCTCCTGTAGGGAACAAGTCCCATGCAGAGGGGAACACTGCTATTGTACTCCCATCCCAGCAGAGCTGCTGCCAGGATCACCACTGGAAACTGCTGCAAGAAGGTAAGCTGCAGAAAGGGCCAAAGACTTGGATGAGTCAATGGGCAGTCTCAACAGTCAAGAAACTCTGGATCCTGCAGATGTTGAAAAACAGAGATTACAGCAACAATATATTTTCCAAATAAGAGCCATTATCCTTATTTTGTTTTAGGACATTGAGGGCAGCTCTGATCAGTTCAATAGACTGAAGTTACCGGCATAGTTTGATCTTGCATAAAATAAATTCATTTTAGATGTGTTACTCAGGAGATATTCCTAACAGTAGATTTAGCTTCCAGACTGTATTATTGATCTACTGAAAACAATGAGGACTCAGCTGAGGGCTGCAGCATCAACATGTTCAGGAAGAGCATGATGGGGCCAGAATCAGTGCTTAAATTTGAGCACAGGAATTCTTTTTAAACTTGCAGTTATGTGTGCAGGCCTGTAGGCAGTAAGACTCTCATTGAACTGAAAATGCATGACAGCTACATGAAATTCTAATATATTCTGACAGTTTCTCCATTCCATCTCCACTATGTAAAACGTCTGATTTCATTTACTATTCCATTGATTAAATATGACTGTTTCTTTTTGCAAGCTTCCATGATCTTCACTTTAATCTGTCTGTTTTTTCTGCAATCTGTGCTTGCTTGTACATTCTGAAAGAACTGTTTAAGCCAGTGCTAAAGTTCTGCTATTTCTCAGTTGTAAATTTGTTTGCAAATTATCTAGCATATCTGCAATATGACTGTGGAGTAAGGTCCAGGTCTGGATCAGAGAGGGCTCTCTGCTGGACCCTGAGCTATGTCAGTAAAGTTCCTTTAATGTCAGAGAACTGAGTCTGGGAATCACCCTTTTAATTTTTGTTATTATAGCATAGGCGTAGAAAGACACATCAATTGCATTCAGCAGTCTCAACAAATGTAGCATTTCTGATGCTCCTGAGACTCTGCAAGAAAATCTGTAACTTGCCTCAAGCATTCATATATTTGCAAAGTTTACAGGCCATTTCTAAGAAATAAAGTTCATACTGCATAAAATATATCATGCATATATTTTAAAATGTGAAATGCTAAGGCACGTTTCAGTCAATTGAGAGTATTACTTCAGTTACATAAACTTTATAAAGAAATGCATTAATTTAGGAGAAATTCATAAAATAATTTGCACATATTTCAGTGTGTCAAGAAAATACAAAGGCCCCCAATCTACATGAAACAAGGATGGGAAGATAATGTAAGTGGGATGTGAGGAAACATTCCCAGTATAATATCACTCTCAAAGGTGTTCACCCATTAAACTGGATGTATGTTTGCTCTGTATGTAGATAAATTCAGATTTTGAGAGAATCTTTATATCTGTGTTAATATCTGGTTTGTAGCCAGGTACAAGATTCAGGGTATGGATGCTGATTAAGATCTGCATCATTGGACATAAGTACAAAGATGGAGCTCCATCATCACAGTTAGATCTACCAGTTTCTCAGTCTCACGAGGTTTGTAGTCCCTATTAAGAATGGCCTAGGGAGGCAGCAGAGGTGACAGCAAATAATCCATGAATAATCAAATCCACAAAAGCGAAACCCACAAATGTGGACAGCTGAATGTGTTTATAATGTTTAGGAACAGCTAGTAACTTTCCTGAGAGTGCCATGCTAGGCAAGTCTCACTGAACATATTAACATTTAGTTCTGTGTAGTGTATCTGTAGTATTTTCATGAATAATTACTGGGTTTATACAGAATTGGGCCCTTTCCATACCAGGCAATTAGAACAGGGCAGTGCGTCCTCTCACGGAGGTCGTCTGCACCTTGGAGCGGACTAGGAGCGGACTACGTACCGGAGATCCACACCTCAGTCCACTCCAAAACAACCCCAAGTGGTCCTCCAGCATGTTTTCTAAAGACCACAAAAAACAGGTCTTTATTTTCTTGGAATGCGCTATTGCGTTCCTGCTCCCTTGTGCAGATTTGCAGGCTTGCACCAATGCGAGCCTGCGATCTGCGGAGGGTGGGCTTTAGGTGTGGCGAGCTTCAGTGGTTGGTCAGGACCCATGACCAACTGGAAGCCACCATTTTGGAAGCCGGAAGCCACCATTTTGGAAGCGGAAGCTGCCATTTTGGAAGCTGGAGCAGTGCAGATCTACAGACCTTGCACTGCTCCAATTCACCCTGGACCAGGGAGGAGCCCTGTGGAAGGGCTTCAGGGACAGTCCGCGTTGCTTCAGACCCCAGAAGAAGTGGTAAGTAATGGCATGAGAGCAATTCCCTCACTTCGTGCGGAAAGGGCCTTAATTTTCTTAAGATACCCACATTCTATGTATCTTCTGTTCGTTAATCAATAGCGTTGACTATTTGATAGCAATGTAATCGCCCCCGCCCCCCAAAAAAAACAGAAATAAATTTCATTATATGTGAATAATGGTGTCAGTGTGCAGATCAACAAACTGTGCCATGTAGCCATGTTGAATTATAAATAGGCATATGTGCACACTACATGTATTGACTGTAATGTGTTAACACTCCTTCTGGTATTTATTTTCAAAAAAATGACACAAGGTAGATATCTGTGGTGGGCCCTGACAGATTGTGTGCTCATGTCAAACCTTTATGGAATATTAGTAGGCCACAGAAGCCTTTCTGGTCAAGAATAATGTTGCTTCTTGGAAGACCTTGCAACAGGTGAGTGCCTTAGGTTCAAGAAGGCAAAGATCACAAAGCTGCCAGAATTCATAATTACTTAGTACAGAATCCAAATGCATGCACCCCATAATATTTTGCTCTATGATAAATGAAGTATGAATTACTCTCTAGCCAGAGCCATGTGCCCACTCATATGATGAAAGAGGCACAGGCATGTATGAACTAATTAAGGGCAACTAAGTTTAATTTAAAAGAGACAGCATGGTATAGCAGTTTGTTGGAGCATTGGACTATCACCCTGGAGACCAGAGTTCAATTCCCACTCAGCCATGGAAACCCACTGGGAGACTTTGGGCACATCACACACACTCAGCCCCAGAAAACCCCTCGATCAGTTCCCCTTATGTTTTCCATAAGTCTGAAAAAAACTTGAAGGCATACAACAACAATAACAACATCAACAAATAACAACAACAATAACAACAAACAAGAAGTTTAAGAGATCCAGTGTGGTGTAGTGAGTGCTGGACTGTGAGTCTAGAGTCCAGAGTTCAATTCCTTGCTCAGCCATGGAAGTCCACTGGGTGATCTTGAGTGCATCACTCTGCCTCAGAAAACTGCGATAGTTCCATAAGTCAGAAATGACTTGAAGACGAACAAGAAGAAGAAGTTTAATTTGAATTTGACCTGCAGTAGGCCTGCAACCAGTGGGATGTATGCTGAAGCATGGTATTTCTATCACTTCTTCAGAATGTCAAGGTGTTACCCTGTATTGTGGGGGTCCCGAGAGGGACGCCCAAATAACCAAGCAAAAACACAGATGGGGAAATTAACTCGAGCACTCTCTTAAGCTAGCGAGAGGCAGGGTGACTTTAGCTGGGATCTTTTACCCTATGTATACAGCGTCAGGTCAGAAGAGTAGTCAGGCAAAGGTTTTAAAATTGTAAAAATAATAGTTATATTAAAGGACAGAAAACAGAAAAGACACTACAAGCGCACAGCTAACTAGAAATTAGAGTTTTCAGGGGGAATGGGTGATACGACACCTTTTCTCATAGTCCTGGAGAAAGTGGAGAGTTGCAGGGAAGAAAGCTCAGCGCAGTTTGCTGAGGGGAAAACTTCGCTGGACAGGGCGGCAGGGAGGCTGGATGGAAGTCCAGGGTGATCCGAGGAGGACTCGGAATTGGGGACTTTTTATAGGGTGGATTGTGCCTACAGGCCATGCCATGCTCAGTGAGAACAAAGAAGATTTGGAGCGGGACAAAGCCATTGGAAAAGGTCAGGTTTTACATGAGTAGCTTAGCGCTGGATGACAATAGTGTAGCCAGTATCAAATAGCTCAGCATAAAGAAAGTGCTGGCTCTCGGCCGAGTGTCTTTGTGTAAAGTTGCGCTTAAGCAAGGTGTATCTGCAAGAAGATGGTCCCTGAAGCAACAGAGAGGCATTAATCTGCCTACCTAAATGGGGATTGGAATGTCCAACCATTAACGGCCTCGCCAGTTTACGTGCTTGTCTGGTGGCCCTTGCAAACACGTGGAGCAGGGTGGCAGAGAAAGGTCAAATGATGGCCAAATAAGTTTGATATCAAAAGGATATCTAGTGCTGTCACCAGGCATGTCAGAACCGTGGTAACAAAGGATGAGCCACCCAATCCCCAGAGACAGGACATAAATCTGGATTCCCCCCAGCTGACTACATCTAAAGGTCTGTCAAGGCTGACTCCAACTCAAGCCTGTAGCCTTGAAGAAGTGAGTTAGTCCAGTGGAGTCCCAAAGGTCACTCCCTTCTTCAGCCTTTAGTTCCAGGACCCTAAGGGCAAATTTGAAGAATCCTCACTCACCCAAAGGTGCCTGTAGATATTCACTGATACCAGGCCAAGGACTCCTTTCCACATATTAACTTGCCAATATGTTACCAATAAGAATGTCAATTAAACCAATCAGATGATAATGATCCCATTATTATCCCAAGATTGTTTTTGCAGCCTCTGCATTCACCTGCATAGCTCCCCCCAAACTCCTTTTTCTGGCAAACAAGGTTAATATCCTTTCCTGGAAGCCTCCAAGAGTAAGACTTCAACTTTTCAATAGATTGAAACCTTTTCCTGTGCACAGTTTATGATCCAAAATGATCTTCCCCCCAAAAAAACCACTTCTAAAGACCATTCACATTACACAATATACCACTATGATTCCACTTTGACTGCTATAGGTCCATCCTACTGACTTCTGGGGTTCACTTTTTAGGGAGGGGCATTTATAATTTTCAGTCAGAGACCTGTAGAGCCCCACCAAACTACAGACTCCAGGATTCAATAGAATGTAGCCATGGCAATTAAAGCAGAATCAAAGTGCTATAATTGTGTAATATGAAAGGGCCTCTGATTGTGTTTCATTTTCTTCCTCCATCTTTGGTATATCTGGAACGTTGTATAGTTCCTGATAGTTGCCCACCCTATGTTGTGTGAATAAGATGATATTATGATGTAATATCATTTCCAGAAGCAAGATGGGTGGAGAGAGGCTATGGTTCTCCACAGTCTCCCTACCCACATGGTTTGGAATGTTTTGGTCAGACTAGAAGCAAAGTCCTTCCATACCACAGAAATAGCCTCTTTCTCAGAAAAGACAGATTCTGTAAAAAATGGATTGAGAGGACATTTTCTCTGTAACTTGAATTATTCATATCCATATTAAAGATGAGTGAGAAGTAGTGGGCAAGAACTTATGGAAGAAATTTTGGAAAAGCTTGCATATAGTGTTTTAAAATAATGGTTTAATGTTTTAAAATATGGTTGCCATGGGATACAAGAGATATAGAGTGCCTCAGAATTAGAAATAATAATTGTTAAAGCTATTACAAAAAAATAATCGTGGAGAGGAAATGGAGCAGAAAGGATAGTCATAGTGACCTGAAATTAAATACAAAATAATATAAGGTTTCCTTTAATGAATGTTAGGCTTACTTTAAGATAAAGGTTATTCAGTGACATTAGGATATGATAATTTCTAATTTGTCAGGAGAAGTTATGCTGAAAATTGTTTTAGTATTGTTTTGATGCAAAGGTTATACTTAGTTTGAACTCCAGTGTCCATTCATATAGACCTACAAAAAGAAATTAGAAACACTGAAATTCCCTCCCACCCCCACATTCTCATCTGACTTTCTGCTTCTTACAATTAGCTTCTATGGCATTTGGGGAAAAAAGAAACAAAAACAATAAAAACACACCATCTTTTTCATTTCTGTACATAAGAAGCACTGTAATCCTTTAACCGAATTATGAGTTCTGTAAAATTCACATGAATAATTTTATAAAGCAATATAACCCTTGGTGCAGTAGATTCAGAACAACAAAAGGGAAATAAACCAAATTGTACCTGTTCTTCATCATCAAAGTGTAAGTTTCTTATTCTGAAGAATCAAGTTTACCAAATCTTGGGAGTAACTACTTTTAAGAAACTAGTTGCTTTTAATTAATTTCTTTTAATTTCACGTCACTATGACATAATCACATTATAGTATAATTGTAACATGGTGAGGAATAACTTCACTTCTTTCAAAGTGTATCAGTGTGATTTTGTCAGTTTAACAAAATAGTTATAGAGTTGCAACTTCATTAAATAGTTAAGAAGGCATATCATTTTGTTCAAGTGCTGGTGTGTATCGAACCTCCTGTAGGTGCCTCAGGATTGTTGTAGGTCTTCAGGTATCAGACAAGAATGTGTGTTTTGTCCCACAGGCTTGATGATAATAATAATAATTATTAGTCCAGAAACTTCTATTATTATTATTATTATTATTATTATTATTATTATTATTATTATCCCGCCTCTCCACACGGATCAAGGCAGTGAACATAAAATACATTATACATTAAAAGACATTAAAAACATACCCAATCCTCCTCACCCACCAACCCACCTAAACCAACCCCTTAAAATACACAGCAATTGTTACTTACTGTTACTTACTGTTAGCAAGGCAACAAGGCAATAGATGGGAGGTGATGGAAATGTTAGTCTGTTGGAAGAGATCAGTCTTGAGTGCTCTTTTAAAGCTGCAAGACTGGTAATATGCCGGGTCTGTTCCGGCAGGCCATTCCATAACTTGGGAGCGATAGAAGACAAGGTCCTCTGGGTAACCGCAGCCAACCTAGTTCTGACTGGCTGCAGTAAGTTCTTCCCAGAGGACCTTAATGTGCGGGACGGATTATATGGGAGAAGGCGATCCCGCAGGTAGGCTGGCCCAAGCCATAAAGGGTTTTAAAGGTAAGAACCGACACCTTGTACTGTGCCCGGAAACTAATAGGCAGCCAATGTAACGACTTCAGAATTGGTGTTATGTGGTCAGTTTTAGGTCTACCAGTGACCAACCTGGCTGCCATATTCTGAACTAATTGAAGTTTCTGGACTAAGCACATGGGTAGCCCTATGTAGAGCGCATTGCAGAAGTCAAGCCGTGAAGTTACCAGCGCATGCACCACTGTTTTTAGGTGTTCCAGGTCCAGGAAGGGGCGCAGCTGGCGTATCAGCTGAAGCTGATAGCAGGCACTCCTGGCCTCCGCATCTATTTGAGCTGTCATCTGAAGTGGTGAGTCCAGGAGCACCCCGAAGCTGCAGACACAGTCTTTCAGGGGAAGTGTGACCCCATCTAGGACAGGTTGACAAACCTCCATACCTGGGCTAGGGCCCTTAACAGCGAGTACCTCCGTCTTATCTGGATTCAGCTTCAGTCTGTTTTTCCTCATCCAGTCCATTACTGCTTCAAGACATTCGTTCAGAGGCGAGATGCCACCCTTAGTTGATGCTGTTATCCAAGGCATGGAGAGATATATCTGATTGTCATCAGCATACTGATAGCACCTTGCTCCATGCCTCCTGATGATCTCTCCCAGCGGTTTCATGTAGATGTTAAATAGCATTGGGGACAGGACAGCGCCCTGAGGGATGCCAGATTTAAGCTCCTTTTTCAAGGAGCAGCTGTCCCCAAGCATCACCATCTGGTATCTACCTGAGAGATAGGACTGCACTTACGTGCAGTTCCCCTGATCCCCAGCCCTCTCTGGCATTCCAGAAGGATACCATGGACTATTGTATCGAAAGCCGCTGAGAGGTCCAAGAGTACCAGCAGGGTCACACTTCCTCTGTCGGTACCTAGGCGAAGATCCACTAAGGCGACCATGGCAGTCTCGACTCCATATCCTGCCCTGAAGCCAGTTTGAAATGGGTCTAGATAATCTGTTTCATCCAAGACAGCTTGGAGCTGAAGACCAACAGCCCTCTCGATCACCTTGCTTAAAAATGGGAGATGGGAGACTGGTCTATAATTATTCATATCCAGGGGATCTAGGGAGGGCTTTTTTAGAAGCAGCCGTATAATCGCTTCTTTTAAACAAGCTGGAAAACTGCCCTCCCTGAGGGATGCGTTAATAATGTATCTTAAATGGGTCTTAATTGCAACTCCTCCCTGGATGACCAGCCATGAAGGGCAGGGATCAAGAGGGCAAGTTGTCTTTCTTATATTTACAAGGAGCTTGTCTACGTCCTCGGTACTCACTGACTGAAACTGATCCAGTATAATCCTGTTCACAGAGTCTCCGGACACTCCATTTGTAACCTCTGCTATAACACTGGCATCCAAGTCGGCTCTTATCTGAGAGATTTTATCTGCAAAATGATTATTCAAAGCATCACAGCAAGCTACACTAGGTTCTAACAGCGAGTTCAGGGGAGTGGGTAGCTGAGTCAGATCCCTTACCACTCTGAACAGCTCTGCTGGACAAGAAGTTGCAGACGCAATACGTGCAGAGAGGAAAGTCTTCTTTGCTTCCTCTATTGCCACTTCATAGGAATGAAGGAATTATCTATAGCGTGTCATGTCAGATAAAAGTCCAGATTTCCGCCAGTTGCGCTCTAGTCGTTGTCCAACCTGCTTCATATTCCTGAGTTCTACTGTATACCAAGGATTACGATTTGAAGCAGGCCGGAAAGGACGCTTGGGAGTAATCGTGTCGATAGCCCTAGTAAGATCACAATTCCAGGTATTAACTAGGACTTCAACAGGATCACCAGCGATACCAAACATAAGACCCTCCAGGGCTTTCTGGAATCTAATAGGTTCCATTAATCTTCGAGGGCGGACCATTCTAATAGGTCCACCACCCCTGCAGGGGCGGGTAGCAGCCATAAGTCTAACCCTGACCAAGAAATGATCCGTCCATGACAAGGTGGTAGCATTTATTATCTCCACCCATGACTGTGTCTGTTCTGTACTGAAGACCGCATCGAGGGTATGACCTGCACAATGTGTTGGCCCAGAGACTAATTGGGATAGGCCCATGTTTGTCATGGATGCCATGACCTCCCGAGCTGCACCTGTCAAACCGGTCTCAAATGGGATATTGAAGTCGCCCAGAACCAGAAATCTGGGCGACTCTAACACCAACTCTGACACCAGTTCTGTCAGCTCGGCCAGGTAGTCTGATAGGCAGCAGGGTGGTTGGTACACTAACAGAATCCCTAGACTATCCCTTGCCTTCAGGCTCAGGTATATACACTCCAAGTGGTCTGTTTGCCAGACAGGTATCCTGGTCAGCATAGCGTTCAGACTTAAAAAAAAAAAAGCTATAGCAAGTAACAATTTTACATTTACATTTCAGTAATTAGAATGTGAAGACTTACTTTGTAAAGACAGTAACTATAATAGAAGACAACTATACTTTTACATCTTTGAACTGTAATAAACTAGTCTTCATAAGTAATGTTCCACCGCTGCTAAAAATGAGCTAGTGCTGCCTTCACAGGCCTTACTCAGTTATGATTGAACCTGTTTGGCAACGAGTAGCATACAGATGGAACTAAGTTTGGCCTCTCCTCTCAGTGACCTCACCAGATTCACCATTTAGCTGCTGCTAACCCCTCAGCCATTCCCTTGCTGTTGCAGGGCAGGTTTTGAGAAGTATCTGGCTATATTCCCTGAGCTAAATGCAAAGCAATGCCGATTATCTGCTGTTATATTCTCTGGTCCTCCAGAGGTCTCAGCACATGATGCTTTGGTTCTGCATCTGGATGCAGGAACATATCCAGATGCTTCTCCAGTCACCTGTCCCCACTCTCTGACACCAAGTGAATGGCCTCGAGGAGCCTTTAGTTAGTCTGTGGGGGGACCTATATCACTGCAGAGTGAGCAAGAGAATACCAACATTGACAATAAAAAAAGACATACATAGGTATATATTGGACTTACACTTGCATATGTCACTAACAAAGTGACAGCCTTTGGATGTTATGCACTTTTTTGATATAACATATTCAGTGATTATGGCAATTTATTGTGATTAAATAGATAATTACGGAACATCATGAATCTAAACTGAGGGGCAGGGAGCCTCCCGTTTGATGTGACCTGTAAGGATCTTTATCTGGGCTTGCAAATATATTCCTTCAGGCTCTGTCTTTTCTTCCTGACCCCATCCCTTTGATCTGCTGCAGTGCAAAAGGGAAAGGAGCATGCATGGAGTGGGGTGGTGGTGTTAATCTCTGGTCAGTAGCACATAGCAAATAAGTTATTTTCCTGTCTCAGGGCCCTTTTGTCCTGTATCACTGGGGGGAAAGTTTATTCTTCCTTTGGTGATAAGACAAGGATCTCCAGATGTCAGATAACCCCCTTCAGTACCTCAGCAGTGAAAGAAGATCTGCTCAGGTGGACAAAAGGTTTCTTTCCATTCTGATCCAAGGCACAGTTTTCGAACCCTTGTCCACCACTTGTGGAGTTCCCCTCAGGAAATCCCACCACTGTGACCAAATGTGGGGTTTCTCTTTCTTAAGCCATCAAATGTGATGGCTTCCATGGTGCTCACTGAAGTCACCAGTGATTTTTCTGATTCTCACTTCTGCTGCAATGTAAAGGCCTTTTCCTGTTCCCCCTTGTGTAACACCAATTGTAGGGACTATATAAATTCCATCAAGGTTACTGTTAGGATTTATGCAATTTCTATCCCATGTATACTCAATGATGCTACCACAGATGCCTTGTCTGACTCCACGTTTTCAGTTAGATGGCATTCCTGGAGGCCAAAATTGTATAAAATCAAAAACAATTCTTTATTTACAAGGGTCAAACATAAAAAGCAGATTAAATATTTATCATATTGAAAACTCTCTCTCTCTCTCTCAAACACTTCTCTGTAGCTAACTCATACCCTTATAAACTATTATTTTATTCCTAAATCTGACTGAAACGTAAGCCTAATTCTTCCTCACTCTTTCAACTCAGACTAACTATACCAGTCCACTGACTCGTACCCACTATCTAACCCATACAAATACTAACTGCCTAGCAGACCTTCACTGCTATTCACCAACTTTATACAAATCTTCCCCAACATTCCACCAATCAGTGTTCACTCCAACATTCCATTCTCTGCCCCTCGCAACAGCTCTTTATTATATAACCAATAAATTAAACAACATTTCCCAATATAATCCATGACATCACATACCTCCTAACTGAAAACACCTTGTTGTTATTGTTGTGTTCCTTCAAGTTGTTTCCAACTTATGGCGGCCCTAAGCTGAACCTATCATGGGTTTTCCTTGGCAAGATTTGTTCAGAGGGAGTTTGTCCTTGCTTTCCTCTGAGGCTGAGGGAGCATCACTTCCCCAAGGTCATCCAATAGGTTTCTATTACCAAGCAGGATTCAAACCCTGGTCTCCAGTCATAGTCCACAGCTCAAATCATTATGCCATGCTGGTTCTCATTTTTATGCCTACCAGCAGAAAAGTGTTTCTGTATACAAGGCAATTTTCCAGGCAATACTTTGTTCCTAAAAAATGAAAGAAGTTTCAAATTAGAGAGTTTTGCCAACATGGAAGAGGCTTCTTGCATGTGAGCTGAACAAATGTATTTTTAAAAAAAGAAAAGAAAAAGAAAATAGTTGCTGTCTCATATTATGCCAATGTAGACCAAACCCCAACTTATGGACACCTCAAAAATGTCTAAGACAAAATAGATACAGCATTTTGTATAATTCCTTTATAGTTCTGACTAAGGCCATTTCTGCACTACACTGCTATAGAGCTATTATTCCACTTTCAACATCCTGTGGAATTCTGGGGTTTGTAGCTTACTGAGGCCCAAGAGCTCTCTGGCTGAGAATTCTAAATGTCCTTCCCTAAACTGGATATAAAAAGTGGCTCCAAAATCCAGAGTGCATGTGCATGTACGAATCATTGGTGGTGGAGGAGAAGATGACACTAATGACATTGGAGACACCAGCTGCCATTGAATTAGAAAAAAATCCTCATAATGGAAAGGGATGGGGTTCACTTATTTTGTTTTTTTACTTAGCTCATCAAACCTCTCTGCTTGTCCATTGCTGAGGTCCCCTTCTCTTACCATCCTTTCTACTTTTCCATTCTTAACTCTTTCCTCCCTCTAGCTTAAATCTCCTTATCTGCCACTACTGGACTTCCATTTACTTCTTCCTTTGCCCTTATTACAGAAAGGGTCTTAGGAAGTTTAGTGGACAATATGTTGGACAGAGGCAATGGAATGGCTAGTGTCATATGTCAGCAATACTAAGAGCAGCATTACACAATGACTGCTTTGAATAGACATTTTAATTCATCCGCTATCAGTCCTGAGGTGGCATTGCTTCAGAATAATTAGGGACAAGGTAAATTGACGTTGTGGAGGAATTAGCCATGTGCATGTACGAATCATTGGTGGTGGAGGAGAAGATGGCTAAAAGATCAGTGTGAACTGTTGCATCTAGGAAAGGAAGCAGTCATAGTTATGGACAGTATATAACACTAAAGAATGTTATCAGGCTATTGATAGGGACTGCACCTGCAACATAAAGTTTAACAGACCTCTTTCTTTTTAATCTGTAAATATTATAGAAAAATTTAAAGTGGAGTAAACATGTCATATATTACATTCTGCCAAGAAAGCTAATTCTTGTGGTAACAGGCAAATTATCATACAAGAAAGGCGTCTGGATTTCTTGCACATATGTGTAACAAAGAGCATTGGCTGGGATATTTGTACAGTTTCACACTGGCTAAATATGCTAAAGGGGCTTCTATGTCTGGATTTCCCTTGCTGGCTTTCGCAGTATATCCTTTTCTTTCAATTGAGTTCAAGGAAAAATATTTTAAATCATAGGATAAATTTAATATGATATTAACGTCTTTCAATCCAGTTCAGAAAAGGTCTTTTGATTAGTGAATAGACATGGAATTAACGCATAGCATTTATCTTGCAAAAATGACTCAGTTATCAGTGTTTGATTAGTATGGCTTTTATCTAGGAAGCTCCACGTTTTTCTGTGGTATGATAGTCACTGTGTAATAGTGATAAGTTGAATTGAAAAAAGTCAATTTTATGGGATGTGGCTTTTCAAGTCCCCCAATCTCCGCAGCTCCAGAACAATTACTCATATTATAGAGGTGACTCTCTTATCCTATTTCACCTTAGTTCCTTCTTTAGGCCAGTGTAACTGCATCAGCAGACAAGTAAGTGACAAGAGATGATGCAACACTACAGCAGGAGAAAAGGGCTGCAGCCACCAGGACAACAGGGGGAATAGCAGCAAAAGTTCATCACCCTTTAGGCCTACCTCCAGTACACCTCAGTAGAAGGCCATAGAGCAACATAACTGCAACATACACTGGTGTAAGTCACCAACAGCTGTAGAAGGCTATAGTGATGCACGATTTCTCTAGAACTGAAAAGGAGAAGTTAGGCTTCCAGCGTTGTAGCTAATTCCCTTATTTCTCCCATGAAATTTTCCTTCAAACCCATATTTCTGACATAGCAGTAACTTAAAACTTGAGCTGGGTATTTGGAATTACAGTTCAGGCATCCAGAGAAAAGAGGCAGGCAAAATTACCAAGGGAATGTGAAGACAGCAAATAAGTGAGTTCTAGGTGTGGGTGGTTTCCAATGTTTCATCATCTGAAATGCTAGAAATTTGGGGACTGATGGAAAATTTTATTGGGGAAGATGTCAGATTTCTTATTTGGAAGGCCAATGCCCTCAATCCCCTTTAACCTCCCCCAGCTACACCTGTGTGGGGCTGATTAATTTCATTTCTCTCTCATCTGCTACTCCCTCTGTAATTCAAGCCCTGTCTTGCATCTTTCAAAAAGCTGCTACTGTAGGTCAATGGATGTTCTAGAATAGTATGAGACATGACACAAGGGGTCCAGTTAGAGCAAAGGATTGGCAGAAATTGGTGGAGCATCCTGCACACATGGTTATATTTCCATCAATGCAGGGCACCTTTGGAGTCAAATCAGATATTTCATATTAATGCCCTTCTGATTTCTTTTTAGTTTTACCACTTATCTGTTACCGTTTTGCAATTTCACCCTGAAAAGAAATCAGTTTTAGCGGGTGAAAATTGTGAGTTGAATATGCTGTGGACACACATCTGAGAATTCACAGGGAAGAATGTTTCATTGTTAATGATTTCGTTGCAAGAGAGGATATATCTTTGCTCTTCTTCAGTTAGCTTTTCTTATTACATTTCCTAAAGCCTAGTGTCTACATCAGTGGCCTGAACTGTGAGAGGTTATTGACAATAGAATTTCTGATACACTTGAATTTTTTTTTTTTTAAAAAAAACTTAACTGATTGAGTGGAAAAGGCTTATGTTCTTATGATGTACTTTAGATAGCAGTTCCAGCAAGAGTTATTGACTTCTCAGACAAAACACACGCTAAGCTGAAGTTAAAGCTCTGAATAGCATCACTTTTTAATTAAGATGTACCTTTAAAAAATAAAGTATTTTAAGGGACGTGAAGGTTTTCAATAGACTGCAAGAATGAGAACTAGGAATGGACAAAAGGAACAGGGGTCATATTTACAGGAACAGGGGTCATATTTGGTTCTGAGAGTGTACTTTCAGGCAACAGGTTAAAAATCATGAAATGAATGTATTTAAAGCAACAATAATCCCCCTTCCCTAATCACAGAAAATTTAGATCAGAAAGAAGCATTCTTCTTCTGGAGTAGACTCATCTCTGACATGCTAGTTTGCCCTGGTGGCTAGTGGGTTCCATGTCAATTGACCAGAGAATCTGTTCCAGATTTTAATTGAGTTATCCAAAAGAGGATTAGCATCTTGGAGCACTTTTTTTTTTAAAGATCGAACTAAAATCTAGAACAGATTCACCACCCACTAATATGGAAGCCACAAGCCATCACTGCCAATTTAGAATAAACAATACATTTTTTACCTGAGGAAGAAACATTGGAGTCCCAATCCAAAGCTGAAAAATGTTGAGAGTTTCTGTGCTGGAGGGGACACATAATTTTCATCCCTGATGTGGACTGTTAGCAAGATATGGACCCTTTTCTCACAGCATTTGCCATGCGAAAGGGCCCCTCGAGCGTCACGTGAATGTGAGGAGCGGGCCACTTGACGCACTCACAATCGCACGACACTCCAGAGTCTGGCAGGCACTGCTCACACACTTTTTCATTTTCAGCTTTAAGCCGAAAATGGTGCGTGATTGCGCATTGCTCCGGGGCCCCGAGGCTGCAGCACTCACACTTCCTGCCCCAGTGCAGCTTGGGAAACTCCCAGGCTGCACTGCAGAAGGAAGAGGTGGAGCTTTCGCACAAGCAGCCAGCAGATGCGGAGCTGAAGCAACAGGGACGCGAAAGCCTCTCACTGGAGGCTGCTCGCGCGATCCCCGCACCCCAGCGCCAAGAAAAGGTGAGTTGTGGAAAGGGCCATGGTTCACACACATAACCTGTCATTCAGAAAGTTTACAGCTGACATTCTGTGAGAGGTTTTCTGAATCTTGCTTGGATAGAAATTCACAAGACCTAAATACAGAGTTTTAAATGTCCTTAATTCCTCTCTAGTTCAGATCTGACTTTGGTTGGTGCCCTCTCCCTGTCCCCCAGATACCTTCATCACCCTTTTCTTTCACTTTCTTTCCTGGTACAGTGTCAGCAGTAACAAGAAGAAATTAGGAAAGAAAGGGACTATTCTTTCTCCTCTTCTGTCTAGTGGAGCATTGGTTCTTAACCTGGACATTGGGGACCCCTGGAGTTCTGTGGAGTCCTTACAGGGGGTTAATGAAGCCCTACTGCTGGACTTCAACAGTAGCAGCAGCAACAGGTACATGACAGTGAAGGAGTGCAGATGCCAAGCAGTTTCAACAAGACAGCAGGTTTCAGCACCCACACCCCCTGCTGTACATCCCTGATGAAAGGTATACATATGCCCAAACTATGACTCTGGAGACCAGGGTCAAAATGTTCACTCAGGCATGAAAACCCACTGGGTGGTCTCAGACAAGTCACATTCTCTCAGCCTCAGAGAAATGCAAAGGCAACAATTTTTTCCTGAAATGCTCCCATAATAGCTTTGCCTTAGGACTACCATAAGTCAGTTTTCAAAGGGAAGATAAATGATGGCTAGAAAGGACCTCCCTCCTGCCAGTGGCACTTTGCTGTTGTGTGCCTTCAAGTCACTTCTGACTTATAACAACCATATGGTGAACATATCACAGATGTTTTGTTTTGTTTTTGCAAGATTTGTTCAGAGAGGGTTCCCCTTTGCCATTCTTTGAGGCCGAGAGAATATGACTTCAATACATAAATAAATAAATATTTGAATATTTAAATCTAAATTTAAATACTTAAATCTTAAGTTTTGGAAGCCCTGGCAACAAATTATATTTACAGGGAGTCCCCAGTAAAGGAAGGGTTAAGAAACACTATAGTAGAGAAGTGAGCAATGGAATGAGGAGCAGGGAGATTCTTCCTCTCCAGTATTAGGAGTATAGCTATCAGGATGGGCTTGGGACGTTGCCCTCTAATAAAAATCCCCACACACAATTTACCTTCAGTCCCCAACTTCCTAGTACTTCAATAACTTAAAAACTCAGTAGAGCATTTAGAAATAAATTTTAAGCATTCAAAGAAAAGGGGAAGGCAAAGAGTCTGTGAACACAGCAAATATGAGAATTCTAGGTAAGAACGATTTTCGGTGCTTTACTTTCTTCAGTGCTAGATAGTTGAGGACTGAAGGAAAATTTCATTGGGGAACTGAATTCTTTCTGTGGGGTGGGGACATTTTGTCTTTGACTGAAACAGCCATATTGCCAGTCACCCACCTTCCTTTCTTCCGTGTTAGTTTAGAGGAGTCAATGGTGATATTTTAGCAAAATCATGTGGGAGAACATGATCGTCTAGAACTCTATAGCAACAGTAGTGAATAATGGAAATATGTTTGGAACAAAATAATACACATTTCTGTTTAACTGCAGACATTTTGAATTTTGTGGTAATACAAAAAAAAAAATCAAAGGACACATATAAAGAGTAGTAGCAAGTGCTAAAGCAGAGCTTAGCACTACCATGGTTCCTAAATCCTCCAATGTGCAGCCCTGATATAAATTTCTCTGAAAATATTGTTAGTTTACTGGGCAGAATTAATGTCTTAGTCATCCAAAGAGAACTCTTGCCATGGTTCCATGTTGTAAGTACAGAAGAGGGGGGAAATAATCTCCTGGAATTTTACTTTGTATTCCACAGAGAAAGCAGCAAGATGAGTTATATCCTTTCCAAGAGCCCATGCCGTTTTCTGAAGATGGCTGTCAACTGAATCTGTTTTATGGTCCACTTTATTATCTATGACGGGAACTATTACCCTTTATGAATTCTGGATGCATAGCATAACCCTGCTCCCTTGTAATATTTTTTTTAACTTCAAAGATGTGCAGATGAGTGTGAAACCTAAATATTCAGCCCTGACAAGCATCTGAAGGAGAAGCTGAGTAAATTGCATTTTTTCAGCTATTTCAGGGGCTGGTCTTTGGTAGTTTTGTTTTGTTTTTTAAATCTATCACCTTGTACTTTATGGCTCTAAACTCTGAATGCTCAAATATTTATGGATTTGTTTTTTTGTCCAGAAATTTTACATACAAAATATGCACATGTGTTGCAGTTTCTTTTTGTACATCTTGGAGGCACACAAGGAAAGCACATGTATGTGTCCTTAGAATGGAACACAGCATGTCCAAGTTGCCTAACGTGTGATTCCCCTCCTGTGCTGATGGCCAGGATTGCACATGTGTCAGTCCAGTTAAGGCCATTTCCTCACAACATCATAATCCCACAACAGCAGTGGATTGTTTCCAGTCCATGAAATCGTGCTACTGCATGACGTCATCAATATCCAGTTGCTATCCTGTCCCCTGGCATTGCCAAACCACCTTATACCATTTCCAGAAAAAATCCATTAAGAACCTCTTTTAGTGCTTCTATCCTGTCAGTCAGCTCAGTCCAATACCTTAATAGCACTTAATAACGCTTCCTGTCCTCTTGGATCCAGGAGTGGACAGGAACAGTAGCTTGTTCCTCCCTCAGCTCCTTCCATGGCATGGTAACTTTAAAATCTATCACCTCTCTGTGTTTATTTCAAATTTCTCTTTTGAGTTAAAACTTTTTGTTTTTTAAATACATTTTTAAGCATTATAGCGCAAAAGTGCAATCTGTTACAACATTGCTGCACTAGTATGCTTCCCAAAAAAAAAAAAAAAAAATCCCACTCAGGGGAAGTGGGGCAGAGTGAAGGAGAGGCAAGGAAGTGGACAAGGATGCTATAGTGCGGAAGGAACACCAGTGGCAATACCATTACTTATCCACCTAAGGCAGAAGGATGAGGCAGACAGCATTTCTAACCTGATACCATCACATGAAGTGCAATGCTGGATTGTAATGGAAGAATGAGTTAATGGGGTATGAGACAGAAAGGACTTAAGATAAAAGGCTGTCACTCTCCCACCCACTGAAACATAAATTGCTATCTACAGTGAGAGTGGAAAACCCAAGAGTTCATTTGGATCCAGGCCCTAGCAACATTATTTTGAGTTCAAGGGGTATGTGGAAATGTCCATTCCCATCAGCGTTAGGGTTCCAGAGATCAGTGGCAGAGTAACTGTTGCATAGGTACTAAATGTAATGTTTGGTTTAAAAGAATTCACTTAACAACATTCCAAAAAAGCTGTGCCAGATTACTTGAAGAGTCACTGCCAATGGAGAAGACAGCTACAGATGAACAGCTGACTTGACTTAGAGAATGATGCAACTACTTACAATTATGAGTCAGTGAAAATACATGGTGTGGAAAAAGTGGGCAAGGAGAAGCTTTTATCCCTGCCTCATAATACTAGAATCCAGGATCTTCAACTAAAGCTGAATAATGAGAGATGTAAGGCAGAGAAAAAGGCAGATTTCTTCACATAGCACATAGTTAAACTGTGGCTTTCTATCATAAGATGTTGTGATGGTCACCAACTCACTGGTGTACAGACGGGGCAGGGGGAATGAGGCGGTCCACCCTGGGTGGCAGTTTTTTGGGGAACACCCTGTGCAATGCCCCCATGCCCCCAAGTGACATGGCCACCCCCCCTGCATGACACAGCCACCAGTTACTTCTAAAAACTGTAATTATACTGTTAACTAAATTATTTTTTGCTCCTGGAACAACTATACTAAATTAATTTTTGAAGTAAAACTTCCAAGATGTGAAGAGGGGAGAATTTGGAAAAGCTCTACCATTGCTTATCCCCTCCCAACACATTTATAATTTGTCTTTTTTTTTTTCCTGAACTAAAAAGTACCAAATATTTTAGCCTAGTAAAGATTCCCCATTTACTTGATTTATCATATTTCCATTTTTCCATCTTTTTCTTAACTCAGTGATATTTTGAGATCAGAAGTGCCCAGGCTATCTATATTTGGAGACACCATTAATTTATATAAAGCTTTATGATGGTAACTCTTCCTTTGTATTGGAATAAATGATAGTGATAGTCATCACTAATTCAAGTCATAACTGTATAGTTCAATTTACATTCGACATTCACACTTAACAGAATTCTCAGTTATTTGCTTATATTGAAAAATAAAACAGAATTCCTCTCTAATTTTCTAATTACCCATAACAATTTTTAAAATATGCAAAGGCTGGAATGTTATAATGCTCAATGGGACTTACTTCTGAGTAGATATATCTGCTAACTTTAACACATTTAAGATAGCTTTAATTTTAAAACATTTACTATGCATTTGCACTGCTACCAGCTTTCAGTAATATACACTATGCTTTGTTCGTGAATTATAAAACGTAATTACTCAAATAACATTCACCTGTATGCCTCCAAGGAAATGGTTATAACAACCGCACTCAGGATATATTTATATATATATATATTTAAAAATGTGGTCCTAACATTAATGCAGTCTGATAATGGATTCTGTCATCAATGAAGGGTAAAGGGAACTGTGAATTACTAGTTCACACCTACATGACAAATGCAATATTGGGAATTGTAACTGTGCATATATGCATGTTTTGTTCCATTGAGAATAATGTCTTCCAAGTTTAGGTTCCATAATTTACATAAAATGATATTTAATAAAAGTGAGAGAGCTGGAATAAGAGGATAAGTAGTGTTAAAAGGATAAATTACAAAGAATTGATTCCAGTTTCCCAGCATTAAAATCTGAGATTGTGCATTGGATACCTTCCTATTTCAGGTTGCTGGTAATACTATGTTACCTCAAGCTGCGAGTAAACTCCTGCCGATTTGAACAGCAGCCTCTCAGTTATCTTGATTTAGCAACTTTTTTCCTTTCACATGAAACATTTCATGGTTCATATCCATAATTAGCTTTATATGTCATTATACATTTATCATTCTCTTTATACAATAGGCAACAAATATTTGGAATTCTAGGCAATATCTAGAATATCTAGATTCTAGAAAAACTGTGTACCATACTGTGTTTAAGTTTATTCCCCTACTCTTGGAGACTTTGGATACTTTGGAAAGTTGTCTGTGCCGCTGATGAAGACTTGGGTCAAAACACATCTGTCTGTATGACAGATGAACTGAAATACTAGCTATATAACAGAGAAGAGATTGAAATACAATTGAAGCCATTTTTTTCTCCTTCCAACGAGTTCAAGCTGAGTTAACTCTCTTTATGAGTGTGATTTTCAGTAATATATGTATTTGCATGTTGACTGTGTTTGTATAATTTAAAAGTGGGTAATTATTTCATAAATTCATATACTGATTTATTAATTTGTTTATGCTAACATTTGTTGATTTGTTTCCATTGGATTTAGATTAAGTATGTTTTTCCCCCTTTTTTCCATAGTTGGGTACTGCACACCAAGATTATTCATTGGCTATACTCCCCATTTAGTATGGTATTCTAAACCAGCAAGTGTCCTAATTCAGAATGGATGGATTTATTGATCTAGATTTCTTTCAGTTTCTCATCTCCCCTGCTATACTATACATATTTATGGTATGCAAGTTTTTCTAGAAAAATAGAGGTAAAGAGAAGACAGAGCTCCATGTGCTGATTGATGGTCACTTGCTTTATATTTAAAAAGCTCAATGAGTTTCAGCCTCTATCAAAGCTCAGGGTCTACGCTAATACAAATATAATTCTGTTTAATACATCATGAAAGACAACACCAAATTAATTATGATCTCTAAAAACATACAAATTCCATAATTCAGCAAACCAAAGTGTAAAGGTATGTATATACACTGGATTGCTGAATAATGGAATTTATGTTTTCAGAGATTGGAATTAATTTGGTCTTGTTTAATTTGCTGTTTCTTAAAATATCTTTCTTAATATATTACAAAGAATTATATTTATGGTTTTTTAGTGTAGCCCCTCAGGAAGGGCAACTTTGGTAGAAACCAAAACACACTGGTTTTTTTAAAAATAAATAACACAAGTGACTATTAATCAGTATGTGGAGCTCTGTCTCCTGTTTACTTCTACTTTTCATACCTGCTCTCATTTGCAAGTTTTTCTAACATATACATTTTGCAAGCATTTTTCTTTAGTACCCTATATTGTTGGTATTTTTTAAAAAAAAAACTGATGCAAAATATGTATTTTTGTGTGCACTTTCCCCTGATGTGCACATTTTTTTTAATCTGGAGTTTTTGTTCATAGAACAGCACAGCAAAATTCTGTGATGTTCAAGTACTGATGGAGAACTGCATGTCAGTTGACATATTAATCTGGGGGATGCTAAGCTGGTCAGTTCTTACCAAAGCAGAAACTGGAGGAAATCCTTCACCATTCATGCTCTTAGCGTCATCTTCCATGAAATCCAAAAAGACATTTTCAAAGTTAAATGTGTTGGATAAATGACTGTCAAGACTGCTGTCTCAGCTGCTACGGGGTGTACATGGGACTAAATTCTTTCCCTTACAGTATGAGGGCCTTGGGTGATGTCTTCATTGACAAGCAGCATCCTAGTGTTCCTCTTCCTAGACAGGGATTCATCTTGTCAGTCCACATGTTAACTGTGGCATTTTCACCATTTTTTAGAATGAGATCCCACGTATGATTGAGAGGGTTAATGAGTTGTCAGCAAGGTGCCATGTGGTACTCTCAAATAGCAAGGGGTTACTGTAAAATGCCTCAAAGCCTGTTTGCAAGCCCAAGAGCAAAACTTCAGCTTAATGTGACCATAGCTGGGCCCAAATGACCCTTTCTTTTCCTCAGAATGGCTTCTACAAAGCTCTGTTTCATTTCACATCATTTTCTCCCTGTCATGAGCTCTCTCAGGTAGACTAGTGTATATGAAATCTTTTGTTGCTTGCTTCCTACTGTGCTTGATACTTTTCAGTCACCTGCCTGAAGAAGACACTCATGTGGTTATGACAGTGCTTTGAGAGTTTTCTTTGAGAAACCAGCCTCTAAGTTCAGAACGTTTGCACAGAAAAGTAATTTCTCCTGGGGACAGTCACTTCAGTTCACATGAAATAGGTCCAGTGGCTAGTTTAAAAAAATCCAGTGGTACCAGTTTTCATTTCTATAAAATAATGCTTAGTCATTTTAGCAAATCTCACTTTGTTTGCATGGTGTTATATCACTGATGATCTTCTGAGTATTCTCACATTCCTATCATTTTTTAAAAGACAGGGCACACTTGAAAAAAAATGTAGGATGTACATCACATCCTAGCATGTTGGTTTGATGTGCCAATTACACTTTAGTTCTCAGAGTTCTGGACTGGTCATGCCCAGATTTTAAAAGTCATGAGGCAGAGTCTAAATAGCATAAACACTGGAAAACAAATAGATCTGCCAAGACAAATTATTTCATAATGTCAGTGTTTGTGTAGGAAAGGCCTTTGTGGCATCAATTCTCTGTTGGCAGAAAGATGTAAATTAAAAAAACTCTCCCAGAATGAATGAACAGACAGGGTGATAAGGAAGGTGGCTGTTGCTTAAGTCACTGAGTTTGAGACATGTACATTTTTAAACATGACAATGAGAACTTTGAATTAGGCCCAGAAACAAATTGGATGCCAATGAAACGCAATCAATAGGATTTCTTTATGTTGATGTTTGAAGTTAGGATTTCTTTTTCTCCTGTGATAAATTTGTTGGTTTGGATCCTGCAGATAGGTGAAGCTTGGCTTTCAGTGGCATCCAATAATATCTCTGAGACACTCTAGAAGACTGCCACCTATGTCTCAAGGTTGGAAAATTACTTTCAGAAAAAACATATATAATGATATGCTATAACAGCCCCAGTGGAATAGGTCAAGAACAGACATATAATTATTCACTATTTTTTTCTTTTTGAAGGAAGTAGCAAGCAATTGTTTTAGCAATTTTCATCCTCACACAAGAAAGACTTTGAAAGCCGTGCAGTTTTCAAAGCCTGTTCACAATTTAGGACTTACTCTGTACAAAATTCACAGACAGTTGTTTTGCATATAAAACAGAATTTTCTGTACAGGAAACAGCATTTTCTGTGCAGAAAATATTTCTACACAGAGGTAATATTTTCAGCACAGAAAAAGTTGTTTTCTTGGTAGAAGATGTGGTTTTCTGAGCAAATCAACCATGTACAAATTTTGTGGATTTTTAAAAATATTTTTCCATGCTTAGTCAAAAGCATCATCATTGATCTGTAATGGAAGGCTTCAGCAAATATTCATTTTTTTTTCTTTAAAAGTAACTTCCCAAGTTGTGTCTGAATCATAATTAAGTTTAGACATATAGTCCTTACTCCAAACACTAGAATTCATAACATTCCAGCCAAAGAGGACCTCTTTCCTTTTTGAGTGTCATATGAATGCACAATCATTATTTACCACCCTCCTCCTCCTCCTCTATTTATTTATTTAGCACCATCACTGTACATAGTGCTTTACAAAAAAAAAGGTCAAGAAAGAAAGAAAAATCAGTTCTCTGCCTTCAGGCTTACAGTCTAGACACACAAGGGAGGAGATGGCAGTCAGGAGGGGATTAAGTCTAGCACATACTGCCTTTTCTCTCCTTCCCAATCTAGAGCAGTGGCAGTCAGGGTGGAGAAGAGGGGACTTTTTATCTGCTTCTGGGCTTAAGTATGGTGGAACTGTGCCTGCTTCTTACTATTACCATTCTTGTATTCAGCTACAAGTCCTCACGTGGCCAAGAAGGGGCATAGCTTCTACCTAGAGTGAGATCCCTCCAACATATCCTGACTATAGAAATGACACCAGAGATAAAATGTAGGCCTGCGACTCTAACATCGTCCCTTTTCTTCTCCTGTGAGATTTGTAATATCTTTGCCTGGTGAAAGAGGCAGTGATAGTTCAAAACCTTGCACAATATATTTTGTGCATTTTGGTTGGCCAAAAAGGGTATCACTCTTTTGTGGATTTTGGATCTTGTTGTATTTTTGTGTGTGGCCATCATAGCTACACTGAATAAGTTTTTTATGCTAACTGATATTTCTTTTGTGTGTGTGTGTGTGTGCACCTTCAGATCACCTGTTGACTTATGGTAGCCTCATGAATTTCATAGTGTTTTCTTAGGCAAGGTATAATCAGAAGTGGTTTTGCTAGTTCCCTTGAAAAATGAAAGGCATGGATGAAACACATCTGCTGGACATACTTTGTATTCAGTCCTGCAATTCCATGAATGCTTTATTGTTATAATATTACACACTGATTATCAAACTAGAAAACAGCGTTCACCACTAAAACAGACATTCACACTTGTAGGTGTATGAAATGGCATTTCCTCACTGTAGTGACATTTTAGTTATGACATTATGGTCTTCACTTTTAGTACACAAAACTGTAATTAAATGAAAACTCTGCTTACCCCAGTAACTATAATTAATTCAGATAAGTAGGAGCTGTATTTACTGTCTGGATTACTTAGTGTTACCCTTATTAGCCACAGATTTCTCTACAGTGTATGTGAAGCTACAGTGTGCGGCTTGATTTCATTATGAAGGAAAGAAACCTAGAATGCAGCTTCTTACTACAATTGTATTATGAAGCAAACTTGCCATCTACTGGGAGGACAGATGCTTATCAGGCTCCTGACTTAGACACAAGGTCCCTTCATGGGCAGCATGAATTATAGTTTATGATGCTGAATAAAATCATGTTGTATTTCCCAGGGCAGCTGTAGATCTCAGACTCCCTGTCACAGGGTCAAGAGCAGCACAGAAATCATGGTAAAATGGAAGCTGGTATAAATTACAGCAAACGGCCATGTTAAAATAATCACCTAATCAATATTAATTCCTTTGGTATCTTTTAGAGGCATTCATCATCATGACCTCTTTTGTAGTAAGATAGCTAGTGCAATTGGTTTCCCACTTTAATTCAAGATTAATTGCTTCATCTACACCATTGTGCTAAAATCTTGTGTGTGGAACACGTGAGTGAAGCAATAAAATTATGGAGGCAATGAACAGACTAACTGTTTACACTTAGGTTATAAAGAAAAGAAAAGAAACAGATATGTGTCTTTCTTAGTATTCAACACATAGTAGGAAAGAATTTATATCACTTGTATTTCCATCAGTCTATCCATCCATTGAAATAAATATAAAGGAACTAACTTGGGTCTTTTTGATTGGAATTAGTTGCAACCAACTTTGTCTGGATCCATGCCGTGTTTACCATACAGATTTTTTTTCATGGGTATAACACTTCTGCACAGTTGTAGCAATTTGGTACCACTTCCACTGTCATGACTCTATCCTGGGATTAGTAGCTTGAGGAATTCTCTGTTGTAGTTCAGAGGAATCTACTAGAGTTATCTCTAGCAGACACTTCTAGGCAAGCAACAAATTCTGGGATTCTACACGGTGGTATGAAATAATAGTAATCCTACATTGTGTATAAATACTTAATCTTGAAACAAACTGTACAGATTTTGGATTTACCTGCTAGAAAGGTGGCTCCCTTTTTCAACCAAAATATGTGTGTTTGTGTGTGTGTGTGTATGTAATGTTTTGCTATTTTCTTTTATATGTCATACAGAGGTTGACCTCTCTTTGCAGATGAGCAAAATATTCATTAATCTGATACATTATTACTCTTTATTAAAATATGCAGCAGGACAACATGCCAAGTAATTTGCAGCTAGCTTTGGGGTTTTGATTACACTCTGCCCACCCCCTCATAAATAATATCAATTAAAATAACCCATTCTCCCTTTTAGGGAAAAGGGCAGGGTGTAAATTAAATGAATAAAAAATAAAATATATAGCTTCACCAGACCACAAATAACAATTATGATAAAATTTGTATGTGTAATTAGTAGAATCTCAAAACTGACCTCTGCATGCAGACTATTCTGTTTTGGAAAGTATCCACAAGTCATCACTGCCTAAGCTGAATGTAGGAGTACCAGACAGTGTTGTCCATCACCTAAAGAAGGCAGAATATCAGTAGCATGCTTCTAAATTTTTTTGTCCAACATGGTTTGGCCATATCTTTGTTGGTTTAAAACAAAGTTGTTATTGGCTTTTTTTTTTCCTTCTCAGTGTAGCAACTATCTTTAAGCAAAGCTCACTGTTTTGTTTTGTATTTTGCTACTTAATTTAGAATCTAATCTAGCCTATAATATGTTATTGCCTCTCTTTAAATCTCATTGGTTCTTCTTAAAATACTCTATTGATTTAAAGGTGTTTTCTTTTTTAACTTGCAGGAATAACTTCTGGGTTTTTTTCCCTGACCGGTTCACACCCCTTGGTAGTGATCTGAGTTAATTGCACCATTATCAGTAGATAATACAGTAGCATTAAAATGAATTAGCATGTAATTACTAGTATTCCCAAAGGATATACAGTACTTATAATGAACAAGTCCATTTTCTTTCATGAAAAACTATGAAGCAGTATGTTTACAAATGAATATTTGGATCGCCAGCTGCTGCTGCTGTATATCACATGACTATATTACTATCATCTCCTCTACAGGAGGCTTGGAAATGCTAAATCAGCATCTGGTTTAAATGTAAGAGGATTAAAAACATTAAATTTATTTTTAATTATCTTTACTTTTGGCAATGCTTTCTTAATAATTGTGAATGGATAGAGCAGAAAAGTTTTTTTTCCATTTTTCCCCAAATGATTTAATGAATTACAGCTCAATCCATCACGCATTTAACATGAAATGCTTGTATTGGGGCCAATTTAGAATTATTGCTGTTTTTGCAAACTATAGCTTAAACAATTACAGTTGGCCCTCCATATTCGCTAGGATTAGGGCCACAGAATCTTTGCAAAAGTGAAGAAAATCGCAAATACCAAAATGTGTATGTCTCTGGGAAGGGGGCTGAGGCACGGTGAGGAGAATGGGTACCCAGGGTCCAAACCAGGTAAGTAAAAGGAGAGAGAAGTGGCGGGGTCAGCATTGTAGCCCTATATGGCCACTCTCACGTATCAGCTTCCTTGGGTGTGTTGAGAGCATTGGGAGATGGTTTGTGATGCTGAGAAATCAGACTCCAAGCTGTCCTTAACTCTCCAGGCAATGGCTGGTGAAGGAGGATGAAGAGGACCAGAGGCAGGTTTTTAAAGGACTGCATGGCTGGTTGGAGTTACCAAGAGGGAAAGTCCCTCCAAAAATGAAGCCCCTGAGTTGTGGGGGCAAGAGCTGGAGAAACTCACAAATAATCAAATCCGTGAAAGTGAAACCTACAAATGTGGAGTTACAATAGCCTAAAATGAGACAGTGTGGTATAGCTGCTGGAATGTTGAATGATAATTCTGGGCATCTGAATCCCCCCACTTAGCCATTGAAACCCACTAGGTAACTCTGAGGAAGCCACATGATCTCTGCCTTAGAGGAAGGTAATGGCAAACTCCCTCATAATTTATCTTGCTAAGATAAACCTATGATGGGTTTGCCATAATTTGGAGTCAACTTGAAGGCCCATCATTGCTGGGAAGGGATGCAACACAATGATAGAACACATGTTTTCTGTGCAAAAGGCTCCAAGTTCTACCATCTTCAGACGGATCTTGGAAAGTTTTCAGCCTGAAGCCCTGAAAAACCTCTCCCAGTTATGTAGGCAAAATGCAGCCTTTCAGGTATTGCTAAACTATAATTCTCAGCATCCTTGCACAAGCAATGTGGGCTAGGACTGATAGAAGTTGGCACTTTGCAACATAGAGAAAGGTGAACTATATCTAACCCAGTGTAGACAATCCTAAAATAGATTGACGATAATCTGACACAGTATAAATCAGATTCCTGTGCTTGCCTACAAACAACAGGTCTAGTCAGTGTAAAGCACTCACTGTTATTTGCAGTCATCGATAGGAATAAAATAATACATAAAGATATTTAAAGACCCTCTATCTCTAACTGTTGATCAGATGAGGTTAGTAGTGGAATGAGAACCTCCATGGCTGGAGATTCCTCTTCTGTCTTAGCTTTAAACATTAAGCCCTACAGCTATTGAAGTCCAGTTCCTTTTTGGAAACATGCATTTGCTTAGAACTACATTTGGACTGAAAAGAGTGTGATCACTGTGTGGGTTTCCTATAGGATGACCACATTCAGTATGGCAGCCCCACACTGAAGTGTCAAAACTAGTCATAGTCCAATAGCCAAATTGTCAACAAGAAAATGGCTATGGTTCCCCTGCTCTAGATGCTTGTAGAAAAGAAGATATATATTTTTCTTACTATGATATTTTGTACCAGGAATATCAGGTAAGGAACAGCCAGGGCTTATATGTGGGCTAATAATCTGAGTATTTACATTAAGGTAGAGAGAAAATAAAAGGAAGCTAAGAAAGAAAAGTTTTGCTTTGAATTCACTGTCATCAAAGGAAAGGGGCATAGTTAATTGGCAAGTAACATTTAAGCCCCTTAAGCCTTTCTGTTTGTTTGTTTGCAAAGGTGGAATTTAGCTATTTTCTTGCATACTTAACCTGATATCATCATCTCCCCTAGCCTGCCAATGGGTACAGAAGAAAGAGGCAAATTGCCCTGAAATCCAACAGAAATCCTGAGAACTTAGCACTCTGCAAGATCGAAATGTCTTCACTTCTCAGAGAATAATGAGCTTAGTTTTATGCTAAGCACTTCATGCATATGCTCCCTACAGAAACAGCACTGCTGGCTATAAATTATAAACATAAAATAGTGTGCTATATTATCCACAATGTAAACAAAATACAAGACTTCAAATTGTAAGTGATAATGCGCCCTGTCTTCAATTTGATTTTGTTCTGTGTCAGTTACAATCTATTTTTTGTGATGTCAAAGCGTTTTTAGATATCTCTGCTAGAATGCCCAAATGGAAGCCTTTATTTCTCCAGTGTATATCCTTATACCAACATGACTGAGGAATGGGAATAACAAAAATAGCAGAAAGCAGTCAACCGTCTCATGAAGCAAAATCTGCTGGAAATGCTTACATGCTTGAAAGAGAAACTAAACTTAATCAGAGTTTCATTTCTGACAAGGGAAAACCATATTTTTGTTTACAGGAAAAAGAGCTGAAACAACAATTGCCTTATTCCATTTTAACTTCATTGCTTCTTTTCCAGCAGTGATGGGGGAGCTTGGCCACATTCTCATCCACTGTAACCTTTCTATAATTATTCTTTTATGCCAACAAGAAATATGACCCCTATTGTTTTCCTTAACTGGATGTAGAATGCCTGCATGTTTGTGTTAAAAGTTTTTGTTTAGAAAGAAAAAGGTGGGTGGATCCCCCTAGCTTTCTAATATTGCTGTTAATTTTGTTTCTACTGCCATGGATTAGAAAATAAGTTCATTTTCTGAAACTGGACAGACCTCTCATGACCTTAAACAAATATTTATTAGGTAGGCTAAATTCATCTTGGCAAGAATGCTCTACATATTGATAGATAGCTGAGGAGGTTTCATGTGTATTTACATTAAAATAAACTTGATTTTTGTGATACTGATCTTGTTTCATATAGCCCTGTTAGAATGTTCTATTTAAAACATTTTATGTGGATTTTTAAATTGTTCTTCCCATTCACATTTTATTTTTAATATTGGAATTCATTAGCAGAGGAGAACAGAATCTTCAAATACATATTTCACTTTCAGATAATTCAAATAACATTGCATAGTGAGGAATTTTTCTGAAGTCATGGTAATGGCAGGCAATATATTTGTGGAGAACATTGAGAAAACAACTGTGACTTTACAAGATTATATGATATCACAACAAGATTAAATAAGACATTGAGAATGATGAAGATGAAGTTAACAGTGATTATATGAACCCCAAGCTTGTAGATGGATGGCTTTGAAAAATTAGGGACTGGAAAAGTTACGATTTTGGACTACAAGTCCTGGAATTCAGCCTTGTGCCTGCTCTGTACTTACACGGTTTTGCTGGCTCTGCTGAGATGAGGGCAGAAGATGTTGTGCATTGACATCCTTACATCAGGACACTGAAGGATGAGTTTAGAGTTTATGGACTGTATTAGGACTACATACTACAAAACCACTCCAGATGTGGTTATATTAGCACATCCCTAATTACCACACCCCAAGGAAGCTACCATAACTAATGATGAGAGAAGCTAGAAGTTGCAGTTCAACAACCTCTGGAGAATCATATTATTTCCACCACTGCTTTAACATCATTCTTTATTAAACTTTTATTAACTGTTTTTAAATTAACCTTTAATAAACAAGTGGCAGCAAGTGAGGGGGTAAAAAAGAAAAAAGAAAAGACAGGGAGATCAGTCAGAAAACTGAACATGTTGTATGAGACAGTCGTATATTTTAGGACAGGTTTTTCCCAATCTGACAATTTCCAGACTTGTGGAAGTCCCACCATTCCCAGGAAATGAATGTATTATGGGTTTTGGAGTCCATTAGGGGAATTCTAATTAGAGGAAAGCAACTTTAAAATGTTTTCAGTGCTATTCTTGTAAATATGATGGTCTTTCCCAGATTTTGTACTAAATTATAAATTAGCAATAATTTCACTATTTCAGTTATTACTGTTGGTGGTAAATGAATTAATTTTTCCAGTTTCTAACATTATTGAATTAATTGTCAAATCTAACTTTCTAAGCTGTGTTCTGTCTTAGCTTGCCTGTGAACAGATTGGCTTTGTGTATGTATGTATATGTGTGTAACACTAAAACAAGTTTGACCCAAAGTTTTTTGTCACAGTAAGTGGAATGGAATAAGAATATTTTCAAGTAAACTGAATGTTTGCTACCAGCCAGTACTCTGAAGGATTCAAACATTCATTGCCAGGGTGCATGGAGAGACCATGCTCATCCCAGAATCAGTATATGACACAGAGGGATTGTCGGAGGGGGAGGCAAAATGAAACCATTGCACTCCAAACAAACAAACAAAAAAATCCCCCCCCCATGAAATGTTACCTCACTCCCCAGACTTCTAGCATAATAGTAACTTAAAGTTTCCATTGAACATTTAGAATATATTTTAGCCACCCAAAGCAAAGGGAGAGGCAGTGTTTCCAAGGGAATGTGAACATAGAAGATAATACTTGGGAATGATTTTCAGTGTCTCACTTCCTGCAGTGCTAGAAATTTGGTGACTGTAGGAGAATTTCAGTTGGGAGAGGAGAATTCTTAATCAGGGGTGCAATGACCCCAGTAGTTACACACCTGATGTCATACCACATTTGTTTATTTCCATAGTAGGAACTTCCAGTCTGCAGGTTTGAATAACCCACTAAGAATCCAGTGCCTCTCCTCCCCAGCAGCTAACATTATTCAGATTGGTATAGTATGGATTCCATTTTCTCAGCCAGCAGAGTCAGGTCTTGCCCAGCTGCTGGAAGTGCCCAGAAGTTTCTCAGTGCTCTGGGAAGAGAACAGAAAGATTGATTCCTGGCTGAGGCACTGTGGGAAAAAGGTTCAGCCAAGTGTTGTTAGGCCCTTTCTGCACGACATTGCTTTCTTGTTTCTGCCACAGAATAGAAGTGGTTGGCAGGTCACACTTCCTCATGACATCATCGCCGTCCTACTGCCATCGTATCATGGAGCGTTGTGCTCATGCAGTTTTCGCAAAACAGAAAAAATCCATTCTGCGTCTGCAAGTGTGTGGCAGTCCTGTCACTTCTGGCCATGAGGGAGCTGCAGAAGTGCGTTGGTGACACTTCCTTCCATAGCAAAGCAATGGAAAAAGCCCGGCTGTGCTGCAGAAGGAAGAAGTGGCATCATTGTGTTCTCTTCCGCATGGACCGAGCAGGTGAAGAGTGGAGCGTTGCTGACGTGCTCCCTTCTGGACCCAAGACTACAGCGAGACAACGCAGAAGAGCGTCATCGTGCAGAAATGGCCTTAATTTTTTTAAAAAAGCCTGAATACTGTAAAATAAGACACTATAAGGCTTGACTTGACCAACATCAATAGAAACTAAATATTTTCTTCCTCGTAGCAGCACAGCTGACATATGTACAACACTGGAAAGATAAAACAGATATTCAATTAGATGAATGGAAATTAAAAATGTAAGACACAGTAGAGACTGAAAAATTAGCTAACTCCCTTAAGAATAAAACAGTTCTAAATTTGGAAAGAGAATGGAAAAGGGTAAAGCTCTGGCTAAACCTGCAAATATCTGTGGATTGAGTATGTTGGTACTTGACAAGATATGTATAATGGAGAAGAAGGATTCAACTGGAAAATTCTTGATATACAGAAGCGGCGGGGAGGAATGGAAGAACTATAATAATGATATACATATTTGTGTTTATATATATTTTTATGTATCTGAAAATAATAAATTTCTTTTAAAAAAATTCTCTTCCTCTCTTAATGCATTATAACAGTACCTGTGCTGGTCCGTTTTAGCTCCAACCATTTTCATTCCTTCCAACTGAAAGGAACCTTCATTCTTCCCCTGCCATTTGCTAAAGTGGTGAAGTGGCCAGAGGGATTTAGCATGTCATAGCTATGCCACATATGGACAGAAATAGAAAGGGGGTGGGAGTGAAATAACTCCGATAGATGTAAAATTCTTTTATTCAGAACAGATGTTGTAATTTATCCCGTGCCCTAGTACACATGAAATAACAGGTGGCAGCAAACTATAAACCTCTTCTTGTAATAAATGAACAGGAGACATGCTAATACTCAGAGAGAACACATTTGAATCTATTAAAATGACTACATCTTTTTTAAAGACAAATATATAATACAAGAATTGCAAAGCAATGCAGTATTTACACAAAGCATGAAAACATCCAATTTCTCATGCCTTAGGGCTATGAGCCATTAGGATCACCCCCTATAGACAGGTTATTGTACAGTTCTATATTAAGTAGATCTATTTTCACTTTCCTCTATTGCATCTGCCATTGGAAATTGTTCAAAACAGCAATAACTATGGTCCATTGGTTTCATACGTTTTAAATTTGCATGTAGATTTTGCTGTGGATTTCATGCTCAGTCTTCCATGGAAAGTACCACAGCCATAGCAGAGTTTGCATATCTCCTGGGGTACGGCATCAGCATATGTTGAAGGGAAAGAAATCTTGTCATAGACTCAGCTCAGGAACTTCTAAGCCTGGTGAAATACCAATAGTTATCATCATTAGTTTCATTGGTACATAGGCTTTAGCCCTCCCATTGAGCTCTGTAGGGCCTGCAAGATGAATTGAATGCAGACATAATCCCAGTAAAAAAACTTGTACACTACAGCACCAGTCTTATTGGCTGGTGATTTGGGAAGTTGCTGTCCAGAAATGGGACTATACTAAGTTCTGCATCGTCTACCATCAGATACACTTGCTTGTGGCCTCTCAGGCCCATAGCACATTCTATCAGGATGGATACCAAATTTTGTTCCTGGATTTGGAGATGTTTTCTTTTCTTTTGAGCTTGAAAGAGCACCCCTGCTGGTAATAAAATTTCCAGTTAAATATTATGACATAAGACATAAGCGCGTGCACACACACACACACACACACACAAAATAGATATAATTCTTTGCTAATGTCATTCTCAAGGGAGGCAATGAATAATTTTATCAAATTTTCTCCCTGCTGGAAGAAAGAAATGTTGTTGAAGACTATTCACAATTTGATTCTTATTCTGCAGAATATTTGCATGTGGCATTTTTGCAGAGAAAACAGGATTTTCTGCACTAGAAAGAGTATTATTTTCTGTGCAGGACATGCTGTTTCCTCCATAGAAAATGCTTCATTTTGGGGGGGGGAGAAATCCCACCATGTGTGATTTTTTGTGCAGAACGGATCCCAAACTGCAAGGAGTCTCATCAGTCCAGGATCCTCTTCTCAGGTTCTCCCAATGCTCAAGAAACATATTTGCAATCATTTTTAATATATTTTAATATACTGTTTATCCATAACTCGCATACATACATACAAAGAAATAGACAACTTTGGTGAAATTTAGTTTTGAATTATGATTTAGGATCAAGTCTTTAAACCTGCACTGGTAGAAAAGGGGGCATGTGTTTATGGAAATTTTTAGCCTGCTGTTCTAATGTGCAAAAGGTTAGTTATGAAACTTATTGTGTAACCAAGACTGTTGTATTACATTGCTACACCATCTCTCTCTCTGAGGCAAAGAATTCCCATATCCTTGAACTTCTGCTATGTGCATGTATCATATTTCTGAGCACATTTGACTTTTCCTCCTGAACTAATATGGCACTGAACTCCTCTTTCACCTTTCAAAGTATATATAGAAAGAAAACATTGTATGCTGAATCTTGAGTATTATAGGGTGACCTAGATTTGCTTGAACTAGAGAGAAAAGCACACACAAAATATCAAAAATATCACATGAGACATTGGCTGCTTAAAGTCCAAGTTCACCTTTTTTACTTCTCTACCTGTTTTACTGTTATGGAAACCAGCAGTCTGTTTCAGAACAACAAAGATTTAAAAAGTATGACAATTTTTAAAAAATGAAAAAGATAATGAGGCAAATAAAAAGATAAACAAGGTTTTTTAAAAAAATAAATAGAAGCAATGTAATGTTGCAATTTAATTGAAATGAGAAAGGAACTACCAAGTGATAGGGTTTTTGAAAAACAGGCTTCTCACTTATAAATTCTTGTCTCTGGAATAGTGATATAAATCTTCACTCATTTCTTACTTTCACGCAGAACTGAATTAATAGTTTTCGTCCACTTCTCATGAGTATACAATGGGTTCCTGCAGAGATTGTGATGTCTATTCGCGCTTTGAGATTATTTTTTCAAATTATGTTGTGTAATAAACCCCATGATTTCTGCACAGAAAACATGAGGCACAAAAAATAGCCCTCTTGCGAGGAGAGTTAAATTTTTGTGAAAGAAACAGTGCTTCTTAGGCAAAATAATCAGGGGAAGAGCAACCAAGTCTAAAACAAGAGAATTGCTAACACTGAGATCAGTGAGTGGGTACCAGTCTCACTGAATTACCACTGCACTAGATTTTTCTAGTGGTAGCCTGATTCTAGGTTTCCTTATTAAGGCATAAAGTTAATCCTGTGCTTTAGTGAGTTGTTCAGTTTTAAGAGGTTAGAATGGCTCCTGGATGGCTCTTCTTGTGTCGTAACCACTTTGAGTCCTATTTTAGCAAAAAGAGAAGATAGAAATCCAATTAATTAATAAAATGATGTAAATAAAGACTATTTCTGATCACAAATTCTCTACTCTTGATTTGTAACTAACTGCTTCTTGCTGCACCAGCAGTGAATCAGTGCCCTTCTGCTGAAATCAACACATCATTACTACCCTTTGACACAAGGGTAGAAATAATATTGCTGTCCAGACTGGACTATAACTTCTAGGAGCCCTTGCCAGCATAGCCAATGGTAAGCAGTGCAGAACATTACAGTTCAACAGCACGTGAGGAGCTGAGTAATTCCTACTCCTATTTTAACAACATCCCTTAACCTTTAATAAGCAAGGCATTGGAATGTGAACAGTATACAAGTTGCTAAGGGTAGAATGGAGAAGAAAAAAAGAAAAGACACGTAGATCAGTGAGAAACTATACAACCAGTATGATGAGATCCTATACCTCAGAACACACTTTCCCATCTGGACAATTTCCAGATGTGCTGAAGTCCTACCATGCTGGTGTAACAACTGTATTTGGGATTTTCTATTCCATTGGGGAGGAAGTTTAGTTTGGCTGGAAAGCAACTGTCAAACAAGAAAAAGAACCACCTTTATGACATTTTCTGTGGTCTGCCCAAGAAAAAGAATGGCTTTGATAACTGTTTCACAATATAACTACCAACAAAGCAAATTCCATTGTTACCTATACTGATAATGAGCACTTAACATGATCAAATTAATTTACAAAGCTAGCAGTACAAGCTCTGCATTTGAGTATGGACAGATAAGCAGTGACTTCTCTGGATGAGGAGTCACAGATGTGAGAGGCATGAGTGCAGAGCCTAGTTTAATGCCTTGATTGGATCAGGGCCAGTGTACATACTGGATCAAGACCAATGACCTTGGGCATTGCAATATTTGAATAAGTTTTCATTAGACAAACACAGAGAGAGGAGAGAGAGAGACAGAATAGTTACCTTGTCATATAGAAAAACATGCTTTTAGAAACAAAACCCAAAGGGATAAGGCAAATAACCATGTATATTGATTGTGCGAGTCAGACTTTGTTCTATAGTTTTACTACCCAGAAAGTTTAGCATCTTTGAATAATGCAGTTTCCATAATTACCAGACCTCTGCAACTTGGAAGTGCTTTAAGGCAAGTGTAAAAACTCAGCTTTTCTCATAATGTTTGATACCGTTATGGCACTTGCATACACAAGTAGTATGTCGTTTTATCCACCAAGCTGAAGGGGGGAAAAAAGTTTTAGAGATATTTTGAGACACATGCAGATGGGAATTAGTAAACAAGCACTTAGGGGCTATAATAACACTCTGCAGATATTGGTTCTGCTGTCTTGATTGATTCTCTTCGGTCCAATTTCATCTCCCCACAGCAAAATGATCAGAAAAGTCATGCAGTCACCAAGATGGCTTTTAAAGTGGAAAAGAACAGTCTGGTATATTTAGAAGTACTGTGTATCTGGCTTCCAGATCTGTCACTGAAGTCACTTGGGATAGAGTAGATACAAAACACTGAAAGCTTTATTAACTACACAGAACTCATCATCATGCTTATGCCTCAAGAGGTTCTGTTATCTGATATTAAAGGGCAATCTTGCAAAATGAATCAATAGGATGTTTCAGAAATGATAAGGTTCTTCATAAATAGAATGTATTTTCTAACAAGTGATGCTTGAATACTACACATTAATAAACTATACAACTGACTTCTTTTTTAGCAAGAACTGAGCAACACTAAGAGAAGGAATAATGCTGAATGGCACTGGCCATGCTGGATGGGTTTTCTGGGAGAAACGGTCCAAAATAGAACATTTATTGAGTTCTGGTAGTGCCCATACTCAATTCAATAGATGCCTCACCATAATTCATGAACCTTTTTTTGAATGAATGCATCTCATGAAGTAGGTTGGAATCTATCTGAGCTTAAATAAAGTAAGTTATCCTTTAAGGCGCCAGAACATATTTTGCTGTTTTTGCTGCAACTGACATTACTATCTTGCCCTGACCTTTTCAGATATTAACCCAAAATAATCTATACAGTACGTTTTTCTGCAAAGATGGGAATCAGGAATTAATGATAGAAAACCCTGATAATTTTACTTTTTTATTTGATTCTTTTAAAATTCCAAGTTCTTTTGCTCCTAAGTATGAAGAATAAAGGAAATTCTTCAAAAACAAACATAATTTTATCCAGTTTCAATAACTATTACTATTCTCAATGTGGAGGTGATCATGCTGTACTTGCCTACCATATATGCATTAAAGAGGGTGAACCTGTGAAAATGTGCACCCAAATTAGATAGTGATTCTAATTCAACATTATGATGGTTGAATAAACAGGAATTCAAGCCAAAGTCATTGAAGAATTAAGCAGTCAAAACCGTAGATCTGGGTAGATCAATCTGATGTTTTTATTCTATCCCATTTTCCTATTTTCTCCAATACATTCTCATCATTCACATTGCAAATGGCAAAGTCACATGGAAAGAGCCAAGTGCACATAGTTGTGTGCATACAAATCTGTAATGATGTGTGTGTGTGTGATTCATCTGAAGTTTCTCATCAGGCAAAACCAGTCAGCATTCTTGAATTACTCAGGTTTTACAGATATATCTCTATGGTTTGATTTTTTTTCAAGTTTCACTCAGTGTAACAGAATACATTAGGAGGATCATATTAATATAGATGAACATTAGTATATTCGGTGTTTTCCCAGTCTTTTCTTATGTCTTATGTCCCAGTGATGAAATCATATTTCCTCTGCTAGTATCATTAAAATACAGATGCACTACTGGAGCTTCAGGAAAAGTGTTGTGGACTTAGTAAAAAAAGTTTATCAAGGCAGTATAACAGGATGTTTAATCTCTGAATGAAGCCTATCTGGAAGGTGCTTGGCCCTCCTAGGGAGGAAGTTCCAAAGTCTGGGAGAAGGCCCCCCTCTTGTTCTCTCCAAAAAGCTTGTGAAGGTGGTACAACAGAGTGAAGGCCCTCTTCAGAAGATCTTGGAGCTCCCATGGACCCATAAAGGGTCCTTCAATCAAACAGACTTGACCCAAGCCATATAAGGGTTTATAGGTCATCATCAGCACTTTGAATTGTACCCAGAAACAGACCGGGAGCCACTGGAGCTGTTTCCATAAGGGAGGTTCTTTGTAGCCAGGTTGTTAACTTAGGCAACCCAGAAGGACACTGTGGCTAATTGTATTGTAAGTCTTTGAGAAGTCCAACAGAAATACACACCCCATAGGTCATCCACCTAATCAAACAAAGCTGTCTCCATCCCAAAAAGGTCTGAACAACTTGAGATCCATCAAGCAAAAAACACTTCCTGTCTACCAGGTAGATATCAGTGTCTATGCTACCTGGAAGATTCAGGGAGTTTTATTCCCAAAAAAGTAACTTTTCAAAGTTTTGGACATGAATTTATTTTAATTCTAGATGCCAAATTCAAGAAACAATGCAAGAAAACTTTAGCAAAAAAGTAAGTGCTGTCAAAAGAACATTCCACTTAATCTCATGTGAATAGCTTAGCTTGTACAAACATGCAGAAACTGCATTTTCCTTATAAATTAGACCTCCCCACCATCATCTGATCCTGAGACTGGAAAAATAAAGTGCAAATCAAAAAAGCAGGAGTAGAATGATGATGGTAAACAGCAAGAAAAGGTCAACCCCAGCAGAAAAAATTAAGCAGACAATGCTTTCCAAACCATTTTAGCTGCTAAAAACATAAGCAGCTGTAATACTGTACAACCCTAGTTTTAGACTATAGTGCAAACCTAAAGAAAATTTGATACAATTGTGGTATTCCCATATATGTATTTATATGTCCACAGCAGGCGGGCTTTGCATGGTAATGAGGGAACTGTAGTTTCCAAAAGATCCTAACTTGCTTCCCCTCACCACCACTTCTCATTTGGTTAAGTGCTACTACCTTGTGGAATGAAATACTTGTTTGTGGTTTACCATTTACTACTACCTCTCGCTTTCTGAGGTTACCATAATAAGAGACTCTTTATTTAGAAAATATATTATACATATATGTGAACTGACAGCTAGTTTATGATAAGCTGTAACAGAAAATATGTAAATGCATAAAATATTTTTAAAAAATTCTCAAAAAAAAAGTGGCCTCATAAACTTCTTTCCCTCAAAAAACAAAAACAAAAAAAAAACCCTTTGCTGTGAAAATGAAGGTGTCTTTCCTTGAAAGAGGGGCACAGGATATACAGTTGGTATTTTCAAGACACCATCGTGAATCTAAACAAGAGCACCTTTTCAAGTCCTGTTGTATCCCATTACCATATTTTGAAGAAATAATTAAGGTGACATTAACTTGGAAAAGGCAAAAACAGGGCAGATAGAGTTACATCCTTCCTGTACTTTTTTCTGAAAACAATGCTGTATTTTTTAAAAGTAAAAAAAGAGCAGCTAGCTTATATTCAACTATTTCTCTTTTAACCGCATGAATGTTTGAGATTTACAGACCATCATAACTTGCATTTAGTTCTGTAGGATTCTTAAGTTTGCGTGCAGGTACTGTTCTACAATGTGAAATGAAGTCCTAAGTAGCTTTACTACTACATAACTTCAGCTCAAGTAGATTGGCCAGTTGTGAACTAAGGGCCTCTCCACACTACACAGGCCCTTTCCGCATGGCATTTTCCATGTGAAAGGGTGCCTGGAGTGTCACGCGATTGTGAGGAGCGATCTGCACGATGCACTCACAATCGCACGATGCTCCAGAGGCCGGCAGGCACCGATCGTGCACCTTTTCATTTTCGGCTAGAAGCTGAAAATGGTGCATGATCATACATTGCTCCCAGGCCCCACATGCACTTACCTGGCGTGTGGAGCCTCTGGAGCCACACTGGTCATGCTTCCTGCCCCGGCGCAGCCTGGGAAACAAGCAGGCGGCTCGTGTGGAGCCGGAGGACCATGGATGCAAAAGCCTCTCACTTGTTTAATGGCTGGTCACACAATCCCCATACCCCAGCGCCAGAAGAAGGTCAGGTGTGGAAAGGGCCACAGTTAATAGTGCTATTATTCCACTTTCAACATCCTATGTAATCATTTAGAACGCCCAATCATTTAGAACTCCCAGCCAGAACGTTCTTTGACCTCAGTAAACTACAACTTCCAGAATTCCACCAGATGTTGAAAGTGGAATAATAGCACTATAACAGTGTAGTGCAGAAAAACACTAAATCTTATCTATTAGTCATGTATTCTGTGTTCCTGAAGGCTCTTTTCAAGTATTTGAATTCAAATGGACTGACATTGTCCTGCATCAGATGTGAAGGTAGTTTATGTATTGATTCCCTAGCTTTGCTCAGAAGGGCAGGCTAATCAGGCATTCTTTTGGAAGAACCTTCTGAAATGAAGTAAACTCTCTGGAACTGGCACATTGGCTATGTGGAAAATGCATTTATTCTTTTCTGCGCTGCTGTTAGCAATAGGGAAACAGTGATTTTCCTTAGAAATGCTATTACTCATCCCTCACCCAGAACTGCTGAAGAGGCAGGAAGAAGTTCAATCTCCCACCTTGAAGTTCCTAATCAGGGTTGCTGTGATAGAGGGAGTAAAATTATCCGTCTTATAAAATAATCCTTAATTGCAACATACCATCAGGAAAATGGTCCTACTCATTAGAATCACTTGTGTGAATGGTTGAAGCCTCTTCCTACTGCAGCACTCTGGGGGCTTTTACACAGTATACCAGTGGTTCTCAAACTGTGGGGCAGAACCCTAAGAGGGAAAAGCTCAATAGCTGTTCAAGGGGAGCACAAGAAAAGTCAACTTGCAAGTACAACAAATGTGAAAAAGAAGGACAAGTCTGTGCATACATGTGCATGCTGTTGAGAATTGACTGGTCTCTGCAAAAGAGGGAAACAAAATGTCTTCCACTGTTACCCTTTCTCAGGCATAGCAAAAATCAGCTTCCCCTATTTAATGCTTTCCCCCTTCAGCTTCTCCAAATGTTCTGTCGGTGGTACAGCATGACACAGGCCTCTTTTGCACTGAGTTTTTGAAGCGAAAGGGCCCTTTGAGTGTTGCATAAATGTGAGGAGAGGTCTGCATGACACACTCACAGTTACACGACGCTCAAGCGCCTGACGCGGATCACACACACACCTTTTCATTTTTGGCTCAAAGCCGAAAATGATGCACGGTCGCGCCTCACTCCAGGCCCCCTCACACACTTACCTGGCATGCGGTGCCTCGGGAGCTGGGCTGGTTGTGTGTCCTCTCCTCAGTGCAGCCTGGGAGCTGCTAGGCTGCACTGCAAATGGAAGAGGTGGGGTGCTCACACGAGGAGGAAGGAGCTGCAGAGACGTGGCAGCATTCCTTCCAAGCCTTCTTGCGTGAGAACCCCAACCTGTGATAACTGAAGCCCCTGTCAGAGCTGCTGATGACAAGCAGCAGCTGTTGGTCCCTGTGGCTCTGGCTGGAGATGAGTCCTGCAGCTCAAGAGCTCCCCATGCTGCCTTGGACCAAGCAGGCTCAGACATTCCTCTGCCTGCTTCTTTAGGGCAACAAGGATTCAGCTGTGATCCTGAGGATGCCCTGGAGCCTGCTCAATCAGCCCACAAACAAGGCGGAGACTCAAGACAGCTGAGCAAAAGGAGGACTCCTTGATTATGTTCAAGAAGCGGTGACCAGCCACACCTGCCTGCCTGGAAGCTTTGCTTTGCTTCTGGCAAACTTTCTACAAGCCCTCTTATTGCCTGTTCCTTGCTTCCAGCACCCGGCTCCTGATACCTTGGATCTGATCTCTTGGCTTCTGATCCCTGGATTTGGACTCTGACTATGGCTTTTGCTTGTCACTCAGGCTTAGGTAAATAGACTCACTATGAGTAATTGCTTGCTTTGACTCTTCCTGGTGGGATTCTGCTATCTCTCCCTCTCCCTAATCTGGGCTGGCTCGCTGCCTGGGTCTCTGACCTTGACACAACCCAGCAGTGTGAAAAGGTAAGGTGTGAAAAGGGCCACAGTTTCTTGGGAGGGGGGAAGGGAAGGGAAGTGAAGAGAGGAGACAGAGAGCACAAGATCTCAGCATTAAGATGAAGGATGCCTGTAGCATGAGGGGCCTGAGGGAGGGAGGGAGGGAGGGAGGGAGGGAGGGGGCCAGTGATGAGAACAACATGAAATGGGGGTGCAATGTCCTCTGGTAGATGTAAAGGAGGCCATGAGGGTAAAAATTTTGAGAACCATTGGACAACAGAATTATAGCACTAGGATTCCACTTCAGCTGCCTATGCAAGTCTGGGAGTTGCAGTTTATTCATAATTCTCTACCAGACAGATCTAGTGTCTCATTGTACTACAGAAACCCTAGCATTGCCTAGGATGTCCACATGGCAGTTAAAGTAGAATTGTAGTATTGTAACTATAAGCGGAGTGTGAAGAAACCACAAGGCCACACTGCTCCCTTCTTCTCTAGTTCAAACAGAATTGAGGAGATAGCTGTCTGTACTAAGGATGCTAGGAAAGGGGCAAGGCTGAATTTTGTACTCTTCCTCCCATGATGTTGATGCAGAGCTAGCTCTTTCCTCAGTTCTGGACTCTCCATCTACCACCTGATCTCAAGCCACCAGGAAGGCATTTTTAAATCTCTCCATTTTGCCTGATGATAAGTGTATGTTGGTTGGGGTGTGCACACACTTACCTTGTGAAAACATATATTGCTTTGCTACTGAATATAGCCTTCACAACTAAAAGGCTCGCCTCTTCCCTGATATAATTAATTTTACTATTTGGAGGATAATTATGGCTCCTTTTTATTATAAGAAACAGTTTTAAAAGTCCAAGACTTTTGTAGCTATAAGCCTGCCCAGGAATCTGTTAGCTTTGAAAAAGGCAATGAGCAATACTCAATATCTGTAGTTGTTAAAGACAGAGAGAAACAATGAAGTAGGCAACCCAAGAAGCTGAAAACTGATACTTTTAACAACTCTCCTCTTCACTGTGCCTTCAATATCCCTCTTACAACTGCAGAAGCATACATAAGAGAGAAGTCACCAAGACAGATTTTTAGACTTGTTTTTTTCCCCACACCCTCTTACCCTGATGAAGAGGTCCAGGAAGCTCAAATGCTTGTGCTGCTTATATAATAATAATCAGAATCATAAGCTTTATTTTTTACTCACCTGTTCCTAAGGATAAAAGTGGGCATTAACAGATTAAAACAAGCAACACATAGACATGTAATTCTGTGAAAAACATGAACATCAATTAGAAATACACAATCAGTTAAAAAAGGATCAATATCAGTTAAACAATCATACATATTAAGAACAATCAATTCATAATTTGAAGAAAAAAACCCTCATAATTTAAAAACCATCTGGGTAAGCCTGCCAGAAGAGATTGATCTTTACTGCTGTTTTAAATTCAGACACTGTATCCAGCTGTTGAATCCCTTCAGGCAGGTCATTTCACAATTGCCACTTTTGTAACAATTTAGATGTCCTAAGAAGGTATTAACTGGATTTGATTCCCAATTTCTGCCAAGCTGTGCTTAGGCAGAGTACATTGTTGTTGTTTCCTAAATAAAAGGAACAAATGGCAGGTCTTATTCCAGATGTAAAAATCTACTCTTTTTGTTCTTGATGTTTGGTTGTAGAACATTGCTTTCTTTGTTTAAAAGAAATTGTGAAGGTGCAACTTCAGATTATCATTATCGTTCCCATATTTCAGTTAGGCAAGTTTTGACTAAGAGATATAGGCTAACTCCCAATCTGTATTTTTCAGAGGAATTATCAGAGAAGGCCCAACCTAACTCACAAAGTTGTGTAAAACTATAGAAGAATTGTACACTGTTACTTGCAGCTCTCATACTTCACACAGCTCTGGAAAGCAATGAAACCTCTTTCCCTTGTGTGTCATCTATGATAAATATCTCTCCAGCATCACACATGATATTTGACACATGATAAAACTTCTCTCACACATCAAAGTTAAATTGTAAATAATTGCTCTCTCTGCCATCCGCACAGCAGGCTGCAGTTCCCCAGCCAAATGCATGGGACATTGTACAATTGTGGCAGCAGGCTACTGTTGTCACAAAGTACTAGGCCCTTGGGGCTCACGTTGCCAGCAAGAAACTTCAGATGAATTACTTTATTGAATTCAATTGGGGGATATATTTCCCTTACCCAGAAGATGACACGTGTTGAAAAGGTGCAATTTACATGCATGGAACACCAGTAAAGTGCATGTTGTTCCTACTACTGCCAATGTAAATTTCGACATCAAGGAAGAGTCCATAAAGGAGATTAAAGGAGTTAAAATAGACAAGTTTTCATAGAACCAGTACCAGTAAGAGTTGATGTTAAAGCTTAAAATAAATATAATTTCTCTTTTAACCCTTAACCATTACAAAATATTGCACCAATGAGAATTAATGCAAAATTCACCCATTGGGTATTTGTTCTTGAGGGGAAAAAAACTCACAGTTACACCAAAGAAAGAACATCTAAACACAGGAAAGGCATTCCTAGCCTGTTAATAGTCCACCTACTTGAATAGTGTTTAATGTCAGTAAACTTGTCAAATGATAAATACTATATGCAAAGATAAATTTGGGAATTCTAATTCCAATGCATTGTTTTTCCCTACAAATTCTTGAAAAGTGAAGTTTCCTTTACTCCTAATTTAAAAAATGTTAATGTTGGCATTGACAAGCTAAACCCAAATCTGGAATCAAAAAGGCTGCAGGAAGATATTTCCCCAAGGGAAAGGTGCAAAAGACAGAAATGAGTAGTGTTTAGCTTTGATAGAAGTATTCAGGTTACATTTCCATGAAAAAAAGACACCCCTGTATGGTGATAAATTGCAGAGGGGCAGAGGTATTACTCTCAGGACAAAAATGACAAAGTTCTGGGACTCTGTGTAAAAAACAAATCCATTTTAAGAATAGGCTGTTGCAACAAGTACTTCAGATTTGTAGTGACATCCTTTTTTGAGTCACGCCTTGACATAATGAGTACCTAAATTTACCAATACAGATAGATCAAAGTTCCCCTGACCCAAGTTTAATCCAGACAGTTCTCCACAAAGATGCTTTTAAAAGGGTACCCATTTCCACGTCCCCCTAGGTTTCCAAACTACCTGATCTTGTTCTCAAAGTAAAACCAGTGTACTAGGAAAGTGTCAATTTTTTTAAAAAAAAACATTATGTGCTGCAGATGCACAATGCATCTGGCTATTCAATTTATCTGCACCTCTCCCAGATATAAATACATTCTCTCTCATTCACTCACTTTATATGTGTGTGTGTGTGTGTGTGTGAGTGAGAGAGAGAGAGAGAGAATGCAAAAAAAAAAAAGTTGTCCTGTGTCTGGAGGTATAATTTTGCTGAGATTCTTTTATCTAGCATTTTACTAACATGAAGAACTATCTGTTTGTCACAAAACACAGGGGAAAAATGATCTTATATCAACACATCTAGTCACTGTTTTTCAGTGTTTTAGCAATGCATATTTGCACATAAATTTCATTTTTCTAGCTAATTCTTGAATTTAGAAAAAGTAGAATGCAAACAAAAGCCAGTGTGGTATGGTTTGAGCATTAGACTACAGCCCTGGAAAGCAGGATTTGATTCTCTGTTTGGCCATGGAAACCCACTGAGTGACATTTAGTGCATCGCACACTCTCAGCCCCAGAAAACTCCATGATGAGTTCACCTTAGGGTCATCATAAGTCAGAAACAACTTGAAGACATGCAACAACAATAACAACAAATTATTAAGGATTGCTGAGAGGTTAATTTGCTTTCTCTTGTTTTGGACATTATGGTGAGGGAAGGAAGGAGTACGTTATTCTCTGCTCTGTTCACTGCATGCTCAGTCCAGATTGCCCCTCCTCACATTTACTTTTGAGTAAAATCCAAAGGGTGGCCATAAGTTGGAAATGACTTGAGGCCACGCTGCAAAAATAACAGCAACAAGAATGTAAACAAGGACCATCACAATGCAATTCCTTTTCATCTTTTTTCCCCCATACGCATTGATTGAAGTTGATTTAAAAAAATAATGTACCCATTTAATCAAATTGTGGTCAAATTACAGATCCATCCAAAGATCAGGGTCTTCTTTCCTCCCAGCTGCAAATCAGCATATGTAATACTAGGCTAGGTGATTAGACTCAATATAAGACCACTTCTTAAATTCCTATAAGGAATTCCTACAAGCACTGGAACATTAAAAAAAGTGTCTGAGTCAAAATCATATCTAACCTTTGATCCACATTATGGGTATATTCCAGTGTACATTTCAGGTTACAGTTTTATACAGTTTCATGATAGAAGTATTGCTGGAAAATATTTGTGACATATGCTGCTTCTAATTATTCATAGAAAATGGGAAATGAGGATGCTTGTATCTTTCTGCTCCACTGAATGCAACCTAGCATCTGTTCATTTTTGCTAACTCTAGCGTATGTTTTGTCAGTTCCTGGGAAACTGTTCTGAAAACTACAATGAGTCTATGACACTATGGTTATTTTGAGCAAAAGAAAAAGCATTTTCTACACAGGAAACAGTATTTTCTGCATGGAAATGATAGTTCCATGCAGAAATATTAATTTCTGCAGAGAAAACTTTATTGTCTGTGTAGGGGGAAAAAAGCTGCAATTAGAGATTTGTCTTGCACAGAATTTACATGTGGTTGTTTTGCACAGGAAACAGTATTTTCTGCACAGGAAAAAGTGTTTTCTGTGTGGAAAATAATATTTAAATTACTGTGTAGAATTTTAATTACTGTGTAGAAAATACTGTTTTATATGCAGAAAATGCTGATTTCTATTCAACCATGTATGAATTTTATGCAATTACCACTTTTTATTTACAGAAAACTTTTTTTGCACAGGAATTAATATATTTATATATTTAAATGTTATTTTCCATGTAGAAAATCCTGTGCAGAAAATCTTGCTTTCTGTGGGAAACAATTAAGTCTTAAACTGCAAGATCCTCATCAGTTCAGGATTCTTCTCATCAGGATTTCACAACACTTGAAAAACATGTTTTTCAACCATTTCTATAAAATCTTTAACTATTCTTTCCCTCCCTAGCAGAGATTTAAACCATAGTTTCCAGAGTTCATAGTCATAACTATAGTATACCCACCAAAACAAAGACTTGTTAAACCAGCACTTAAATTAAGTCACATTGTTTTAAAGTGTCTATTGTAGCTGAGAATGAGAACTAATAGTATCCTTAGTCACTGATCCTATAAAAGCTTTCCATGCACTTTATTTCAGTGTTTCATTCTAAAGTCAAATTACAAGGGCATGGCCCTCCTAATACTTGCCTTTTGTTTGTACAGTGCCAAGTATAATGTTTGCATCATCTTGCAGATTTCTGAGATGAAAGGAAACTATTTCTAAACAAAGAAAAAGAAAAGAAATGCAGGCATAGAATGCATGCAAGCCTCAAAAAGCATTCTGAAATCACTCCCTAACTAAAATCACTAGAACATTACAATTGCTAGGTTCTGCTGATAAACACATCAAAATATTTTGAGCAACATATTTCTTGAGAAGAAAATATAAAGAAGGTCCCACTATTTTCTTTTTCTTAAAGCCACCCCATTTTTAGCACTGAAGGCATCCATCTTTTTTTCTTTTTTTGCTTTGAGAACAAAGATTCTTTGTAAATGGACTGACAACATAAACTGTCACAACACTTTTGAAACTATTCATATGTGCTATTTTGGGGGGAGATGATGAGGGAAAGAGTTACCTTTTTTCTCTCTCTTGAAAATTATTGTCACTGTTATTAGGGAGTATCACTTGCCAGATTCAAATGCCACCTTGCAGGAGAAGAGATCCTAAGTCTAAGTAAATCACAGAACTGCAATGTTTTCAAATGTTTCTCTTGTCTAATGTATTGCATAAAGACACGTTTGTCAAGGTGCAGTTGTTTCTCCTATTGCTGAAAATCATTCAGGAGGCAAGAGCTCAACTTGCTTTTCTACCAAGTGCCAGTCACAGAATGTTTTGTAGATATAAACATGGATAATGGGAAGAATAATAATGTGTCTCAAATAGGTATTATAAAACTATAATTCCTTCCAGGGTTCATGCAATACCATAAATTGTAGCTATAAACTCAAGCAGTTTTCTACTATGAATCAGGAGTTGAAATGATGAAATTATACCTTTTGTAATCCCTAGGGAAAACATATATTTTGAGTAAGAGCAACCGTAACATTTTAGCCTCCGGCCCCATCTCTGAAAACATGAAGTACTCATTGGAAGACTGTGCAGGTGTTTGGAAAATAAATCAAAGAAAGGAAGCTAAAAAATGTTGGACCCAATCCAACATCAATCAGGTAATGTACTCTGTCTAAACTATGTCTTATGGTTGATGCTTTTATATATATATATTGAAGGTGCTGAGGTAAACCTTCAATAACATGTGCTAAGAGAAGCCAGTCATCATCTCCTTCAGTATGTGGTAGACCTTTATAACTAGATGTAAAATATATGTGTCTTATATGTCAGGGAGCTAAGTAAACTCAGTAACAAAGAAGAAAAACAAACATTGCACAGCACTGTAAAACGATTGCCTATTTTCCACCCCATGAGGGCTTCTATAAAGTCGTAATTGTGAAATATGGTAAATGAAACACAGTTATTTTCAAAGAAGTAGAAAATGCTTCCTGTGAATGTAGCTTGTGCAAATTGCACAGAATAGTCTGACTCCCAGTTTGGAAAAGGAAGGCAAAACACAAATATTAGACAAACCTGCTAGCCACTACCCATAAAATTCTAATGGTTGCACACCTGCAGAACATTCTAATGTTCAGATATGTGGTAATGGGTCTGCTTTGGCTTCTCCTTCTGTGTGTGGGGGGAGGGGTTGGGTTTTTTTTTTTTTGGTCTTCTAAAAATATGCAAATCCTGGGACTGTAAATGTGATATTTACTATATAGGTACAGATGATTAGGCTATATAGAAGAAAGGAAAAGAGAAAAGGATAATCAGAGTTTTATTAATTCAATTCATTAATGTTCAGGAATCTGCTATTTTTATTTTTATTTATTTTGGAATGACTATATGCCCTTTAATTTTCTGAGGTAACTTATACAGTGAATGCAATAAGCAAAGTGCTAATTTTTGCTACTTAACCATACAGTGCATGTTCACCTTTGATTTTGGCAAGAAAATGATATTGGTACTTGCATGCCATAGTTAACCATATTGTATAAAAACATTTTGGTTCCCTCAGTGACACCAGCTGTCTAATTTCTGTCTGCCAGGTTGTGCTGGGATACCGTCTGCGTAATGTCTGAGAAACTCTCACAGCACACCTTCTACAGGATAGAGTTTGAATATTTCTGTCACGTGGCTCAGGAAGGGCCTAAGTGCAATTCAACTCTGGAATTTCTTAATATGTGCCAAACTACTGTAACCAGAAGTGACTGGAAGATACCAACCTCCATCATGCTTTGTGCTGATTGCTTCGTTAAGGAAAAGGCTACACCAAGGCAGGCTTTTCAAAAAAAAAAAAAACCCTAAAACTAAAACTCCAACCTAATGATTGGCTTTTCCTAGAAAACCTAAAATTATTAACCCCCCTTCTACATTTATGAAATATCTTTGAGTTATCAAAACTGCTACATTTTAGAACTTATTGCCTTCCATCCATCCATCCCACCATGCCATATAATTCTGACTGATACTACCTTCTTCAGTAACAAGTTAGAAACTTCAAGACATGCAAGAGGGCTTCTTTAAAAAAAAAAAAAAGTTTGCTGCAAAAGAGCCATTACCTGTGAATGTGTATCCCAAGGCTGTTTTTTCACTTAAAAAGGAAAGGTTCTTGTTTTGATCAGAGAAGCAGTGCAGGGAGAGGTTGACTCCCATGTATCATGTTTTTTTTCCATATCTTAATTGTGCCCTGAAGCTCCTATGAGGTTAGGCCTAATGCAAAAATAATATGAAGCTACAATGCAACCACTGGAGGACTTACAAAAATGTGAGAGGCAGCAATTTAGATGAGGAAACACTACTCAGCAAAGAGGTAATTCTGTGCAGCAGCATCAGTGTTATGGTCAAAAATGGGAGAATATATGGTTGCTTTTAAAACAATGCTACTACTACTGATGATGATGATGTAGGGGAGGCAACTTTAGATTCGTACATCAGATCTGTTTTGCAGTGTACAAAATTGAAAAATGAATAGCCCAACTTTTAAAAGCATCAGTAATCCCATATTTATAGAATTCTCTCCTTTTGGTGTATAGACTGACTATATGTCTGAAGCAATATGATGATACTGGTGCCATATGGCACCTAGTTACAGATATAATTCTTTACACATTTCATTTTTGAAGGAAGAAATTTTTCCAATCCTAGCTTTTGAAAAAACTTCAGAACTTATTCTGTTCAAAATTTTTATGGGGTGTTCATACATAAAACAGCATCTTTAAAAACTTTTCTAAAACAAATTTGTAGCTAAACATTTATTTTAAATTTTGTAAGCCACTTTGGATCTCATGCCAGGAGAAAAACAGGGTATAATTTGCATGAATAAATGAATGAATTTTCAGCACAGAAAACTATTCTCTGCACAAATTTTGAACTGTGCAAACTTTGAGCTATGAATAGGCTTCTCAGCCCAGGATTCTTCTAATCAGGGTTTTCCAGCCTTGAAAAACATGGATCATCTTTTCTGAACATGACTGAATATTCTTTCCCTACTTCACTAATTGCCTTGTTTTCTGCAGAGCAATAAGAAAAAGAAGAAATGAAAATACAGCCCTGCTCTAGTTTCATTGCAGATCCAGCAACCAAATATGCCACATCCCTATAAGCATTAATAGACACTTGTTCTTGCTTTATTTTCCTCATTTGACTTCTTGTATGGGGAATGGAACAGAGGCCTGATGGTATTATGAGAAGTGTGGACACAGACCTCGTTCCCTGAAACTCTTCCTTCTGCAATTTAAACACACACTGAATGTGAGAAGGAGTAAAAAGTCCCAGTGAGTCATAACAAGAAATTCTTATACAGATGTGGTGCCATTGACACAACTGGGGTAGAGATGTATTGGGCCTATTAATTGCCTTAATTATTTGTACGTGAAGACTAATATGTATTGCACACAATGGAGCTCCCAATTTGTATCTTGGGAAAACAGCTGGGAGAGAGAGTGGCCAAACAGTTGAGCAAGCACCAACTTCCATGCAACTTCTGTCCTCAAATCCCTTCAGGCTGCCTTTTTTCCTTAAGAAGATGTGGTGTGTTGTCCTTGCTTTAATGTTTTTCCATAGCTGGACATTTCTCTGCAAAGAAGCAAGAGACTGTAATAGTCAAAGGGATCTCTTTCTTTTCTGATTGATTTGAGGTACTTCTGAGGTGCTATTCCTCCTTATTATGTTATATAGAGTAGTTATAATATCTAAAATATGAACAATTCACATTGTCTACCACTCTGGAATTCCTATAATTAGATTTAAATTATCATTGACTTAAATTGCATGTTTAAGACTTGATGGGGTGTTACACTATCACTAAAACACTATCATGGTGCCTGGAGAAGGTGGAAGGAGACTGCCATTGAGAGACAATAAAGATATTTCTTCTTAAGGAGGGAAGACAGCGAACATAATAATTGCCTGACAAGTTGATAAGAGACTGCAATGCAAGGGCATTTAATTTACCCCTTTCCAATTGATTTCTTCATTTCTGGGAGGACACCTTTCACTGTATGGTCATTAGCTAATACTTTACAGTTCCTTCTCTCACTAACAGCACTGCAATAATAATGGTGACAAATTCCTACAATATTCCAAAGGTAATTCTACAAGCTGATTCCATAGAGCGAACCACTTTTATTTAATTTGAGGAATTGAGGGGAGGGGATCCTAATTCCTTTATGTTATCCTGCAATTAAACAATAAGATACAGAGAGTGAGTGAGAGAGTGTTACATCCAGACTTATTAATATCTGAAGTAGCATGGCTAAGTCTGTATCCAACTAGTAACGTTAACAAAACACATAGATATTGTAACAGCTAAAATGAAAGGTCAGTTGTAATAATTTCATATAGAGCACATGTGCGCCATATTAAAAAGTAGGGTTGCCATGACAGGAGTATCCCATTCTCTGATATTTCCAGGCCAAAACCTGAGACCAGGGATTGTGTTCTTGTGATGTCACAGGATTACATGCATTATGGTATCATTGGGATGAGTCCTTGTGATGTCACAGGGGCAGGGCAGACAAAAACTGGAAGGCAGGATCAATGTCTGATGTATGTGTCATGTGATCTGTAGGTAAAGTCATGTGATCTTGGATACAAATCCTAGCAGGACAGCTGGTAGATTTGCATCCAAGATCACATGACTTTACCTACAGATCATGTGACACATGATGACATTTGCCCTATTTGGTTGTCAGTGCAGGTGGAAAGCTCATTGACAAGTCTTGGATTTTTTTCCAGGCACTATATTATTGCTGTCAGGGCTTGGACAATAAAAACATTCAAGATTCAGCACACTTGTGCCTTTATCCAAATGTCAAAACGGATTCAAATGTATGTATTCTCCATTTTTTTCCAGATTGCCCTCTCTTACATTTAATACAACAACATATAGACATCTTTACATTGAGCCAAAGCAACCTAGTGCCTGTCAGGAATGGGTGGAGTTGGGTGTCCAGAATTTAAAGCTAGTTCATATGCAAAGATCAAATGTGTTCCAGTGCTTCTCATTCCCTGAGACTTCATCTAGCTTCCTAGGACCTGATATAGATGTAAATAGTGCTGTACATTGGTAGCTATATGGAGATTAGGAGTGCCAAATGCTAAATAAATGAGTTTATGTCTTTAAAACACATGCAAACTACAAGAGAAGGACTGGCTTGAGTATGCTATGTTACATATTTCAAACCATTTCAATTTTAAAACCAGGATACTATTTCTATATGTAAAAATATGGAGCAAAAACATGAGAAGAATCAAATATTTAGTGTCCATATAAGATATCTCCATGACCACAGAATGATATTTTCGCTGGATGTGCTTACCAGCAACCATTATTATTCTTGTGTTCTTCAAATTAAATAAGCTGAATTATTAGGCTAAACTTTTTCATACACCTGGAGGAATCTTTAAGATGGGGGGGTCAGTGGGTTGCTGCTAAGATATATCTATGGTGATAGCTTAAGCTGTTGCATTCCATTAGTGCGGAATAATTTGCATTAGAGCTTATTAGTCTGAAGTTTTTGTGTTATTTCATTCCATCAGCTGAAATGACAAATTAAGCACATTGTCCAAAATTAATACAATAGTCACGTCTAACTAACATTATCTCTCTCAAGGTAACCTTAATTTAGACACTCAGAAGAAGGAAAGGGGGGGAAACTTGGATATGCTCTTTTGCTGAATAAGTGTTTTTTCCTGGTGCTATCAAACTGGGAATTCTACTTTCTTCACTGAATGTTCTCATTCTGTCCTTCCATACCCTTCAGGTGCCAGATTATCGCTCACATCAGAAAAGGAATTTGATTAATCACTAGTCATATGTTTTATTCAAAAACTGTATCCTCTGAATTTCAGTCAGAGAAAATTAATGAGGGAAAACCCAACTAAATTATGCTGAACATTTTTGTGGCTTGTGTTTTAAGATTGTTAGGTTGATTAGAAAGCCTTTATTTGAAATATCAAACATACTTGTGTTTTCTGACCTCACTTTAGCTTTATTTAAATATGGATTTTGTAGAACTTACTTGATGTCTGATTCTCTTTTTCCAGGTCAGAAGATGGATGTATTCTTCTGAAAATAGAACACTACTGCTTCTATTGTGATTTCTAATATTGTTACAGGCACCATTCTTAATTGTTGAGAATTCTCACTGGAGGGATTCCTTATGATGAAGTGACATTTTACAAATGAAAAATTCAAGTAAACAATTCAAATCCAAAATTTAAACCTGAAACAAAACTTTAAACTTGAACTTGTGTTTATCTAGGATTTGTCAATTTTCTGCTTTTATTATGGCCCCTTCCACACTGGCCTATTAAAACAGTGCAGAGCAACCTCCAACAGAGGTCTTCTGCACCGTGGAGTGGACTGGGGTGGACTACTTTTCGTAGTTCTGCACCTCAGTCCGCTCCGGAGCAACTGGAACTGGTCGTACAGCATGCTTTTTAAAAACCTCTTTTAAGATGTTTTTAAAAAGTACGGAGTGTGCGACCCCATGTCCCTCTGTCGCCATGCTCCAGTGCAGATTTGCAGGTGCACACTAGTGTGTGCCTGCAGATCTGCAGGGGCGAGCTTTAGGCTGGCGAGCTTCTCTGGTTGGTGGAGAGCTTCCACCGACCAGAAGCCGCCATTTTGGACACCGGAGCAGTGCGGAGCGACCAGCTCGCACTGCTCCTCATCAGGACGGACCCAAACAGACCCACCAAAAAGCCGGTGAGTAGCGACAGGGAGCGTTTCCCTCGCCGCGTGCGGAAAGGGCCTAAGTCTGTATAATCAGTAGAAGATTCTGCCTTGAAGCCCTAACCTAATATATACGGTAGGCTTTTTTTTAAAAAAAAAATGCAAATTATTTTTGAACCATCCAACTTCCTATAATCATTATTAAAAATAAAATTGAAATGAGCTCATGCATATTTAGATGGATGTAAATGTTGTAGACTTCAAACTCTGGAGATAAAGTCAATGATCTTACAGCTCAGTTAAAAAACAGATCAAGATGTATGGAAAACATGGCAACCGAAGGGAAAAATGCATTTTCCCAAGATGGCAAATATAGATTTTTCTTTCAGAATCTTAACATATTGCATGATAGCTTTCTTTAAACTACAGTCTGAAAAGTTAATGTGAGCTAGAGTTCTTACATTCCAAGAACTCTACATTCCAAGAGTGGTTAGCTATCTTTATAGCTACAAATTTAAAGTAACACTTAACTTTCTTATAATTCAAAGGTAACAAAGTATTTTGATGTTACTTTTTTTAGAGAGTGGTATATTCTAACACATACCATAAAACACAGGTATTGAAACTTTGTAGAAATACTCTAAACATGTTCTAAGTGACTGTGGTTGATGCTCAGCTTATGCCTAATGACATCACAGAGTTGTTCATAGATCTAAGACCTTGGATTTTGGCTTTGAATTCTCAGGGCCTGGTGCACTCCTAAATTGTCCATCCCACCAGGAAATATAGAAGGAAAGGAGTCTATAACTGCATTCACACAAGTGTTACTGCAGGAATGGGCAACTGTTGTAGGCTAAGGGGGCAATTTTATGCCCCTGGAATGGTCTGGGGGCTTCATGGATGGTCAAACATGCCAAAAATTGAAAAGAAACAGAAACCACAAAGAGGCAGAAGTCCACCTCTAGTTTTGATAGAAGGACATATTTTGAAGTTTAACAGTACAGGTGAGTCTTACAAGGTGAGTTCCCACTCCTAGAGGGTTCCAGGAGAGGTATCTTCCTCCTAGCTTTTCTGACTAGAACAAAGGCTGCCTGGGGAGTCTGGAGACTGAGGTATCTAGGGCCACAGAAACAGTCTTAGAGAACCACACACAGCCCCAGGGATGCACTTAGCTTAGCCCATCCCTACCCTACAGCATGGGATGCAAGCCTGAAGTGTGGCAAGTGTTTCACATTCCAACGAAGACGGAGCACTCATGTCAGCCAGCAGTCTTACTCTCTATTTTAACACTGCCCTTACAACCCTTGAGGGAAATCAGCCATCTCTTCTGTCAGTCCATATTAGTGAAACAAAGGCAACAAGCAATAATAGAAATGAACATGGCATTGGCCAGTTAGTAACTCAAGGGTAAAAATGGTAATGTGACATACATACATTTGATCAGTACTGCCAAATCATTTTGTGTTGATTGCTACAAATAATGTGACTGTACGCCTCATTATTATTAAAAGAAGAGGAATTAAAAGTAGCCAGAGGCATAATCTGTCTGTAGTGCAGACCACAGTGGAAAAAAAATGCAGTCATTTAAAACAAGTCCTAATTAGCACCCCAATGACCAGCACAGCTGAAATCAGTTAATGCAGATTTCCTGCGGAATCTACAAAAGGGACTTTTAAACCAGGCAAGGGATTTTAATTTATTTATTTAGTTCGTTCCATTCCCACGAAAACTTACAGAAATCTTAACAAAAAATGAAAGATTTAATACATTCTTTTCATAAAATCAAATTACCAAGAAACCTGTTTTGCTTTGATTTCCTATGGTTTAGGTGTTGAACAAGGTATTATTCAAAACCTTAAATAGCGCTGAAATTCTGATGGCTGAGGCATACAGAAGCTTTTATTCCCAGTACTTCAAATCTGGAGCATGTATCAGAGGTTTTCATTAATGTTTTCTTTTGCTGTAAAGGGCAATGCTAATGTATTAGGTGCCAAAAGTAATAAGATCTTTTTTGCTTGGATATTCATTTTTTTTAAAAAGCACCTTGCCAGCAATAAATGACTTTTAAGCTTTGTGAGAATGAGTACATAAGTTACTCATCTTTTTACCCTACATGACATAAGTCAGATTTGCCTCCAAAGAGGCAACAATTCAGCTACAGAAGCAAGTTGCCCAGGCTTCTTTCAATACTGCCAGAACTTGTCCTCCTCCTTCATATTAAAAATAGTGAACATAACCCTTGGTGACTGTTCAGTTCAGACAATATAACACAAAGAATGGGATATAAACCTTACAAGCAATTATTTGGCATGATTTTGTTTAAAAAGAGAAAGTTATCTGTATAAAATGTGAATCTTCTAAAAGACTGCCCTACCATATTAACAGATATTGTGTCTAGTTCTAGCAATGAGAAAAAGGCATGTGATGCCAAACGACTGATGTAGTTCTTTGCTAATTTCATTCTCAAAAGAAGCAACCAGTCTTAACAATTTTTTGTGACATAATCCAAAGTTCCAGATTTATTCTGCAAAAAATTCACACACAAGGTTTTTCATTTTAGTTTTTTGTTTGTTTGTTTGTTTGTTTTTGGAAATCATGTTTACTGTTCAAAAAATGCTGCTGTCTGTGGAAAAAACAAACCCTAAAAATGTACAGGTTTGCACAGAATAAGTCAACAACTACAGCATTTTCTGTGCAGAAATATTCATTTCTGGGCAGAAAATGTTGGAATTCTTGTTTTGTTTTGCATTTCCAATTTTGTGTAGAGCAAGTCCCTAATTGAGAAGATTATCCTAAGTCCAGGCTTCTCCTCATTAGGGTTTTCCAACACTTGAGAATAAATTTTTTGATCATTTAAAAAAAAATTCAATTTTTCTTTCCATCCCTATGCTAAACCATGATGTTAAAGTATGCTCAGAAGCTGTGGTCCTCTCGTCACTCCCCGGACAGCTCTGGTTTGAACGTTTCACTTCCAGTAAATTGACCAGAACTCACTAGTATATCTAAGCTCAGGAAAACTCTGAGTAGTTTATGCTAACCAAAATGTAAACCAGAGGTTATTTATTAATTTGTTCATTCATTCACATATATCTCACCTTTTTCTCAATAATGAGATTGAAGGCAGCTAAGATCATATTCAAAAACAATATAGTAGGTCATCCTCTTAGCTCCTCAAACTCTCTCAAGCCTCACATGCTCCAAACAATTGGTCTGTATTCAGTAGCATCTCCCAGAAATCTCTGATGAGAAACAACTGGCCATTTAAAAGTGATTTGGAGAATGGATACATTTAAAGGCCCCAAACAGCCTGAAGAAGATGAAGAGGAGATTGGATGGTCACTTCATGCTTCTAAAATAACAGGCTATTTGAGTCTTTAAAGGGTTAAGGAAATAACTTGTGGATGTCCAACATCACTTCCCAGAGACTTCTGAGGCATGGCTGAAAAATGAAAAATCTTTTTCTCATAAGTCATTCATAGGATGTGTGTATCAGAAGGCTTTGATTCCCAGGAATGTCCAGGAGAGGTTGAGAATGTCCTACTCCCAGACCCAATCAAACTATTCACCAATGTATTAAGATATGGCTTATTCAATAAACCCCAATCACAGCATGGTGTTAAGATCCTGGTTTGTTCTCAACCTATAATCTCAACATTTGATCATTTTATTAAGCAATTAAAAATATGATTGTTGGAAGGGAAAACTTCTGATATCTTCATTGCAGTTATGCAAGAAGGAGAGGAGGAGGAGGAGGAGGAGGAAGATGATGAGAGGAAAACACATAAGCCCAAGGGTCGTTCTTTCATGCTTGTACGTGGACCTGCAAGATCTGGGAGAGTCTAACCTCCCATGCCCACGGCATAAAAATAACTTTTGGTTCAGGAATTCCCCAGCCTAAAACAAGTATGGGGAAAACATGGGTGAATTGCCCCCATACTCTTTAGAGTGTGGTAGGGTCTGTTTCAACTGAAGAAAAAGAAAAGTGGGGTGAAGTTTGAACACAGTGGTCTCAGAGAGGCTCCGTGCAGCCTATCAGCTTTTGACAACTCTGATTAAAGGCTAAGTTATAATTCAATGTTGAAATCAAGCCAAAGTCTGCATCTCTATTCACCAGTAAATCAAAGGAATAATCATACATGCTGGTGTTGAAGTTTAATTTGGATTCTACATGCTAGTCCTTTTGTTTAGCCTGGTCTTATATTTTGTGTTCCAGATTGCAGGATATTATAAAGAGGCAAAATAAATGCAATACATACCTGTAACTGGAACAAAAAATGAAACAAACACAGAGCATTATAAGCTGTTCAATTAGTACATATGGATCATCCCATAGTACATATGGATCATCCCATAATACATGATTCAGATGAGGGATCTTTGTTTCTTGAATATATGACTCTCTCAGACTCTTGCAAAGAAGTCCCTTATATGGAAAATCTAAGACAAGAGAAACAATAGAATATCCTTCCTGGCACTCTTCCTGCAATTGCAAATAAGAAACTGAGGGAGAAACACTTTGTAGACCATGCCTCTCCGCACTGCAACACATAAGTCCTTTCTGACTAGAAATCTGTGAATCCCATTTTCAGCTGAGCTGCCAAAAGAAACATTTTTATTTCTAGATTTATATTGCCAAGCAGATAAGATAGGAATAAGGACGAAACTGGGAAAGTAAATTCCTCTTAAACATAATGTGGAATCTTTTCAACTTAGTTTTGTTAGTGGTATTCAAGATGGACTCAGGCCAACAGCTTTGCCAGGATAAAGATCTTTCCCTTATTTCAGAGCAACTGTGGACTATTAAGAAGAATTTATGCTATGGAGATGTCTCATTTTATAATAGCTGTGGGAAATATATAATGAAAACCACAACTAACTAGCTCTTTACGTACTTACTTATTCAGTCACTCACTTATAGGATGCATAACCTTCAATGGCTTTAAAGCTCCTGAAACTTAAAATCACAACAAAACAAGTTAACCCATCAAACTCTCCCTCCCTCTCCCTCCCCTCCTCCCTGTAAAAGAGCAAAAGAGACAGAGAAAGGGACGTCATATAATTTTGATATAGGCATAGTCAAAGGTGTAACAATTCTTTGTATAATTTGACTTAAGAGAGCCAGCTTCAGTCCCCTACTGAGCCTTTAAAATAAGCAGGTAATGTAGCGTTAATCACTCTCAGACTGACTGTGTTTCAGGGTTTTTATAGTGATAATATGGTGTTACAGCATGAGGTAGTGGCTTAAGTGTTGGACTATAACTCTGGAGACCAAAGCTGGATTCCCTGCTCTGCCATGGAATCTCGCTTGGTGACCTTGGGTGCACCACATAGTCTCAGCCCCAGAAAAACCCATGACTTGAATCAGAAATGACTTGAAGGCACACAGTAACACCAATATATGAAGAGGGGAGCTGTATGCACCATGTTGAACAAAATGGAGGGAAAACATGATACAAAATAACTAACAATAATTTTTTCTTTGTTTGTTACTATTTTTATTGCATTCACTTGTATATATAAGAATGGGATCACATTCATGGAAAACATGCTACTACCTAATTCTATTTAGTATTCAAAGGAAGCACTTGAGATAAGAGAACTGAATTAAAGCAAAGCAAATCTAGTGGGAGGAGTATCAGCACCATATCTTCCTCTATATTTCCATATTATGTGCAAGTTCAAAATCTGAAATATGCAATAGATAGCAGACAACTCACTGGCTAGTCCTGGCTGGAGCTGTGTTAATAATGGAAAAGAAGCTCACCGAAGCAAGCAAGAGAGTGCAGGTAAACTAACAGCAGGAGATACCTCAAGGGAAAAGTTTCAGGACTTCCAAGCTTTTCAGTCATGGTGCTTAAAATTTCCACAGGTAAACAGCTGGCAGGCTGAGCTCCTGTGCTGTTGCAGGCAGAGTAGGTCAAAAGCAAGATTTATATGTATAATTATCTGTAATGTAATAGAGACAGAACTCCAAGTTCCTCTGACCAAGCAAGCTTGTTATAGATGCAAGCTTGTTATAGATGCTCTTGTAATGAACAAGGTGTACCACCTGAACAACAAATTCTTATAGATGAAAGAAATGCTTCTTTCAGTGACACTTGCTCTGAGATTTGTCTCCATCTGTGGAGACCCAGAGTTGCATAGCCAGCACCTGAGAATTCAGGTAAGGCCCTAAAGTCTGGTAGTTTTAGTGAATATATAAATATATGTGTGTGTGTGTGTATGTATGTATGTGTATGTTTTGAATGTTGAGAAATGGTGACAAAAAGACCCCGGAGAACAGGGTTCAGTTCCCCACTTGGTCACTGAAACCCACTGGGTGACCTTGGGTACATCACACACTCTCAGCCCTCAGAAACTCCTTTGATAGGTTTGACCTAGAGTCATCATAAGTTGGAAATGACTTGAAGGCATACAACAACAAACTATGCCCACACCTTAACTAGCAAAACTGGAACACTATTGCCCCATGGAATTCCCATCTTTTTCTAAGCCAGGTGCCTTATAAACTCCCTCGTAACAGACTTGTGATATTGTCCACACCGTAGAGTGAAAGCCATGAAGGATGCATAATTCTGTTCCTGGAACTACCTCTGGGCATATGGACTCCCCAGAATGTCAGAATAAACCCAAACTGGACATAGATGGATGTCCATTTCAAGATCTGACAAACAGATTTGTTGCTGTAATGGATTAGGATATATCTTCTCAGGTCTTTGGGTAAGTTTCTGCCTGGAAGGACGTAGTGATTTTTGCCACCTCTTCCTCTAAGACACATAACTTTAGGAAAGGAAGTAGATCTTCCTGGGTCACCTGTCACGTGCCTCACAACTTTCAGTGTGAGCATACATGTGTGTTTATTAAACACCAAAATGATCCCCATTCAGTCTTGAGGGGAAGATCTAAGATAGCTTATGTTTATAGGTTATGTTTATAGCTTATAGTTCATAGCTTATGTTTCAGCACAGTTCAAATGTCACTGAGCATGAATGTCTATATAGGGGTCTGTAATTGTGTTCTATTGGGTAGATACATTGCTCACATGACTGAGGATGCTAATAACTTCCAATTATGAGAGTTCTCTAACTGTATTCAGCTGAACCTAGTTAACAGAATTTTAACACAGGTGCAAAGATCTGCATGGCCACTGGATGTGAACGGGCAAACACATACATAGGTTTACAATATTACCTTGATCCAGTCAACATATGTCATCAGCTCTATACACTTGAACCCTAGAGTTGTGGATTCCTGGGGGCTGGCAACATCCCCACACTGCCCTGTGCTGAATGGATATGCAGCTCCCCATGTACTTTCCTGAAGCCCTAGTCATAATCTTAGGCTCTCCAAGCCCTCAGGTCATTTCTATCATCATAATATCAGCTGACTTAATCTGATCTTAGGATATGACTGCACAGCAGCCAGGGATCTTGGTGCTACCAGGACCGTGACTCCTCCATATTCCTCCTCACCATTTCTCAGGTTCCTTGTCCTGTGAGAGGCACTTCTCTCAGAAAGCATCAGTAAGTGTGCCACTGCATTTATGCTGGGGGAAATGGTATAAAATTGTAGAGGGGAAAAGAATATTAAAAAAAAAAACATTCAAGGAGTTTAATAGGAAATTATACAAGGAAGTGTTTTGGGGTTTTTAAAAATAATTTTAGAAGATGGCATTCATTTAAAAGAAAACTTGAGCTGAAGGCTTGCTGATTCTACTTAGAATATTTACTGTATCCTTCTTCACAGATATAAATGGAGATAGAGAAATGTTTCCAAGAATGAAATTTAACTCCAGCTTGGTAGAATAAAGATAGTGATGATATTGGTCCCTAAAATCAGGACAAATAAAGAAAATGAATGTCTTAGTGGAATACAATTTACTAAAGTAAGAGCAGTCTGCAGTTCAGGACTGCTTTCTAAGCTTCTAAAATAAGAAGGTAAGTAATATATGCCTCAGGCAGCCACAAAGACTATTTGCATAATCAATGTGGCATTGGATCCAACATGTGAAAGGAAGGCCTCTCCTCAATTGTGAGTGACAGCAGAAAAGAATCTACACTTCCAATAATGAATTCTTTAGCTGTCAAGGTTTTTGACAACATCACAAACAAAATGTGGATATATTTTCTCGATAAAGGAGCACGGGCACCTCTATGAATGCACTCAGAGCTTGAAAGCATATCCTTAAGTACTGAAAAGGTCTTTCAGTGGGTAACATTGTATGGCTTTCAGTTTTAATGATGCCACCAGAAAAGAATGAAACAAGGAACTGAAATCACTCAAAAACAAAATAGCTTAGGGGGCGGAAAAATCCAAAACGAAATACAACCCCCTTTCTTATTTCTTTGAGCCCCAAAATGTCAAGGGCATTTATGGGTCCCTCAAAAAATACCAGAGCCATGAATAGGTGTTCCATACACAGATCAGCCAAGTGGATTTGCTGTGCTATGCTGCTTCCACTGGTTGTGAGTGAAGGCTGTGTGAAAAGGTCATCGAAAATAAGCAGAGTGCAGCAGGATGTTGATAATTTTTGTTGTTGCTGCTGGTTTCAAGCTTTCTTTTCTTTTCTTTTTAAAGAGGGGAGGAGGTCTATCCTTAATGCTGTTTTTCTGGTCTTTAACAACAACAAGAATACAACAACAATAGAAACTAGTTCTTTGCAAAGACAGATTTAAATGTCACACTGAAAATAAGAGTCAAAGATTAAAAGGAAGAATCGTCAGTGGTGCTATGAGAAGAGGTCCCTAAACACCCACATATTTCGTTTGAGGTATGGACACCTTAAAAGGCCTTTTTTTTTCTCTTTTGAAAATATCACTGTATAATTACAAGTCATTTACTTTTTGCTGCATTCTTCAGGGTAAAGATGTCATCTAGTAAGTAATTAGTCATTCAAAAGGGTGAAGAAGGCATATCATAACTATTTTCATACAGAGTGAGAGAATAATAAGGTAAAACCGTTAGTGAAGTATTTAATAGTCCAGCTTTTTAGATTCATCCAGGAATAACTCAAAGCAATATATAAATAGAACAGAATCACATCCAAAACTGTGCCAATTTTCATTTTTGGGTGTCCTGTTTGATTTTCACTTCATGATCTGTAAATGATTCCCTTTCCATTACTAAAAAGGTAAAAATATTATAAGAAGAAGAACTTTCATTGATGGAAGTGCTCAGTTTCCATTTTTCATCTCTCTCTCTCTCTCTCTCTGTGCGTGCTTGTGTGTGTGTCTCTCTCTCCATATATATATCTTCTGCCCTTAAGAATTACTTTGGGAAAGGGAGGGAATAGTGAAACATGCAAGACTTAAAAATTACACATGGAAAAAGTCTGCTTTGTATGTGAATTCACCTCTAGCAAATTTATGTTTAAATCTTTTACACTTGTTCAAAACAAATTGCTTTTGCACTGGTGTGAAAGACAGAATTTTTATTTGGAGCCAGCTTGGTGTAATGGTTGGAGTGTTAGACTACAAATCTGCAGATCAGGGTTCAAATCCTCCCTCAGCCATGGAAATTCATTGGGTGACTTTGGGCTAAACACACTCTCTCAGCTTCAGAGGAAGACAAAGGAAACCCCCCTTTGCACAAGGGGATTGCCTTTCTTGCCAAGAAACCGCCCTGCTAGGTTTGTGTTAGGATCACCATAGGTCAGAACCAACCTGAAGGAGCACAACAATAACAACACCGACAACCACAAATGGAAAAATATAAAGTTATAGCTATATAATAAAATATCAATTTGGATCTGATAAAGGGGTTACATTTGCAGTACTATGTTAAGAACAAAGCAGACCTACCAAGTTGAAAAAAACCATGAGCCATCAGGTTATTTTTCCACTCTCTTCTCCTCTATCTATCTATCTATCTATCTATCTATCTATCTATCTATCTATCTATGTGAATTTATCTCCCACATAGGACCTAAGGTGGCAGATGAATGCAGATGAACATTCATCTAGTGTGAGATAGCATGTACATGTAACTACTCAATGTCAATGGTCTAAATACCTCTCTTGAGTAGTTGAATAAATGTTATCTCCCTTCTGCTAATGCCAAAAATGGAAAGTAGCAAGGAATTGGCATACCTTTCCTAACATTTGATGGAATGGTCAACCAGCTAGCTTATGTGTGATTAGACACCCTGTGACAGCTTACTGACTTGAAAATGGTCATCTGCATCTATTTAGTTTGTTGGTTTCTATGGTGGAAGAGGAGACAGATGCTTAGGGCAGAAGCCATGATAAAAGCTACCATAAATCTGACTGATGGCCAATTAATGCAATATTTTTCTCTGCACTCATGCATGCAATGGATTTTATCATCTGTGATTCTATGTCATCTTCCCTTCCCTATGGTGCATTGTCACTTATAGGATGGGAAAACAGATTTATGTCAAGTCATTTCCTCCACCACTTTAAATTGCTAGCAGGTGTAAGCATTTAAATACTAATATGTTTTGTTAATAGCAATGGACACTTGCTGGTAAAAGCCTGTAAAAATCAGTGGGAGGTGGTTGTCTGGACAAGGTCTGCAACCTATTTTAGTAGATGGAAGTAAGTAACAAGACTTTACTGTCATCATTTCTGGTGAACTGGCAGTGGGTCTGCCATTAATTTAATGGTGATATAGGCTTCCTGACAGTTATCTGTGATGGTGGATTTGCACTCAGAGATTCAGCCCTACAGTCTTAATAAACTACCTTTATTAAACTGATAGTGCAACTCAATCACGATTGCTCAAAATTAATTCCTGTAGAATTCAATGGGACTTAAGCCCAGAAATTCTGGTTATTAAGATAGCGGCCAATTTCTGGACATCTGTGATCCCATTTCAGCTTCTTTTTTTTCCTGGGCTGTAATTTTTTTGAAAACTATAGTCTTTTTTAAAAGTATATATTTGACAAATGGAAATAAATTATTGTCAGCTGAAAGGACGGGTATGCCTTATCCATAACAACCTCCTGCCTCCTGTTGGTTAATCTTAAATAACAACCTCTAGTCCACCTGTCAATTTAAGGATCAGCTCAGGATCATAATCTTACTGAGTGATATCTGGTGTGTTATGACAGGGCCTCAGGATTTGAGAGGACAAGGCTCCTGTACTTTTTAATGGTGATTCAGAGAAGGGAATTCTGACACACAGAGCTAGAACTTGTCTTGCCAGGTCTTGCCATAAGTCCTGTGAAATTCCCTCTTCTGCACAACTATTCAAAGTGTAGGCCATGCTTTTTGGAATCTGGTCATCCTTGGGATGTGTGTGTGAGAGATAGATAGTCTGAAAGAATGGATGTGATGAGATGTGTCCTAATAAGTCTGTAGCAGAAGCATGATGAAAATGGGCTGAAATGCAAGGCAGGAAAAGAAAAGGCTATAAAGACTCCTTTAGGTGTTAAACTTAACAGTGGGGTGCACAGCTGGGGTGCATTAAGAAATGAAGTGATACTGACAGCTGGGCTTTATGAACACTGGAGCCATAAACAGTTACACTTATGCTCTGCTTTGAAAGTGTGATCCTGGGAAAGGAAAATAATGTTTCTTCCCAAACATGAACAATGGACTGGAGTCTAATGAAGAGTTCTTGCCTTACCATGTTACACTGTCCGATTGACCTAGAATCTTTTATTTGGCTTGATGAAGCTGTTTAAACAGGAAAGTGCACAAGACAATTACAAGGCAATGTTCTGCTTGCTTTCCCTTTTCTTTCTTTTTTGATTTTTTTAAAGCAGTAATTTTTGAAGAGAAAGGGGTATCTGCAGAGACCCATGGGTCATAATTATGTAGACACATAATTGTAACTTACAGGTCACTTATTCTCTGAGTTCAAGTGCCAATTGTGTATATGCATTCCTGGATTAATACAAAGTTCTAATGGAGAAAACCTAAATGTGCTTGATAGCTGTTCCTCATCTAGAAATTTTGGGCAGAAGCAGATGTTTGACTAACAGGCATACCTTCACTATGTGACAAACCTATGTGCAGGTGGGCAGGAAGAATTTGGTTGGTGGGTGGGTGGGGCATTATTAACATTTGCATGCCCCATCCATTCTTCCTGGAAAATTCCATCTCTAGCTGTTTTCTACCCACGATGTGTCTTCTGGACTTGAAACCAAGTACATATGGGGAAATTTATTCTAGCTGATGAACTAATTCAACACATGTCATTTGGGGCCACCTTGAGTGGTATGGATACTTACTATCCTTCTTTCTTTAGATGTATTAAAACAATTATTCCCCATTAAATAATATGGCTACACGAATCTCAAGCAATGTCACCTACGGATGTCATTCTTTGTTTATTTCATTTGCAGAGGAAGCAATCAGTCTTTTTAGCAATTTTCTTTTCTCTGCAAGAAAGTCTGCACAATTTTCAAGGACTGTGCACAGCTTGTGATTTATGTGCAAAATTTGCATGTGTCGTGTGTGTGAGTGTGCACTGAACAAATATTTCTGTGTGGAAAATACTGAAGTTGAGAATCAAATACACACCAAATTTTCATGCGTTCTTTCTGCAGAAACAACATTTTCTGTGCAGATAATCATATTTTTGAACAGATATACTGTACAGAAAATCTGATTTCTCATATAGAAAATCCTGTTTTTTACACAGAGCTGTAAATTTTATGTAAAACAAGTCCTGAATGCAAAAATTCCTGTCAGTACAGTATTCTTTTCAGAGTTTCCTGACACTCAACAAACACATTTTTCAACTACTTTGCAAAGATTCATTCTCTCCCCTGGGTAACGTCAGGTACCAGATCCCATATGTCCCTGTCCCTTCAACAAAATATCCTATTTTAAGTTGTACTACTGGTAGATTTTCCCTTGTGATGCATTCAGAGGGAGAGATTAGGGATATGTGGGTAGAGATGACTTTTTTCCCAGTGGAACTCCTCTTTGTTCACAGAAGGCACCTCTGCCCATCCTAACCCACTCAAGACAGTAGCTCTGAGTTTAGGACTATGTTGTAAAAATGCTTAATTTTGGCTCAGTTATACCTTTCTATTCCTGTGGGAAATTGTTCTCTTTGCAAGTCATCCCATTCCACAGTCATCCTTTAACGGAAACAATCTGAATATGTAGAATGCCAGCTTCTTTAATCTTGGAATTTATCACCAAGGAGCATTTTAAAAAGAGAAATAATGGCCAGGAGAATCTGATACATGCTAGGACTCTATTTTAAGTAATTTTAGTATATTGCCAAGTAAATAAATAAATACATAGATACATACATAAATCTCAAAATAATTTACTTTTGGTCTTAAACCATTTCAGGGTCTCTTGGGTCTCTCCTGGTTGGATTTGTCTTGGCTGCACTTACTCAGACTCTGTACAAATCGTTTGCATCATTTTCCACACTAATAAACTGATGGCCAAAGTAGCATTTTGTGCTAAACAAAATGTTTAGTTTGGATAAGAATCTAAACTGTGTTTTGCCTGTCTGCCAAACATGGCTAAAAGTTAATATCAAGTTAACATTCTTCTTGAGATATTTTCTAGCTCCCAACTGGAAATGTAATGAAAACAGACATTTAAAGGTGCAGTTTTCACATATCTGATTGTGGAAGCTGGGTACAAAAAGACTTGCATATCTACAGGCACTTAACAATATCAAGATTTTTTAAAAGGCAAACCAAAACTATTTTTGCTGGGTTTTTTTTATAAAAGTTAGTTGATATGTAATTATTCTTTATCCCCACTTTAAAAATTATGTGAAATTAATGAAAGGTTCTTTTTAAACTTTTTTAAAAAAAATTATCCTGTTCGGAAGAAGAAAATTATATTAAACACTTGTAGATTAGTAAACATGCTACCCAAATTATGAGTTAACTTTTTTTTACCTGGAACTTGGGCTTACTATGGGCTGGGAAAAGTACTGAGTGCTTTCAGGTAGGTTTCCCAAATTCCATATGAATTAATGCAGAGGCAGATATTAATGCAACAAATCATGGCTCGAATCATGCATCTGTAACTGACTTGTATTCATGACCCCTACATATTCACAATTATAGCAATAGTGTAGGGAATATGTAGGAATCATAAATGTTCCCCAGTCCTGCAGTACTGACAAGCCAGTTCTCCTGTTGATTGGGACACAGCAGCCTGATGTTTCTATCCCCCTCCCATGAGCAATCTCTGGTGTGAAGCAGACAGGGATCCTGCTTTTGATTGTCTTACTGATGATTGCTGGAGAGGGTTGAAAGATTAGTCTGCTGTTTCCCTATCAACAGGAGAACAGACTTCCATTTCTCACAGCAGCTGATGCCCAGTAAGGCAGGATCGGGTAGGGGTTAACAAGGAAATGCTGTTCAGTTAAGGATATTTAACTAAGTGAAATCTACTTAACTGAAGTAAAGTATACTTAACTAAGTAGCTGAGCCAGAATCTCAACCAATGTCATTACTAGCAATGAGTTACTTTGGTGTGGTAACAAAGACTTAAAATTGTCCTTAAAAAACCTTAGTACTAACAAGCAGATATGTTTATAGTTATTCAATAAATACCTCACTTTTCTCCTGGTATGACTTATAGATTAAAACAGAATACCCCTAAAATCAATCACACAATTTTTTTATTTAAAAAAAAATAAGTAAAATACACTATCAGATTGAAAGAACATAGAATTTAAAAAAAAAAACTAAAAAAGTATTTAAAGCATCACAGATGGGAACATGTACAACACAAACACCCACTGAAAACCTAGGCCATTTCTGCACTAGATTGTTATACTACTGTTATTCCACTTTCATCATCCTGTGGAATCCTGGGGTTTGCAGTTTAGGGAGGGGCCTTTGAGGCCCCTCCCTAAACTGCAAACCCCAGGATTCCATAGGATGTTGAAAGTGAAATAAGACCACTATAACAGTCTAGTGCGGAAATGGCCCTGGTCACTTAATACTCCAAAATTTATCCAGATAAAATGGTATTTGCCTGCTAGCAGAAGCACGGGAAAGGAGTAGCTGACCAAACCTTCTGTGGGATTGAGTTCCCCAAAGTGAGAGTAGTTACTGAGTTTTCACTGCATGTAGCTGTGATGGTGGCAGAAATGAGAGCAAGTATTTACATTTTCTGGGTTTCAGACTAATTAGTAATGCCATGTCAAAAACGTTATTTTTAAGTGGTCATTTTGGAGGATTGTTGCCCAGTTTTATATTTTTAAGGCTTTAAATGTTTAAAATATATATGTTACTAAATTGTTAGTAATGTGTCAGATCCACTCCCCTGCAATAAACTGGTAATGCCAATACATTACATATTCTCAAGGATGCAACAAATGCTAATACATTAGCCAGTTTCAGTAACATTTCTAAGCTCTTGGCTGATCTGATCAGTAGATCACACCAATTAAAGTGCAGGTCAGGATGTAACCATTTACTGGATTCCACACTTCTCCAAATGTTGTGGTGCATTTCTTGTTTCTTTAAATGTAAAAAATATGTTTTAAAAATATATTTTGGGAGCAAATGTGCTTAGAAATACACGTCTTTTGAATGGAACTACATTTAAATTTTGTTTAATTTAAGACTGTCAGATGTAAAACAGGAGAGGGCTGCCTTAGCTTTGTTTTGCTGAAGAAGGAATTTCATCAGCACCCTTTTCACATTGAGGCTTCTCGCGCAAGCGGGGGAGGGCGGCTAGTGCGAGAAGGCTTCTCCGGGAGGCTGCCGCTTCCCCCTCCTTCCTTCCGCAGGCGAAGGAAGGAGGGGGAAGTGGTAGCCTCCCGGAGAAGGCTTCTCGCATAAGCCGCCCTCCCCCGCGCGAAGCAGAAGGCTGTCGCGTCCACCCCCCCACACAAAGCAGGAGGCTGTCGTGTCCGGTCCCCCCATGCGAAGCAGGAGGCTGTTGCGTCCGTTGCGCTAGTGCCCCACCCCGCCCCTTACTTCCGCAAGGGCGGAGGGAAGGAAACGTGACCCGGCCACCTCCCCAACGCTCCACACAGGAGGTAAGTGCGCCTGGGCGCCGGGAGCATTGCGCGAGCACGGGTGATTTTCGCTTTGAGGCGAAAATCAAAAAACCCGCAATCGTGCCACTGCAGCCCCGTGAGTGCGGTGGAAGTGGGAGTGCATCGTGCAGAGCGACGTTCCCACTCCCATGAGGCTCAGGGGGCTCTCGCGCAACAGAAAGCCCGTGCGAAAAGGGTCCAGATGTGACTGGTTTAGCCTTGGCTTGTTTTTATCTGCCAAACCACTTTTATCTGAAAGTTTTCATACAAAATTTCAATACAGAATTTCATACTAGCTTCATCTATTTACTGATGAATGAGGAAATGAACTAGAATGAAATTCTGGGTAAACACATGTTAAAGTGACAAGGAACATAAGCAGAGTTGATTAGTTCACTCATTCCCTACTTTCAGGATTCATTTCCAAAAATAAAGACTTAAAGATGTTGAAAATTTAGTAAAGGATGAACCAGTTTGCTTGAAATAGGCCATAACTTGGAATAATAACAAGTGTTGTGAGAACCTGTACAAGTAGACATTCCTACACAGGTTGATTCATCTACTTATAGTAGTATAAGCCATGGGGGAAATTAGTCATCCACTGCTATCATTCTTCTTTCAAAACCACATTTGATAGTTAACAATTAAGCCCAATTTCTCCTGTAGGTATATGTAAATTTAGACCTGAAAATATCTCCCTTTCAGTGAAGTAGCATGCGTCCAATGCATTAGATGGACAATAACCTCACTGCATTGAATAGCCTACGCTCCAGTTCTGTTTAGAGAAAAGCCCGTATAAAAGAATTAATTATCAACTGAAGAATAAATAACTTAACCAAAAATTGTCAACTGATGAACATCGTCAATGGAACTAAAATGAACTTGTTCACAAACCAAGGTATGTGGGTACTCTAATTTTTTTTCCAATGATGCCTATGTAGTAACCCTGTAGAGAAAAAGAAAAAAAAATCCTGCCCAAAACATTACTTTCCTCTCAGTTTCCATCAAACAAGGAAAAAACAAACAAACTTATTTTCCATCTTTATTTCTTGAAGGAATTTAAAATTCTCTTCCATGGGTTCATCACATGAATCCTGTTCTAGGACAAGACATTCAGACAATGAATAGATTGCAGAAGAAAGGCTTGTATCAACTCAACTGTGGAGGTGGAATATCTGCATTTCAATTGGTCTAACAAAACTGAAAATGAGGCCTATAAGAGGGTACTAAACTGAAGTTTTCAATCATACTCAGTCCTATTAATTAAAGTGTTAGTTGTAGTTCTGAGGTTTCTTTAAGTTTTTTAATATCAGAATTATGTAATCTTCTAATCAAATAAATTATTGTCTATTTTTTGTTTTCTTTTTATTGTTTCCTTTTCTCTTTTTCTTTTTTAATTGTATATAATATTAAAATTAATTAATTAATTAAATATTAAAATTAATAAAAAGAAAAAATAAAATACAGGCAAAAAAATAAGTTTTTTTTTTAAAAAAACAGACTATATCTGCAATTGAACCATCTTTTAAAATAAAAGGATTTACAATACTACAAGGGCGAGACTACACTGCTTTCTGGGAATAGCACATGTTATGCAGGTATGAAGTCTGAGGCTTGATCAATAGACAATAGAAAGATCAATAGACAATAGAAATTTTGTTTTGTTCAAAGCAACAACAGAAATGTCATCAACCCTCATTGTTCAGGAAAGGGAGGGAGGGTGCTATTGAAATATGATTTTTCACGGAAAAAGTCTTAACTAGAAGGAGCTTGACAGTTACTTTTCCTTCACACACACACTCAAATGCCATTTAGTACTGTCACTTTATTTTTTTCAGTATAGATGCACAAGCAGCACAGCAAGGTGACAGTGGCAATAGAACTCATTAATGCTTTTTACAATTTCTCTTGATATGTCAGCTGTGACAAGGTATAGGGAAAAGGACTTGATCTTCATCATGCATGCCATACTTACATAGACTCTATGATACGCTGTTGTTTGTGGGGCCACCTTCAGCTGCTAAACAGTGAATCTTCTTGGGTCTTCATCAGAGCTAGATGGTCAGATCTTGTTGCAGCTGTCCTGTACTCTCTATACTTGATGTCATTGTGTTTCTGGCTACAGTTCATAGTGTTGCTAGGAACTGATCTGTATCAAGATGTTGCTCTAGACTTGGGGTGCTACCACTAAGAAGGCCCTGCTGGTACTATTATGACAGCATCCAGTCAGTCTTGGCTATATGCTTCAGAGTAAACATTTAGTCTATGACTATAGTAAAGTTAATCACATGCCCGTCATGGCCCATGCACACACAGATAAATGGATTTGAGTCAAACAGCTAGGGGCAAAAAGAAATATCTTCCAGGATATTTCTGAAAATTGTGTAAGGGCCTGTTCCCATGATTTCAAAGGCCAATGTGAAAGGACCTGTCTACAAGACTCTTAGGTTCTTTAGCAGTTCTCATATTTCTGCTTTCACATGAATTTGCACAAATGGAAGAAAATAGACAGTAAGAAATACTTTTTTTGGCAGTGGAAAGTAATTGGTGATATACCTCTAGATGTAAGTCTTTATAAAATAAAATACAGTCCAGTCACTAGCTCTGGCTAACCATGTTCAGTTTTCCATGTTCAATGTGTACATGGAACTTATTATTTACTTTTCCTCCTCCAGTTGTTTCAGAGGGAAGGAACTGTGTATTTATCTACTTTACACGATCAGGTTGGTCCTTGGTGAATGGGAATCATGAAATGCATCTGAGCACTGTACACAGACCTCTAAATTTGAGGACAAAATTGTTCACATTTTTTAAAAATGCAATTAGTTATACCTCTGACAACAAATTGCTGTGACAGTTTTATAATATGACGATAGAAATGTTGTTATGTTTACTGCTGATTTACTTCATAATGTTCATATGCGTGTTGTCAAAGGCAACTTGGTTTGAATCTCCTGCCTAGCATTTATCAATATCACATTTTAAAAAACCCTAATCTGCATGTAACTCAAAAACATAACAATTCCATCAGTGCCAATAAAACATTTTTTCAAAGGAATTTGTGTTCCTTCTCATCAAACATATCTTAACTTTTCTGTGTGTCTTTTTAAAATCTTGAGCCTTGTATAATAATGCCTTAGATTGCTGCAAGCCAATATATATAGATATTAATCTTTTTTTTAAGGTTTCCACATTCTTGTGTTTCTTTACCTGCACTCCTTCTTTTGTCATTAAGAAAAGGGCTAGTTTTTCAGAGTTGTTTTGTTTGCTTGTTTATTTGCTTGTCTTTGAAGCTCTGATTTCTTCAGATACCAAGAAGTAAACTACCAACTTAAACTACCATAATTATCACAGGTTGAAAATAGGTTGAAAATAGGAATGGCATAGTGCTTCTGCTCCTTATTACGGAATAAATAGATTACAAGATCCCATTCTGAAAATGACTTGGATGATTACAACCTTGGAATTAGATGAACCTGATCCTCTCTTCAACTTTTTTTTATGTTCCCCAGTATAAACATTTCCCCTACAAAAGCCATTATGTATTTGAAGCAGATTCTTCCAAGGTTTATGCCTAGCTCAACCCAGTACCATCAGTGCCTGCTACTAAATCTACTAATGCTCCTCTCACCACTATGTTATTGTGGTTCAGACCTGGAAGTTGATAGCACTAGATATCCCTTTTGATATCAAATAATTTGACCTTTTCCTGGCACCCTGGCTCATGTGTTTGCAAGGGCCCCGGAAAAGCACGTACACAAGGAGCAGCCGTTAATGGCAGGGATTTCCAACTTCCCCTCTCAGACAGGCATTTCAAAAGCCTTGGTCGTTGCTCCGGGACCTGGCTTGCAGATTCATTTTGCTTCACAATGATGCCAGATTTGCGCCAATAACTAACAAGGCCATGTTGAGTGCTCACCAATTTGCACATTGGCCACACTATTGATTTACCCGCGCTAATCCGATAGCGGCAGTTTTGACCCTTTTCCGAGCCTTTGTCCAATCCAAAACCTGCTTTGTTCTCAACATTTATGGTATGGCCCGCAGGCACAATTTCTGCTATATTAACCTCTAGTTCCGAGAGTTCAGGGGACTGCTTTTTAGTTTCATTCTGCCTTGCTGTCGGTCGGTGTGGTGAGTTCCCCTCAGCAAACTGCGCTGAGCTCCCTTTTTCTCCATCTTTCTAGTGATCAGGTGTCATATTGCCCATCCCTAAGCTCTCCTTTTTCCTATTTCTCAGTTAGTAGTGTGTCTGTTTGTCTTACTTGTTATTTTTCAATAAAACATTAATTGGTTAACTCTGAAACTGCCTGGCTCACTGACCCGACGCTGTAGACATAGGGTGAAAGATCTCCGCTAACGTTGCCCTGCCTCTCGTTAGCCAGCGAGAGCGCTCTAGTTAATTTCCCCATTGATGTTAATATATGGATATTTGGGTGTCCCTCCTGGGACCCCCAAGATACAGGGTAACAACTAGCTGCCACTGGCTGTTAAGACAAGAATTTCATCACAACTTTAAGGTTCAAGCATCTCCACAAACATAAATGAGAAGTCAATTGAAGCAAGAATCATAGGAAATGTAGTTCCTATTGCCTTCTGGAGTGACTGGGTTCCCCTGTGTGCACTCTCATTGCCACTGCTTTCACTCCAGGTATGGCAGGGCCACCAGCTGTAGTGATGCCTGCTGCTAAGAACATCAGTGAGCACTGCATCGAAAGTGAGTGGCTCAGCATGGACAAAGACTTTAGGAGACATCACAGGGAAGGGACAGTGTTGAAGGGACAGCCCTTCCAAAGGCTGGCCCACTGAGCAGAAAGGTGAGAAGAACCAAACAAGGCAAAAGGCAAACAGAAAAACAGCAAAGCAGTGGCCACACTGGCCATACTGACTACTCTCCACCCAGAGGTTCCAGTGTGCTGTATCTGTCTCACCAATGTACCGTGATGAATGTACCACCCACTGGCTGGGAGAACAACATCCTCTTTGCAGATTGGTACAGTGTTGCTATGCTTCAGCACAGAAGAGAGGGATGGTAAAGTACTGCCTTGAAAGTACTGTCTGAAAAGGTACATAAAAAGGCTACGAAACCAGTGATGGATCTGTTGAGTTAGGAATATTGGCCCTCCACATGAATAGAGGCACTAACCATTACCATGTTCCAGATTCTAAAGCCAGGCCCAAGGTTCAGATCCTGAAGCCGTTTGCCATTGCTAGCATCATGATCATGTGGCTACTTATCATTGCCAGCATCCTGATTACAATGACACTAGTAGATGCATGCTTCTGCTAGGGTCTGGAATTCATGGTTGATCTCCTCCAGTATTGAAAAGTTATTCACATAGATCTCAATAAATATCATATTCATACTTGTCTTGGCCTTGTATTTGTGTTTACCATGTAAGTAGGGAAATATGATGTCCATCTCTACATGGAGATGGCAGCTGCAGTAACACTGACTTTTAAAAAACACTCATCTGGTTCAAGACATTCTCTATTTGAAGGGCTTTTAAAGTACCGTAGGTTACAGGACACCTGGTCACAGTGAGTTGACGGGAAGCCCTCTTTCATAACAGAATGCCTTCTAGTTATATTTCAGTTTGATTCTATATCTGCCATCTTGTTTATGAGTGAACTTTCAGTCCCAGTTTTTCCCCTATGTATTATATTTTTATTGAAATAAAAGTGTTTTCCAAATACATGTGTCAGAACCTCGTACATATATATGAATTAATGTACCAAAAATTCACACAGATTCCTCTCTTTGGACAGTGTATATGTAACTATCATTGGCCTAACACAATTGAGTGAATTTGTTAAAATCCAAATGTGCATGTTTGTCTTGAACCCCTTATGAAATCTTGAGTGGGAGTGTTAAGTAACTCATACACTCCCCAGATTCCACTCTGCACATCTGATTCACATCAGTTAAATCAGAAATTCCTTCAACTGTGCTTACACTGCACAGAAGTACTGAAGTGAACAGAATAATATAGGATTACAGGGCTAGGGAGGCAGGCAGTGAAATCACCAGGACCCAGATCTGTGGAAGGTTCAGGCTCTGCGGTTTGGACAGTGAAAAACAAGCAATACATTACAAAATAAAATTTGGAATCTTAGAAGACTAGAGAATGACTGTGAGGTCTGTTGCCAAATCTCAGTACATCCAAGATTTCTACAAGCATGTTTCTTGTCATGGGAAGAAAATTGAACAAGGTGTTCTTGCTGGGCAGGGAGAATAATTATGAAGATACTATTATTACTTCATGGCAGGATTTTGCAAATGCCAGAGCATGCCAGCTTTTTCCTGTTCAATGTTATCCCTATCCCACTTGTTTACAGACCCCTTTGAGTTCAGAGCAGCATTTTTTTTAAGTGTTGGGACTAACTTGAAGGGTTCTGGGAGTGCAAAATGAGACAAATGTGATCTCAGGACCCCTCCACACCACCTGAATTTAATGTGAGTCTCAATGAACACATAACAGCTGGTTAAAAACACTTCAAAGATCTAATCAGGAAATAGAACCCCAAGTACCAGAGAACTGAGGTTACTTTGAAAAATAATTGGTTGGAGTTATACCTTGTAGGCCCTGCAAATACAGTTAGGTACCATTATGTCTGCAGTGTTCTAAAAGTAACCTTTTGCTTATTCAAAAGAAACTAAAGTAATTAATGTACGATTACTTCTGAAAAAAACACAAGAATGGTACAAAGCATTTGCCTGTGGCACAAGAACCCCACACAGACTGAGAACATGCCCACCTTGTAAATGAGAAAGTAACTGACACAGTAATGGTTACATTAAAAATGTAACTAACAGTCAAAGATACACAGAAAAAGGAGTAAAGTTACCCTCATTATTTTGCATCATTATGTTAGCTTAGTTATGCCTTGCTTATTGAAAAAAGGACTTATTTTGAACTACTGAAGTAAAACTAGCAGTTACTGGCTTTAATTTGATTTTATGTAATTACTTAATTAAATTCAATTTTACTTAATTAAACACAGCAAGTTATTTCCTAGCTCTGCAAAAAAACTATATGGAAAAATCCAGCCTCTCAGTCAGCATCATTTTGTTCAATGCATTTGTGATTTCTCCATCTTCTGTTTTGTTTGAATTGTTAATGTGGCTGTTGGGTTTTGTTAGTATTAATTTACACATCAGTTGCCTTCTCTAATGGTTCAAGATTTGCTGATGCTTTCCCCAGTTTGGTGTACCTCCATAGTATTTTTTTTTAAAAAAAAATAATTGGCTGCACAGATGGTGTTTTATGAGCTCAGTTATTTTGGTTTATGAGTGGGTGTTTAACTTTACTGTGAGCTTGCCAAGGGTGTGATAAGGGCTTTGTCCTCCAGTGTAAACTGTTTGGTTGCCACTTTGCTTTAATGTTAATTGCATGTTTCATTGTCACTATTTAAATAGATGGAATGAGGGTGTCTGCTGTGCACCATTCAGTTTCTCAGTAGTGACTGGAAAATGAATGCATTTTTAAAAGATCCAGTTCAGCATGCATTCTGAAATCTTTAGAGAAGAAATATAAAGAAGTGTCTGACAGACTGTCTAGAAGTTTAGTTTCCCAAAAGGAATTCTAAACAAAGCTGAAGAGAAGCAGGCAAAAAAATGCATTGCTTCTGCATTTATATCGTTCTTGTTGTGTGCCTTCAAGTAATTTCCGGTCTATGGAAACCCTATCATAGGGTTTTCTTCTTGTTACAGTGTGCCTTTAAGCTGTTTCCAACTTATGGCAACCTTATTATGGTGTCTTCTGGAGCTAAGAGTATATCATGTGCCCAAGGTCACCCAAAGGGTTTGCATAGCCAAGCAGGAAATCAAAGCCTGGTCTCCAGGCTTGTACATCAATGCTCAAACCACTACACCATGCTGGCTCTGTTTTCTAGACAAGCTTTACTCAGAGGGGGGTTGCCATTGGCTCCCTCTGAGAGTGAAAGAGTGTTACTTGGTCAAGTCACCCAGTGGGTTTCATGACTGAGCAGAGATTGAAACCTTTGTGTTGTCCTAGTCCAATACTCAAACATGCTAGCTCTCTCTTCATTTATATAGCCCCATGCTATAATAAAGTGAGATTTAGCGCTTGGAAAGTTGTTTCTTGAAGGAGAAGGAGAAGAAGTAGTTACCACTATAGTTCTAAAATGGAATGGATGGCTAGCTACTTACAGGTTTTAAAAAGTAACTCTTCATCTTTCTGTTTCTCCATAGTAGTTGAAATAGGGAGGGATTAAACTTTCTATGGATGCAAATCTTAAAGATAGATAGCAGACTGTGGTATAGAAAGAATTTTTGGTGCAAATGAGACACCATATTGATGTTTGCTCCTAAACCCTAGTTACCAAGGGCCAAACATTTTAAAACATAAATATAAAAGAAGCTAGAGTAGGGCTTAGATTAATCCAGACAAGATGGAGATACTCTAGGTCAGTTGAAATGCAGATCAGAGAATGGGATTCAGCCTGTGCTGGATGGCATTACACTTCCCCTGAAGAAACAAGTCTGCAGTGTGGGTGTGCTCCTAGATTCAACCTTGAGCTTGGGTGCTCATGTCAGTTTTCCAGCAATTTCCCTCACCCCCAGCTGGTTTGACAGCTGTAACATCTTTTCACAGCAGATGATTTCTGTGCAGCTTTGGGGCTGGCAGTGGAAAGAAGGGAGGGAATTTGTGGGAAAAGGGTACCCAGTGTGTGTCAGCTGGAAAAGCTGAGTACTTTCCAATGAAAGCTGTACAGCTTTAGGCAGAGAAGGGAAAAAAAGTCCAAGCAAAGCTGCAGGAACTTTGTGTGTGCTCTTTTTTCTTCCCACACCAGTTCTGAAAAAGGTCAGGAACACCAATTTTGACCCCATTCAAGGAAATGGCAAATTCCCGTCCCGTCTCTACTTATTGGCCCTTGCAACAAGAGAGAAACAGGAGGTGAGGTTGATGTTCAAAGTACTGATATGTGTAAGGCTCTTTACTCCTGGCAAGTGCTCTGCTTACAAAAACTAATGATTACAAGCTCTGTAAGTAGGAGGAGCTGTCTTTTCTCAAGCCTGAATCTGCCAAGTGTTGAGTAAGTATTTTGGATGTCTGCTATACTAAGCTAGAAAGTAAATGTTCTCCATTTTTTTTATTGTTTGGGGCAGTTATGTAAGGCTGATTCACTGGATGATCTTACACAGGTGTTTATTACTGTACCTCCCATGCACTGGCCAAAGACTGATCTATTACTGTCATTGAAGACCATGGCACCACATGGTTGCTATCACTGAAGACAAGGGATATAAAAATATCTCTGGCCCTTACCACACCATAGCACCATCCTGGCATGAGGACACATTGCTGCCAGTCTGTGATGCATGCCATCACACAATGTCATTGTGGCCCCACTGCTGTTGTGTTCCCAGACATCACGATAGCACCATATATCATTACCGGAAAAATCCAGTAGAATGAAGTCCTCCCTTTGTTATCACGGTTATGATATGCCTGGTGAGAGCACTAGATATCCTTTTGATATCAAATAATTTGGCCTTTGCTTGACCTTTCTCTGCCACCCTACTCCACATGTTTGCAGAGGTCCACCGGACAAGCACGTATTGGGTGCGGCTGTTAATGGTTGTACATTCCAAAATCCCATTCAGGCAGGCAACTTAAGCCTCTCTGATGCTTTAGGGAAAAACCTTCTTGCAAACTGGCTTTGCTCGGTGTGAATCTTTACAAAGCCGCACGGCCAAGATCCGAGCCATTCCTTTATGTTGGGCCATCAGCATACTGGCCATACTATTGTCATCCAGCACTAAGCCCATCTTGCAAAACCTGACCTTTTCCAGCTCCTTTGTCCAGCTCCAAATTTCCTTTGTTCTCACCAAGCATGGCATAGCCCGTAGGTAAAATCCACCCTATAAAAGGTCCCCCTTTCCAAGTCCCCCTTGGACCGCTCCTGAATTTCATCCCGCCTTGCTGTCAGTCTGTCCAGTGAGCTCCCCTCAGTGAACCGCGCTGATTTTCTTCCCCTGCAACCTCCTCTTCTCTCCAGGACTACGAGACCAGGTGTCGTATTACCCATTCCCCAAAGCTCTCCATTTCTATTTCTAGTTAGCTGTGTGCATGTGGTGTCTTTTATGTTATTTGTGCTCAATAAATGTTATTTTTGTTACTTTGAAACCTTGTCTGGCTACGCTCTCTGACCTGAAGCCGTAGACATAGGGTACAAGATCCTAGCTAGAGTTACACTGCCTCTCGTTAGCTTAAGAGAGTGCTCAAGCTTAATTTCCCCATATTGGGTTTTAATTTGGTTATTTGGGCGCCCCTCCTGGGGGGCCCAACATACAGGGTAACACCTTCATGCAATGATCCCACCAGCTGCTGGTATGTGGGAAGAGCAGAAGTGCTATTAAATGCTTCCTTCTGTATTACAGCCAAGGAAGGGGCTGGCTGTACTGTGGGAAGGAACAGCATGTCCCGAACACCACCCATCCACCAGCAGCTGACTAGTGCATTGGGGAGGATTTGGGTCCCAATGCCATCCCGGCAATGGCATTGCTGGGATTGTGAGAGGACGATGCGAGATTCATGTGTAATGCAGTAAGGGCCTCTGTCTCAGTTTTGTTGAGTTTATTTGAACCCCACTTGCAGTTTCTTTTTCCTATTGTGTGGTGTTGGTTTGTGAAATTTTGTGATTTCTTCCTGCACATGAAATTCATGCAGTCCTTTAATGGCTTGTCCCTAGTTTTCCCATTTATTTCTATTGTTACTGAATGTACATAACTTAATTATATATATGTAAGTGTGTGCATGTAGCTTCACATATGTGTGTTTAGTGACCTGCATTTGAAAATAGACTTTGTGTAGTTTGTGTAGTTTGTTTTGCATGCAGTTCCTGGAAATGTCCTGTGATCTTCACAAATGTACAAGTGCTCAAAGAGGTACACATTTTCTCACAAACAGTGAAAAAAAATTGTTTCTATCAAAACTGCCAGGTCCAACAAAACATAATTCCATCCTGACTGAAGACTGGTAGTTCAAATGTTTGCACAGTTCATAGGTATTATTACTTTCATTGAATTATTGTGATCAGAAATAGAATAACACAATATTATTTATTAATTTCAGGAATTGCTGCCAATTGCTTTTTTTCCAAGTAGCCCATAACTTCTATTTTCATTTCATTTCTACTTCCTATAGAAACAATTGTTGAGTTTTTAAAAACTGTTTTATATCCCTGTCATGAGTAGAGAAGCATCCATTCCTTGTCAGACATTTTCCTAGCCCTCCTAAAAGCTATGAACAGAATAAATTATACAGATACCACAAATATATTCAAACACACCTGCTTTTTGCAGTATGTTCTGCAAATGAGTGAAATACATCACCAACACAATACTTTTGTTAAGTCGCTCCCTTTCAAATGCCTATGACTTGTTAGCCAAAACCAATTCAATGTTTATGCCTCGTAGCTTTACCTCTGGTGTATTTATTCTTCCCAGAACCAAATCAGAGTACTATGATAATTTTGAATTGTACACAATTAGTATTTGTATGGAAACGTTTTACATAATATTGAGCTTCACATGAATAGTTATTTTGTATTAATTAATACACATGCCCTCTTACTCTAACTTCAAAACCTCTATTTCCATCATTACCTAACCATGACTAGAATACAGAGGAATGGCTTGGCATTGCACAGAGTCTTACAGACCTGATCCCATCTCAAGGATTACGACATGGAAATGAGCTATCCATAAATATTAAAAATTATCTTCGTCGCACAGATGTTCACTCCACTTATCTGCAGAATTTCTGGATCAAATATTCAATATGAATATGTTAGTATCCACCAAAGATTGCTTTTGGCAGGTTATGTGTTGATATCAGCAGGAAATAAATATGAAAACATTAAAAGGTATAAAACTTTAAAACAATAGCTTAAAGGTGTTTTACAAAGTACAGATGGCTTATGCCGTTCAAGTACGGATGTCTGCCACAGAATTAGAAATCATGTGTATACCGGGCGAGGATTTGTGAGTATATACGAATGACTTGGAAATAATGACTCCTAAGCATATGTTGTGTGCTTGTAAGGCTGAATGAATGAAAATTGATATTAACAATAACTAACTTGAACAAACAGTGTAAACACAGTGGCATATTTGAGCAAGATTATATGGAAGACTTTCTCTGCACTATGTTGAATGGCAGAAACCAAGCCTTGAGATGTTTAATCTCATCATAAGCAACTGCTATACAGGAGCTTCATAAGTTGTTTCAGATTGTAGTGCTATACCCATTTGCAGTAAAAGCAACTATAGTTGAACTCAATGGGACTTACTTCAAAGAAAACACGTATAGGTTTATGCACACAACTCACATCATTTGTTGACTGCTTTGTAGACTGTTATGTTTATGTCCACTTTTTCTTATAGCTCCTCCTAAATAAAGAGGAGGCAACTATAGGAGGCTAGGTGGGGCTATATCAGCCCCACAGGAGACACTGGAGGTCTGCACCCCCCCACATACACTATACCTTCTTTCTCTTTCTCTCTCTCTCTCTCACACACACGCAAATCATTTTTCCTCAAAATTTCTCCAAGTACTTTCTAGGGAGTATTGGGGGTGGGTGTCATGTTTTGAGTTCCCACTGGGCCATTTTAGGCCTAAGAGAGGTCTTTTTTAGCAATAGAAAGTGACTGGAAGTGAGTATGGCTCTGGAGCCTGCTCAAACTGATGTATAATTTGAAGTGCTATATCTGAAATCCTGAAATCCTTGCCATTCAAATACTCCTCATTCTGCTCCAAAAGAGGCTATGGCCAAGTTATATATATATGGGAGATTACCACAAAATGAGTTCAATCAGTCTTTTGGGATATAATAGATGACTACCTATCTTAGCAAGCAGTCAAATCATGGTTGTTCTGACACTCTTATTCTTTCAATTGATCTTTTCTAGAGTCCAGGACACAGATATAGGAGAGTACTTTCAAAGACCAGCCATATTACATATTACTACAGCCAAATATGTGGATAGTTTGCTTACTAAAAAGGACCACTAGTCTAAACTGAAAACAGAGTAGACAAGTCAATGTAAACATTAATGAGGTAGACAGACCAGTGATCTGACTTGGCATAAGCATGTTTTTGATGTTCTAGGTTGGACTAAATGAAGCCTTGATAGTGAAATAAAACTAGCCATGTTGGATCTTACCTATCTAGTCCAAAATTCTGTTTCCATAGTGTTCCTATAAACACCTGTAGGAAGCATGTAGCAGGATATGAGCACAATTGGGATGAGAAAACTGTCAATTCCACTTTCACCCACATTCAGTTTTTTCCACTTTAGTAGATTCTCATCAAAAACAAATCGCACAAGATTCTCACCTATCCCTAAAGCACAATGGCAACCTCTAGTAGTATTCCTCAGCAATTAGTATTCAAAGGTATGCCACCCCAATACCTTAAGCAATATATAACCATACATTCATGAATATTACTAATTTGAGAGTGCCACTGAATGTCAGAAAGTTGTGGTCCAGTGACTAGACCCTTACAGAAGAATTCAAGAATTAGATAACAGGTACCTGAAATCCATAGCTAGGCTCTGACATATGAACTAATTGTATGAATATGCTGAGTCTGAATGTAATTTTAGGTGAAAATATGTGCTATACCAAAACATCTAGAAAGGACTAACTATATATGGCAGAGAGCTAGAGACTCCAATTCAGACTCCAGTTAAATAGGTCTTGACTAGCAGCACTGTTCTTGATAAAACAGGAATACAATGTTGCTCTTGTATTGTTTTGCTTCTCCTTTTATGTACGTGTGTGGTGCTAACATCTCCAGATAGGTGAGAAAGACTCTGATCTGAAATCCTCATGCTGCTTCTAGTCAGAGTAGAAATTTCCAAGGTGGATAGACTAATTAAATGACAGTATAAAACTGATGCCAAAGTTCATCTTCTCCTTAACCTAAATAAGCTACAAGATTTCGTTGACTTACATTTCAGTGAGAACTCACATGGACTCCATTTCCTGGAACAAAGTTTGTATTCTGGATTTTGCACTTCTCTAAATGTTAGAATGCAACTTTAGGATCAAATATACCAAAATGTGGTAAAGGTTTAAGGATATAACATGTTTAGAAAATCATACCTTATGAGAAAATAAGTTCAAAAATCTAAGTTTGTATACACAATTGCTTTTATTGAAATGCAGCTTAACATGGCAATGGTATGGAACCAAGGTATGTATCAGCACATGGAAAACTGACAAGAATCAGAAGCATTGATTTGTCTATCTGTACCCCAGTTTCCCCTATCAAGACAAGTTTCTTTCAAAACTGTCCATAGAGTTATGTACGAATGGCTTCTCAAAATTCATCTGATTCTATCTGAATCTATTTGCACTGCTGTTTTTACAAGCTAATCCATGACACAGCATTACATACCTCTGAACAATTTTGGGCTGGATGCAAAGCAGATGAAGTGTAGTTTTTAAAGGGATAATTAATGCTTTTTAGCCTTTTTTTTTAACTTCTGTTTTCTGAGTTCTATATGCTGAACTTTGTACAACTGAATTGTGAATACTTCAGTTCTGCAGGTTACTGAAAGGGAAACATTTCCATTACAATGTGTGAAAAACTAAACAGCAAAAACAAGTACAAGGCACAGGCCAGTAATCTGCAAAATCTCCTGTTGTAGTTTAGTGTGCTAAACCTATTGCATCACTGTCTTCTGGTAGACAGGTTGCAATAAAGTATTTATGCTGAAATTATTCAATCACTGCATAAAATCTCAGCAGAAATATTAGCTAGAAAATGTGTGGTTTTCATTTGCTAAAGAAAAAATGTGCAGGCATCATGCACACATTTCAAAAATATGCAAAGAACACAGTACAGATTTCTAAAATATGATGAAGCAAATTTTAGATAACGGAAGCACATCTCTGTCAATGTCTAGAATCCTGTGGATGCAATATGTAAGTGCAAGTTCCCTTATGCAGTTGGTTGAATTCTTTTGCCTGTTGTGCAACAGATCTATTCAGTTCATTTGAACATGGGCCTAATCTTATTCTTAGTCTGCACTAGAAGAAAGTTGTTGAACTAATTGAACCTACCTATGACCCACCATTTCCCAATTGATTCAATAGGTCTACTCTGTTTGGAACCAACAGGATTCCAGCCATGAAGGAATGCATTCTCAGATGGTACGTAACTATTCATCAGTGTGTTCAGTGTACCACTTTACCCACTGGGATTGGATTGAACAAATAACAAATAAGCATTCTGCCTTCCTCCTTGCACAATGGCTTCACAATGTTGCTATTCCGCAAAAGGGTGGTGTAGCACAACTACCACGTAACTACATGAACATGATGTAAAACTAGACAAGGTGTGTCCCAGGTAATGTAACAATTTTAAAAATGAACACAAAAATATGTAGAGGGTTTTTAAAATTATTTTTACTAGATAAATCTTTGCAGAAGTGGTGGGAAAAGGAAGAAGTTTTCCAAAATGGCCTTGGCATTTTCTTCCAGCTTTAATAGTTTGCCAGTCTACTAAATGGGTTGCATATTTTCAGATGTGAATGTAGTAGCCAGAACCCCATTCACCTGCCAGGAGGTAGCTTCTGCATACAACAGAAAAACAAATTATAGAGAACAAGTCAGATTCTCTCTGATGTGCATGTGGTTTTTAAGCACATATTTGACATGTCTTTACTCATACAGTATACACACATTGTCACATTACAGACATCGCTTTGAATATATGTATGAAAGACACAAAAGGGTGTGTGTGTAATTATTATTTATTTATTGGTCTCCTGCTATGCAACTATTAATCATATACATTAAGATCAGATCATGTTTTGTGGAAGTTCAGTCCTTGTTACTTGACTTCATTTGGGATTCTTTTGTAGGACTAGAGTTAATATTCTAATATCCTTGAAATATATAACATATATAAATATGAGAAGCAGAGATAGAATGAGGCCACTGGGCCACTTAGCTACATTCTGGGCCACTTATCTACATTCCCCTAGGGATACCACCTAACAGCCCCCTGGACAGCAGTCTATATAATCAAGGTAATATCATGTCCAGCGAGAACATTGCTAAGCAGAAGCATCTGAAATAAGTCTAAATAATTCAGTAACCCAACCTATTTAGGAGCCCCAAGAAAAAAATATAAAAGTGCAGAAATTCCTTGTTTTCCCAAAATTTGCCAATAGGACCCAAGAAATCAATAAAACCCTTACTCTATCCTTCTCCAAAGCATCCCACGCTCTACCAATTTCAGTTTCTAGTTTTATCAGTTTCTGATGCTTCAAGATAACAATCAAAATGAGTTTGATCTCTTTCCCCAACAGCTCTGATACACATTTATGATTCCATAAGATCAGAGATGACATCCTAGAATAGAGAATCCCATTGACACAACACAGATTTGAGTCTTAAGACACTCTAACCACAATGCCTTAATAACTTCTTTTGGTGAACCCCACCAAAAAGCCTAAGATTTTTACAATAATAATAATAATAATAATAATAATAATAATAATAATAATTATTATTATTATTATTATTATTATTATTATTATTATTATTTATTTGTATCCCGCCTCTCCACACAGATCGAGGCGGCAAACAACATGAAATACATTATACATTACAAATAGCATGTATTTCTATGTCACTTATCAGCTAAGTGCTCTCTAAGCAGTTTACAATGTGTTTTACCTAATTGCCCCCAACAAGCTGGGTACTCATTTTACCGACCTGCGGAAGGATGGAAGGCTGAGTCAACCTGGAGCCCGGTAGGATTGAACTCAAAACCTTGTGGCTACAGTACTGTCATTTAACCACTGTGCCACCAGAGCTCAAATCTCATGGTTTCAAAATATATTTCTTGAGTTAATATCCCAAGTCAGTTGAGCCCTTTGATGAGAAGTGAAACACACTGAGAAATGGGAATGAAGCAATATGACAATTCTAAACAAATGATTCCATACAAGCCTCTACTTTGCTTCCTGTATCTATTCACCTAAATGTGGACTGGGAATTATGTAAAGATTTTTTTCAGCCCTTCCAATATTATAATATATATTTATATACTAATGTAAGAAAAAATAATACAAGACAGCCATTCAAATCTTGACTGGGCTACAAGAAAAGAGGGAAGTAAAAAAATACAAGAAACCATCTGATTTCACCTTTCTCAATAGATAATGTCACTCACTCACATTTCTAAAGATTTATCCTTGCAGGTTGTGAAAAATAGGAAAGTTGCCATGTAATTATAATATTTTATTAATAATCACATTCACTGGTTCAGGAAAAAATGTGTTTCTGTTCAAAATATGTCTACCTTGTAACAGTTAGATAACTTTCCAAGGTTTATAAATAAAAATATATCACGCTGAGTAGTGAAAAAGAGCAGAGATCACTCTTATATGATATTATTTTCCATCTTTGAAAACAGATTGAAGAAACATTGCTTTTTGAATCTCTTATTTCTGAAAGCTAGCTTCCACAGACAATCTAGGCAGGGAAAAATTGATAGTCTACTTGAAGTGTTCTCCTGTCACAATATATAAGTCATAACATTACATTAGAAATGGATGTACATGTATATGAGTAGGGACATGTGAATCTAACTTATTGATTTTCTATAAGGTTCCTGGTTTTTCAAGTCTATTTTAACTCTATTTCAATTTCACATCAGTTTACAATTTGTTTAAGCCCATACAAAATTCTAGAAGCCTTTTTACATACCATTTCCCCTAATTTATGTACTTTTGGATGCACTTCAACTGATACAGTCATGTTTGTATATAATTTTTGGAGTAGCATCACCAAGATTTGGAAAAGTGTTTTTAAAAAAAGATAACTGTATTCTGCTTCATGGATGGTTTCAGGCTTCAAGAATGGGATCACTCTGCATTAGAATACAAAAACAGATACAAAGTATATTTCTCTTTAAACTCAAACAAATTTCTCCCCCATTCTTACATATGAAACACTGTCCTATCCAATATCATTTTTTATTCTGCTATTTTATTCTTGATAGATGACTTGGTTCAGCTCCAGCTAGAGAGGAATAAGCATCGCCTTGAACATATTTTTGGCTGATTGTTGAGAAGCAGAGTGAATTTAAGCTCCCAAAGAAGGGGGTTAATTCAGTGCCATTAGGGAAGTCAAATCTTGCTAGGAAGCTACTGTAAACGTTGCTGGCAATTTTTAAAAGCTTTATTTTGCCATCTTCTCTGTTTGTAGTGGCAAAAATAGCACTGCCATTTTCTTAACTGGTTAGCCTCATTCCAGGGCATTTATGGGACAAAAAAACAGAGGCAGATGGTACAGTTAGATAATGGTAGATTCTGAACTTGATTGTCTGATAGCCTCCATTCTTCTTAGATTTGGGTGGGGAAATTTGCTGTATCAATTTTATCACTTTCCAGTGACAAAACATGTGCTTTCACACAGACGGCTTTCATGCAAATGACTTAGAAGCCTATTCAATTCACGCCCTCAAGCAGCATCAGACCAGGAAGACTACCACTCCACAGTGTCTACAGCAGTGCTACTGAAAATTGTGATCTCTCAACCAGTGCCAGTCCACAAGCCATCAGCTACCAGTCTCCAGAAAAAAAGTCTCCAGGAGAGAAACAAGTGTAGCCAGTGGGCAGAAATATGATACCAATCCCTGCCAGTTAAGAAGATAGCCTGACAACTACAGGTCTACAGGTCACAGACTAAGTTGGTCATGACAACACACTTCTGGAAAGCAGACTTTCACAGTCTGCTTCTCAATTATGTGACCTGATAGACTTGTTTCATATCTTCCCTCAATTCCATTCAAAGTACAGTTGCTATTGACAAAGTTCCCTTGTGAAGAAATGGGAACAGGTAGAAATAGCTTCTGTGAAACAGACAACACGCCAACAGGTTTCTGACTAGCCATAAGAAAAAAAAGAATCAGCCTGCCCTAGTTACTTTTGCTTAAGTACCTTATATCACTTTTCCAGTCTGGTTCTCTTTCTTTTTCCTTTCTTTCTTATAAGCACACAAAAAGTGCATTTTGAAGCATACCTCAATATGCATTTCTAATCATTCATTCATCTTAGAATAGATATTTCTTAATGCATTTATTCTCAAAATTCTCATTTCCAAATATATTGTTTGAACTGAGAAAAACTTCAGAACTCTTAGGAGTGCAAAAGCCAGTGGATAACTAAATTTGAATCCAGAAAATAGCCTAGGAGGTTGCAGTTCAGGTCAGTTCATACTGGAATTACAATAGCTTCCAAGTTGTGAAATGATTATAAACTTATGCAGTGACTATTTCTGAAATATGCAGGTTAATTAGAGGGTCCTAAGAACTGTGGATGTTTGACCACGTAATAAAGCATTTGTTCATAATGCCATGAAATTGAACATTTTTACTCTACAATACACAATTCTTCTGCAATGAGAAGCCCAACATTTTTGTATGCCCCTGCTGTGACCTGCCTGTCACTTCTGGCTGTCCAGGTATCCCCTTAAGGGGAAACTGCAGAGGATAGATTTACTGAATGGAGACAGTTGACAGTACTGTTCTCACCTCTCCTTTTTATTTTCTTCCTTCTCTTCATGGTCCCTTTGTCAGATGGTGAAGTGCACCTTAGAATGCTCATTAAGAGCCTTCTCAGGAGTATACAAAGAGTTCTGGGATAGTTTCTTGACCAATGAAATGACTCATTTAGATATTAAGTATTTATGTTCCTGAAACAATACTACAGATTTAAAACCTGGGATTGTACTACAAGTGATTATTTAAAGGAAGGAAATCATATAGAGATGAAAGCCTTATCACCATCATACTGTATTTCAGTAACAAAATGAAAAGAAACATGCTTGATCCCAAAATAGGTCCATCAAATGTGGCATCCTGTTTCCTATACTATCTATATAGTATTGCCTGCAATCACAGGATAAAGGCAAAGAGTCTTCCCTGCACTTGTTACACAGAGAACTGGGCCTGAATCCAACAATTAGTCCCAACCAGAGTAGGCCCCGTTGAACCAAGCAGACTTTGATAAATATTAATCCAATAACTGATTCAGTGAGTCTGCTCTGGTTGTGATTAGCAAGAAAACTCAGGCTTTTGTGCGTACATAACCAGAACTTGAGAGCAATGGTTTATAAGTAATGCAGTTACTTATAATTAGTTATAGCTTTACTGATTTTTTTTATGAGGCTGTGATAAAGTCACATTTCAAATGTAACAAAATGAAAATAAATGATGGGAAAGTTGGTGCAACAAGTAATGTTTCCTACTACTTTTTTTTCTTACTTTTCCAGACCCATTTTGAGTGATTTTTTTTTCAAATTTAAAAAATAATGAAAATGTCAAAAAAGTAGCAAATATCCAGATGGGTAACAGTAATAGATTACTTTAAAAAAATCTATCATGATAACAGGAATTAACTACTTAATGAAAGTAATTATCCAAGCTTAGCACATAATGGTATAGATGTATTGCTACATAGATGCTTTAGCCATCCCCACAGGGCTTTTCTGCATGGGATCATACTAGTAGAACCCAGAGCAAGCACTCAGTTTCTGTGTAACTGTTTCTCCCAGTTTCACTTTGAGCTGCGGATTAATGTTCTCTTCCAGTTTGACCCCAAAACAAATTAGCAGCAATAAATCAAGACAATGGTCAATTACTATGGGGATTTTTTCCAACACTTCAAGACATTTCTGTATGAAGATGATCACTTGCACAAAAACTCTTACTTTTTATGTTCAAAACTACATTTTGCATGAAAGATAGTGTGTTTTCTAATGTTTATGTGTAAATAATGTTTTCATACAAGGTTTTTTTTTCACAAAAAATGTTCTAAAGTAAGGAAAGAAAAAAGGGGAAAATATGCAAAAACTCTCAAATTCACCCAACATGGTTGAAGCTCTTGAATTTTTTTCTTTCATGTAAGGTTGAAAAAAGATTTAAGTTCTACTTTCAATGCAAAAAAAAAAAAAAAAGACCAACCAAGATCCTGCATTAAATATACAATTATACTTCACATACTTAAATATGCAATGTATGTCCATTTCCGCACTACACTGTTATAAAGCTATTATTCCACTTTCAACATCCTATGGAATCCTGGGCTTTGCAGTTTAGGGATGGGCATTTAGAATTATCAGCCAGAGAGCTCTTTGGCCTCAGTAAACTACAAACCCCAAGGATGCCACAGGATGTTGAAAGTGGAGTAACAGAACTATAGCAATTTAGAGCATAAATGGTCTTGCAGAGATCAGTGCAAGGATTCACATTACTTTCAAAGCATCAGCTCATACTAAAAGGATTGTCATAATTTCCATTGAACCTAATAAATAGTTGCAGTGTTCAGAACTGCAGAAAACCTTCTTTCTGTGGAACTCCCATTTTGATTGGATCCATTTCCCAAGAGTCCAGCTCTGCTTCACAACAGAATAAACTGATAGCCAGCTATTTTAAAGAAAAAGAAACATGGATCCAGCATGGTGATATAACAGTCTAAAGCTGTGATCAGTATATATCAACCATGCCACAATTTGAAGGCAAGGAAAAGTTTTTGGTTCAAGACACTGTGGGAAGCCAAGCTATTCATCCGGTAAGAAATGTTCACCTGCTGTGAATGGCCATTACAAAGTAAAAACTACCAGTTATAAAACATGGAACAACCGTGCAGAAATGAAGATCTCATACCATGCTTGTCAGCTGTCCTATTGCATAGGCTGGCCAAAATGCCCTGTTAAATAGAATTTTATAAATGATCAAAAAGAGGAAGGAGAGTCATAAAAGTTGACTCTGTCAGTACTAAGCTGGAAATTTTGCCTGCATGAGATAAGGTTAACTGAGAAGCCTCACCAGAGCACAGTTTTCTGGCTCGGCAGGAAAAAAATTATGACTATGAATCAAAAAGTGAAGAGACACACAACATATTTAAAGTACAAGGCCGTTCTGGCAGCACCCTCTCTGCATTTTCTTCACACACCTTTCTTCTCCATGGTTCTGTAAATATGAAGCAGAAGGAATTATCCTCCATAATTCCAAGAAATGCCCAGGAATTCCACCTCCCATGGCCAAAACAGTTTTGCAGCTTAAGTTCTGTTACTAATCATTTTATTAACAAGGTAACAAATCAGGGGATAAATGCATAAATATACATATGGTATATTTTGGTTTCCAAAACCAAAATATTTTTCTTCCTGTTGTTGTTGAAAAACATGAATAGCCCCCTGAAGCACTCGAGGGGGAGGAGGGTCACAACTAACTGCTGAGCCAGTGTTCAATTTGCTGGTTGCAAAAATGCGTTTATACAGGACCTGAATAATTCATTGCAAGCTTCACCCTAAGCTTCTGAGTTCAAAGCTAACTAGGGCTAGCAGGTGTTTTCTAGTTGTTTTTCAAATGATAAACACCTCAAAGATAAAAAGTAAGAATCATCAATCCACAATGAGAAATATTAATAAAAAGTTCTGTTACGTAACATACTCTTTATCACAACAACATGTGCAGCCCAGGATTAATAAAATGAATATATTATCAACTTTTTTTATTGTAAGAGATAAGAAAGATGTGTAAATCATTCTTCACTTTTAAAGGAAGGGAAAATGAAGTAAACATGGAATGACTTCTTATGGTACACCTGAGTTCATTAGCCACACTTAACCAAGGACAGGAGTTATATAAGGTCAGCACTACTTCTCTCAAGTTGATTGACCAGACCTACATTCTGGAAAACCACTTCCATTGAAAAAGTTGCTTTTGGGTTCAGGTTCCTACCCTCACAGACATTCTTTTAAGAATCTTTGCTTGTAGCACCTAATGTTCCATTTGTTTCCTTTGTGATTTTTGGCATTTTCTTTGTAGATTGTGTCATTTATACAGTGTTTGTGTTTACAGGATTCTGATTTTAAAAGGGAGAGAGAGAAAGAGAGAGAGAGAAAGAAGGCATATAAAATTTCCCACACAGTCCTTCCAACAATAATTGTGATACCCTTAAGATTTCTCAGTGGATTCTGATGGTACTCTTAACATTTCACAGTAGATCCAAGAACAGATTATATACTGTAGTTCACACAATGTCTGAGTATGAAAGAAAGAGAGCATGCTGCTATTCAAGCATCTACACATATTTATGAAGTAAAAGAGAGAGATGAAAGCTCTTATGCATTTGTGAACAAACAGGTGCATATATTCTCATAATTTGTGAACAATCTGTAATAATGCATTTTCACTGAAATCCATTTTCGGTTAGTGAAATGGCATAACTATAACAGGCTAATCAAGAAACTAAAATGTTTCCTAGAAGAAAATCATGATTATTGAAAATGATTGGTTTCAGGTCTTCCATGATGCCTGGAGCACCATGCTTGTGGACCCCCAAAACAATTGATAGTCTTTCAAAATTTCTAACATGCTATTTTTTAAAGAAAACAAATTTAAAACTGCTTGTGGGTGCTTTTTCATCCATAAATATGGTGATATGGCTCCAATGCCACCAGAACCCAACTGAATTAACAGTTTCATGCCAAAAAATGGCTCCAAATGGTGACTTGAAATGCAATGTCACTTCCAGTATGCCAGAAAGCATGGACGCAACCCATTTGTGAGTTATGGGTACTGCAGAAAAAATACCCCACACATGAAACAACATGGTTTCCCACCTCATCTCTTTAGACTGGTGTACTGAGGGTTCTTGCTGTTTCTCAGATAATCTGAATTCTGTCTGGGGTTCCACTGTTATCTTCCAGCCACCTGAGTGCCCAGTTTGTGAAGGTGTTCATGCCAGACAGGCCAAGTTAACATCAAGAGTCCACTTAAGCATTCTTAAGTATTGGAATCTCAGGATATTTACACAGAAAATGAATAGGTTCTTTGGTAATCTGTTAGGCTATTTATTATATGCATTCATAAATGTATAAACATATGCATTCCCCTTAGGGAAAAACACAGATATGTCAGTCCCATTACAGTACATTGAATATAAGGTACCATATGTTCATTACATCTCAGCATATAGCAAGAAAGATGTTAAACTCTCGTAAGGACTGAACCTTTATCTCTCTTCATATCTTTAACAAGATTGCAATTGTTAACATACAAAAGAACATTATCCTGCTTAAACCAAAAATTTTAGTCATTTAGATATCACCATCATCATCAGGGGCTTCCACACTGTCCATAGTGTATGCTAAGGCATTATATGGACATTTAATAATGGCTTTCATGTGTACAGAATTTTGTCCTTTGTATCATATCCATAACCATCTACCCATTGAAGAATACCATCTTATCTGTTTACATACTACACATCTTTAAAATGGCATCTGTGAACACAGAGGCATTCAAAAGCTAATCTCCTTGAGAACTGTTAACTCTTAACAGCATCCATTGCATCTACAAGCATCCTAACAGGCATCCATTATACTCATAACAGGACATGTCTATTTCAGCATTGCGTAGAACAGTTTCCTCTCTCACACCAGCATAATCTATCATTCAGCATATCTTTCAGCATGTTTCAGGATGTCTGGGCAGTTTATCTCTTACCAAGAATAGTACAGCTGTCATAGACAATGTTCTTCATTTGTATAGACTGAAAAGCAGTCAAATCTGTTTGCTCTATCTTGGCCTTTTTTATTCTCTTCCTAGTCTCACCTGGGCTGTCAGTTGTCCAATGAAAATAAATCAAAATAAAGGTGCTAAGTATTCCTCACTTATGATATCCAATCAAAACACCCACCCCTTATCTGGAGACCCCAAAAGCCAAACCTTTCAACCCTTCTTCTTTTCAGGATGGAGACAAGATTGAAGCTGCTTCTTCAGGAAGTGTTCTTCAGTACTAAATTCAGAGTCTTCTTCGCCAGGAGATACGGTGCTGCCACGATTTCCTGACTCAGAGAAAATATGACAGGAGAAATGTCAACTCCTCAATTTTTCTGAGGTATAAAATTGCAAATTCAGCTGAGAGGCATTTAACAATTCAGTCAATTCTTCCAAATGGTAGAACTAAACATCATACGTTGGTTCATGGTTAATGAGAGCCCCTTATTCCATGCCAACTGCCACTGCTGTGACCTCTGAAAGAAAGAACAGCTGCCAGGCCAGTTCCATCGTTCCTTGGCCCAGAGGGTGGTGAGAGGTCCTCCCTTCATTCCAACTGCCATGAGAGTGGTCTCTGAAGGAGAGAATAACACCAAATATCTGGTGGTTTCAGTGCCCTCTTCCAATCCCATCCTCTTTTTGCTTGTGCATCATATCTTGTTAGATTGCAAGCCTGAGCATAGAGAACTGTTGAATTAACAATTTGTAAGCTGTTCTGGGAGCCTTTTACCCCCTGAATGCTGAAGTATAAATGCTCTGAATGAATGTATGAATGAATGACATGCTACAGATGTCATTAGCCTACATACAGCCTTCAGTTAATTTTAGATCTTTGTTGAGACAACATTATACTGTATATGTTCTCATAGGACAGGGCTCTCTTGTAGCCATTCAAGGTTCTGTTTTCATCTGACCCCTGTGTAAGAGGTGTTATGTGTTGACTTGGCCAGTCATAGCTTCACTTAATCTGGCCAAACATGATCTGTTCAATTTGATGATTCTATGTCATGTCTTGATGTAAACAGGTTGCTCTTTATCTGTTGGCTTACATACTGTTACTTGAGTTTGCCTAATTAGAATGGACTTTGATTTGACTTTGTCAAATACTACTGATACACCCTCAGGGATAGTTGTACTTAGTCTCCCCAACAAATGCACCCTGCCTACCCCAAATATCTACCCCACTCATTATCTTCTGATTGCAGGATTCAAGATTGGGAGTATGCCGATACCTGAATGAAACAGATATATGCAGTAATGAAACCTGCCACTTTATCAATGCCAAACCATTGACCAGGTTAGACCCAAGTACTCTTGGTATAGTCCACTATCCAAGGCAACTGGAACTATAAAGAGGCCAGGTTCTGGGTAAGGTTTAAATAAGCCAATAGTGCTGATCCTTCTGCTCATCTCACTGTAGCATGCATCCACATCCAGATATCCTCTAAACTAACAACAGTTTTGTGGCCATTTGGTAGCCTTTTTTTGGTCACTGGAAAGTCATGAATCAGAACAGCTTTCTCTGTGACCAACAGCAGACGTTGCTTGTCTGTCTTGGAGTCTATGGAGCAGTGATTCGTTTTAAATACCAAAAATAGGCCGAAAATCATGCACAGTTAAATACATTCAAATTAAAAATCCTCAATAAAAAAACTGCGTTCTGCAAAGACCTGAGTCCTAAGGTAAGGATTGAACTTTTCCTATCTAATTGCTACAGAGTACCACCTAACTTTATCCCCCCTGATCCACATTTTAGTGAAGCATTAAAGGTTTAATCCCAAACTATAGCTTTCATTACTTGTGAGGGTTTTTCTCAGGCTATTAGCATCATTTTAGTGTAGTGCTTTTTATGTAAATTATGGGAAAAAGTGGAACATCAAGTAACTATATAATTATCCCTTCATACTTACACTGAAAGCAAAACTGAGCATACAGTAGACATGGTTAACTCCACTTTTTAATAATCTCTGCACTATTTAACTCACTTAATTAACTGTACACTCTGTTTCATTCTAGGCAACACTTCCCATCAAGAAGCCTTTTAAAAGAGCTATCACAATACCTGATAGAGGATGAAAAGAAGTGCATGTTTTCTATGTCCTCCAAAAAGCAGTCTTCAGTAAGCTTATTTCAGGTATTCGCAAACTCAATTAAGAAATGCATGGCTACAAAGAGTGGGACTTTGGCTTATGTAACTTTGGCTCCACTGGTGCAGTCCTTCTGCTAGCCAAACATTGGGAAGGGCAGGAAATGGAAATCTGTTCTACTCATGTAATTAGGAGATAAAATCAAACTTAAAAAGACACAGTGATTCATATAATCGACAGAGGCTATGAATTCAGGCACACGCATCCAGCCCCCTAACAGGGAAATGTTGGAGATATGTGATAATCACGCATGAAGACATGGATTTCAGCATTCTTAATCCTGCCTGTAAATACTAGGAATGTAAATCTTTGCTTATTTCATTGTTGCACACAAGAACAAAATATTCAGATTTTTTTCCTTCCCAATGAGCTGGATTTCAAGAGATTTTTGTATGTTTATAGGTTGTTGTGGGTTTTCTGGGCTTTGAGGCCGTGTTCTATTAGTATATTCTTCTGACATTTTGCCTGCATCTGTGGCTGGCATCTTCAGAGGATCCTCTGAAAGTGCCAGCCACAGATGCAGGTGAAACATCAGGAGAAATACTAATAGAACATGGCCTCAAAGCCCAGAAAACCCACAACAACCTTTTGTATGTATGTTTGTTTGTTTGTTTTCCCAACAATTTGTCACACTTATGATTTTGTTTTTGCAAAAATTGCACAAAAGATTTTTTTTGTACAAAAAAAGTGCCAAAAAAGCTGTTTTATGCAAAATGCAATGCTTTTTTTTTAAAAAAAAAAAAACTTCCATAAATTTTTCACATTAAACCTCCTCGAAGAAGTAGGTAGGCAATACTTTTTCATGATGAAAATAATTTTTCTCATGAATGAGAAGCAATTTTTTTCTTTTCTTTTCTTCCCCCCTCTCTCTCTCCTCCTCCTTTTTTCTTTCTTTTTTTGGTAACAGTGTTGTCAAGGAAGGAACCAAAGAAGTAAATTGCTCAAACACTTTTAGAATATTTTGATAAATGCCTAAAACAGTCCTTCACAACAAGCAACAGCTAGCTCAAAATTTGCCAATAGGTAATGTCTAAGAATATAAAGGCCTTGAAGTCTAAATCTGTCAGCAGCTAAAATGCAATGATAGAAAGTATCAAGGTGCCAGTCCCTTTTAGACAATAGCTCTTTCTAAATGTCTAAATCCTGACTGAAAAATAGCTATAATTCTATTGAACTTGGATGTCTCCCCGGGTAATACTCTCTGCTCAAGTACTGCAGAACCATCAGGCAACAGAATAACAGAATAACACAGCTAACCCAGGATATTGGAAACATATTAGAGGGCAGCGATATGTCTGCTTTAACCTCATGTACATGAGCGATACAGTTTTTAATAAGATAGATAGGTAGATAAAAATGTACTTTTTCATATTCCTAATCACATTGCAGGGATTAATAATAGTGATTGTTATTGTGGGGATGGTTAAAATTTAATAAAAGTCCTCTTTTTTATATGTAAGGCGATATATCAAAGCTGCCAAAGAGTGCCATTTCAAATGTACTTTTATTCCTCTCATTTAAAACTGGAGTAAGAATGAACACACTGGAGACCCCCTGTGGTTTGGCTGACAATGGAAGATGAGTAGAAACTAATACTTTGTTATTATCTGGCCTAGAGAAGAGTTTGGAGGGAAAACCAGTTATTGACCTATCCAGGTAAACATATTTAAGAATTCAACACTTGTGGGGGAATCAACCAAATGACAGCATGAGCCCTTCAGAAAGTATTCAATAACTTGCACTGGAAATGTAGATAAAATGATACAAATCGGGGCATGTGTATATACAATTAGAACCATGCCCTTCTACTTCTTCAAATTCACTCCTTTGCAAAATCAGAAGTATAATATAGTTGCGAGAAAAATGACTTCATTGTGAACAGTAAGAATTAGAGAATTAACTTCTTAAATGACCACTGGATATACTTTGAAGAGACAACTTATGTTTTCTATCAGATGCACACTCAATGGGGAGGTATATCTAAGAATGGTCCTTAGTTTATTCTATCTGTAAGTTACATGGGTTGACAAACCCATTTATCACACTTATATGTTGCATTAGGCTAAATAGTGTGAATATTTTCACTCTTGTTATTTCTGTCTTTAATATTCCAATTTCAGTTGCTTACATTTGCTTTATGCACATACTCTGCAAGAACAATGATAAGCATCCTACTTTTATAACTAAAGATAGAAGAATGAAGACATCTGAATGATGTTTTCCCTGATGTACATCACTGGGCTCTACTTTACTTGTCCTAAAGATACAAAAACATTGATAAGCAGCCTGCTGCTCCAGGCTTTCATATGTAAATGGTTCCCAAAGGATTAACATCAAAATAGCATTGCATTGTGACACTTCTTTAAACCCTATCTGCTGGATAGGCTGGAGGGGGTTAGGATGGCATGGATTAAACCACTCCATAAGCAAAGAATACCTCTGCTGGAAGGGAGCCACAGGTCTGCACTGGCAGCTCCAGTAAATCTGTGAAACCTCTTCAGATCCAAGTCTCTCCCCCTCCCCTTCACCTGAAATACCCCAGCATTGGATCCCCATTTATATCAACTTTGACCTTTCATGAATATTCTCTTTCCCATTGAAATCGTCAGTAGGGGAACTACCAAATGCTAAAGGAGTGTTATTGTTTTTCTTCACAGACATTCACACAAAACTGTCAGTGACAAAATGTGTGTATAGACCCATTTCCCCACTAGGGATGGAAAGTATATTTGGAAATATTTGAAAAAAATGATAAAAAAAATTCTATCTCTCAAGTGTCAGGAAATCCTGGTGAAGGGAATTCTGAACTGAAGAGAACCCACAGTTCAAGACTTATTGATGATGAATCATGGAAAAACAAGACAGGACACAGAGAGTTGGGTTAAATAAATGGCATTTGATTTGACCTTGAACCTATTTACATAGTGTTGAACCTGGAAAAGGAGCAAGATGGATGGAGAGCAACCTGATATTGTATCAGCTGAGGCCAGGTGTCACCCCCATGACTACCTCCTCAACCTTTCCTTGGGCAGAATACCTAAGCCCCAAGGGCAATCCAGTATTTGGGTTGTTCTCTGCCCGGATATCTACTAAGGCAAACTCAGACCACCACTACCCCCCCCCCCATTTTGCAGGACTTTATAAGTAAGAAGAAAAACCCTAGATCCAACTCAAGAGTAGACTCCTTCCACACCCCTGAGTCCTACAAACTAAATGGGAAATTCCAGAGCCCCACACTACACCAAAAGGCTGCCCAGATTTACACCAAACTCCTATATTCTCCCACTGCTACCTACACATTGACCCCCTTTTTACTGGAAGCACTCATAGCCAATCATCAAAGTCCATTAGGTACAGTATGGGGTATGCAACAAAAAAAAAAAATTGTAAAGGGGAGAATATTTCTACCTGGCCCTAAAGTGACAAGCTAGGCTTAAACTTTACTGGAGGTAGGAGGGTGGACCATGGAATGACAATTGAAAAGGTATGTGAAGGGTGACCAGGGCTTACCTCACACAGCTTCCTGACACCCTGCATCAGATACAATAACCTCTGGTCTTTAGCCATGGAGGCTGTGACAAACCTGATGGGAGGGGGTCTTGACAACAGAGCCTCCTTGGCAACTGAGAGTGTTTAAACTGATTGGCTGGTGAAATGGAACCCTGGATAGCCCAGGGGAGGGGCTGGTGGAAAGAGGAAAATAATGGATTTTAACTGTCTGGTGTGTGTTTGAAGACGAGTGTGATTTGTGGTGTGTTTGGGAGAGGTTGGAGATTTGAAGAATTCTGTGGGAGAGAGAACTGAGAAATTGGGTGTACGAGAGACAGTGAATGTATTGAAAGAGAGAGAAGAATGGTGTGCTGTGTATAAACATTTAGATACAAAACACATTTAAAGCAACAGTGTTACAATAAATGTTTGAAGTTCTGTTGTAGCAGAACCAAGATAGAGACCCACGGTTTTTGGAAAATCGTTTATTTGTCTCAGTGGGATCATTCCCAAAAGTCTGAGCCCCGCCGCTTTACATTCACAGCAATTTATACATTTCCAGTGCAAATACATCACATGTTCAAGAAAGGAAACTGATGTGTTCCCACCAGTGTCTACAAAATGTTGCAAATCTTCTGTAACGCTGCCAAGAGCTAGCACGTCAAACTAAACCGATAGCATTCAATTATACAAGGTTCCTTTGTCTTTTCTTCAAACACAGAGAGACTTCAATTGCAGAGGAAATTAACTGCTTTTCCCTCACACCCTGAGGTCATCTAGACTGACCCGAAACTGCACGCCTACCATACTGTGTTCCTTAAAACAGTGTCACAGAGTCTTATTTTGAATCCTGGAATATACACGCTACCAATAATATCATCTTGACCTGAGTGCCAACAGTACCACAGTCTTGGAAAATATAAATCACTGCTTACATCTTTAGATCCTTACATCTGGGAGAAGGGCAGATTTAGGGAAGGCAGTAAAGGGGGAGAGTCCTGAAAGGAAGAAGCCAAGGGGGGACAAGAGTGAGGAAGGGACTGTGTTCTCAGGGAGGGAGAACTGAGGCAGACCTGTTTGTCTTGGCCCTGGCTTGATTCAGAGATCTCCCTGGCTGTTCGGTTCTGATCACAAAGAGGTGCCAGGCTGGGCAGGCCTTGAGTGCGAGGCTTGGGTACCTTTCACGCTCGTGTTTTCATGTTGTGACAGAGGCCATTAAATGCCCTTTCTTCAGCACTGTTTGCTATGTAAGTCCATATTCCAAGCAAAATTTGCACATGGCTTTTTCACTCAGAAAAACAGGATTTCTGTGCAGAAACTTCTGTTTTCTGTGCAAAATTCATTTTCTGCAAAAATATTATTTTTTAAAATAGAAAATTCTGTTTCCTGTGCATAAAATGCTGTTTCCCAAACAAAAAATCCAAATGGAAATTTTTCACAGAGTAAATTCTAAGCTACAAATAGTCTTCAAAAATGGTATACTTTTTGAGTGGAGTACCTACTCACAGTGAGAAGAAAATTACTAGAATTCCTTCAAGGAATAAAATTTAGCAAAGAATTAAATTCTTATCCCCTACAGACATGCATACCTGGGGCTTACATTTGTAAAATACACTCTTTATCAAATAGCCTAGGCTCCCTTCGTAGAGATTTTCAGGAACTGAGAGTGGTCAAGAAAAGAAATCTCACCTCTTCACCATCATCTGATGATGATGAGACTAAGGGCCTTTCCACACTACACTGTTATAGTGCTATTATCGCTCTTTCAACATCCTGTGGAATCCTGGGATTTGCAGTTTAGGGAGGGGCATTTAGGATTCTCAGCCAGATTGCTCTTTGGCCTCAGTAAATTACAAACCCCAAAATTCCACAGGATGTTGAAAGTGGAATAATAGGACTATAACAGTGTAGTGCAGAAAGGCCCAAAGAACAAGTTAGTCTCTGTTTAGCAACGTAAAAGTATTGCTGCTGTTCTGGTGTGGTGGTAGGTCAGCCTAGATGACCTCTAGGTATGAGGGAAAAGCAGTTAATTTTCTCTGCAGTTGAAGTCCCCCTGTGTTTGAAAGGAATACAATAGAACTCTGTAAGATAGAATGTTAGGGAGGATGAAATGTGGTACGCTACGCTTACGCTTCCTTTACTTTGCAACATTTGTAAGATTATGCTAGAGAACGGTGGAAACCTTTGTACACATCAATCTCCTTTCTTGAACATGTGATGACTGTACTGGAAAATGTATAAATTGCCGTGAAAAGGGAGGGGCGGGACTCGGTTTCTTTTGGGAGATATCCCAGCCGAGGCCTGCTGGCAAAATAAAACACTTTTTCCTAACCGAAAGGGTCTTATCTCTGGTTTCTACTTCACCAGTGAGAGTTAGGGAATTGCTTCAGTGTCTACCTGTGAATGAAGATTTCACAATTGCTTTAAGCATTCTAAGACAGTGACTGACATTTGTCATGGGACAGGAGGATGCAGTGTCCCTCCTGGAGACTTTATAGGGCCACACTCCCATTACTGAAAAAAGATCAAATTGTTTAGGGGCCCCAAATGCTCCAGTTTGCACCTTAGTAGATACCATTTTGTTATGTTTTTTGCCCATTTTAGGCCCAAGGAAAGCCTTTTTCTACAACAGGAAGTAACGTGAAAGTTCCTTGTAGTTAACCTTTCCTGGGCCTAAAATGGTTTTGGGGCCAAAACATGGGGGGGGGAATGTCCCTTATCTTCTATAGAGTATTTGGAGGTACTTGTGGGGTGGGGGGCAAAAAAAGTTCATGAAAAAAATCCTAGGACAACAAAAATAATGCCAATCCCTGCACTTTGATCATCCTGCTCTAAGTACAAAGTTTCTGTCTGCTTGGTCTTTGGCTATTTATGCACTACAGACCTATCTGGGCATGGGAACATTTTGAAGCAAGGCTGAAACACATATTATCCATATGACGTCATCACCGTCCCGCTCCTGTTGCATCCCCAGCATTTGTGATCACCCATTATACTATTACCAGAAAAAATCTGGTAATAGGCCCCTTTTGAGTGACAATCGGTCAGCTAAGGCTCTGTGGAATGGGCAGAAGCACTATCTAGGCTTCTTTTCTCAGTGCAGCACAGGAAGAGGCTGCCTGAAATGGTAAGGAAGCAGTATGACCCAACCGCTACCATCCACTGGCAGCCGGTCAGGTATGGAGGGAAGGGTTTGGGACATGCTCCCATCCTGACAAAAGCACTGCTAGGATGAGGCCAGGATATCACAGGATGCAGGTAAGGTGAAGAGAGGTCCTTTGCTTTTGCTTCCAGACTCAAAAAGTATGTTAGACATTGTGGCAGTTGCATGACACCATGATTGGAAGACAACTAGAAGTGACACAGATCAGAGAAAATTGTCCTTCAACATTCCTAGCCAGGTTAGCTGTGAGAGGCTGTGGGCCTCTCCCCAGGTTCTCATCACCATCCCAGATTTCACTGCCTCTTCCCTATGTGCCAAAGAAGAAGAAGAAGAAGAAGAAGAAGAAGAAGAAGAAGAAGAAGAAGCATTGGCCAGATTATTACTTTAACTTCCCCTTCTGGTCCAACAGAAATTTGGATTGAAGCATTGTTTTGGCCAATGCCAGGGAAAAAATAAGCAGAAAGAGGGAAATTGCTCTGTGGGGCAAAACAAAACAAAAGAGGCAACAAGTCCTAAATATAGCAAGTGGTAATCCAGTTGTTATGTTAAATGGATTGCTGCTGTTGCTGGAATGGAGAATGTGAAGCAGCCCCCCACCCTTTGTCATCTGTTTGCAACTGGCCACTTTTCCTGTTCTAGGGGAAAAGACCCTGCCTTGGTTCCATCTGTGCTGAAAGGAGGTGGGACCAAAATCACTCTCCCAGGTACATGCTAGGTGGTAGGAAATGCCTTTACTTAAGGTAGGTTACAGCTTTATGTGTACATCTAAAACCTCTTAGGTATACCATGTGCTGTTCTGCTGAATTACCTGTTTTTAAGATCCTTGGGAGGTGCTTTTCTTTATGATGAACCATCATTTGAAACAAGTTTGGCAGGTATAAGAGCAAAGGGCTTGAGGTAGCAGTTTTCAGATTCTGGATTTCCTTGCCAGTATCTTCTATGATCTTCTGCTGGCAAGCAAAGACATTTTGTTTTGACTGGTCTTTCGGTCATTCTCAATTATGATATGTAAACATTTCTAAGTGGATTTTAAACAAGTTGCCTTGATTGGTGTTTTATACGTTTTGTTTTTAATGTTGTCTTTTAATATTGTTTTATTGTACGTCATTATATTCATAATACATTGACAGCTACCTTGGTGGAAATGTGGGATATAAATTCAACATATGATTTAGATCTGATTACACTTCTTCTTGTTGTTTTGACTTCTCTGAAATTATTCACTTTAGCTCTCTGGCTGCTCTACACATCAAATCAAAGCATTGTCCCAAGCATTTCTTTCTGATATAATGAAAGTACATCAGTCTCTATGATTTCTAAAATGCAGCCATGTGCTCATTGGTGCTAATTTCCTATTTACAGTAGGCTGAACAGGAAGTGAACATACAACACCAATTAAAGTTTGAAATGTCTCTCTGCATTCCATAAATGAGGTTTGCCTTTTACATATTCCTGACAGAAGGATATCAGCTGGTGCAGCTCTCCTGAGAACAGGCTTGCAGGGATGAAGAGAGACTCATATGATCAATTTCCTTCAGCTTTAGAACTATTGAAGACATAGAAGCCCTGAAAGGGAGGGGGAAAAAAACTTAAACCCTATGCAAACTATCAGACAATGCCTTCTGAAATGTAGCTAAATTCTCTTGCTTCTTGTGACACACTATAATCTTATACCCTCAAACATTTGGAGAGGAAAATAGGTACATTAAGTTTGAGTACAGTTAATATTAGGTTAGGAAGGAAATGCTGTGGAAAAAAACTGTTTCCACCAGGATCTGTGGATATGACTGGTCATGCCCCATTATTTTCCAAAGCTCAACCTCAGACTATAAATCTCCTCTAAGGTTTCACATTTTCCTACTACAGATATCACCTTTTTTAGTGCATTGTTCAACAAGCTTCTGAGTCACAGGACATTTTTTATTACTGCTTACTTGAAAGGTCAGTAGATGTTAACAAAGCAGAAGGAAGACTCAAGCAAGAATGTTAAGAATGATGGTGAAAATACAGTGACCATATGCAAAGGAGAACAAAGTGTAAATAGTTGCAATAGTTGGGGAGAAAGGGAAATTTAAGTTTACATGGTTTGCATTATAAGAAACACCTCTTAAAGTTCTCTTTCTACACAACTATTAAAGTTGCAGGATCCCTGGCCTTTTTTGTACCCGAACATTTTTGTGGGATTGTGTGTTGAGCTATTGATTGAAGGTTAAGGGGCACATAGCCTATCTGACTTTGTGAGGGAAGGAGTTTCTTTTCATGAGACAAAGAGATTTTAGTGCCATTACCAAGAAGGCTCTTCCAAATATCCAGCAATTCGAGCTTCTGAAAGCAGAGTATAAAGGAGGGCTTCCATGATGAACTGCGCAGGAGGACTGAAAAATAAGGAACAAAGTAATCTGGTTCTGAGTCGTACATATTAGGGCTGCATGAAAATCCTCAGATCCTATTCAGGATCTGATCTGGCATAGCAATCTAGGCCTGCCTAAGTCCAATTTGGAGTCCATCTGCAGTCTGTTATTTGGGGGTGGGGGTCTGAGTCATTGCTCTTCATAATCACTTCTGAGAGATTTAAGACAGCTGTAACTTTGGTTACACATTTCTGAACAAGACTTGGAAGTCTGGGGATTTTTTTTACTCTTGTTTTTAGAAGTACCAAAAAAAAAAAAAAACCTGTTGATGATGATTGCTTAATTTTGCCAATTCATACAAAGTTGGTCCTGTCACTGTCTCTCCTATGTCTTGTCCACCCAATGTGCAATGCTAGAATTGCCCTTCAATTCAGTTTTCAAAATAAATTAGACTGGAGGAGGCTGTAAATTGAACTAGAACAATGAGAAACATATCAAAATTGCATGTTCAACTCAGATAGATAAAGCAAATTATTAAGCCTAATAAAAATGAGAAAATTGTAAACACAAAGGCTCCAGGGGGGAAAAAAAGAATGACTGAAAATTTCATGTTTTCCCAATAACATACAAATAATGTAACACATAGGTTTCTTTGGCCATTTCCGCACGGGACGAGGGAATCGCTCCGTGCCGGTACTTACCGGACCTTTGGGCTCGATGCTTTGGTCCAGGCTGGTCCAGAGCAGTGTGTGGCCACCACTCTGCACTGCTCTGGGGACGAAAATAGTGGCTTCTGGTTGGTGGAGGCTCTCCACCAACCACTGAAGCTCGCCAGCCTAAAGCTGGCAGATTGCAGCTCGCACTGATGCAAGTCTGCAAATCTGCACCGGAGCACGGGGACGAAGTGGCACGCTCTGTGCTTTTGAAAGACTTATTTCAAGTGGTCTTTCAAAAGCACGCTGGACGACCACTTCGGGTTGTTCGGGAGCAGGCTGAGTTGCAGATCTACAGTAAGTAGGTCCAACCCAGTCCACTCTCAGGTGTAGACATCCTCTCTGGAGGACGCTCTGCACCGTTTCTTTAAGCTGATGTGGAAATGGCCTTTATTTGAACCAAATATCTTCTACTTTTACTAATCTCCCCAGCCCTGAACAGACTTTAAGCTTAGCTATAAAAGAAAACTGGAAGCAGGAAGGTATATGACATCAGTGAGATCACTCATAGTCCTCCATGTGCAGACTGTGACTCTTGGCACCTAGGACTCACTCTGCTCTTCTCATCACACTACGCCATGCCATACCATGCCATGCCACGCCATGCCATGCCGTACCACATAGCATCTCACATAGAGGTAGGAGAAAAAGTCTTCCTGGCTTTTTTTAATCCCACAATGAAACATCTCTAAGGCTTGACCAATCTGGAAACCTCTAGATCACTTTGGAGACAGCGCTACCCAGTGATGTAGACTCGAGTCAATCAACTCAGACTCAACTAGGGCTTAAGTCTCTTCAATGACTTGACTAGCACTCAACTTGCCAATAAATGATTGACAGACTTGACTTGACACTTTTTTTTTTCAGTGATTGATTTGCTGCCACCTCCCCCTCCAACCTTTCCCCAATCAGCAGTGAATGAATGTTATGTCAGTGACCCAATCAGAGCTGCACAGGCTCCTTTATCCCTGCTTCTCTGCCTCTCTTTTTGTTTCCTGCCTGTCTCCAGAAGCTGTTTATAGGAAAACAGGAGAGCAGGACAAGTTAAAAGGGGAAAACAGGGCTTTGCATCTTTTTTCTGGTGAGTGTGGGCAAGGAGTGGTTTCTCCATCTGGGTTGAGGGGAGAGTTAGGGGTTGAAGTCACCTTAATGTGAAATCGTCCTCCTCCTCTCCCTGCCCCACTTAACCCCTCCTTGCTCAGTCAGAAGCAGTTTCCTTCAGTTTGCCTTTCCTATTCCTCAGTGGCTGAGGACTTCCTTCCAAGCCTCTTTGCTTGCAAGTAAATGGCTAAGAAAGGGTGTCCTTTGCAGCCACAGCAGTATGGAAAGCAGTTTCCATCAGAAGGGTTTTCCTTTTTTTTCATGGCTGAAGGCTTCCTTTCAAGCCTCTTGCTCATGAGTAAAGAAAACCTACTTGTTCATGAGTAAACGGGAAAGAGAAATTGCTTGCCCATGAGTAAATGGGAATGAAAGCCTGCTTGCTCATGAGTAAACAAGAAAGAGTGTCCCTTACCACCATGGCAGAGTAGAAAGCAGTTTTTTTCAGAAGGACTTTTCCGTTCTTACATGGCTGAAGGCTTCCTTTCAAACCTGCTTGCTCTCAAATTAAGCCCCCTCATGTGCGCGTGCGCACGCACACACACACGCACACAGATCACCAGCTCCTTTTTTTCCTGTTAACATTGGCTCCCATACTTGAGACTTGACTTGAGACTCAACTTGAATTATCTTGCAAGGACTTGAGACTTGACTTCAGACTTGGAGAAAAAGACCTAAAAACATCACTAGTGCTAGCCATTCTGGATCTGAATCTGCCTGACAACACCTGATCTAATCCAAACCAAACCAAACCAGTCCATTCCAGCATTCAGGCTTTATTTGAACCATATGCACACCCCTAATTCATATGCAAGGGCAGGCATGGTTTAGATTGCAAGCCCATATATCTTCTATATGTAAAATATGCAGTGCACATAGGTACAAAGAGCATAACTGATATAGTACTTTAATTTAATCAATCAAACACAGCATTTTTATCAACTTGTGTTAAACTGTATCCACATCTGGCAGCATTGTTATGTCCTGTTCCCTTATGTTCAGATGAGGATGATGGAAACTGAGCTGATATGCCAAGTGGACTTGGGAGGAAAATGACATCTATCTGCATCTCTCAGTGTGTTCGGCTGCCTGTTCTGGTCCTAGTTTATACTGAGGCCATTTCTGGGACAGGATGGCAGGGGTTGGCAAGTTGTGGTTCCACACAACATCTTTACTGTCTCACTGCCAACCCATCCCCAAGTGTCACATTCATGCAGTTTTCACAAAATGAAAAAATTCTGTGCCTGTGATCATGCAGAGCTCCTGTCCCTCCTGGTCATGTGGAAGCCATGGAAGTGCAATGGCAATATTTCCTTCTGTAGCACAGCAATGGAAGTGCCAGGCCACACTGCAGAAGGAATAGGCAATGCCATTGCGCTCCCTTCCACATGGAATGAGCAGGTGCAGAGGGGAGTGTTGCTGTCATGATTTCTTCTGGACCCAAGATTGCAGCATGACAACACAGAAGAGCAAGTCGTGCAGAAATGGCCTGAAAAATCAAGAAGACAACTGGGCTTGGTTAGGAGGAGGAAGAAGCTGAACAAGAACAAGAACGAGAAAACATGGTTTGGGGCTACATGTGAGCCAAACTTACTTCAGTCTTACACAGAAAAAAATAAAGGTACTGTGAATTATATTCCAGGAGTATCCATAAAACATGCCACACTCTCGTCTGGTAAGGGACAGATTACTTAACATTAAGGAATGGTTATCATTTATAACTTTATGTCTATCATTTAATCATATCTTCCTGTGAAGTTCTGGGCTGTGTGGCTTTAAAAAAAATTAACAGCAGCTTCCTAGTGACTTATCTTAGCATCCCTGTTGCTTGTTGCAAGTTTAAGCCTGCACATGTCTCAGATCTGACAGTAAATAATTAAAGTGTTTAAATAACTCCATCTGAGTATGGTCATCCTGCGGTTGGATAAATTTGCAGAACAAGTTCTTATGCTCACCTGTTATTATAACTGGCACTGAAAAGCATGGTCTTTACTGAGTCAGATTAATTTACATTTTAAGCAGCCATCTGTAGAAATCGTCGGAATACCTCATTGTTATTACAAGGATTAGAGGGAGGGAGGGTTGAAGGAAGGAAGGAAGGAAGGAAGGAAGGAAGGAAGGAAGGAAGGAAGGAAGGAAGGAAGGAAGATTTTGTGACTTTGGTTTCTGGGTTTATTCTTAATGCTTCAATTGAATGCATTTACTATAAACAAATTATTTTCCGCCTTGGTTATTTTCAAGACTCTTCTTTAATTCAGACTCCCTATGTATGCTGTTTAGAAGCTTGGAAGATGGAACATTCACTTCTCAAAGACAAGTTATGCAGCACTACACATAGGCCAATCTGCCCATTATTAGCTCTGCAGATGGATGTATCCTAACTATTACGGTGTGATCCTCTTCAGAGTTCCAGTCATCTATGCTCTTCCCTAGGTTACTCCATTCAATTGTCTCTCTACTTGGATTTTCGTTTTTGTTTATCTGCTTGTTTGTTTGTCTTTTTGTTTTGTTTCCTTGCCTCAAGAGTCAGCTAGTATCATACGGCTATTGAGCAGAGGATTTGTTTGCCCTGCCAAATCTTCCTTTTTCTAAAGGCCTTTTTCCCCCTTTTTCTGGAAGCATTAGTTTCCACCAAGCATGCAAACATCTCCAGTCTTTGCTTCTCAATAAACCCATTGTGATTACATAACTCCATAACTCTGTGCCTTTATAGGAAATATTTCCCATTATTTGTTTCCTAGCTAAGAGATGGTTTTCCTGACACAGAAATGAAATTAGAAATCAGTGGTAAAAATTTCATGCTTTTTTTTTGTATGTGTGTGTGTGTGTATCAATTTTGGGGGGAAAGTGAGTTTCTGAAAATGTTTTTGTGTGCTTGCAGGAAAAATCTGTTTCTCATACAAAACATACATCTTGTTGCGAAAAATACACTATTTCCAGATAGTGATATGTTTTGTGTCTGCAAGATTGTTGCAGGGGGGAGTATAAAAAATCTTGCAATTTTTCACAAAAAAATGGCTATCTGAAAATCATGTTTTTGCACTTTTTGACGCACAGCATCCATCATATTAATGCCAAAACAAACTATGCTTATTCATGTTTGGAATAATCTCTCCAAATATTTCTGGATCTACACATTCTGGATGAGAACTGTGCAGAAATTTGCTTTCTCTCACAGCAGAGAGGAAACTGTAGAAAATATTCATCCTTGTTTGTCTGGATGAAATATTTGAATACTTATGTACCAAGTTATTAATACAGAAATACTCAGTAGTTAGGAGACACATCGTCAATGTATCTACAATGAAAGATAAAGAAAAATGTATAGGAGCATTTCACATCAGACTTTCCTCTTGAAACAGGTTTTCTAAAGGACATTTGACTCTGTAAGCAGTACACTGATTTTCTAAGAAAAAAATTTACTGACAACTAAATAGCAGGTTCCTAAATTATAGTTTTAAATTTCTACTGCTATAAAAAAATGGATGCATCCTGTTGATTTTAGTCACTAGCAACAGTGAAAGTATAGCTACAAATGCAGAAATATCTGAAATGAAAAACATGTTCATCTAGTTTTGCAAATTCATTGAGTTTCCAAAGTAAAGCAGGTTGCTGAGTGCATGGAGTCTTATTCATTCTTAAATAGTGTTTCAGGCTGTAATTCCATCCAAGTGAGATGAAAAACTGGTGCCAGCACACCAGTGTGTGACAGACCACAAAACCACCTTTTAATATGATTATGTTCTATCTTTCTTTGGATCTCCATTCGCCACTCTGTTATGAAATTTCTTTCACAGCTTTGGAAAGCATAATAAACATTGGTTTGGCATACAAAGTGATTCTTACAATGGAAAGGAAGGAAATAATTTGGTTTTAGGAAGGAGGATTATATGTAGCTTTTTTGTGGTACAGTTTTGTTTTTGCAGACTTTATCCACCCAACCAACAAGATTAATCATAACATGCTATGGACATACTTTTGGTTATAAGAAAATTTTGTGTAGTCATCATATATGCATATTGCTTACTGGATGTAGCCTATCTTCCAAGGGTGAATGACACCATCATGTGACACATATAGAACTTTAAATATTTGGCAGAATTGGATGAAAAGAGTAACATTACTTTTTTTTGACAGGAAGTAAATATGTATACATCCTTCTTATCCTTTCTTCATATCTAAGCCAAGGCTATCACACTAACTTTATATTGAGAATAAATTTGAGATTGTGTGTCAAGCACAAAACTGTTGATATGAAATGTGTGGTCATCTGGATGGTTTTGTACTACAGTGTTCATAATTTATCTCCATCATCTGGGACTTGCCATCCAGCCATGTATGAAGGCTAGATGTCCTGTTCCTTCACATTAAACTCTCCTTGCTGGCTAGAAAAAGAAAAAAAAAGTCTTCAAAGGCCCTTTCCACACCTTATCTTTCTGCAAAGAAGTCAGTGGGGATCCTGGCATCAGCTCTGCCAGGAGGGGAGCACAACAAGAGTACTCTCCTCCACACTGGTTAGCTCCATGGTGAAGAAATCATCATGCCACACCTCTTCCTTCTGCAGAGCAGCTGGGTAATTTCCCAGGCTGCACTAGGGCAGGAAGCACAGCCATTGCACTTTCTGGGCTTCCACAGGACAGGTAAATCCATGATTGTGGGTCATTGATGGGGAAAAACCGTCAATAATTTAATCCATGATTGCACCATAACAACGGCATGCAGAAGTGTTGTCACGGTCCGATCCTTCTCCTGTCCCCATGGTGGGTTGGGAGGGTGGTGCAAAAAGGGCCTGAGTCTCAAGAACCACACACTTAAGCTTGGAAAGTAGATCTGATCCAATTTTAGAGCCTCAAGAGTGGCCTACTTAACCTTGCAAAGAAGGGACATGCCAATTCAAATATTTTTTACAACTAAGAAGCCTAAGAACCTAAGTAAATTATTCACTCAGCATCTTTTTGGGAAAAGCATTTCAGGGTCTTAGTAGATTACATCTAAAGATGAATCAACAGTGTAATGTGGTGGACAAAAAAATAATAAAAAAAAGGCAATGCAATTCTATGGGGCATCAACTGGACTGCAATGTCCAGACTGAATGAAATATTGTAGTTCTACTTTGGTCAGACCTCAACTGGAATATTATATCTGATTCTGGGCACCACAGTTCAAGATGCATATTGACATACTGCAACATGTCTACAGAAGGCAACCAAAATGTTAAAAGTTCTGGGGGGGGAACTCATGAGGAACAGCTTAAGGTGTTGCTTATGTTTACCTTAGAGAAGAGAATACTGAGAGATGTCATGATATTTGTCTTTAAATGTCTGAAGGCATGCATAGAAAAGGTGGAACAAACTTGTTTTCTTCTACTTCAGAGACTAGGGCATGAACCAATGGATTAAAATTTCAAGACAACAGATTCCACCGAAACATTAGAAGAAACTTCCTGATAGTAGGCACTCTTTGATATTGAAATTATTTTGGAAGATAGTGGGCACTCCTTCATTGGATATCTTTAAACAGAAGTCTGATGGTCACATCTCAGGAGTGTTTCAGTTGAGTATTCCTGCATGGCAGGGAGTTCAACTAGATGTGGTCTTTGAAATCCCTTCCAATTCTGTGATTCAACAGTTCTAACTATTTTTGCTAATGAATATATACCTTGATATAACTCAAAGGTGCAACTATTTGCTAATTTATTCCACCAAAATTTACCTTGATAGCTGCTCTTCATCCTATTAAATGGAAGTATGATCCTTCTTATTGTGAGTTAGTAGGGCCATTCTCATTCTTCCATTAAAAGCCATTTTATCTTCTGTTTTTATCTTCCCCTCAACTGTGAAGCATTGTCCTAAACCACAATAGAAATAAAATTAGATCTTCCATGCAGCATTGAAATTGTGAACATGTATGTATTTCAATCAAAAAAATAATTCATATAAACAAATTCGTCATATACAGTGCACTGCCCCAAGAATGTCATAGTGGAAATGTGTCCCAGTGCACTAAAATCTGGGATTGTAGCCTAAATTATCTTGAGAAGATTCCTAAACTCACACAGAGATTAATTCAGTAAATGTGTGGGTTATTCTACAATGTACAACTATGTAATCTGTATTGCACAGTACTTATAACAATGCTAACAACAATGTGTTTATTATTTCTTATAAACTGTCTAATACTGTCTAATACTAATAGGTCCTATGCAGAATTTTACATATACTTCAAGGTTTAGCAAAATAGATCATTTGGACAGTGAGTCAATTGTCTAATAGGTGCAGAATAATTATTTAATGATCTAGATTCATCTTCTTCAGGAAAACTGGCAGAAACATGATGTGCTGTGCCCAAATTTCTTGTAATTTTTTTTCCAGGCACTAATGTTTAAAAGCATGGCTTGAGATTATTAAGCAGCTCAGACAGAAACAGGCATTATTATAGCAGTGATGGATAAATATGAATGAATTTTAAAGGAAAGGAAACAAAACAAGCTAGCTTTAGTGGAAGTAAATTGGGAGGACAAGTTGAAAATTTAAATCTGTACAACCAATAAACCCGATGCCTCAGAGGGGAGTTTAATTGCTATACATAAAATCTAATATGCTACAGACACAGGCAAGCTCACTTGGTATTTTCTACCTAATGGAAACACTGAACTAAGAGAAAATGATATAAATTGCAAAAGGATTCTAAGGCACTGACAAATAATTTTTCTTTACTGAGAAATATTAATAGGACAAATGTGTAAGACAAACATAAAGACAAAAGACATTACAGCCTTGCAGAAAGAATCTAATGATATCCTACATAGAAGGCAGTAATTTTAAAACACACACACACACACATCAAAACCTTCTTCATAAGCTGGATGGTTTTCACTGAATTCAAGTTCTCTATACTGCTATGCTCCTTTATACGGTACGCGCAGATGAGCTGGTTCTGCTAAGGTAGTGCTGTTACGTTTATTCCTGAAGGCCTTATTTATGAAAAGCAATTATACTTATGCTTAGCTTTAAGCACATTCTTAAATGCTCTCCTGAACAGGGACGAGTAGGTGGAATTTTAAATGCATCTAAGTCATTTATGAGTGCAAGTCCCATTAACTTCCAATGCATTATCAATCCATAGGTGTGTTAAATGCTTTTGCAAATCTTCATTCCCTTACTTACCAGAAGGTCTAGGGGAAGAGTTTTCAGAATCATATTCAAACTCTATAATCCTAAATAGAGCCATGGTTTCAGTGAGCTTTAGTACAAAGCAAAGCTTGGGAATAATGTATAACAAGTAACAGTATTACCTGGAAGATGTTACTTTTTTGGGACGGGTAATGAGGGCTATGTCCAGGGTCATAGGCAGTTTGCCTCTCACTATCACTTGCTGGGGGATATGAAGGCCTTTGTCCTTCTTGGAGACACCTTTCATGCACACGGTTGGTTACTGTGTGAAGTCAGTGTGGTACTAAATAGGTCTTTGATCTGATCCAGCAGTGTTCTTCCTATGTTCTTATGTTGATCCCGAATTTTAAAAAAAAAATTAAGTAAAGGAATAATATATAGATTTTATGTTGTCTGACAAGAAGCATCATTTGAGAGATCAATAACAATGATTTCATTTGAAAAATCATGTGGACTGAAAACTTCTTAGTAATAAACTTTGAAGGTCCTTAACAGTTCCATTTTTTCCCTTCTATAATGAGCACTTGAGTGATAAATATATGCCCTTCTCCAGTGAAGCTGAATTATTTTTATTTTTATTTTAAAATGGATCCATGGAATTTTCAAACATTCTCCATGATGGTATTTCTTGCTTTATTTTAGGCCCTTATGAATCTGTCTGCTCTATAAATCCTGGTCCATGCTTTGTAAATAACCTATGAATATAAATCACTATAATAGTGTGCACATAATCACACAGTAAATGTGTGCAGTGTCCTGTAACAAGTACAGAAATAATGTACTCTTCTGTTTTCTTATACTGCTTATACTTCTGATATATATTGTGCGTTTGTGTGTGTGTAAGAATGTGGTGTTTTGCAAATTTTCATTCCCTTACTAACCAGAAGGTCTAGGGGAAGAGTTTTCAGAATCATATTCAAACTCTATAATCCAAAATAGAGCCATATTAAAAAAAAACATCTTCTTCATGACTGGAGCCCAACATTGAAGTAAGAATCATTGAATTTCTTTTCTATGTAGTTCAACTGGATCTCACAGATACTGTATCTCTCTAGAAAGATAGGTTCTTCCTTAGATTCTGATGGAGTGGAATGGTCTATGTATCCACAGACATTCACCATACCATAGATAGCAATGGTAATGCCATGCATACTGGACTTCAGACCAGAGCCAACCATAGCCATTGCTCTGGAACTATAATGTAACTCCTGCTAACTTCATTTGTTCTTTCTTTTTTTCAGCAAACCTGGCTTGTAGTCTTGTGCATTCCACATGTCATATTGCATTCGCTTCTGTTAGTTTTAAGCCAATTTCCTTAAACAGCTTGTGGAAATAGAATTCCACACATAGATGGATCTGAAAATTGGTTATCTTATTAACATCTCTGGACTTTCAGCTGGACTCTGACATAGGCTATTCTTTCCTTCAGAAACCTAAATGCTTGAAATTGGTTAGGAAATGAAGAAAGTGTGCTGATAATTGAGGCTATCATTCATTCAATGGAATGTTGAGATGATCATAACCTGGTACTTCTGTTCCAAAATGGTTTGGCAGAGCTAGGAATAGATCCATTCCACTCTCGATAATAAATGGTACAGAAATGGTAATTAGCCCTTACTAGGAAAATTCACAATGATCTGAGAAATAATAGGCAACATTCTGCTGATTTTTATTTTCTAGAATAAAGCTATATTGTACAAATATTGCATGTTTTCTACAACTCTGAATAACACTTTTCCTTCCCCCTCCCACTGTTAGCTATCCTTTGCTCATGTAATAAATCAGTTTCCCTCTGCTTTTTTTAATGACAAAACTGCATCAACCTTCCTATAGAGGCTGCTTGACCTGCTTAATTTTGTCCTTTAGTTAATCCATCTGGAAATGAATTGAGGGTTGCTAATAACGTCTTTCCCTAGTTAATTGTCATGCTTCATGAACAGCCTGTATATTATTAATACTGTGATAATAGCAATGACTGATTTGTTATACAGAACCATATTTAAATTCTTTGCAAGTTTGAACTATCTACAGGTATTCACAATAGTTGTGTTCTTCAAGCGGTTCAAAGGACAACTTTTTTCACAATGAGTTCATGGTCTCCTTTCTTGGAAACTGTAAACTATCCTATTTATAAAAAGAACCCATCTTTTTTAGACTTCTCACAATATTTTAGTCAGATTTATCATATATGTCCCTGTTTGTAACGTTAATCTACAACAGGTTGAGAACTAGCATAGTTTAGTGGCTTCAGTGTTTGACTAGGACTTCAGGAGCTCAGTGTATGAATCTCTTCTTTTTTTTTTTATAGTAATTTTTTATTAATTATATAACTAGAAAACAAAAGCAAAAAATTAAACACCATGTGTTATACATAATAGTGAAAAAAAATTTTTTTCCCTTTAAACAACATAAACTTACTTTTTTTTTCTCTTTTACACTTGAAATCATAACCTTATTCAGCTTATTCCATATCATACAGCTTATACATTTTTGTTACCTATCTTTAATTCTTATTTTCATTATATTCATTTTTAATATTATAGTTTCATTCTTAATTCTATATTTTCGGCTTCCATTTAACCTATTACTATTATTAATTATAATCTTATTACTTCAAAGCCAGTTAACTTTTAACTTTTTTTTTTTCCTTTTAAAAATTAAACATTACATATCCAATTTCATCAATAGATCACAAGTTTAACACACACGCGTAATATAAAATAAAAATAAAAAATACAAAACCAAACCAAACAATATATATATATATATATATATATATATACACCCACCCCCCAGAGCCAACTTTTTATTTAATCCACTTTCCAAAATTGCCATTCTTCTTGTAATAGGGTAGCTTTACCATCTCTTATCAAAGCTTTTTCCAAAAATATTTTCCAAATTTCCTCAAAATCATTCCCTTTTGTTAAACCTTTCATAAATCTAATTCTACATGTTAATTTATCATTAATTGCAATTTTCCACACTTCTTTATACCATTCCTCTATTTGAAATTTTTCATTTGTTTTCCATTTTTTTGCTATTATTAATCTCGCTGCAATTAACAAATTTGTTATTAATTCTTTTCTTACCTGAGTACACTCAACCTTATTATATATAGACAACAGCGCTATACTTGAACATACTGGTATTACTACTCCTGTAATCTCTTTTATCTCTTTAAAAACCTTTTGCCAAAATTCCATTATCTTTTTACAATTCCACTACATATGCATATATGTACCAATTTCTTGACATCCTCTCCAGCATAATCTTGTATATTTCTCATCTATTTGATTTAATTTCACTGGAGTCAAATACCATTTCCAAACTATTTTATAATAATTCTCTTTTATTCTTATTGATAATTTTTTTAAATGACGTTGTTTCCAGATTTTTCTCCATTCTTGTATATCTATATTTTGTGCTGTCTCTTCCTCCCAGATTTTTCTAAGATAATCCTCTTCTTGTTCTTTTGCTAATATTTTATATATTTCACTTGTTGTACCTTTTAGTATTTCATTTTCTTGCATATTTTCTCTTTGAATAATAATTTGTTCAAATTTAGTATGTTCTTTAAAATCCTTAACATATCTTTTCATACTCTTTGTCCATTGCTCTAGTTGTATGTAATTTAACCAGGATATTTTAGTTTCCTGCAATCTCTTTTTCATTCTATCTTTATTTATCATTATTTTCACCCAATCTTTTAATCTATATATTTTTTGTTTTTTTATTTCTTTCTCTATTATTTCTCTCAAATTCATTGGAAATTTTTCCATCATTACTATCGGAGTTAATGTTGATATATTCGGTATCAATTTTCTTTTGTTTTTCTTCCATATTTCTATTATATTTTTTATAAAAGGATTTTCTATCTTTTCTATTTCTTTCTTTGAAAAATTCCTAAAAAATATATTTTCTAATTTCATCTCAATATTCTTATCTTCTGTCACAAACCAATCTAAATCACCCTTTCCTGAAACTCCATCTATAATATATCTCAATTGATTTGCATAATAATACCATTTTAAATTTGGAAGTTCCAAGCCACCTTCTTTTTGACTTTTATACCAATATTTCTTGTTAATCCTCGGTTTCTTATTACCATTACAAAAATTATTTAATATCTTTTGGCACTCCTTTAATTCTTCCTCTGATACTTTTATTGGTAACATTCTAAACAAAAAATTTATTTTAGGTAATATTTTCATTTTTACCACTGCTATTCTACCAAACCACGATAGCTTTATATTTTTGTAATCCTCTAATTTCCGTTTAATTTCTAATCTTAATTTCTTAAAAAATTTTTCCTGAAGTCCTTGTAAATTTTTTGGTGTGAATCTCTTCTTGGCCATGAAAACCCACTGTGTTACTGGATGAAAAAGTCACACTCTTTCAGCCTCAGAGGAAGGGAATGACAAATCTTCTCAGAACAAATCTTGTCAAGGAAACTCCATGGTAGAGTTGTTGTTGTTGTTGCTGTTTGCATTCAAGTCATTTCTGACTTATGTTTACACTAAGACAAATCTATCATGGGATTTTGAGAGGCTGAGAGTGTGTGACACACCCAAGATCACCCAGGGTTTCCATGGCCAAGCAGAGAGTCAAACCCTGGTCTCCAAGGTCATAGTCCAGTACTCAAACCACAGCATCATGCTTGATCTAGCTTGCTCTTAGGGTTACTGTAAGTCATAAATGAATTGAAGTCACGCAAGAGCAAATGTCAAGAATCTGGGGGGGGGCGGAGGAGGGGGTCAGCTATTCATGAGCTGCACACAGTTTCCCCAGCACCTTCTTTTTCCTGTTTTTTGTTTTTTATTTTATTTTAACTAGGGGTGTGGAAGTATTTCTGGAAAAAAAAAAAGGATGTACTAATAGATAGAGAACTGGAAATCCCAGAGGTTCTCAAAAACAGTCTTGGAAGACTGTAAACAATCCTTAGTCTGTCCTTTCCCCACCCTTGATATAGGTAAACATTAAAAATAGAGAAATACTGGGGAAAATATTGTGAGAAGCCAAAAGGATATGGGGGAAATTCAGACACATTGTTCCTTCTTTCTCCCAGGCTGTTTCAGACCCAGGAGAGGCCTTTGTTGAATCAGGAAGTAAACTGGTTCTGTTTTGATTCTTCATTAAATAGAGGCCTAAACAGCCTAGGGAATCCCAAAGAATGTATTGAAATTGCTCCCAAATTACCTCAGAATGTTTTGTTTAGGAAAGGAAGGGAGGAAGGGAGAAAGGGTAAGTCTGGCTGGGAAGCAACATGTTCCCTGAAGTTGCCCACCCTTAGTTGCCCACCCCTATTCAAAATCCTGCTGTACTGGGAACTATTTCCTGTGGTGCAATAGTGAAGCAGTTGGTATTCTGCCTACAGACCACATTTCCTAGAAGAAGAATATGATTATAAGCTTGTTCCTGATTGCGTAGAACATTTACTTCTAGCAGTGCCCACACTATAAATGATACTGTTAAGTATCATTTCTGAAATTTTTACAACATTTGTGATATAAAAGTGACACTGTTACTCCAAAACAAGAGTGACTCAGTCATCCACTGTGATGCCTGTGCCTCCATGAAACAGTGGGGAATATTATTAGCTCAAAAAGGGAGACTGGTGAGAGAGGGGGGAACCCAACAGGATCTTTTACACCTATGTATACTGGTACTAACACAGGAACATCAGCCAGAGATTCAATGAACACTTGTTTTGTTGAAGGAATTAAAAATCACATGCACTCAAGAGGAGGAAAAGTTTGGATAGCAAGAGTTTAGGGCAATATAGGTAATATTTGCCTATCCAGAAGTGAAGAGATGAAGTGATGTGGCTCAGACCAAGGGTCCAAGAATGGTACAGAATGGGAATCAGAGTGGCAGAGTGACGGCCAGAATGCAAAAGTACTATGAGCTACCTGACTCAGAGCAAGAGTTTAAATACTATTTTTCCACCCTTGGGGGAAGGTGTTAATGACTTTCTGGCAGAGTAGACAATAGGGTCTGCAGAGTAGACAATGGAGTCCAGAAAGAGCTAACGGTCTTAGCATTAGGTGACAAAGGACTGATAAGACTCGTGAGAGTTTTGGTGGGAGGTTTTTAAGCAGATGCTGGATGGCCATCTGTTGGGAATGCTTTGATGGGTGTTCCTGCATAGCAGGAGGTTGGACTCAATGGCCCCTGGGTTCTCTTCCAACTCTATGATTCTATGATTCTATGAGTTCTTGGTGGTGAAGATAATCAGTCATTCCATGGAAACAGTTTCAGGTGCTATTGTTTCTAAAGGTCAAGTCATTGAGAGGCATTTGCAAGTCCATTGTCACTGGAGCTTCCCTGACTATGACCTAGCCGTTCCCTGAGTTCCCAATCTGACCGAAGCCCTTTCCACACCATAGCCTATTAGCATGTTCTTCGGTTACAATCCCAGCACTACCATTCGCATGTTGGTAGCTGGCTAGAAACACTCTCTTCCACACCCTTCTGCCTTAAGCAGATGAGTTGTAGTACTGCCACTGGTGTTCCTTCCACACTACAGTCTCCTTGGCCACTTCCTTTCCCTGTCTTCACCCACCCCACCACCCTGATTGTTTTTTGTTTGTTTTTTTTTTGAGGGGGGAGCCATACTAGCACAGCAATGGTATAATGGTATGACATGCCAGTACACTATTGCACTTTTCCATTATAATGCTTAAAAATGTATTTTAAACAATTGAAAATTATACCTCAAAGGAGAAATTTTAAATAAACATGGAGGGTTGATAGATTTTGAAGTTACCACACTGTGAGAGTAGCTGAAGGAGGGACAAACTGAGCATGCCCACACCCCGCCCATTTCTGGATCTGGAGGGACAGGAAATGCTACCAAGCACTAATACTGTACCACACTGAGCTGGCTGACACGATTGAAGTGCTAAAGGAGGCTCTTAATGGATTTTTTCTAAAAATTGTTTAAGGCAGTTTTGTAGCACTTGGGAATAGGATAGCAGCTGGATAGCAAAGACATCGTGTAGTAGCACAACTCCTAGACTGGAAACAACCCAGTGCTGTTGCAGGTTAGTGATGTCCTGTGGAAATAGCCGTAGTTTTGCAATGCACATGGACAGCCAGTTCCTCTTTGCCAGCCAGCTTCTCAGCCATAGCAGGATATAATTTATATATCATGCCAATTAATATTTGCCAATAAAACCATATCATGGAATGGGGGTGTATTGATACCAATAACAGTAAACAGATGCAGAAAACAATGTTGAAGACCAATCCATTCAAACATACATACATACTTTTCACAGAAACCAACTGGACTTTTTTAAAAAAGTGATTATATCTAGCAGATCAGAAAACTCATCTAAAATATCAGTATGTGATCCTAACCTGTATAGAAATGCTGTTCCAAATTCAAGAACAATGGAACAAACTCGGTGGTGTTTTCTAAAGTTGATGCATGAGCAATCCAGACAAAGAATTTTTGTTTGCAATAGCTGTGTACAGTGATATTGTAAAAAGGCCAACTTTCCAGAAAGCAGTCTGGAAAAATCTATATGTAACTTGACAATATTGACTGCTCTAGTTTCTCCATCCGTGTTCTCACCTACATACAGAAAATATCAATTCATATTTATAGACAAAAGAAACCTTTAAAAATGCATCTTGTGTATCATGTACTAGAGGAAGATATTCCCTTCTCTGGCTTGATAGAGAATTATGACATGACAATCAGGGAGAGAAAATTTTAACTAGATTAATGTGTAATAAGTACTCACTGGAGACATTTTTGTCTTTGGTAATCATGTGCGTTTGTGTGTATGTGCATGTGTGCATGCATGCACATGTATAGCCTTATACTTTTGATTTCTCTTTATCCCTGTAATGTAAAATATTGTTTGCAGTTTCTGCTGCAGTTGTTTCAAAGGATCAGAATAATCTGTTTCTATCTTATTGAGAAACTGATGTCAAGAAGGATGAGCATGTGTGGAGTGTGCTTATTTGAAAGCTTAAATGTAGCTCCCTTCAGTGGTCCCTTTATCTTGGTTTTTCTCACTATGATTTTCAGTTTGGCTGTTGCTCATTTATTTCATATAAACTAACTGAAGGTTGGTTCAGATAATTGCACAGTGTTTTACTCAAGAAATGAAAATCTTAGGAAAAAATGGCAGGCATGAGGAGAGATGTAGCAAAAACAGTCAAAGGATATAAGCCTGACCAAATAGTATCAATAAGACTTCAGGGAATGTGGATCCAGACCTGTGCTACATGATGTGCTGTGCAGCAGGATCCACTTTTGCTATCCTCCAATGCAGGAGAGACCAGTGATGACTGTCTCAGGTATAGTTGGGATGCCAAGCATGAGGAGGGGGAAGGTAGAGGATTCATAAGCTCTCTCTGACCCCCTTTGCTCCTGCTTTGGACAACACTTTACTTGAAGTGGACAACAGAGGACACCACACTTTTGACCAGCTGGTGGTTTTTCCTGCTGCCTTATGGTTTGAGTGGGGCAGGGCATGATCAGGCAACTGGCTATCAGACTGCCATTATAGCTGTGTGATCTGGCTGTGAGAAATTAGGCTAGGGAGTGTTGACACGAACAGATTTTTGGTGGGGAGCTTGTTGACACCTCATTTTATCCCCACATCTAATTTGCTAGTCCACTTCTGCCTCAACACATTCCAGCAAGCCCAACTTGCTATCTGGATCTTGACAGTTCTGTTAAGACTCATTGATTTTGAGACCCAATAGGGTCTGTATGGTGAGGATTGACTGGAAGGCCCAGCAGGCCTTTCTAGGTTATTTGTAGGTTATATAGGCCCCACTAGACCCTTTCACAGCCCAAGCAGGCCTCAAGTATGCCCTACTAGCCCCCTTTGCATCCCTAGTACTGGCCCTTCTAGGCTCCTTTGTAAGCATGTAGGCCCTACTAGACTCCTTTATAGGTTTGGTAGGCCATATTGGGCCCCTGTTGCAGGCCTTGTAAGCTAGGTCCCTTTGTAGGCCAGCTAGGCCTAGCTAGGCCCACTTGACAGGTCCATTGGGCCCACGAGGCTCCTTGTAGCATGATAGGCCAAGTTAGACCTAGTTTGGCCCGCTGATGGCCTGATAGGTCTGGTGAAGCCCCTGTAAGTCCTGATACTCCAGTTAGGCCATTTCCGCACTAGCCTGATATAGCGCAATGGTTCAGCCCCTCCCGAAACTGCAAACCCCAGGATTCCAGAGGATGTTGAAAGTGGAATCATCGCGCTATAACAGGCTAGTGCGGAAATGGCCTTAGTCTTGACAGGCCTGGCTAGGGCCCTGTAGAGCCTAATAGGCCCAGTTAGACCCTTTGAAGGTTCATAGGCCATGTTGGGCCCTTCTGAAGCCCCGATTATTCCTATTTGGTTCTCTTGCAGGCCTGGCAGACCCAGTCAGACCACTGTGGGCCTGATAAGACCAGTAAGTCCCTGCTTGGCCTGGCAAGATTCAGTTGGGACCTTATAGGTTCAGGCAGAATTATTTTAGGTTCCTTAAAGGTTGAATATGTTGGGGGAATGATGGGAGTTTCAATCCCCATGGAGACACAGTGAGAAGAAGGTTCTCAGCAAGCCAACAGCAGCAACCCTGCTCCCAAGAAGGATACTCACACGGAAAAGCTTTCTTCCAAACAGGAGGCACTTTATCTTAGCTTCAAGGTTCCGATATATACATGAACACAAAGCATAAAGCAGACTGACAAAAGCTTACGCCAGGCACCGGGTTTGGTCATCCGACAAAATGAACTGAATGTTGCTGCCTTATATACATATTTACAACCAATGAGCTACAGGGGTCTGCACAGCACCCTGTACCTTTATCACACCACTCCAATACCTGATGCAATGTCTTGCAATACACACTGCTGGAGTATGATGCAACGCCTTGCAGTGGTCTGGGCATTTTCCCGGGGTTCCATGCTTCGAATCCCTGACAGAATAATCCCAACACGGCTCCATTGCAGGCCTGATAGGCACAACATTGGTTGTTGCTCATTCATTTCATTCCATATAAACTAACTGAAGTTCAGTTAATTTTGAGTCAGACAATTACAGACATTTTGAGTTGGATAATTACACACTGTTTTATTCAGGAAATGAAATCTAAGAAGAAATGGGCTGGCATTAATGGTGAAGAGAAATGTAGCAAATGTGGTGAAATGATATAATGCAAAGTCTAACCAAATAATAATAATATTTCAGGGAAAATCCATCAATATAACCACAATCCAAGTTTATGTCACAACTACAGAAGAAAGAGGAGGAGGAGGGGGAGGGGGAGGAGGAGGAAGGGAGGATGAGGGGGAAAATTGAACAAATTTGTGATGGAGTCTAGGAGAAAAATTTGGCCTAGGCTCAAGAAATGAAGGAGGAGAGTGACTGACTGAATTCTGTGAGGTGATCAGCTTGTTTATCACAAAGACATTCTTCAAGTAATTCAAGAGGTGACTGTATACATGAACATCATCTGATGACCTGTATAGAATTCAACTAGATGGAGAAGCTCCATTCTCTCTGCAAAGAATAAGACCAGGAGCAGATTGCGGCACAGATCACGAACTGCCAAGGTCAAAAATTAATGAAAGTTATAGAACACTAAACCCACTATCATGCCAAAATACAGCTAGAAGAACATCCCTTTAGAAGTTAGTGTAAAAAAATAGATCTGCACTATTAAGCCTAATAAACCTAATTGACTGGGAGACAAAAGAATTAGGAACTGAAGCTTGGGACATTGTCAGGAAGGAATACGAAAAGACACTATCTGCAGCCAAAAGGAAATGTAAAAATGAATGACAAATGAAAGCAGTTAAGGACAGATGAGGAAGAATAGGCAAAGATGACAGAAACACAGCCTAACTCTGAACACAACTGCTCAATGACTTGTGCATAGGGATAAGGAAAAATACTATAATAATCAATGCAGAGAAATAGAAGAACAAGAGACTTCTTCCACAAGATCCAAGAAATCAAAGGGAAATTTAAATGAAGAATGGGGGTGCTCTATGATCAGCCGAGGAAAAGTTACAAAAACAAGTAGAAATAAAAAGATAATGGAAACAGTACACTGAAGAATTATATAAAGAAATGAAAGGATGAAAGATTCATTCAAGGAAGAACCATCTGAAGATGACCCTACTGTTATAGAAAGTGAAGTGAATTGAAATGGAGTGAAAGTGAAGTGGAGGGTGCAGTTAGAGAACTAGGGAGAAATATATTCCCAGGGAAAAAATGGCATATCAACAGCACTGCTTCAAGCTACCAAGACAGAATGTATTCAAGTTCTAACTAATATCTGTCAACAGATATGGAAAAAGAAGATTGGAAATATTCATATACATTTGAATTCCCAAGAAAAGAGATACTAGGAATTGCAGTAACCACAAGATCATTGCATTAATTTCCCACACAAGGAAAGTGATGCTCAAAATTTTACAAGAAAGACTTTTGCCATATATGGAGCAGCAAATGCCAAATGGGTTCAGGGAAGGAAAAGACACTGGGGATCATATTGCAAATATACATGGGATCATGGGATCCGTCAAAAAATTTCAGAAGAAAATCAACCTGTGCTTTATAGATTATAGCAAATGGATTGATTGTGTAGAACATGAAAAAACTATGGATCACTTTTAAAGAAATGGGTGTGCCACAACATTTGATTGCCCTGATGTGCAACCTGTTCTCAGGATAAGCTATCATGAGGATAGAATACAGAGAAACAGAATGGTTTAAAATTGGCAAAAGAATCATACAAGGTTGCATCTTATCTCCTTATCAATGTGTATGTGACATATCAACATATCTTATGTAATTTGACTCAGAGGAAGGAGGCATGAAAACTAGAGGAAGAAACATCAGCAATTTAAGATGTGCAGCTGACACCATACTACTAGTAGAAAATAGCAAAGGCTTGTAAATATTACTGAGGAAAGTCAAAGAAAAAAGTGGAAAGGTAAGTTTAGAGTCAAACAGTCAGAAAATAAAAATAATGACCACAGATGATTTACATAACTTTAAAGAAGATGATGAAGACATTGAAATAGTTCATGATTTTCTCTACCTTGGTTCAGTGTTTAATCAGAATGGAGTCTGCAGTCAAGAAATCCAAAAAAGACTACGACTCGGAAGGACAACTACGAAGGAACTAGATAAGATCTTGAAGTGTAAAGATACATTATTGAATACTGAAGTTAAGGTTGTTCATGTCATCATATTTCCTTTGTACAATTGTGAAAGTTGGACAGTGAAGACAGCTGATACAAAATCAAAACATTCAAAATGTGGTGTTGGAAGAGGATTCTATGCATACCGTGAACTGCTAAAAAGACCAATAAATGGGTCCCAGAGCAGATCAAGCCTAAACTCTCCCTAAAAGACAAGATGACTAAACCGAGAGTATCACACTTTGGCCATATCATGAGAAGACATGACTCGCTAGAAAAGACAATAATGCTTGGTAAGGTAGAAGGTAGTAGGAAAAGAGAAAGATTGTATTACAGATGGATAGGCTCAGTCAAGGAAGACACAGCCCCAAGATTGGAAGATCTGAAGTGTGGGATTTGAAGGTGTCTCATTCATAGGGTCACTGTAAGATGAAGTCAATTTGATGGTGGTCAACAACAAAATTGAAGGTGTATTTATATTAGCAAGCTATCAAGAACTGTTAAGGATTGTACAGCCACCTGCCATTGACTAACTTCTTCAAGCATTGGCCTATCCATTCCCCTGAACCTTACTTTCCTGGTGAGTCTCAAAAATAATTTTCCTATTGGTAAGAGGGTTGCAAAGAATAAGTCCATCCCCATTCTTGATGTGCTTTTTAGTAACATCTTCTGCTGTTAGAGTCAAGTCTGCCCTTTTATAAAGGAGTTTTGCATGCATATTTATAAATATATGATGTAGCCTGTTGCACACATGTCTAGTAAGAGAAGAATTGGGAAGGATTTTCTCCAAAGGTCATTATCTATGACATGTGGACCCTCTTGTGTCCTTTCAATATTTGGGAAGGTCCATTATCCAGGATGATGTGTGAACTTGTGCTACCATAAACCATCATTCATTTTTAAAGCAGAGCTTGCATATCAACATCTGGGCTCCACTTTTAGCCTTGAGACATTAAAAATGGTTAAATAGGAAATATTAAATGCTCAAACAGTCACTTTTTTTGCCTTGCACATGGCATGTCTTCAGAGATCAATAGACAGAGGAACTCATCTCTTTAATGCTCTTTTTCGCAGCCTAAAGTTTGGCAAGCTCTTCTTTATTTTATCCTGAAAGATTCCCACCCACCCACATCCATTAATAAATTATGGCTGGCTATTTGGACAGATGTTTCAGCCCTACCTTTGTCTGGTGTGAAAAGGTAAATGCCAACATTCTAAGATTTGCTACCAGTCTCCCCATACATATGTATCACAGATTATAATGCAGTACAGCTGTTCAGGGAATATTTCAAATATTCACTGTTTGGGCATTCCTTAAAAATAAATGCTGAAGGGGAGCAGAATTTCAGCTGGATAACATACCTGAAGTTAGTATCCAATGCAGTAAGGACACAAAAGATAAGATTGGAACATCTGTAGAATTTCTGCCCTTACTTTTGGTTTATTTTTCCAGCTAAGCTTTCAGATATTAAAAGTTCACCTTGAGACCCTTGATCCAAAATGATAAATGAACTCCTGAATTAGAAGAAGATGCTGCTATTATTTTAACCAGTGTACTAACTCAGGGTTAATCTGGGCGTTGTTCAGCTTATTGAAAGTGTTTTGAGGGAGCATATGGTTTCTATTGTGAAATCAAGTTTTAACTATGAACATTGATAATTACCCTTTGGACTTTAAACATTTATACGTGTCATGTTATGTTGGAGCATTTTTCATGGTCAATAGGTTGAAAGGTTATAAAGTTGAAAATGTATAAGTGGTGGGGCTCTTGCTGAGTAAAGAAAGTAATTTGTGTGATAAGAATAATTCTCTGCTGCTCTCTTTTGGAAGGAACCTGTAATAACAACAAGAATGCTTTCATTTTAGCAATAATACGGGTTCTACATCTCAAGAAGTCAAGACACAGTTTGTTTTTTTAAAGAAAGGCTGAGAATACATGCGTGTGAAGATGTGAGAATACATGCACATCTGTGTTTCTATCTATAAACCAGATATTTTTTAAAATGTTTGGGTTTTACTTCATGTATGGCAACAATATTGTGAGTACAACTTTTTTTTTATTTATCTGTCATAGAAGTTACTGTCATAACATATCACTTGCTAACATCACAAAAAACTGAAGTAAAACTTATTTCAATGATGATCCTTTCGATCTTTTGATCTGACAAAGCAGAGTTGGACAGTAAGTATCAAGGGCTATATGGTAAGTGGAAGCTGACTCATACTACTCTCTACAGCTAAAAACAGGAACCTCAATATCAGTTGGCAGAGGTTTTCCTTAATTACAATCTACTTACAGATTCTTAGCAATGTTGGTGATTACATCATGTGCCCATCAGCTAATTGCAATTATAAAAGAGATGAACTCATCTGGAATACAGCAATTATCTCCCAGCTTACTCTGAAGGCTATGTCTAATAATACCTTTTTGTACTTAGCTCCTAAGAAAACTCTATGAAATTCAGGGAGGTGCAATAAGTCCTGCTTGAAGGCACATACACACATGCAGACAGATAAAAAAAGAGAGAAAAGACTCCTTGAGGTAATCTAGGTGATCTAGATTCCAATACAGTTCTACTGTGGTTAAAAAAAAAATGGCTATTCTGATTTACAGATGGTAAATTGTGGAAATCACTGTAGTTATTTTTCAAAGAAGGAGAAGATTGGAAGGCAATGTGAGAACTGTTTATTCATCTTGTGGCCATTTTTTTAAAGTCAGATTTGGTTCTATCCACATACACAGCTTCCCTCAGTCGGGCACAATTTTCCAAGTAATTATAGATCTCTCCTGTGTCTATAAATGACAATATATATATTATTTTTTACAAGAGTGATGAGCTTGTAATGACATCTAGTGAGAAAAAATACAAAAACATTCTGGATTTAAACAACAACAACAAAACTAGAAAGGAGTTCAGACAAGCCTCTGTCATTGTTGCCAATCATCTCTTTCACTTGTTACTATTTCTGACTTTCCCATGGTGTGTTTTTGTCCCAAAAGGACAACTGAGTGCACAGCTTTGCGGACAATCCCACTAGAGATGTTCATGAAAAGTGTTTCTCAAACATTCAGCTTAAATAATTTTTGACAGTGCCTAAATCTGTTTATTTGTTCCATTTTGCTATCTGTGTCTTTTTGTTTCTCATATAGGTCTTATATTCCCTTTGGTAGGCAGCTTGAAGTGGTAGCTATGTCCCAACATTCAGAGAAAGATAACTGCTCTCAAGTCTGTGTATAAGTGCACATGAGGTTAAAAACACTGACCAAACAAAATCCTCAAATTATTCTTGTCTTTGAATTGCTGTGTATGAACGGACATGCCTATTTCTTTGAGAATATACAGAGACAAACATTATTATTATGCCATTATTATTATTATTATTATTATTATTATTATTATTATTATTATTATTACTACATTTCTGGATCTGTTGTGAGATAATACTTTCTTTAACAGAATACTAGAAATGTTGTAGACTACCCTGTTCTGAAGGACTCTGAGCCAGGAACATTTTGTTGCTGTTGTTAACTGCCATCAGGTCGACCTCAGCTTGTGATGACCCTATGGATGAGGGACTTCCAAGTCACCAGCCAAGTCATCAGCCATCCTGCTCAGGTCCTGCAGATTCAGAGATGCATCTTCTTTGATTGGGTCTCTCCATTGGTAATGTGATCTTCTTTTCCTATTGCCTTCTACCATCACATTCTAGTGAGTTATGTCTTTTCATGGAACATTACTTTGAAACAAAACAAAACAAAAAAACCATGATAGGCCTTACTTATTACTTTTCTGAAATAATGCATTAAATGTTAACTTCTTATTTAAAGAGTAGCATCCAAATAAGGCAGGAGACTTTATCCTGGCTTCAGGGGTTCATGAACTAGATACAAATGGTTGTTTTTTGTTTGATTTCCTTTGTGTTACTTTAAATTTCTTTCCCATCAGTATGAATTTTAAGAGAAGAATGTAATGTTTTTAGATGTTAACTGTAATTCTTTCATATGAGATTAGTTTATATGAAGGAAATCAAGTTCCAACAGAATAAAATAAATTGTCTGAAAAATATGTACTTTACTGGGGAAAGGATCCATAGCTATAATGAGATTTTCGAAGTCCATGACTCTCAAAAGGTTAAGAACTTCTGAAATATATTTTACAACAATAAACATGAAATGGAGGGGGTGACATGGTCCAAAAGGAACTCTAAATCCACATTTACATTACATCTTACATTACAGTGTTTTACATTACTCATTACAGGAAGGAAGTAATGATTTTATTAGCTATTGCATTATTCGGAGAAGGGCTGATGCTATGTCCCACTCGCCTACTCCCTCCAGACATGCTGCAGGGAATATTGTAACCAAATGTTATTTCCAAGCTCTGGATAGACTTCAGTTCATCTCAGCCCCAGGTAGGATGGCAATGATCAGAAACGATAGGAGTTTTAGTCTAGCAATATCTGGAAGGCACAATGTTGCCTTCCCCAGTCTCACAAAAGTTTGGTTGTCTTAGTAAAAACCTGAGACTTTTTTGAGTTCTGCTTTCTTTTCCAGTCACTCCATTAAAAATATCCATTACGTCTAAATCCTTGCTATGGAATATTATTTTGATCAACAATGCGCATAAAATATCATATGTTTAAAACAACCATAACAGACTATGCTAGACTTCAGAAGAATTATGGAATATTCTCCAGCCTTTTATCTGTGCGGATATATTTGTATATATATTTATACACCAGAGATACATTGGTAGTTTTTCTTTCTTTCCTTTTCCTTTTTTAAAGAGCTAAATAAATAGAAGCCTGCATTTGCAATACCATAACCCCTCTGGTAAGTGCATCACTTCCAAAATTATATTCTAGTGACAAATAATTTATTTTATTTCTGAAGTGTTCATGCTGTTTTCTACCACAGGCAGCCAAAGAATGCTTGCCTAGTTCAGGATCTTACAGCATGAAATAATGCTCTGAAAATACAGAACTACTGCTGAGAACTACCTCTGGGAGCATCTAAACATTACCATGAAAGGGTAGGATAGGAGCACTTCCCAGTGTTTTCTCAGTAAAACCACAAAAAAATGATCATTTGAACATATGCATGGCCTCCCAAGAATATGTGTCTGATGCACTACTACTGCATATGGCACCTTACTGGAGTTCAGTATTTGTTATGTAACATTTGCCTACAGTAAGCTGTTAATATGACTAGTTAGAGTGTTTCAGAAATAAATGCCCAAACCTGTTATATAACAGTAACAATCTTTTTTCTGACAATTACTCTGTATTACAGTATGAAAAAAAAAATCCACAAGAAATGCCAACACCTGATTTTTCATCAATGCAGTATAGTTGTCCCTCCACTTTCATGAGGACTTGGGGTACAGAACCTTTGTGAATGTGGAAAAACTGTGAATAACTCCGCTGCTTCCCCTCCCATTCAGTTCTGGGGCTATTCCCTTCCTGTTCCCATGTAAAAGGAAAGAAAATGGGAGTAAGGCTCACAAAGCCTTCCTTTCTCCTTCTGGAGCTCCCCCTGCTATTCCTGTTCATTTTGCCCCAGCGCTTAAAACTCACATGAGCCTTCCCCCAATTCCTTTCCACTTTCACTTGGCACAAGTTCTCCATACCAGGCCAAAGTGCATAGGAATGGCAGGGGGAGCTCTGGAGAAAGGAAAGAAAGGCTCGTGCGAGCTTTCCCGCAACCCCCATTCCCTTCTGTTTTGCATGGGAAAGGGAAAGAGGGAGCTCTAGAGGGGCAAAATGAAAGCTCATGTGAGCTTTCCCCCACCCCCCTTTCCCTTCTGTTTTGCCTCAGCACAAGTTCATTCATGGGAATGGGAGGAGGAGAATGGTGGGCAAATTGCGTGTATAGATGTATACAGACACATTCATACATACATAAATACTTACCTTTGCTTTAGCCACTCTAAATATCCTGATCAAAGTACTCCACACACTTTCCATCATCATTCATCTTAATTTGATACTTCTTTCACCATCCAGTGTTCAATAACAAGAAGGTTGACATAACTTAGTCAGCCCCATTCTACTACCCTCTCCACTTGCAAGAAACCCTAAACAAATGTTATTTTAAAAATCCTGCCTCCCTGTTCAAAGCTTAAAATCTCTGCAAACCTTCATAAAATATCCAGCTTCAGTTTAAGTGGCTTTGCAGGACAAACAGCTTTATTTTAGGAAAGCTTTAAGTCTCCATCCACCCCTTCTAACTTTTTGTGAATCTGGCACCCTCCTTAGTTGCTGCCACACTAACATCCTTCTCTGTGTACCCTCAGTACCCTCTGAGGTACTTTGCTGTATGGTCTTCTGGAGTGTTAATATAGAAAAGGACATCTTGCCCCTTTCTCCATCTTAGACTGCCATGACAGTCGCTGACAAATTTTGGTGACAACTGAGGTGACATCAGCAAAATTAGTGATTGCAGCAAATTCAGTGGCAGTGAAGTCTTCCAGTCCCAGGAGATTGCTGACTTCTCATAATCTCAATAGGATATCCAATCTCTGAAACAGAGGGTGTTCATGTGTGTACATTTCATAGGTTTTGATGTGTCCTGCTTAGACCTTGTGATAACTTGGAAAACAGAAATATCAAAAGCAGGTATGAATCTGAGGCATTCCACATTATGAGCACAACCAGCAGAAGCAAGAAATCTGTAATGGAACAGTGATTTATTTCTCTAGGTTAGACAAAGTGGTACTGCAGCTACAACCACAAAAAAGGCCTGAAAAAATATGGAAAGTCCACATGGTTTTATCTTTTAATGCACACTCATGTTAAATGTCTCTATAAACAGAATAACAGCAGAGAAGAGAAAGTGTTGGCTTTACTTTTGATGTGACTTTTTATCTGAAAGATTCAAAAACGGCATTCACTGCCATAAAGGTGTTATGTACTACATTCCGTTCTGCCACTTCAGTATACTATCATCTTGTCACTAGGGTTGAGGAATTTGGTTTTCATTAATGCTAATATGTACAGACTTGATAGGTATCTCCCAAATTAATGTGAAAACCAGAACAAAGCTCTTCACTGGATTTCACACTTCTCTGTATATCATGATGCAGTTTCCAGCTAAAAGGCATTCAAAAACATGAATATTGAGCTAACATAGATTTAGGAAGCAGTATTTTAAGACAAAATAGGTTAAATGTGTATAGAGTTATAGGCTGGATCCAGTCTTTGTTATATAGAGAGTAGACACATTGCTAATTCACAGAAGTTGTGTGAGTGATGACCATGAGCCTCCCTCATCTGCCAGATAGCTTTTCCGCAGGGCCACTGGCAGCAGGGCAGTAGAGATCTACCATCTTCCTCAGTGAACTGGCTTCTTCCCCCCGCCCACCCCAGATCCTGAACACTGTTTTTGCAGGCCTCTGGGAAACTGGCCAATCAGCAGCCAAGGTGTCTAGGCCCTCCTTGTGAAAATTCACTTTGGCCTTCCCAGAGGAAATATAAAGAGTTTCTCTCCAGTACTTCTCTAGCTGTCTGACTTTGAACACCATCTCATACACCCTATGTTTTCAGTTTGGGTGACTGCTTTGGTTGCTAGGGTTGCCATATCTCGGGTACAGGACTGGATCATCTTCTCCAGTCCTTAGAGTAAGAGTACTTCTTTAAAATATGTGAGTACATGCATTTCTCATTTGTTATACATGATGTTTTTATTTCAATAGCATAGTCTATGCAATTCTGATTGAAACTTTATCTATTGTGCTTAGTGACATCACCAGGGGGTATGCCTTATAAAGTAACATCACCAGGGTCTTCCTCCTGTGACATCACAAGGGGTTGTCATCCCTAGGTGTCAGATTTTGATCTTCAAATCTCAGGGCCTGGAATAGTCCTGACCTGGCAACCCTGCTGACTGCTATTCATTTAAATTGTTTGTTGTTCTTCACTGACTTCTTAAGCTATTTTTATGTCCACTCTGTGGTGTAGCCTGGGGCTAGATCTATTTCTAGAGGGAAGATAGCTGAATGCCCATCCTCCTTTACATGGGAGAGGAGCTGAGTCAAACATAGCTGAGAGGCTGTTCAACCTGCTTCACTTCCAAGTGGCATGAAATCCACTTGCCTATGTGAGACTTCTGCCCATGTGGATTCTAAAAATGTTACTTCATAGTTGACCACTAGCAGGCAAGTTTGGGGAGGGGGTTCAGATATATGGGAGAACAAGCAAGTTGTTTGATTCCTTACTACATGCTAATCCAAACCACTACAGCATGGAATTTAAAAAGTTGTGGTTTTGTTTTCCCCAGTTATGGAGTGGTTTTATACTTACCTCCCTATGTCCTCATCAAACTCTCAGGTTCACCCTCTCCATTGTACCTTTTCATTATACTGAGAGCATGTTCCTATAAATTCCCAAGTGGGACAGAAAACATTCCCTGCATTTTGTTTGCGTAAGCTGGTCGCATCCTAGTCTCTAAGTGCAACGTTTCATACAGATTGTTTTTTGGTAAGAATGCAGATTAATGTGAAAATACAGTGAACTTGCAAATGAACCTACATCAAAGCGATATCAGGCAAAAGATCCATCTATTCCTACTCATTACGAGGGTTGGTGGAGAAATTAATTTGATTTGCTTATTATTAATAATAAAACCCCAAACTAATTCACAGTTCCTGATCTAAGCAGAATTCAATTACCCTTTGGTTTTCACACATCTCTGAATTTCCTGATGTAGTTTTCCAATTCAAAAAGAAATCCATACCAATATGCAGAAATTAGTGTGCACACCAATGCGTATAGTAGGAAAACAGTGTGCAAAAAAAGACATCTATTGAGACAAATGTTGATATGTAATGGGGAAAATCCTGCACAAAAAATGCCTATTAATTTTCATGAGGTCTTTTTAAAAATGCAAAAATTGCCAAAGTTAACCAGACTCATTAATAATTCATTCCCCTGACTGTGGTGAGTGAGCATCATTTCCTTTCTTTCTTGGTGTTTGTACATTTGTATAAAAGTGTACATTTGTTTTGTGCGGTGTCTTTAAAAAGGAGTACTGGTCTTGGAAAAAAGCAGATTTGATTATGATCTGTTCTTCTTGGCATTTGGATTTCATGATTAATAACTCCTGTTCCTGGACCACTTGTCTTCATACAGATGCATTCAGAGCCCAAAAGCTACTAATTAGCCCAATGGTTTTCCTCAGATGGCTCTCAAGATATATTTTTGCACACTGTGAAGAAAGGTATTTTTAGCAAATATCAGCCACATAATTCCCCATAAGTTGTTCAGTATTTTTTTCTCCCTTTTGTATAACAGATGGCATAGTTATTTGATTTATGCATTCACCTTCATATGGCCCTGCTGACTGTCAGCCTTTTTTTACCTCACAATCTCTTTTCCTTAGCGCTCAAGATTCAACCTTTTTGGGGGAGTGAAATATTACTTTTTGTTGAAAATAGAACAGTGTGCAATTTTTGTGTTATTGAAATTGTGCATGGTCTGGTGACTGATTGTATTGTTCAGATCATATTCTCAGCCTGATATGCAGAGCTAATTACAGCCGCACAATTTCAACAGAACATGAGTCTTAACCAGGTGTATAGTATATTAAAGTGGCAGGGCCCAACGTAAGGACTTTAAATGGATCTATGTATCAAAACTGATGCCTTTAGCTACTTCTTTTCCCAGGACTGCTAAAATGTAATACAAAAAGGACAGTGGTTCTTTCTCACAAAATCACTCACATCCATCATGTGAAAAAGGAACTCAAAAACTGTTCTTCCCTAGAGGAAGCTTAGTGACATGTAGCTCTGCAGTATATTCATGCCAAGCAGTTTCCAAACTTGGGGTGAAATAGCATCGTAATACAGATTTCAAATTATTTAAAATGATATTTCAGACTGTCTTCCCAAGAAGTTATTTTTCTAGGCATTTCTTCCTAAATTGGCTTCTGAGGCTAGAACTATTTTTTTCCAAATCAGTTCTGTACATGTTATAAATCTAATGATGTCGATGGGCAAGGGGGTACAGGATCGCAGTGAAATTATGTTTTCACTCAATAGAAGCAATTCAATTCTACCATTGAAAATATGAATTTCAAACAAAATTTGTTGGGGTTTTTTTGTTTTGCTTTTTTTGCTTTTCTAAGTAGCTGAGAGGCAAGAACTACATTTTTGTTTTTCTTTTGTTATTGTTGTAGTTGCTGCTGTTTTGTTTTTGTACGGCTGAAGTCAAAGTGTAGAAAGGTTCACCAGTTTACTCTTCTCTAATACTGCTGTCATTTGTTAAAGAAAAAAAATCTGATGGTTATGTAAGATCATAATGTCACTGTCCATCTGCCTATCAATTAAACAGAATAGCCAGATAAATGTAACTTGGCATGAATAGGGAAGGGTGTGTGAGAGTGCTTATTGCCATGAAAATATGTTTAAAGTTTATAAATTAGAGAATTAGAAGTTATTTCACATGCCAGATGTGCTAACTTCACATCAGAAAAATGTTAGAATTTTTATACTGACTTCCTGAAAGCTCAAAGCAGAAACAGATTAGACACTCTTATTATATGATGATTCTTAGATCATTTTTTTTCCATTTCATGTTAAAAGATATGGAGCAATGGTAATATTTCATTACAAAGGATTTTTAAAAGGATCAATATTGGATGATTGGTACAAAAGCAGTGACACTATTAATGGAGATACGTAGGAAGTAGTGATATATTGAAGTCTTTTACTCCAAGGCCCTTTCCACACAACATTTGCCATGCGAAAGGGCACCTGGAGCGTCACATGATTGTGAGGAGCAATCTGCACAATGCAATCACAATCGCGCAATGCTCCAGGGTAGGGCAGGCACCAATCGCACACACTTTCATTTTTGGCTAGAAGCTGAAAATGGTGCACGATCACGCATTGCTCCTGGGCCCCACACGCACTTACCTGATGTGTGGAGCCTCCGGAGCTGCGCCGGTCGTGCTTTCTGCCCCAGCACAGCCTGGGAAACTCCCAGGCTGCACTGTGGAAGGAAGAGGCAGGGCTCTCGTGCAAGCAGGCAGCTTGTGCAGAGCCGAAGGACCCTGGACACAAGAGCCTCTCGCTGGAGGCTGCTTGTGCAATCCCCGCACCCCAGAGCCAGAAAAAGGTAAGGTGCAGAAAGGGCCCAAGTCTCTACCTTCAAGTCTCAAGTCAAATCGCAGATCTTTGCAAGATACTTTCAAGTCAAGTCTCAAGTCTGGGAGATAACTTTAACAGAAAAAAAGGAGGTGGTGATGAGATGTAGGGGGTATCAATGAGCATACAAGGGTCTGCAGTTTCAGAAATGGGCAATTGGATCCTTACTTCTCATTTCTAAAGCTGGAAGCTTTTTTGGAAGTGGGGACTAGAATCCTTCTTACTCTCCATTATTGAAGCTTCAAAAGCTTTAGAAGGAAGGCTCCCTCCTCCTCAAGCCCATTGCCTAACACATTTGCTGTTCTCTCTGAGAAATACATCCTGCACTCTATGGCAAGTCTTGCTGTCTTTTTTTAGTAAAAGTTTTAGAGGACTTCTTGAGTATCCAGTGGGGTCAGGCTGCCAAGCAGACCTCAACCCAGCCTCAGGCCCATTGCTTGATGCATTTGCTGTTCTCCTCAGAGAAATGCAGCCATGTTTTGTGCTTGAGACAGATTGCCATGTTGACCACTAGGCAAATAGAGGTGGAAGCATTTTTCAAAGTAGTTGTTACTGCAGGTTAGGCCTTCTCGGAGATAGCATAAAGATATCATTTTGATATCAATAATTTGGCTCTCTTCCACCACCCCTCTCCATGTGTTTGTGAGGCCCGCAGACAAGCACAGAACCAGGCTCGGCCGTCAAACGCTGCAATATCCCACACTATACAGGCAGGCCAGAAATAGCCAGATCACCACTTTAGGAGACCTCTCTGCAAACACCCTCATTATATATGCACACTGTTTACAAAAGAACTTCCTGCCCTGAGCAGGTAACTTGGCAAGCTGAATACTCAAGTGTCAAGCACTGAGCATTTGCATACTGTCTATCTCTTTGTCAATTCGGACCTAACTCAATCATGCTAAATTCTGACCTTTCCAAAGCTTTGTCTCGTGCCTGAAACTCATTGTTTTCCCCAAGTACGGAATAGTCTGCAGTTACATTTCTCCCTATAAAAAACCCTGATTCCGAGACCTTCCTCGGATTGCTCCAGACTTCCATCCAGCCTTGCTGCCGCTTTGCTTGGCGAGTTGTCCCCTCAGTCCCACGTACTGAGACTCCATACCAACGAACTCAATCTTCAGGACAGGTGTCGTATCACTCAATTCAACAATCCCTCTCAAAAATCCCTCTATGCCACTCCAAACTTTATTTCCTATAGTTACTTGTGTGAGTGTGTTGCATACACCGTTCGTCTGTATTTAATAAAAATCTCAATTATTCTTAAACTTTGGTGTGCTCCTTGGGTTGGCCTGACCCCGTAGACATAAAAGATTCCTCTGTGTTGCCCTGCCTCTCACATTGCTAACTTGTGCTCTAGCTAATATCCCCAAACTTAGTTAATTGAGAGTGCATATAGGTGTCCCTCCCAGGACTCCCAGTAAATAGGGTAACATAGTAAGGTTTCTGGATTAATGTGTTATGTTACTGAACCAAAGTCAGCAAATCAATCACTAAAAATATACAAGTCACAAATCGAACTGACTCAGTGTGTCATTTATTGCTCAGTCAAATCCAAGTTGAATCACTGAAGCGACTTGAGCCCAAGTCAATCAACTCAAGTCTACATCACTGCTAGGAAGTATGCTGAGTAAAAGATACCTAAAGCCCAAATAAAACATCAATACATGAATGTTGATAAGATTTACGAGGCAACACAGGAAAAGGTTTTAAATCTCAGCTTCTAAATAGCTTGAACATGTAATTTGCAAAAACTGATGATTTTTCTGTAATAAACTGCAATGAAATTTTCGCCAGTTGCATTGGCTAATAAGGATGGGAAGAATATTCAGAATATTCAACAAATAAAGAGGTGGGTACGATATATCATATGTGGTGGACATGCCCAAAGGTCAAGAAATATTGGACTGAGATACATAACAGGATTTGTGAAATAATGAAGCTACAATTTCCCATGATTCCTGAATTGTATTTGTTAAATATAACATATTTAGTAGACGGTATGAATATAAAGAAATATTGGAGAGTATTATTATATATGATAACAACTGCACGTATTGAATATGCTAAGGTATGGAAAACACAACAAATACCTACAATAGAACAATGGTGGGGAACCTTTATTGAAAATAAAAACGCTGACATAGTCTCTCAAAGATTGAAAGGGAAATCAGATGATGAAATTCAGAAAGAATGGCAAATTGTAGGTGATTGCTGGGTGACCTTTAATAGAAGTCTATAATTCATGGTAATATGTGGAAAAATTTCATTGTGATGATTACGGCAGATATCATGAAGCAGGAATATGGTAATGGAAATGCTATGTACTAACGTGTAAAATGGCTGAAAAATGCAGTACAATGATATAACAATGTTAAGAGATTTTGGAAATGAAGTCTAGATCAGTTTGGAAGATTCAAGAAATAATTCATGTGAAATAGCAATAATAAATGGTTGTTTTAATTGTGAAAAAAAATATTCAACAAATGGCTGAAACACATGTTTGCCAAGTGTTACAGAACCCACATGAGAAGAATCCTAGACTGATGAGCAACTTCCAAGTTCAGGAATAATTAACAAGTAATTTTGTACAGAAAATAACATTTCTGCACAGACAATGAAGTGGTTGGGGACTTAGTCTGCACAAAATTTGCACGTGGTTGTTTTGGAAAGAAAATCACATTTTCTGTACAAGGAAAATATTTCTGCACAAGAAATATTTTTTCTGTACAGAAAATTGTGCTTCCTGTGCAAAGAATGCACAGCCATATGTGAAATTATGCACAGAATAAGTCCTGAGTTGTGACTAATCTTTGAAAATTATACAGTTTTTGACTTTCTTTCAAACGAGAAAAAAAAAGTGTTACAGCTTCTTATTGGTTTCTTCAAGAAGAAAATTAGTGAGGAATTACATCCTGACTGACCAGATTCAATAGCTACATCGTGAGGATGATCGTGTTGCACCTGCTAGGTATTACGGATGAAGAACCTTAGGGGTAGGGAGAGGAAGCACTAACTAATTTGTCACTAACATGTTTGAATACACAGGGATTCAAAGTCAGACTGAAAGCCAAAGTCAGAGACATTAAAAACAATAAAAAGGGATTTTTTTAGATATGTCCGTAGCAAAAGGAAAAATAAGGAAATCATAGAATCATAGAATCATAGAAATTCAGAGTTGGAAGAGACCACACAGGCCATCCAGTCCAACCCCCTGCCATGCAGGAACACCCTCAAATCAATCCCGACAGATGGCCATCAAGCCTCTGCTTAAAAACCTCCAAGGAAGGAGCCTCCACTACACTCCGAGGCAGCACATTCCACTGCCGGACAGCCCTGACTGTCAGGAAGTTCTTCCTGAGGTTCAGGTGGAATCTCCTTTCCTGCAGCTTGAATCCATTGCTCCTTGTCCTGGTCTCTGGAGCAGCAGAAAACAAGTCCCCTCCTTCCTCTATGTGGCATCCCTTCAAATATTTAAACATGGCTATCATGTCCCCTCTTAACCTCCTCTTCTGCAGACTAAACATACCCAGCTCTCTAAGTCTATCCTCATAGGGCATGTCTTCCAGGCCTCTCACCATTTTGGTCGCCCTCCTCTGGACTTGCTCCAGCTTGTCAATATCCTTCTTGAATTGGGGTGCCCAGAACTGGACACAGTATTCAAGATGGGGTCTAACCAAAGCAGAGTAGAGTGGTACCAGTACCTCCCTTGATCTAGACACCATACTCCTATTGATGCAGCCGAGAATTGCATTGGCTTTCTTGGCTGCCGCATCACACTGCTGACTCATGTTCAGCTTGTGGTCTATGAAGACTCCTAGATCCCTTTCACACGTACTGCTATCCAGCCACGTGTCCCCCATCCTATATTTGTGGATTCCATTATTTCTGCCTAAGTGTAGGAAATGATAGGGTCGCTGCGTGTAGAAGATGGCCAATTACTAACAGGGGGAAGAGAGAAGGCAGAACTACTCAAGATCCTCTTTGCCTCAGTTTTCTCCCAAAAGGATAGAAGTACTCAACCTGGGGGGTGGGGAGCAAGTGAGGAAGTGGGGGGAAATGCAGCACAGAATAGATAGAGAAGTAGTACAGGAATATCTGGCTAAACTAGATGAATTCAAGTGTCCATGGCCGGATGAATTACATCCAAAGATATTAAAAGAACTGGCAGGAGTCATTTCTGATCCACTGGCAATAATCTTAGAGAACTCTTAGAGAACAACAGACTGGAGGAGGGCAAATGTCATCCTCATCTTCAAGAAGGGGAAAAAAGAAGACCCAAATAATTATTGCTCAATCAGCCTGACATCAATACCAGGAAAGATCCTAGAACAGATCATTAAACAGTCAGCTTGTAATTACTTTGAAAATAATGCCATAATCACTAAAAGTCAACACGGATCTTTCAGAACTAAGTCATGCCAGACTAATATCTCTTTTTACGATAGGGTTACAAGCTTGATAGATGAAGGGAGTGCTGTAGACGGGTCATATCTTGATTTCAGTAAGGCCTACTGTTAGGTGGATTTGTAATTGGTTGACCGACCGAACCCAAAGGGTGCTCACCAGTGGCTGCTTTTCATCCTGGAGAAAAGTGACTAATGGGGTGCCACAGGGTTCTATCCTGGGCCTAGTGCTATTCAACATCTTCATCAATGACTTGGATGAAGGAGTAGAGGGCATGCTGATCAAATTTGCAGACAACACCAAATTGGGAGGGGTTGCTAATACCCCAGAGGGAAGGATAAAGTTTCAAAATAACCTTGACAGACTGGAGAGCTGGGCCAAAGCTAACAAAATGAATTTCAACAGAGAGAAAGGTAAGGTCCTACACTTAAGCAAAAAAAAATGGAATGCACAAATATAGGATGGAGGACACATGGCTGGATGGCAGTATGTGTGAAAGGGATCTAGGAGTCTTGGTAGATTACAAGCTGAGCATGAATCCGCAATATGATGTGACAGCCAAGAAAACCAACGCGATTCTTGGATGCATCAATAGGAGTATGGTGTCTAGATCGAGGGAGGTAATGGTTCAACTCTATTCTGCTTTGGTTCGACCTCATCTGGAATACTGTGTCCAGTTCTGGGCACCTCAATTCAAGAAGGATATCGACAAGCTGGAACATGTCCAGAGGAGGGCAACCAAAATGGTGGAGGATCTGGAAGTCATGTCCTATGAAGAATGGGTTACGGAACTGTGTATGTTTAGTCTGCAGAAGAGAAGGTTAAGAGGGGACATAATAGCCATGTTTAAATATTTGAAGGGATGTCATGTCGAGGAGGGAGTGGGTTTGTTTTCCGCTACTCCAGGGACTAGGACAAGGGGCAATGGATTCAAGCTGCAGGAAAGGAGATTCCACCTGAACCTCAGGAAGAACTTCCTGATGGTCAGAGCTGTCCATCAGTGGAATATGCTGCCTTGGAGTGTAGTGGAGTCTCCTTCTTCAGAGGTTTTTAAGCAGAGGCTGGATGGCCATCTGTTGGGAAGGCTTTGATGTGTGTTCCTGCATGCAAGGGGGTTGAACTGGGTGGCTCTTGTGGTCTCTTCCAACTCTATGATTCTATGAAAAGCCAAAAGTTCAAAGTCCTGGCCCTAGACATGGAAATCTACTAAGTTTCAATATCTCCCATGCACTCTGTGTGTGTGTGTGTGTGTGTGTAAAGTCAAGTTCCTTCAATGAAGAAATCTGCATATTGCTAAATTAAGAAGAAGAAGAAATAGTGGTGGTGGTGGAGGAGGAGGAGGAGGAGGTGGTGTCTCTAAATCTAGACATTTTTACATGCAAAGTCTGTGCTCTGCTGCTAAGCTAGGGTTCTTTCCTTTGTTTATGGACAGCAGAATATTACTTCTTGGAGAAACACACACCATATCTCTTATCTTTCCAGTGAGACCAAGCCTATGTATAATTTCCTCTTTTAACCATGACTCACATGGTTGTCAAACAAACAACATCAACAATAATACCAATATATCAGAGAGTGCACTCATTTCCAGGAGAACATTTGAAGAGTTTTGTCTCATTGCACGACTTACCAGGTAATTTTGTTTTAAAGACAAGAATCTATCTTAAGAGAAAGTTCCAAATAAAACCAGCACAAAATCCAGTGCAGCACAGCTGTTCTGTTAAGACAAATGAGTAGAAATTTGTCATTTAATACTAAAAGGGTGCATTTTAAATTGAATATACTTTAATTTAATTTAATGGTCAGCCTATACGATTTCCTGGAGTACTTTCCTCTAAAGAAGGGCCTTTACATCTTTCCCATCCACCTACCCACCCACTCAACTTTTATTTAGTTGTTTAACTTATAGAAGAGTTTGATTTGTACACTAAAGCTCTGCTGATTGACCATGGATGTTAATGTCTTTCCTTTAATCCTCACTGCCTATTCACATTACTTTTGAAATGTGGATAGCTTCTCTTTCTGTTTACTCAGTTATCCAGCAAGCTGCAGTTTTGAGCTCTGCTTTCTTTTCCTCTTTTCTTTCTTTCTTTCTTTTTTAAAGGAGGTGGTTTTCAACCACTCTTATGTTTGTCATACATAGAAGTAGGAGACAATTTACAGTCACTAATACTGAGACTATGTGGGGATCCTATATTGACACATTTTCAAGGCGACATTGTATTCCATCGTGAATGCTGCCCTGAAATCAGTGTAGCTTGAACAACAGGAAAATTCAAGACTCCAGGAGGCCAGCCCAGCGGGATATCCATAAGCAACAACGCCTACTTATCAACAAGACAGGGGTTTAACAGGCTTGTTCCCGGCTGCGTCAAACAATGAGAGAGAATTTGAGAAAGCCAAAGCGGAGGAAATGAACACAAAAGATAACTCTAGGAAGAGATTCAGTTTAGCACATTGGGATCTTTGCCCTCCCCCACAAATCAAGAGCAATTTAAAGCAATAATGACTGATGGTTTTCCGCAGCTTTTCTGAGTTTTATCCTATTGCAGGGCATGGGTCTCTCACCTTTGTTTCCTTGCTTTGATTTCAGTGTTCTTTTTTATGATGTTCATTTTTTATGATGAAAGTGGTCTTGCCTAGAAGGGAGCAGAAGAGTATCTCTTCAAATAGTTCAAAGACACCTTTAACATCTTGGGAACAAAGGGAAATTATTGTACACATCAAGGGATTAGGAAGAAGTGTTTTTACAGATTTAAAATAAAACATAAACAGCTGTTCTGAGATGGATACAAGAAGAACAGTTGTTACCAACCCTTTCATAATCTCAGCACTAAGTCCATATTTGTCAATAACAAAAACAGCCTATTTTAAAACTGGAGGCAGGGTGGGCAAGAGAGATTGGGACCAGGAAAAACAATAGACATTATTGTGGACAAGGACGAAATAGGTGTTATGCTAACACTGTGGAGATATGGATTAGCATAGTAACACCAAATATTTTCTCTAATTAATAAAGACCAAGCACTAGACCAATGGATCATGGGAATCAGTACAGATATTAAGGGTTGTTAGAAACACAATGGTCTATAAAGATTTATAATGGATTAAGGTAATAATGAACCATATTTTAGTTCCAGTGGGGGACCTTGCTGGTTTACTGCTGCTGCTGAAACTTAAACCACAACTGATTTCCCCACAGTTGATTCTAAGTGGGGGGAGGAATGAACTGAATATGCAAAATCTTGTGCATTAGGTTGTTAGCAGAAAGAACATAGTCTAAAAACATCTTCAACTGTCCATTGCAATGCTCACCAGAGTGGGCATGCAAGCATGGGTGGCTACTAGGAAGGCCCTTCTCTCAATGAGATGGCTCATCCCAGTCCAAAAGAACTAGTCTACACACATTTACCGGCTTTCTAATATGATGGCTTTCAGCTAGCAGAAGTGTTAGTCCACGGGGATAAATAGAATCCCATAGACAGAGTAGTGGTTTTGAAGGAGGGGTAGGAGGATTGCTACAGATCTTAGAAAACTTACTTTTTGGACTACAGTTCCCAGAGTCTTCCAGCCAACTTGACAATTGACCATGTTGGCTGAGGATTCAAGGAGTTATAGTCCCTCAAAGTAACTTTTCCTTGTTCTTCAAATTCAAGACTACTGAACAGGAAGACTCAATGGGATCAATTAAGAACTAGACAGAATAAACCAAGCTAGTTTTCCTGATTTTTTTTAAAAAAGTATAATTTCTTTTCTGAGCCTAGTTTCAAATCTATAAACTTCATTAGATTACTGCACTACTATCGGGAAGAGATCTTTGTTTCTAAAACCCCACCCCTGCAGAATCCCAACATGCTTTCTTTATCACTGTTTCATATATCTGCTATGGCCTTATGAAACAGTAGCAGGAGAGCTGTTGGAGAACATCCCTTTCACCTCCTTTCTGCCTGTTTCCTGAAATGTTTGTGATCTCCCCCACTGCATGAAGTAAAGCACAAGTAGGCAACTTCAGTATAACAACAGGCAAATCTCCCTTGGACCCTCAGGCTGTACCATCACTCGTACTAAAAGTAGTTAGAAATCCACTTTTGTTTGTCTAAAACTTTTATTTTGAAGCAAAGCAATGTACTGGAGACTTGGAGAGTCTCCATTTTTGATGAACCTGTTTGGAGGACAGAGGCAACGAAGGAGATTTGGACTGTGGCCACGTGTTGCCCATCTGTGGAGTCAAGGATTCTAATCTTCTTTATGCCTTTCTACAACACAGACTGCTAAATCCCACAACATATTTTTCTGGAGGGGTGGATAAGAAAACACTCATCTCTAGATTTTTTTTCAATATATTTTTATGGGGAAAAAATAGGAAAAAAAATAGGAAAAAGTTTTAACATTTCACATACCCCACCAAAATAGACTCTTCTCTCTCTAGCATATACTAGCACACTTCTTATCCATTTCCCTCACTTTCCATGTAGCTTGTATCACAACAACCAAACTCACTAACAATGATAATACTAGAACAATGGTGGTCAGAAAAGAGCTCTCAAACAGAAATGAAATGATGTTCACTATAAAAGGTAGGCTTCTTTTTCTAAAAACCCAGTAGACAAAGTTTGTAATATTACTGATATTGTGCCAGTAAAACCAGTTAAATTGTACATTAACAGATTGCAGCTGTGAAAAGGACATGTGCATGCACAAGAGCTACCCATAACACCCACTTGAGCCTGGCTGTCTTAGGACATTTCCACCCTGCACTGTTATAGTGCCATTATTTCACTTTCAACATCTTGTGGAATTCTGGGTTTTGTGGTTTACTGAGGCCAAAGAGCTCTCTGGCTGAGAATTCTAAATGCCCATCCCTAAACTGCAAACCCCATGATTCCATAGGATGTTGAAAGTGGAAAAATAACATTATAACAGTGTAGGGCAGAAATGGCCTTAGAAAGGGAGGTATATGTACTTACAATATTATCTGTATTGTGTATTCCTTCCCCAAGAAAATCTTGTAAAATTCCTTGGGTTGCCATAAGTCAACAGGCAACTTGAAGGTGTGTGCACGCACACGCATACACACACACACACACACACACACACGCACACACAAGAAAAATTCTGCTTGCCTTTCATAACACATGAAGGTCTTTCCTGACAAGGTCATAGTTGTCTGGTTGGAGCTCTGATGAAAAGCATTCCTCTTGGGGGGCTAAAGATATAATGCAACATTTTTTTTCAACATGACCCACATGTAAGGAAAAAGATCTAAGCTTTGAAATTGCAGTTGAAATTCTCCAGGTACTTTTCCTTAAATATCTGAAACAGCAGTACCTACACCCATAAGTAAGACATGGAAACACTTGAGAAAACACCAAGTATATGTAGTGATTAAAAAAAAAAACTAAGGGAAGGGCAACCATTAAAATGAGGACTAAGAATGCTCACTGGCCAGGGATACTGACTAATAATGACTGACTGATGATGATGCTGACTGATGATGTAATACATAGGCAAAATGGAATGCAGTAGCTGGAATTCTGATCAGATAGCACCCCACATTGCAACAGTGTGTCTTGCTTCTATTGTTATTTTCATACACTTGGCATCCTTAAACTCAAATACTATCTTTTAAGCATCTTGAAAAACTCCTCAATATTTTTTTAATCCTCCTCTTTTCCCCTTTGTCCTTTTTTTTTTTTTCCTTCATCCCAGTCATAAACTTTTATTTAAAGAGTTTACATAAGGGTTAAAATGATTTATTTCAAAACTTTTTTCTCAACTCTGAGTGGTGGATAACAAAATCTCAAAATACCCTGTTTAACATGGCCGCATAAAGGATATGTTTATGCAATATGACCCATTGCCTGTCAATTTGTCACAGCATGACAAATATGTGCTCTAAATATCTTTAACATAATTAATTTCTGCAATGCACGATAAATTAGATTTGTTATAAAATTACATTACTTCATGCCAACTCAGAATTAATATCACTTGATGCACAATGACATGACTTCTCAGACAGCTACTGAGGAATTATCCTCATCAAGCTTGATATTAGATGAAATGTTCACCTCTCATGCAGAAGAAATTATTTTTGACACTGATTGTTTGGGAAATTAAAACATGTCTTTCTTCCAGTGGGAAAAAAATCCTTGCATGTTTCATATATTGATAGAAAGACCTTCACCAGATTCCCAGGTACTTCGTCATCTCCAGTTAAAGAGGTATATGTTTTTTACCAAGATGGATGAAGAAGCAACAGGCAAAAGGGTAGGAGACAGAATAAGTTGCCTTTAGCCCTGCTGTTGTATACATATTACTCATGTAAAGGGAGAACACATTGAAAGAGGGTATGAAGGGTCTTAGCTTTAACCCCATCACCTTCTATGGCTCTTTGTTTAAATGTGTCTGAAGCAGTTTGCACATAGATCACTATGTGTAGAAACTTCTGCTAATTGGGAAAACCTGACCAGGAAGATGTCATTGAAAAGAACCTTCCTGTCTTAGGCTGAGGACATGAGAAGCTGCACAACTCTGTGTTAAAGGCATCACTCTGAAACTCTTACCAGCTGTCATATGAAGGGAGCTTCAGACATGCTCCTAGCAAAGGTTCACGTGGCTCCAAGTTGAGATATAATGGAGATGTCATGGAACTGAGAGTGGTTGCAGCTACTTTATACTGGAATCTGTACACACTATGCCTCTGAGATCATTTGATGGCCAGATCCTGAATGGGATTAGATTAGATCCTGATAACTCAAGGATGCAGGATTGTGCCTGGTTGCTCCTAGAAGAGCCACAGTACGAAACCTGTTGATGTCTGCTTATTCTCCACTTAATGAGGAAGTAAGTGATACTTAAATCACGCCAGACCAACCTGTTATCATCCATAGTTGCATATGTGCAATATGCTTTATAAGTGTTATCATGGGAGAATGCCCTGGATGTAAGCTAGTCCATTTATTTCTTACTTGTCCCCTGAGTCTCATTAATAATTCTCCAAAGGAAACCCTGAGAAGAAAGCTGGCCTAGAGAGAAATTTTTTCAAGCTCAACAGCCTTGAAAAAGGAGAATATTTTAAAAAAAAAATTCTGTAAGAAGCACCAGTTGCAGTTCTTACAGACTATTTCTTAGTCATACTGGAATGTGTGCACAAAATCATGTGCCTATTTTAAAACATAAACAGCTAAAATGTGCATAATGTAAAAATGTACATATAAACATGTTTTAATCGATGGGGTAAATGGGATGCAGGGATGTAATTCTTCACCAGGTTTCTTTCTAGAGGTCGCAATGAGTAGCATCAGCAATTTTCTTCCAACTGCAGGAAAGTTTTGAAAAACCATGCAGTGTTCAAAGGCTGTTCATAGATCAAGACTTATTCTGTGCAAAATTCGCATATAGTTGCCTTGTGCAGAAAATAGCATTTTCTATCTGGAAAATATTGATTCAATGCAAAAAAAAAAAAAACAATTCTTCTGCAGATTCTTTTTCTATGCAGAACATGCTGTTTTCTATTCAGATCAATCATGTGTTAATTTTATGTAGAATACATCTCCAATTGCTGCATTTTCTGTGCAGAAAAATGTGTTTTATGCACAAGAATTAATATTTTTGCATTGAAATATTATTTTTGCCGTAGAACATGCTGATTCCTGCACTGAAAACATTCAAAACAACCATATGGAAATTTTCATAGAATAAGTGTTGAAGTGTAAAGATTCCATCAGTGCAGGATCCATCTTGTATGGTTTCTCCATACTCAAAAAGGGTATTTTTAACCATTTTAACCAAGGCCTTCCATTACATGGTTTCAGACAAAATAGTAAAATGTGGACCAGATGATGCTACTGTTAGGTGAATTTATAGGTGCTTGATGCACCAAAACCACTGGTTCCTTATCACTAGGGATGGGCCAACTGAATCCTTAAATCCCTGAATCCTTGAATCCTCAGCAAAGATTTGAGTTTTGCGAATCTGAACTCTTAGCCAAAATAGACAAACCAAATCTTTCAAATCCATGAACCAAATAGTTTGTTGGAGACGGGGATACCTGAAAACCTGGGCAATCAGACACACAAAGGGAGATGGCAAGTAGGTGAGTTTTTCTCTTAGAATAATAATGACCTTTGCTAATAATTTCAAAAATTACATTTTGTGTTGTATTCTAAGATATTTAAATTGAACCTTTAATATTTAAGTGCAGCACTTGACTGGAAGGTACAGTCTTGAGACAGCTGAAACATTCTTTGCATAGCTCCCTTGCAAACCTCTTTCAGACACAATTCTGGGATTTGGAGTTTTACAAGGTGTCACTGCCTTCTCTGCCAAAGTGCGCTGGTGCATCATCAAACTACAAACCCCAGGATGCCATAAAGAGCTATGCAAAGAAAAGCCAGTTTTGACCTGGATTATCTCCGTACTGCAGTATATGGCCCTGTTTACAGAGACAGAAAAATGTGGGATTAATAATCCACATTTTCCTGCCTGTGTACAAAGGGCTTTCGTGTCATTTTCAATCTGGGGAAATCTTGAGGCAAAACTACGACAATTGTTCTGGCCAGATTTCTTCAGAGGGAGTTTTACCTTTGCCTAGGCTTTTGCTAAGGCTGAGAGAGTATGTCTTGCCCAAGATTATCCTTCCTTCTCTTGCTGTTTACACCCTTTTTAACAAAAGGATTTGAAAGATTCGAGAGATTTGTGGATTCTCAGAACCTTCCAGGGATTTGGAAAATTCTGGATTCGTCCCACCCCTACTTATCACTCTAACGAAAAAAGTAAGATGTGTTGCTGCAGAGATCTCTTCTGGGCCCAACATTGTTCAATGTAGTGGAGCAGCCTACCAGGGAAAGTGATATCTCCTTTGAAGCTGAACAAGTTATCTGGCAGGGATGTTTTACCTGTGCATTTTCCATTGGCGTGGAGTTAGACCAGATGACACTTGGAGTCTCTTCTAGCTCTACAATTCTATGAAAGCCCTGGCATAAAGACTATGGCATTTCTGCCCTACACTGTTATAGTGCTATTATTCCATTTTGAACATCCTGTGGAATCCTGGGATTTGCAGTTTAGAGAGGGGCCTTTAGAATTCTCAGCCAAAGAGCTCTTGGGTCTCAGTAAACTACAAAGCCCAGAATTCCGCAGGATGTTGAAAGTGGAATAATAGCACTATAACAGTGAAGGGCAGAAATGGCCTATAACAGTGACTTTAGTTATATATGATTGGTAAACAGTCTCCATATAGTTGCATCTTCAGAAACAGACCATCTGCAAACCATATTCCCTGTGCTTTCAAAGCACCATGTTACAGGTGCTAGGATTCAAACCAAGACACCTTCAGATGTGCAGTCCAAAGAAGTGCTGAGAGTGTAAATAGCATCTAGCACTTTTGCCCTGATTTCATTATAAAGTCCAAGAGCTTGTTCTGTGCAACGTCTTACAGACAACAGGAAAAATAAAATGGATGGCTGACACCTGGGGGAACTCCAAATTCCTGACCCCTAGAAGTATTTTTTGAGCATAAGCATCTCTACAGTGAATTGCAAAACCATGAGGGAGGGAAGCACCTAACCTCTCACAGCTATTATTTTTTATTTTAAAAAAACTGAGAATGTATCCTTTATACTACATTAATGATGTCAAGTTGAACATGCCGAGTCCCTATCCAGTACTTTACTCCTAAAAACAGAAAGGCTGCTTTTGTTTTATGAATTCCATTAAGACAAAACAACTTAAACATCTGGAATTAGTCCATAGCTGCCTTTATGGAATTTCAATTCAACACCTGGGCTTAAATATTTTCACTTCTTCAAGCCATTAAAGATAATGGTGGATTTCAGCTCTACAATTTGAGCTCACCGAGCTGTTATGTTGCAATATCTTGAGCACACAGAGACAGCCTTAGCGATATGCTCTCCATCAATCCCAAAGCCCTTTCATATCTTTGCAGAAGCATGTTTCTTTGTCATGAGTTTTCTCACTTCAGGTTGTTGCAGAATAATGACCCTGAATTTCTCTCTTGCCATCTTTAAAATCAATAACCTTAAAACAATATTACTGGTCCCTTCTGAGCACAGGTCTGAACCTGCAATCCATTCAGAGGTAAATATCTGGAAGAAAAGGTGAAAGAACATTTTAAAAGCACAATGAACACTCTCTTTGGGATTAGAGGGATTTCTTTTGTGTAATTTACAGTTATAGAAATGGAGAGGAACACAGAGCACTGGCTCTCCTCTTATTAGAAGGATCTTAAATCCACAAACTAGAACTATACCAGGCTCACAAAGGGAACCCTCATGTTTTTGTTTCAGTGCTACAGTCTAGTTCTGTAATGACTACAATGGTCATTTATATGCATTGAGAATTACATCAAGTTGTAAACTGTGTCTTGTGCAAAGAGATGAATATGTGGGATGCAGGAAAACAAAATCATTGTCAACGTTACTGCCAAACCCGGGACAAAAACCTCCCTTCTCAAAACTCCCTTGCAAACGCTTGCTGGCCAAGTACTTCTCCAAGTAGAACTGACGGCAAGAGGGATCAGGACTTGCAAAAGTTACTCTTTTGCATTAAAACCCTCAGGACAACAGTCAAAACTTTTAAACTGATGGAAAAAGTTGGTAGTCAAGCACAATTTTGTTTTAAACAAAGAAAACATTCAATCACATGTACTGGTTTTTTTTTTAATGGCTCTGACAAACTTGTCTAAATATGAAGGATAGGCCCAGACAAATAGGCACAACTATGAATCAAGCTGTTTTGCAGGCACATCTGTCTTTGATTCTAACACAATCTTTCTTGCTTCAGTGTCCTGCCTGACAACTGCATTCACACATTCTTATTCTATTGAAAAGTTGGTGTTCCATTTCTGTGCACTGTGGCAAACCCCAAACCTCAGGTAGCCTGTTTATTTCATAAATAATACATAACAGTAGATGTTATATGAATGACCTTGGGCATGTCACACTCTCTCAGCCTCAGAAGAAGGCAAAGAGAAGCCCCTTCTGAACAAATCTTGCCAAGTCAAATCCCATGATAGATTCTCCTTAGGGTTGCAGTAAGTTGGAAACAACTTGAAGGCAAACAACAAAAATAGGTGAGGACTATAAATAAACCATAGATGTTTTATTATTTATTTATTAATTCACATATGTATTTTTTATTTAATTTATATCCTACATTTCCCCAATATGGGATCCAAGGCAGCATACAGTATTTTAAAAGCACAATACAATTAAAAAGCTGCCTTTAATACAAAAGATGAAATTAAATTTCTATTTAAAAATTACATATAAAAATACTTTAAACAGTATTAAAAACAGCATTAAAATATTTTGAATAAAATAAAAGCACTACACCTCCCATTAAAAACTTTATCTGCTACATACTCTACAAAACAAAAGCTTCCTGAAAGAAAGTCTTTACCTACTGGTGGAAAGACAGCAGGAAAGGGGCCAACCAAACTTCTTTGGAAAGGAGTTCCATGACTTGGGAGCAACAACTGAGAAGGTGCTCTCTCTTGTTCTCACTAGACTTGCCTAGGATGTTGGTGGGACTAAGAAAAAGTCTACACTTGCTGATCTTAGAGCACGAGGACTTTAAAGATCATAGCCAGGACTTTGAATTCTGCCCAGAAATGGATTGGCAGCCAAGGAAGTTGTTTTAGCAAAGGGGGGGGAGTAATCCCTATCATCTACCCCAGACCCTTTTCGTACCTTACCTTTTCACGGTGCTGGGGTGCGGGCTCACATGAGCAGCTTCCGGAGAGAGGCTCTCGCATCCGGGGTCCTTTGGCTCCACACGAGCTTCCTGCTCGTACGAAAGCCCCACCTCTTCCTTTCACAGTGCAGCCTGGGACCTTCCCAGGCTCCACTGGACAGGAAGCACGACCGGCCCAGCTTCTGAGGCTCCGTACGCAAGGTAAGTGTGCGCGGGGCCCTGGAGCGATGCGTAACCATGCACCATTTTCAGCTTCAAGCCGAAAATGAAAAAATGCTTAAGCAGTCCCTGCCAGGCCCTGAAGCGTCGCACAAGTGTGAGTGCGTCGTGTGGACCGCTCCTCACATGTGCGTGACGCTCGAGGGGCCCTTTCACATCAAAAATGCCATGCAAAAAGGCCCCAGACAGCAACCTGGATGAAGCATTTTGGACCTGATGGAGTCTCCAAAAGTAGCCCCACAAAGAGTACATTGCAATAATACAAGCAAAATGTAATCAAGCCAGATCTGGCATCTCCAGGAATGGATGCAGGAGTCACAGCAGTTTTGGCAGTGCAAACAGCTTCCAGGCTCCTCAGATCTGAGTTCAATAACATAGCTGCAAAACCGAAATTTCAGGGGGAGTATACCCCCATCCTACACAAACTGAATTGTTGTAGGTGCCATTTGTCTGTTGAACCAAGATATTCAACAGGCAAATGGATACAGCTTAGCAGTCCAATAAAGCTTGCCTGGTCAGGGTGAAGCAGGTAAAGCAGAAGCAAAGTCCAGTGTCAGTCAGGAATTCAGTGAGCAGCAAGGTCAGACAGTCCAAAGGTCAGAGAAATTAGGCAGACTCCGAGCAGAGAATCTGTAGCACATTCAAAGAGGGTGAAGAACTCAGCTTTTTTGGTGATACCTTGGAGGATTGTGTCTCCCAAAATAAAAATGGATTTTATTAAAATTAGGGCAAGGGACATAATTTGTATCTTTATGGACCCTATTACATTCTATCCCACTCCAACAATGGAATAAATATGCTTTACACCTGAGGCCATTCAGTACTGCATCTGCAAAGTGGGTTTATATCTATAAATACTCATGCTAAACTTAAAAAAAAGTTAGTTTTAAAAATGCTGCCACCTTCCTTCCTTCCTTCCTTCCTTCCTTCCTTCCTTCCTTCTTTCCTTCTTTCCTTCTTTTCTTTCTCCCTCTCTCTTCCTTCCTGGTATGCTCCAAATACCTCCAAACACACTCTGAGGTCATGGGGATGTTCCCATCATGTTTTGTGCCCCCCCCCGGGCCATTTCAGGTAGGTGAGAAGCTCTTTTTACAATAGGAAGTGGCCCAGAAGTCACTTCCTGTTCTAGGTCATTTATTTTTTTTCTTAAATATCCCCTACTGGGTCTAAAATGACTGGGGATGCAAACATGTCCCTTGTACCCCCAGAAGGCATTGGGGGGGGGAATTAGGGCAATTAGGGCAAAAGATTGGTGGAGAAAGATGGGAGACAAAAAGTTTGGATGCAAACATTTTTTGACCCTAGGAGCCCCTCAGATCTTCACAGAGGACAATGGGGCACTACAGGTAGGCTGAAGGCTACACTTTGTTTACCCCTGCTTTAAAACAAGCACTGCAAATAATGTGGCCCATGTTCTGAAGCTGCACCATTCATCTTACCTGTGGATTCCACAAGCATCATTCATGTTGGAAACAAGAAGCCTATTCTCCATGTTTCTTGTTTTAAAGGAAAATTACAGTACTTTGCCAGGGTTCCAGTGGAAAGATTAATGACAGAGGATGAGGCAGGGCCTCACACACAGGTGAGGGAACCAGAAGCATTTTTCTTTTGTTTCCTTTCCTTTTCTTTTCACTACATGTACCAAGGAAAAGTTGTTGACAAATTGTTGCATGAAAGAAAAGATGTGTCATGATGTTATGATCATAATAGATGTGAATTGTATTAGATGTGAATGAAACGCCATATGACATTCTTGCACTAATTATAACATTTCCATGGCATTGTACTGTTTACTGTAGTTTATTTCAAAATGACTGACTTGGTTTCCTTTTTTAGAAGTCTTTAGAGGACAAGAACAGTTTACAGCAGTCAAATGTAACCAAAGATCATTCTCAGAATTGTCTTATTGCACACAGTTGAGCCATACATTAGATGTGAAATGGACATATTTGCAGATTGCAGTCTATAGACTGTATGGTCTTAATTAGAAATACAGAGATAGAAAATGGTAAGCTATGAGAAAATTAAATTTGATTGCACAATACAGCCATAGAAATTCAGTCTGTGCATCATCTTAAAACATCAAATTATATCTCACAAAATGCTGCAACAAATTATACTTATTTATGTTCCCTTTCAAAAGAAGGTTGGTACTACAGGAATCCTGAGGTTATTTCAGTAAATCTTCCTGCCCCTCCATCTTTTCTTTCTGCCAAACATCTAGAATAGAATTATTATTTTAAAACAACAACAACAACAACATAACTTTATTCTTATTTTGAAAAGAATTCCAGTTATTAGTTCTATTTTCATGAACTATCCAAGCACATCGCAGATTTAGAACAATCCATCCATTGTTGTCTTTACCAATTATAACAACCCCAAGCAATCCTATCATGGGGTTTTCTGGGGCTGAGAGTGTGTGATACATCTAAGGTCACACAGTGGGTTTCCATGGCTGAATGAGGAACTGAACTCTGGTCTCTAGGATCGCACTCCAACATTCAAACCGCTACACCACATAGCTCTCACTCATGCTAATTCATCCTTACATAATGCTAATCAGACAACTTTCATTTTTATTTAGGCCGTTTCCACCCTACGTGGTTACAGTGCTATTATTCCACTTTCAACCTTCTGTGGAATTCTGGAGTTTGTAGTTTACTGAGGCCAAACAGCTCTCTGGCTGAAAATTCTGAAGGCCCCTCCCTAAACTGCAAACCCCAGGCTTCCATAGGATGTTGAAAGTGGAATAATAGCACTGTAACAGTATAGTGCAGAAAGGCCCAGGGTTAGCTAGGAGTGAAGTATAAAAGAGAATGAGAGATGTGTTTTAAATATATTAAATAACTAGCATATTTACCCAGTGTTGCCCAGGATTTTATTTTCTCTTAGGTAATTCTTGTTAGAAATACCTTAGGAATGACCTTACCTTACCTTTTGAATTAGATGCGGTTGAAATACACAGATCTGAGATCCTGTGTCTCTGATTCCCCAATCTGTCTTATCCAGTACCTGTAACATTTCTTATATTTCTCATTCCAAACAGTAGTCAGAGTTATGAACATACAGAGTTTGGGTTCCTGAGGGAATACACTTCCCTCCTTCTTGCTGCTAGGCCTTGTCTACATAGGAACCAGCCTGAGCTCTCTGGCTGAGATTTCTGAAGGCCTCTCCCTGAACTGCCAACCCCAGGGTTCCATAGAATCTTCACAGCCAACCAAAGTGCCTTGAGTTCCAAATTTGGGAAAAAAAGGATGCAAATAAATGTAACAATACAAAAACAATAAAATAATTTAAATTTACTAAAAAATATGGTAACTTGTTACCTTGATTTCTGAGGGTCCCAGGAGGGACACCTAAGTGCACTCCAAATATTACTAAGTTGGGAGAATTAGCAAGGAGCACAAGCTAGCAATAGGAGAGGCAGGGTAACGTAGCGAGACCTTCACCCTACGTTTAAGGGGTCGGGCCATGACAAGAACTAGGCAAGTTGTTCAATTAAAAGATTTTATTAAACTTTCCTTAATTAAGCAAACAATGACACACACACTCACACACTCATCCAAGAACTATAGAAGCAGAAAGTGAGGAAAATTGATAGGGGTTTTCAGAGGGCTTCTGGGGTGATAGTCCACCTGATCCTGCAGTCCGGAAAAAGAGAAGATAGAGATCGAGGCTTGGGTTCATGGTTTCCCAGCATGTGGAGGCTGAGGGGAGGCTCGCTGAACAGAGTGGCAGCAGTTCGGGATGCAAGGCACAAGCATTCCAACAAGGAGCTCAAACTTGGGGGTTTTATAGGGAAGATTGTACCTGGAAACTAGCCCCCTCCCAAGGCGAACAATAGGGTTTTTAGTGGAGATAAAGCCTCTGAAAGGTCAAAATTAGAATTGATGAGATTTGGCCAGCACTGCCAATTGTTAGAACAGTATGTAGATGAGGAGCGCTTAGCGTTTGTATAGAGCAAGCAATTCAGCGCTGAGAGCCCTTGCATTTGCTTAATGATCGGCTGTGTCTGGGGGGCACTACTGGCTGTGCGACAGATAGTTGTTTACTGGCCTAGACCTAGCGTGCATAACTAAGGCCATGTGGCCGTGCCTGCCTGCACAGGCTTTCCGTGACCCGATCAGACATGTGGAGTTCATTTTATGGAGTGCCATGTGGAAATATAAAGCATAAACAATATGAAATTGTAGGCCTCGGGCTGGGGCCAGATAAGTGCAGTAACAAACTGCATGGACAAGTAAAAAGAGGTTTAAAAGATAAATAGCATATTTACTCAGCCTTGCCTGGGATTTTATGTTCCTCTTAAGAACTTACCAAACTGTCTTGTCCAGTACCTGTAACCTTTACCCATATTTCCCAATGCAATCTGTATTCAGAGTTATTTACATCCCCATTTGGGTTCCTGAGGGAATACACTGTCCTCCTCCTTGCTGCTAGGCCTCATCTCCATAGCAACCAGCCTATTCCAGTACCTGTAACTTATCCCCATATTCCCCAATACAATCGGTATTCAGAGGTTTGGTTTTTGGTTGCTTCCTCCTTCTTGCTGGTAGGCCTCATTTCCATAGCAACTAGCCTGAGCTCTCTGGCTGAAAATTCTAAAGGCCCCTCCCTAAACTGCCAACCCCAGGATTGCATAGAATCTTCACAGCCAGCCAATTATATGAAGTCTTCTTGCCTCACACAGCCAATCTTATGAGGTCTTCTCCTACCTGACGCAGACAAACAGACAAACTCACAGACAAACTTTGACTTTTCTATAGTAGATCAGTCTGTTTTGTTATGTCAACTTCTGTACATAAAGTATTGTTTTCGTATTTACATGTTTTTGGCCTCTGGGAATCCTCTATAATCTACAGCTTGGATTTAGACATGATGTATGTGGTGGCAGCAAATAATAAAGGAAGGTGGTATCTGATGTGGATATAAATTACATGGTATCTCACACATGTAACTTGAGGGCATCTAGGAGATCCCCACAGTAAGTGGCTGGAGCAATAGAACAGGAGGAGGTTCTTACACTGGTGTCAGAGGTGGGAACAAGGGAAATCCCTCACTCTTGGTGATAACAGCAAGTTTTGTGGAATTCTTCACATTTGCTGGCAGCAACATTTTAGGTAGAACCTCACACTTGGTGGAGGAGTTGTGGGTTTAAATGATAAACTCGAACACAATATTCTTGTCCTATCACAGAAAAACCAATAAAACAACAAACTATTTCAAATGTAATTGAGATTAGTGATGGAGTACAACCCTCTCCCACCTGGTTCATCAAGAAACTGCAGCTGATCCTCTGCCTTGGATATTTTATTTCTCTCAGTCAGAAGGCTTACGCTGAACCCAAACTGGATTTTGCCCAAACCGGACTCTGTCACGTTCCAATGTACTCTGATATTACTGTGTCCTCAGGTCTCATCAAAAGCTCTTCTCCTGACCATCCATGGTTGTCCATTAATCCTCCTACCAGTTTCCATCCTACTTCTGGGAACTTTCTCCCTCAGCCATACAACCTCTTTCTCATTTTCTTACCCGACAGCTAACATCTGTTCCCCTCCTTCTCCCTCAAGTTTATAAATATCTACAGAGTAGCATGGATGCCAGATACTGAGATGAAGATGGCTAAGATCCTGCATCAAGGACACCAAGTGTAATTTTATTCTTCAGAGTTCCATGATTACTGTGCCTTAGTGAATTTCAACACTGTGCAACTGATTAGGGCGTTTGCAGACGATTTGGCCATATCATTAGAAGATCCTTTACAAAATATAAGTATAGTTTTAGATACCTTGCAGGAATTTGGAGCTGTCTCAGGTTTTAAGATAAACAAAGAGAAAACACATATAATTACAAAAGAAATATGTCAAAGAATGAAGAAAATGAATTGGAACAGAGAACTAAGTTCACAGTAGTGAAGAAGGCCAAGAATTTGGGAATTGTATTTCAAAAAATAACTCAGAACTATTCGATAATAATTATAAAAAGAGTTTGGAAAGATACAAAAATAGAGATGGAAAAATGGGGTGGATTAGAGTTATCATTACTGGGTGGAGTGGCAGCTACAAAAATGAATATATTACCTAAAATGATTTTTTTTTTGTTCCAAAACTTGCCTATATTAACAAGAGAACAATCATTTAAAGAATGGAACCAAAATTTGTTAAAGTTTATTTGGCAAAAGAAAAAAAAACAAGAATAAATTTTTTTAACAGACATTAAAGAAAGAGCAGGATTCGGACTACCAAATTTAAAATTGTATCACAATGCTGTCTAGATTGGATAACAGAGTGGATCAACCTAAAGGATCAAAGACTGTTACAACTGGAAGGAGAGGGCATCAACTTCGGCTGGCATGCCTACTTGTGGTATGAGAAGGCCAAAGTAGACAAAGCATTCACCAATCATTGTATAAGAAAGGGCCTCTTAAGAGTATGGGCAAAATACAGAAGGAAATTATATTTAAAAATCCCCTCTTGGATTTCAGCCCACAAGGCATTTTATAAGAGGGAAATGCCAAGATTGGGTAAATGGATTACATATAGAGACCTCCTAAATTACCAAAGGGGTAATGTACAATTTAAATTGAAGGGAGAATTAAAGGCGCAAGGTTTTACTACCCATTGGCTGTCATTAAAACAACTAAAAGAAAGGTTCAAGAAAGACAACAAGTTAGAAGGATTTGAAATTAAAGATAAAGAGATAGATAAACTTTTAAACTTGGAAGTAAGTCATAGAGTGGGGGAAATATATAGGATCTTATTAGCTATCGATGTGGAACAAGAAATAGTAACAGATAGCATGATAAAATGGGCATGGAATATTGGTCACTCTATTACACTGGAACAATGGATAGGGTCATGGACTCAGTCATGGTCTCTGTTACAATCAGTTAGTCTGAGAGAAAATCTTTATAAAATGATACATAGATGGCACTTAGCTCCAAAATAGGTTAGGTAAAATGAGAGAAGGTGGAAAGGACATGTGTTGGAAGTGTGAGTGTAAAGGCACCTTTTATCATGTATGGTGGAAGTGCCTGTAAGCAAAAAAAATGCTGAAATGAGATCCACACAATAATTTCTGCAACATTTAAAACTAAATTCCCTCTAACACCAGAGCTATACCTATTAAACATGATCAATTGTCTCCCCAAACTTGATAAATTGGACAAAACACAAAAAAGAATTTTATTATACATGGTAATGGCAGCAAGGTTATGCTTTTCACAAAGATGGAAACAATTGGAGCCTCCAAGTATTGAAGACTGGGCACTGAAACTATATGAAATGTTAGAATATGATAAAATTCAGATATGGACGTCAGAAAAACTTACAGCGCAGATCAGAAATGGATGGGAAATGGTAATGCCCATCTGGGAATATATATGGGGTAGGAAGGCAATCTTAGGAATAGAAAATCTAAGTTAATTAGTCAGAAAAAATACAAGTATTAAATAATGTGAAAGGGGGATGAAAATCTACATTTCCATTATAGAAAAATACAGAAAACAACCAAATTAATTACTAGTCCTTTGATCGTCATCAAAATAAAATAGAGAAAATATGAATTTTCTCTTTTATGAAATTATGAAAATTATGAAAATAAGCATGGATAAGTATTAGAAATTGGTAATTTTATGTTTTATGCTTTACAACTAAACTCTCTGTTAATATTTTTATTTTTAGCAATTAACAAGTAAAGGTTAGGATATAGTAGACTTGTATGGAAAACAAAAGAAAGGGGAAATATGGGACATTCAGAGTTATCAGATATAGAAAATTTTAGAGGGTAAGGAATAGATATCTGATCACTCACTTCTTGAGGAGGGGTGGGAAGGGGTGGGAGGAAGGGGTAGTGAGGAAGGAGGGAAATGTTAAACATTATTAAGTAAATACTATAAGAATATTTGTTAAAATTGTAGATGTATAACTTTATTATTGTAATCTCTCTACTCACTGTGTTCCTTTATATATTTCAATAAATGTAATAACAAAGCCACTGTGCAACTGAATGTGGAAACAAGTGTGCAATGCACAATTGCAATGCACAATGCACATCTGTATATACAATGTGCAATGACATGCATGCACACCTCTGCTTCCACAATCTTCAACCAAATATAGACTTCCACATTGCACAAAGATGTCAAGCCACTTCTGCAGAAGAGCTTAGACATGTGCAAGCCACTAGCAGGATGCCAGGTGATAGGAATTTAATTCCTCTCCTGTTCATATTACCATAAAAGCTGGAATTATGGGATTGTGAGATTGCAAGCCCCCAAGCTTCATATTTCTCAGCCAGAAAATACAGATTCTGACAACATCCCTTATATGGATATTATTCTCTTTATCCAGAAAGTTAAAAAGAAGTCTAATAAATATGAATAAAGCTGTTCTAAATCTAATACATATGAATAAAACCATGATCTCCATTCAGACAATTTGCCCAGGTAAATTATTCATTATGAATTATTCTCACACCTTCAGCGCTGCTGGAGATGTGAAAAGGGTTGTTGTTATTAGTATTTATTAGAAATGATTCTCTCACCTACCTCTACAGAGACTCATTAGTGCTGATCCCACATGGAAGTTAATGGTTTTAATCCACCTCTTTTATTTATTTATAGGCATTTTCTGCATTTGCTCATCTGGCACTCTCTAAATGGATTGCTCTGCTTTCCATGGGCAAAGTAATGATTTCTTTGCAGGTGGAAGGATCCTATATCCACTTTCCCAGGAAGCAAAAGCTAGTTAATTATGTTCAGTTGTTCAATGAATTGGACCAGTTGTGTGTGTGCGGCAAAGGAGAAAAGCCAAAGCTGTGGTATTCATAATAAATAGCATGTTAAAAATTTTTTCACAGGACCTTTCTACCTGATCAGAACATCCATGGCAGAATGTATAACATACTGTTCACTGTGCTCCCATAAGTTTTTTTTCTAGGCTCAATACTGTAAAATATCCTGTCTGAAGATAAAGAAATGACAGTCTAACTCCAGGATTGTGCTGGAATGTCAACTGCAGTGTGAGGCTGTGTGGTGCTCCCACCTTGTAGCCCTCTTCTAAGATTTAGAAGGAAATAGGGTAGGGCAACAATGACTGGAATTCACAACTGCAATTACAAATGTGTAGGGAATACAAAGGGATCATACTAATCCCCCAACCCTGACTTACAGGCAGCAACCACTGCAAGCCACAAGCGCCTGTTCTGACTGGGCTACAGAAGAGTCCTTCTGGTGATCTTTGGTGCAAGGAGAAATTGTAACAAGGATCCCACTTCTGACTGTTACACCAGTGATTGCTCATAGAAGTGGGACAGAAACATCAGTCTGCTGTGCTCCAGCTGATGGGAGAACATTGCTCACATCAGCCGATACCCAGTATACACTCGTTCTGCCCAAAAACATGTTTTTGGTTTTTGAAAAATCACATATGTTTTTGCAAAATGAACCCAGCCCAATGAGTTTCCAGAGTATATGAAGTTTTTGCAAATTGTGCAGAAAATTGTGCTTAGACATTTGTAACTCCCCAACAGAATTGTGGTGATTGTCACTATTTGTTGTTTTAAATTGGTTTTATTTACAAGATACCCAGAGGTCTTCAGATATAGAGTAGAATATTAGTATTTTAAATAAACAACTAATGCTATCTAAAGATGAGAGACTTAATTCATCTAGTTCTCATTCATCCCCCCCACCTCCTTAATTCTGTCTGCCCCATAACACACACGCAGAAAAGGGAAAGATATAACCAGAGGTCCAGATAGATTAGCAGTTCTTTCCAACAATAACCTAGCTTTCTAGCAAACCCAAAACTAGCACATGAAGGCAAAGCGTTCTTTTGCTATTCTTTCCCAGCAACTGGTACTCAGTGGCATATTTTGTCTCAAGAGGGAAACTATTTCCCTAGAGATGTGTTTAGGCTCACACAGTCATGCCTGAATGGAGAAACCAGTTTCTCCAGAAGCACCCCTGTTGTGGTCTGCTGAATTCTTATCCTCTAGTGTGATACAGAAAGTTTTCTTCTGAAGAACATCACAAGAGACCTATGTTGCTTCCTGCATGAAAACTGGAAAAAGCTTTTTGATAGACTAAGCTATTTATAAAATCAACTGTTTTTTCTCTATGCCACCTATTTATACTTCCTGCTTTTTTATTGTTTCTCTATTACTAATTACTAATTAGAAAAAGACAGTTAAATTTACAATGCAGAGTCAATGGAATCTTTTTGACAGCCCAGAATGGAGTCCCATGAGCCACTGGCTTACCACTTGTGCTTAGAATTAGGATCAGGAAAGGATAGACACAATGAATCCTGGATTAATATGGACATTTATTTTCTACAACTGCCCTGGTGTTCTGGCAGGTCTTCCAGCCCAAGATTTCAGGCAAGTAGTAGTAGGAGTTAGAAAGACGGTACAATTTTTTCAGGCCATTTCCGCATGGCATTGCAGTCCCACTATAGGGATGCATGCTTCTGCATGACATCATGACATCATCACAGTATCACTGCCATCCCACCCCCATTTGTTGTGATCACAGGATATTTGCATAATGGAATAATACTGGATTTTTAAAAAAGCCAAATTCTTTATTAATTTTACCAAAAATAGTTTCATTGAAGGGGAAAAAACCCACACTGATTTAGCTTCTGTGGGTGCATTTTGGCTCATGAAAACTGTCCCTAAAGAACAAAATAAAATGAAATAAATTGTTTTTAAAATATCACATTTGGAAGTGACTTGGTGCAGCCCACTGACCAATGACAGTCGTTCAAAATGTCCTTCCAGCACCTAACACAAGGTACCTGCATGAACTGTGGAGTAAACCTCTGAGGAGCAGGCCTTCTCTACTTATGGAGGCATCTTGCATGAATTAGAGTCCTTGAAAATCAAGTTATCAGGGTTAGTTTATCTGCAAATTCTGCAGATAACCTAAACACATGGCAAAGACTTCCAAACTCAGTTATGATTCTCCATTGCCTAGAGGTGAGAAGGATAGAAGTGGAAGGGTTGGGATCTTATTCCCTGGTGGTGTGGAGCTAGTAACATAAATCTGCATTTACTTCATCATTGCATTCAAGATTTTTCAAAGTTTTCTTTGGAAATAGATTTGAAAAAACATGGGAGAATAGGTTTGCAGTTCTTTCTCAGTATCCACAAGTTAGGGCACTTTCTAGAAGGTATCATTTGCACAGAAACATACAGCAAATAGATTTTGTGCACAAGATACAGTGGGAAGGGGGTTGTATGTTTGCAAAAGGCAATATTTCATGCATAGAAAACAAAATTGTTGCCCAAACATGTTTTCTGCACATAAAAATCACACATATTTGTATGCAAATCAATTGTGTATAAAGTCATCTGAATCTGTGAAAAGCATTATTGCACTTCTCTTATTACCTGGCATAGCTCCTCAAGTGCCAGGATACCCTTTTTTTATATATCAAGGAAATGAAAAGTATCAAATATTTTTCAAGACTGCATGGTGCTCATGTGTGTTCTAGTATTGCATATTGCAGGCAGGTAGACATCATCTTGAAAAAAAGCCTTGTCCTTCCTCAGTGGGTAGCATAAGGGCATATGCTAGGAGGAATTGTTTTTGCTTAGGGAGTTTATGTCAGCAGCAGCCAGCCCAATCACTGGACAGGTAGCAAGAGATACAGGGCCATGTGAGGATGAAATTCTTTACTAATTTTCTCACTGAAATAATTTCAGCAATGAGTAGTTTAGCAAAATTCTTCTCATTGAGAGAAAGCCATTGAAAATTGCCCAGTTTTTGAAGACTATATGCATGTGGTTGTTGCATACATTATACAGCATTTTCTATGCAGAAAATATCCCTGTGCAAAAAGTTTATGTTCTCTCCAGAAGATGGTGTTTCTTGCACAGAAAATGCTGGTTTCTGCTAGTTTTGCACAAAGTAAGATCCCAACTGCAGCATTACATTAAATAGCAAAAATATTATTTTCTCTGCAGAAAAAAATAGGTTCTCATTAAGAAAATATTGTTTTATTCATACAGCATCCATGTGCATATCTTCCATAGAATTAAATCCTGAACTGTGAAGTTTCTCATCTATCCAGAATTCTCCCAATTGGAGTTCCTTGACACCCGAAGAACATGGTTTTTTACTTTTTTTTCTTTTCCTATTTGGAATCTGGAGATGCCAAACACAAAAATAACCCTTTCCTTTCTCCACCAGTTCTCCATATATAGTTAGTGTGAAGAAAAATGTACCAGTTTCCCCTGAAAATCTCACTCACTTCTTAAGTGATGGCCATTTCAAGTGAACTTAAAATCTTTCACCGTTGTCATGATTTGGTTGAAAGAGAATTCAGACTTCTACCAGAGAACCCTCGTCTGTAACAAATTTAAAGCATAATGGTATCTTTGTTCAGGTATGTGTTTTCCAGATTTATGCCCTGGTGGCACCGTGGTTAAATGCCAGTACTGCAAGTCACAAGGTTGTGAGTTCGATCCTGCCGGGCTCCAAGGTTGACTCAGCCTTCCAGCCTTCCACAGGTCGGTAAAATGAGTACCCAGCTTGTTGGGGGCATGTATAGAAATGTATCGAAATACATGCTATTTGTAAGTTGTTCGCCGCCTCAATCCATATGGAGAGGCGGGATACAAATAAATAATTTTTAAAAATTTTTTAAAAAGTATTTATTAATTCAATATGGGATAAGACATAGTTACGTAGACTAGACAGTACATATTGTGCTATATTTTAGTGGGAAGCTTGTCTCTCCTCCTCCCATCATCACTACCAAAACAATGTTACTTGTGAGAAAATCTAATATACAGAGCTAAGTAACGTACTTTAAGCAAACATTTTATAAGTATTTTACATGACTCTGATGAAAGAGACTAAAATCTAATTTCATCCTATATCTTACACTGGATTCTTTGAAACAAGTGGGTCTTTTCAACAAAGCCTGTGATATCCTGTTGGAAAAATATACTATGAGTAAGTTTATAATTTTCCTTACCTTTTACTTTATGCCATATACACACACACATTCAAGGAATTCTGTTAACAACCAAAAATGCTTGTTCTGAGCCTATTTCCTTACTAACAGAGCTGTATTCATCCATACCTAATTGCAAAAAAGCTCATGACTTTCCAAAAAACACATTATCACAGACAGACTTGTGAATATGCCTTGCCCCCTCCCCACAAACCCATCCTCAAAATAAAAAACCTAACACTTTGTAGCATATTGTTTGTAGTGAAGTTGGTAAGAGGGAATCCATTCATTCCGGTAATCAATCAGTTTGGAAAAATAATCATACTGTGCTGCAGACCTTTCACAATCTGACGGTGGATAATTATTCACTCAGCTCTAATTTTTAGCACAATCATTCAGCTGAAAACATGGAAGAATCCCATACCTTATTTTCCAAGCTTCCTTCTGTGTTAAAAAATATACAATAACACAAGAACAATGTTAATTTTTATGTCATGAGTTTGTTTAGGTTCAGATCTTTTGCTTACAAGGCAAGGAGAAAAAAAACATAGCAAATTACAGAGAAATTTCAGATATGGGGTTTGATCTTCAAGAAAACACATAAGATTTGTACCCAGCTTCCTATGCATAAGACATTAATTACTTCCACATCCTGTGATCTTGTTGGCTGGTCTGAGAATATTCATTGTACATTGTACATTGAATGTAATTGAAATTTTATTGAACAACACTACAAATATAAACAGTTTCCACAGTTCCTCCTTGACTGTGGCTGGAAGAGGGGCATATGTTAAATATTAAGTAAATAGATTATTGAAGCAGGGCTACAATATTCTTGAGAGAGCCAAGGAAGTCAAACTCTGAAGAGGTCAGGCAAATCTTGCCAAATTCTTTGAAAGGTATCTGCAAGAATTAGTTTTTCAGGCTGTGGGTCAAATAGGAAAGATTTCTAGTGTCAAAGGACTCTCTCTGAAGGTGATATTCAGAAACCTGTCTCATTGATGTTATGCCATGACCCATAATCTAGGAACATAATTCCAACATACATTGTTCTGCAGCTCTTGATAGTAAAGCTGATGTTTAACATTATGAGGAGTTTACTCCCCTTCCCAACAGAATGATTTGCAGGGTATCTATGATACCATATTTATTTAACACACACGAGTTCTAACACAGCTTAAACCTTTCTTTGGCTATTTCAACAGCCTTCAAATCCAGACTTCAAAATCCCAGAAATCCTGTCTCTAAAATTAGGGGTCTGAACTGCATTTAAATGGTATGAACTATAAAACAGGCAACACTTTTAACATTTCATTTACAATAATCATAAAAGAATGCAAGACATTTTTGTGAGAATAGGTTAAAAGGCCACTTGGCTCATTATAGATCATTCCCATGTATGCATTCCATTTCCTGTTCTTTTTGCCATTATACCGCCTCATTGTTTTCATGGAATTAAGGTTTTATTTGAATGACCTGATGTTGTTAACCCAGTGTGCATTAGCTTTGTTCACACTTGCTCTGGAGTGTATGGCTGAAAAGCTAGACATCATCTTGATATGAAAGTCAGATTTGTTTCCCTTGTACATTTTTTTTGTATTCTCCTTGCAGTGTTATTAGTCTAGCAGTGGATAATGACTAGTAAACCCAACAGTGGCCTAGGGATATTTTCACTATGTTCTCTATGTTGACTCCTTCCATGGCTGTACTGGCCATCAGAGTTCCTGGAAGAAGGAGTCTTTATCCTCCCCTCAATGATTCCACAGTAATCCCCCCACTTATCTTCATACAATAGTTGGACCAGGGCATCCTAAAAACTCTCCCATCCCTCATCACTAGGATGGGAACAAGATTCAAGACTGTATTTGTGTGTGTGTGTCTGTGGTTGTGTGTGTCACAGGCTAGAAGTCAGCTTCTCCAGGTGAACAACAGCCTCAAAGGAGGACAAGCAGATGTAAGAGCAGTGGGAGCTAGTCAGGCTGGGATGAGAGATAGCTGGCTCCAGCTTTTTTTAAGGAAGACAGAGGGCAATGACCTGATGCCAGAAACAAAGTCTGTTTGCTGGCCCTTGCCTTTGTGTGCTACAGTTTCCTTGCTCACTGTCTGACTAGATTCTCTGACTCTTGGACTATCTGATCTTGCTGCTGGCCAGATTCCTGAACTCTTGGAATAACTCTTAACTTCACAAGCAGGCAAGCTCTGCTGAACTGCTAAGCTGTGTGCTGAATGACCTTCTGCCATCTCTGCACTCCATTGCCTGGCAAATGACAGTGTGGTTATGTTTGGTCCTTACCCCTCCCTCCACCATCTGATGCATTGCTTTGGGCTGAAAAGACTGTACATGTCTGGTTGGAGGTCTGCAGTCTTAGGGACATTAACAGAAGAATGTCTTAGAGCCTTCCCAGAGAATGCACAGATCACTCAGCCACTGAAAAGAATGAAAACTCAGCTATGAATGGTGTTAATAATATACATCTTTGAGTTTTGAATGTGTAAATAACATTTTCCTGAGGAAGAGGTAGTGGATAAAAAACCACTGGGATATTCACAGTCCTGGTGAAGAAATTTAACAATTTAACCCACATGGCAGAGTCAGATCCATGCTCAGTTTAATAGCCACTCCTCCTACAGATGCTCCGCATTGTTGCACAGGAACTTTCAGAGTCCAAAAATTTTGTCAGGAATCACAGTCAAGCAACTGGATGGCTCCCATAGAACCCAGAGTAGATGTGAGAGAAGCTTATGTGAAACAAAGAATGTACTGGCTACTCCTATAACAATGAAACTACTCAGGCAAATGCTTTCTCTGAAGCTGCCTTGTTGCTGGCAATGTGGGGTCTTCCTTATCCAATACCAACATCAAAGGATGAACTTCCCTTAGAACTTAGAGGAAAGTATTCAGTTCCATTTATGTGTCTGATAATTCTTGGGACTACTCTCAAGCTGATGCTGTTTATATTGGGGGGAGGAGAAAACCCTGCATGTTAAATGTGACAGTGTACATAAAATCTCATCTTATACCCTGCCTCCCCCGTACTTTTCTGAGGAGCTCTTACATCTCACCGAAGTATAAATCAGAATTTCCAAAATAAATTGCTAGAACCTTCCCTGCTGACTGAACAGCCAATGTGTCTGGTGACTGCATTACTCCTGTATGTTCAATAAAACACACCTGCTACATTTAAAAAGTCAGTTCATTTTGCCTTTGCATTAAAGTCAACTGATGAATTATGTGCCACTACAGAAGAAAAGATACAAGGGAATACTGCCAACTGGAGTGGATAACTGCTCATGGAACTAAGAAACTGCTGAACAGGGATTCGAAAAGGGAACAGGGAGAAAACTGAAGGAGAGAAAAAGAATGCTTGTGTGCACAATTAGCTTGGGAGATACTTGTCACAAAATGCATAAGCTACTTTGGCATCCTAAGATGATATATATTTTTACTGTAGTTATTAAAATGGGTTAAAGGCCTGGTAGATGTTTTAACATTCTCTACAGGCCTTTCAAGCTTCCAGAGCCAAGACAGAAGTAGGTTTGAGAATAGGCTGCAAAAGCTCCCTCTCTTTTTACAGCCCTAAACTTTAAAAACAAAGAACGAACATTCCTTAATTCTTTAAAGAAACCTAGCAAACACTGGCTTTGCCAAAACTATGCAGATTTCTCTGAATAAACTTGTACTTTTGTTGCAAAAGCAAACATTACCATATTTTATCAAACTTTTTCATATGCAAAAACACGGCCCCAGATAGAAAAAAAAATTCCCTAAAAATTCAAGGATGAGATGAGCAAAAATCAGCAAGTTACATTGAGGGTATCTGTACTCAGATGAAGGTTTTAAGTCTTTGGGAACCTGGGAACCTCTTTCTCATGATGTGGTGATGTTTTTAAAAAGTAATTTATTGCCATTACTTGTTGTAACACACACAAAAAGAAACTCATATTATCAGAGGTGGGGAAATTTGTTAATTTATTAAATTGTCTGTTTCTTAGCTGCACCCCACCTCCAGTGTGGCTGAATTCTGGAGATTGCCTGATTAATCCTATATTTATGCCTTACAAACAAAATATATAATCTAAGCCATTGGAATTCTTGGGGGGAAGTGGATGGCTGTCTGTCTGCCAGATACCATAAGACAAGAGGGACTCAAGAGGAAAAGAAGGAATAAGTTTGCAGAAAATATATTGCATGTCTCTGTTCCTGCTATCTTATGGACTTTCGAAACATGAGAATGGAGAAGAAGAGAATCAATGAGCCCCTTCTCTGGACTGGAGGAATGAAATTAGTGAAGAGTTGATTCATTTTCTCAGCTGGAGTATCTCAAAGATATGTCCAAATGGGTGAATCCCAGGTTTACGTTAGCTGATAACCTCTCACCTGTTAATGACATTAGTCTAATATCTGCTCTTTGCTCCAGAGATTCTGCTGTATCTTGCTACCATGGAAGAGTAAAAAAGTGAGGAAAAGTGAGAGGGAAAACTGAGGGGAACTGGGAGCAATAAAGCAATGGACAGAGATGTGGAATTTTGTACAGAAATACTAGCTAGGCAGCCAGTGAATGCATGAGCAGGAATCCAAAAGAAGTATTAAAGATGAAAGAGAAATTGAGACCTCCAGATTACAAAAATAAATGAAACCCTTGGAGCAAAGAGCAGATAACTCACAGCTCCAGAGTTGTTTTTATATCTTCTGTATTTACAGAGCCCGTACCAACAGTGTATGTGGATAAAAAGTTCTTTGCACTTCCTATTTCTGTTCTTCATGTAGCAAACATTTTATTTGGCTAAATTTTTCTGGTTCATCTCTAATATCCAGTGTACATGTGGTCCAAATTAGAAATTAGAATACACATTTTATTTTCATTTCTACATATTTTATTTATTCCTTTAAAAAAAAACTTTTGATTTACTTCTACTCATTAATTTATTTCAAAATAGTCCTGATTAATCTAGAATCTGACACTACTGTTATAAAAGAACATGCTTTGGCCCAGAAAAATGCTTTCAAAGACTGTACCATCAGTTAGACAATTTAGAATACCAACAACTATTTTAAAAAAAATCTAGTCCCCCCTTCATTTGAAAATGACATTGTTCATTTTGGGCAAGATGTTGCACATGCAATTTACCAGGATAAAAGAAATAAAATAAAATTTCTATTTGCATGGTACTCAAAACCTGGATTGGAAGCTGTTACTGAGATTCAATTAATGGGAGAATGTTAAAAGTTAATTAGAATGCACTCAGAGGTTATGGAGCTGGAAGTAGATGCAGATATTGTAATCGACTGGCCATTGCCCAATCTCTGGGTAAAATTTTATTTGGAAATGTTGGGTTTCACTGCATTTTCAAAAGGGAGTTGTCATAGAGGCAATATCAGGCTAAAATGTACTGTAATCTCTGCTTTTCAGGAGGCTCTTGCTCACAATAACTTTTAGAGAAGTGAAGCACTCTTCCCACTTTGACAATAATGGGGAGGAATCGTTGTCACTTCTTGAAACATGACATTTTAAAAATCGATGCTATTTGGAAATCAAAAGCATTAAATAATCTTAGTTTGCTGGACAACTTCACAAGAGTAATAACATTTGTATTTATAAGACTAGTTAAAATGTGGACAAGGTTTTACAGCTCCAACAGAGACTACAAAGGGAATCAGCAAAACAAGCATGTTAAATAAAAGTTGCTTTGTAATGTAGTGGCAAAATGTGAGGTCCCTGAAGCATAGGAATATGGCATGAAATGCAGTTGGGGCCAGACTTTAAGTCTGGAAAAAATATATTGCAAGATCTTGTGTGAAAACTCCGAAATGGGTATCGCCACATGAAGCTTTTTATAAGAAAGAAAATATTCTATTTGATAAATGGATAAAGTACGAGGATATGGTGATAATACAACAAAAACAAATTAAGTTTCAGCAAGAAATAAACGATTCAGGGATAAAATGCCATTGGCTTTTGCACAGGCAGATGAGAGAAAAATTTAAAAAATGATATTAAATTTAATGATTACCAAATAAAACAAGAGGAATTAAATGAGGTGTTATGCTCAGGAAAACCAAAAGCTATCTCCTCTATTTACAAAATTTTGTTAAAGTGGTGTACAGAAGAAGAAACAGTTAAATTATCAGTGATAAAATGGGCCCAGAATTTTTCTCATTCAGTTTCGATGGAGCAATGGGAAAGACTCTGGACAAAAACTATTAAGCATACAACATGCCAAGATACCAAGGAAAATGTGTACAAAATGTATCTCTGCTGGTATCTAACCCCCCAGAAATTGGTGAAAACGACAAATAAGTGTTCCAATAAATGTTGGAAATGTGGAATGGAGATAGGCTCCTTTTATCATGCATGGTGGACGTGCAAAATAGTGAAGAGATATTGGAAACAGATTCATAGACGAATAGAATCGATTTTGGATATAAAATTTAACATGTCCCCGGAAACATACATGCTATCGATGTGGGAGAATGATCTTGAAAAAAAAGTAGGGAAGCAGTTGTTCTATATGATGATAGCAACAAGGCTGGTTTTAGCATACAGATGGAAGGGGAATATGATGCCTTCAATTGAAGAATGGGAAATGAAATTACTTGATATAATCCAAACGGATAAATTAACATGTATATCAAGAGGGGAGAGTAAAGAAAATTTTATAAAACAATGGTAAAAAACGCTACAGTATTTCAAAAATTCATAGTATGATAGTGAAATGGTTAAAACAGATTTTTGAACAAGGGATAGTGAAATGGTTTAAATAGATTTTTGAAAAAGGGATAGTGAAATGGTTAAAATAGATTTTTGAACAAGGGATTAAGAGCTAGACTAGAAGGAAAAGAAAAACCAATATGGAGATAGAATAAAGAATAACTGACTCTAAGGCCAAAGATAGAAGTAGAAGACGAAAATGTTATAGTGTTAGCAATAATAATTTATGTAAGTATTTGTATTGTATAATTGTATATTTGTATGAATTTGTTTGTGTAATTGTATGATTTTGTTTATGTCTTTTTTTATTTGTTCTTTTTTATTATTTTTTGTGTTGTGAAATTTGTTGTTTGTTGTTTGTGCAATTTTTAAGAATAAAGTTTTCTATAAAAATTTTTTTTAAAAAAGTAAAAAAAAAGAAATGCAGTTGGGGCATGTTTGCAGCATATGGGGTGCAAGGTATGCAGTGTATACACCTACTGCTGAACAAAAAATTCTGCTTGCATCATTACCTTTGTCTGTGAATTGATTTGGAGGAGATGATCCAATCTGCAGCATTTCTTCATTCAGATTACATTCCTCACAATTCTTTTTGATTGTATTGTGTGTATAGTCAGATACTACAAGCCAGCTACAGAGTTGGATATCCCACATCCCATTTGTTTATTCATGTCTGTATCATGTGCAAACATTTCTCCTTTGACTTGGGTCCTTTCCGCACCTTACCTTTTTCCAGCACTGGGGTGCGGCGATCATGCGAGCAGCCTCCAGTGAAAGGCTCTCGCGTCCCTGCTGCTTCAGCTCTGCACGAGCTGCCTGCTCACATGAGAGCCCCGCCTCTTCCTTCCACAGTGCAGCCTAGGAGTTTCCCAGGCTGCACTGGGGCAGGAAGTGCAACTGGCGCGGCTCCAGAGGCTCCGCATGCCAGGTAAGTGTGTGCGGGGCCCAGGAGGAATGCGTGATCGCACACCATTTTTGGCTTCCAGATGAAAATGAAAAGGTGCGTGAGTGGCACCTGCCAGCCCCTGAACATCGCACGATTGTGAGTGCATTGTGCAGATCACTCCTCACAATCACGTGACACTCCAGGCGCCCTTTTGCATGGCAAATGCCATGCGGAAAGGGTCCTAGATTCTGATTGGTGACCCAGGGGAGCAAAATCAAAGTTTCAAATCCTTCTATAAGTGAACTCCATAACTCCACTAAATATTCCAGCCAAGCACATAAATGACTCAATCTCAGTTGGTTTCACCCATTCCCAACAAAATTACTCTTATGAAGGAGAAGAACAATTGGCTGAAAGTGGAAGAGCTTTTACAGGCCTTATGTTAAATGCAAGGCTAGATGCCATATACCCCATAGATAGTAGAGTTTGGCATCCATCAGCATTCTAGGACTCCATTTGTGATTGTGGGGAGGGGAGCTAACTGAAATCAAAGAACCAAAATGTTGTTATATTGTCTGTAGGACCAGTTAGACACATCAGCAGAAATAATGCTTCTCTGTCTTTACTGAACATCTAATGATTATTTACTCAGAAATAAATCTCACTGTATCCAACAGAGCTTACTCCCAGATATGTGTGTATAGCAGGGACAGCAGACAATGAATGGTTCAGAGACCATCTAAACACTGTGGACTTTTTTTCCCCACAACCCGTAAACATCCCACATAAAATTATCCAACCAAAATTTTGTGACAAATTACTAAAAGCCAATTAAACAAGCTGGAAATGTTTTCATTAAATGGGGGTTACAGAGGTTGCAGGCAAAATTAAAATAAGCATTTCCTTGTTGCTTGAATGGCATTCTCCAAGGTGCTGCTGAAATTTTGCCATGAAATTTAAACATGTCAGAAGGTATAGCCTGTGAGGAATCATGGGCAAAATTGACTCCTGGACTCTTTGAAGTTGTCCATCCCTAAATTGAAATCCTTATATATAGGATGGCATCCTTATCATCGTTCTCTATTGTTTCTTTTTCTATCTGCTGTACACTCTAAACATCACCACATACTTTTAGAACTTCTCAAAGATATCACACTTTCTTTCAGCAATTATTACAGGCCTCCAGGTGTTTATCTCTCTGTTGTTGGGGCAGAATTGTTAAAGTTCTACCTTTCCTTTTCTCTTTTAAAGTTTGTGAATTAAGAAATCTAGCATTTACACTCCAGCTCTATCTTCTAAAGGTGGCTTCCCTTCCTCAGGGCTGTACAGTGCTAATAATATGGGATTTTTTATTTGTGGCAAGTAATTAACCTCTTGCAGACATTTACTTGTGAAAGATGCATAGGAATGCTAAATTTCTCCAAAATAATAGGTGTGAGATTTTAATAGTTATTATTTTAGAGTAGACAATAAAATAAAATGAGTAAAAATGAACATATCAATGTTATGCATTTCAGACACTGCTCAAAAACTTGCCTGCTCACCAGGCACCTTCTGTACTACATAAATACCTTAGTACAATTCCTCTTTAACTTATATGGTTTCATCTTACAGAATCCCAAGATTTGCAGTTGAGAGAGTGGTATTTAGAATTGTCAGTGAGAGAGCTCTAGTACCTGTCAAAACTACAAATCCCAGGATTCCATAGGAAGTGGCCATGGTAGTTAAAGTATAATCATACCTCTACAACGGTGTAGTTTGGAAGGGATCCAATTGTTATTCATCCTAGATGTGTAAACACCAAGTCTGGTTCTTTTTGCTGGGACAATGGAACTGGTGTGAGTTCATATTGTGTAGAGAGGCAACACATCCCCTCCACTTCAATCTGAGCCATCAAGAACATTTCATCAGTGTTGAAAAATCTAGGCATAGTCAGCTGTTTGCTCCAATGCTAGACTTGTCCAAGATGAATCCAAGCCCTTCTTCAGTTGAGGAGGAGGGTGTTTCAAATGCTAAAGATAATAAAATTTCAATTCCCATGAATGTAAGAACAGATTGTTGAGCTAATTCTGAATAAAGAGTTTGCCAATCACTAATTAGCCCTTAAAGATGTGCTTTCCATTACCTGTTCCCAGCCTTTCCTTGTGTAAATTCTCTCCCTTTTCACAAGGCAGATTTGAGGATGGGGAGGGGAAAATAAAACTATTGGAAGGAAAGGTCAGTGACACTGAGAGGAGCTAATTATGGTTACTAACCTAGCTAAACTTCTGAATGCAGTTTGACATGTATTGTAATTGGTTTTGTTGGCTTGTTTGTTCCTTTTACCTGTGGTAGACCTTCACAATTCTTCACAATTATTTTATCGCCATCTCTTATTTCCCACTGCTGGAAGAAGTTTCACTTTCTGCACTTGTTCTTGCTGCTTTCTGGTCCACTAGGGATGAGATGGCTTAGATGGAGATGGATTGAGACCTTTAGTCTTTCTTTCCTGTTTGCTTTTGCTTCCTCTGTCAGCCACCTGTCCTGAAACTGTTATGGGCAGATAATATTGTGTGGTGTAGTCAACCAGACAATATTATCTGCCCATCACAGTTTGGGGATAGGTGGCTGACAGAGGGTCTGGGTTAATTAAATGACTGAAAAAGAACTGGCCTCTACTCTCTCTTCCTGTCTGCTCTTTGATAAACGAGGATATGCAGCAACATGTCCCCATCCTTTTCTCTTTTAAACTAGTTTAGAAAGGATCAGGCTATGTCTATCCAAGAATGTATTTCCTCAATACAATTCTTGTTAAGGAATCTATACTGATTTTTCTGCCTGCAGTTTGGTCCTTTCAAACTCACCATTCTACGATGGGCACCTCCACAGTGACTGGAGTAAAGATTCTATCAGGCCTGTCATTCCAGTAATAATTCTTCACTCTCTATCTGCACCCACCAGCAGCGTAGATAATAATCTCTACATAAAACATAATGTTCACAAAGGGGGAACATGCAGAATGGATTGTGAACAGCCTAATATAGTGATTCCCATAAAGATAAGCCACCTATGTGAAGAGCAACAGGAATGCATGGGCCTGGTAAAAGAAGTCCAGTTTACAGTTCAACTTCTTGATCTCTTGTCTTTGCACATGGCAGACAGCACAGCTTGGCATATGAGACTTCATCTTGGCAAATGAAAGGGATTTTTTTTATTAAAAAAATACATAAGTAGGCATTGTGGGAAGATGGGTGGGAATACAGCAATCTAATTTTTAAAAAACAAAAACAAAAAAAGAACTTGTGATGATTATTTTCCTCTATGATTAACAATATTAAGATCTGATCATTTATAGTGACCATCTGTTATTTTTGAATAGCAGTATGTTATTTCATACGATTTAGTTCTGAATAGAGAGCCATTTTGCTCCAAAACAGCTTTGTTCTTCACCTAGCAACAAACTACTAGTTTATTTATTGTTGGAGCCCATCCATGTTTGAATTTATTTGGATGCTCAAATTTATTTGCATCTACTCCTAATGGATTCCACCCATACAAATTTGGTTAATTTAGTCAAGAATTTAACAAATACCCTGCCAAAATGACCTATAAACAAATTTCTACAATAGGTAGTCACTTGTTAAAAGCACAGGAGTTACAATAAAACAAATGGAAGGCTAATGTAAGAAAGATGAAAAATAGCTGTGTACTGGAACCCTCTGTATTGCTAATTTCTTCTCTTTGAAGATCTGGTTACATACCACACAATCACATATTTGAGTGTGCATTTATATGTGAATCTGAACAGCAAAAACAGTTTTGTGGCTGGTCATTTTGGCTTGAGAGTGATCCCAGTGATTATAGAAAAGGCCTCTGCTTGGTCTGAAGGTCTAGAAACCTGGATTCTGCTCAGAAAATACCCCACAGCTTAGATTTCCTTTCAATGCCCATGACAGCATTCCTGTGAAGATCAGATTATCTCTGAGATATTAAAACTTTTCAATGTGTGCCAGTGGTGCCTGCAAAGTCCTGGCAGACGCATGCTAATATCTGGAGGGGGTATTAATTTGGCATTCATTTAAAATACAATTCAGCAAAACAAATGGTTGGAGTGAAACATGCAAGGGCTGTGCAAAGTTGTCAAGATTTCACATTTGCATTTAAATATGAGAAGTTCTTTTGTCTCTTTTCTCTTCCTTCTGATCAATGTACAAAACGTGCCTGCCACTGAAATTATATACCTGATATGTATAAGTAAGCTAACATGTCCATTAGACAGCAGTGAAACCATAAAAAACTAGATTTATCCAGTTCCTGTAAGCAATGAATGGAAATTAAAATTGGCTCAGCCATGGCATCAGTGGATCAGCAGAACTCAGGCTTTGTTCAAGGGCATGGATCAGATTATAGGCAAGGACAGTACATCAGTAGACCCAGTGCTTCTTGAAGTAGATATGTAGAAGAAAGGAAGATATTTCTAACTACTAAATTAACTTTTAAAAAAAGCATCTTAACGGGTCCTGTAAATTTATTGTTCATTTCATCTTTCACAATATAATCCAGGATGTATTTCATAATATATAGCCCAAATCACCATATATCCCTGATATATCTCACGATGATTTGGATACAACAGTAAGACTGTTCCATTTCCCTCTCTTACTCCATATCCTTACATATGCACAAACTTGCAGGGCAAGCAAATCTCCCTTAAATAGCCATCTTTTACAGAGGTGTGACATACCTTTCCATTGGAGCAGATAATGCACTAATTTCAACATTGCAGAGTTTGCTTGATCTAATCTTCTGTTCCTTATATCTTGGGAATTGTCATTCAAGGAAGTGTACTACAGCTCTCTAGCAGATAACACTGAGTACTTCACTAAGCTACAAGTCCTTAGAATGGAACCACATTGGTTAAAGTGGCATCAAACTCTGTGTATAAAATGAGAGAAGAAAGAAGGAGATTAACCAATTTATTTCTGATTAAGCTTTCATGGACTATGCCCCGCTTGTTCAGATGTACAGAAGTTAACAGTGAAATAAATTTCTTGGTCTTAAAGATGCCACAATGCTGTTTTTTCCTTCTTTTTAGACTGAAATAGACTGTCATGACTATCTCTCTGAATATAATAGTGTAATGAAGATATAACTACAACAAACATCTAATTATCCCAAGCTTATTTTCAACCAGCTAATTCTGTTTGTATTTAGATTCACAGAAACAGTTATTTTTCTTGGAGAGTTCTGCCTTACAGCTCTGCTCATCAGTATAAAATGTTTACCAAAAAATACCTGCATCTTAAGGTTAAAGAAAAAGTTACACAATCAGGGCTTGTCTTTATTTCTGTAGGCAACTCAAGATTTATCCTGAAAGAACTGAAACCAACAAACAAAATTCAGCTTTATACTCAAAAGATTTTAGGCTTGGAGAAGGAAGTTATCCTAAAATCTTATCATTTTTCAACTCTAGGAATTTCAGTTAAATAAAGTTTTGAACTGCTTGGGACAGGATTGCGGCTGGATAGTGATGATGTCATGTGGTAGCACAACTCCTGGACTGGAAACAACCCGCTGTTGTTGCAAGATACTGCAATCATGCAGAAATGGCCTAAGTTAGAGCTTTGGTAAGTATGATCTTTAACCTATTGCCTTTAACTACATCCCAAAATCAAAGCTTTGCTCACAGTTGAAGCATGATATGATTGTGACTATTAAGTTCAGATTTATGCAGATAAATAGAGGTGTTAAATGTTACTTGAAGAAGGCTTTGCATTTCATTGGTGCAACAAAGAAAGAATGTTGGATACTTCCATTCCAGGAGCTGAAAGAGCTTTTGCGGATTCCTCTTGGGCAACTAGGAAAGTAGATCTCTGAAAAACAAAGACCCATTCAGAAGGATGAGTCATAACTTTAGCTTTCAGTAGACAGGCTCCTGATGCTCTCCAAAACGGAAAGTGTGAATCCAAATGGCATCTGCATGACAAAGAGTAGCAATGTGAAGAAATATCATCTTGACATTCTTGTCTAAATAGCCTTTTTAGGGGTTTATTAATCCCTCAGGAAATTTATTTATTTATTGTTGCCACAAGTACAAAGACAACAAGCACCTTTTCCTCTTTTCAATGAGATTTTCACTATTTGTATACCATATTTCTGCACAAAACTAAGCTATTTTTTCCCTTTGTGAAGCAAAGCATACACACATACAGCACAAAACAGAAATGACTGGTTGATTGATCTAATAACTTACCTGATGCTTCTAAAAATCCATATTTTATATCTATATCTATCTATCTATCTATATAGAATATTTAATATATACAAATATATTAAATGGCACTAAAAAAATAAGATCCATTCAATACAGTTTTTCTTACTCCCAACAATAATATTGGATCCTAAGACTATAACCCTAAAGACACTTGCTTACAATAAGCCCCATTAAACATAACATAAATTATCTATCGATAGAATTATCTAAGACATTAAAAAATCAGCACTTTCAAAATTTTGCTGTGGGTACTTTTTAATATTTACTTCACATAGATGTGAAGTAGATATACATACTCCTGAGAATGAATCCCACATGGTTCGAAGTATTTGTAAGAGGGTGAAAGAGGGCAATGTCTTCTGCCTCTCCCAAATATTACCTCTTTCCTTTATTTTTTTAACATAAAGACATCTGTCAAGTGGAGCTCCCCTAGGTTAAGTTATTTAAATCAGCCTGGCTCTAAAGGGCAATATATTATACAAATAATCTATGAGTACAGATTGCACGTTCCAAGGAAAGTCATTTCATTATTTGATGTCTACCAGGAAGTCAACATTGCCTTAATTTCTGACTTGTTTCAGTAGATCATTTTCAAAAGATGCCTGGAGCCATAATATAACCATTGTAGCAGGATCATAAAAATTAAAAGTTCTTGGGATTCTGAGTCAATGGAGGGACATTTAATCATTGAAAGCACTTTCACAAGTAAAAGTTGAAAGAATACATTTGCTATCAAGATTCTGCTTTCTAAAAAGGAAGAAGGTATATGGAAGAGGAGATAACTTCAGAGCATTTTGGGCCATGTTCAGCAACTAGTTAAGTTGAAGTTTGCCCACAATGCAGCTGAGACCAGGGTCTAACCAATTTCTAGTGCTTACACCTAATATTTGCCTAGTAAATTGTACTTTCAAGGTTATTCTCAAAGACGCTTGTGATTTTTTAGGATTCAGTTGCTAGGGTCGGGTTCTTGTGTTGCTGGTTTTTGTTTTTTGTTGCATAAGAATTATGTATATTGCTGTAAGTTCCAGGTGCAAAATTATTTTTCTGCAGAGTTCTGCATTTGAGATGGGAATTCACAAAGATATCAGTCAGGGAACTTGATGTTTCTCCAAACAGATATAAACTGGCATAGAAAACATGGCTATTGCATTCACAGACATTTTGTTCATAAATCATTAAGGGAATTCCCTGATAAAAAGGAGATACTGATTATCTTACATTCTGATCCTATGAGCTAACTTGAACACAAGAATCAGCTTGCAATGGTCGCTTTGAACCAATGCATAATTCTGTATATCCTTAGCAACAAATGTAAATGTTCACCCTACTATGTAGCTTCCAAAGAACAATAACAATATACAACATGTATCAAACTATCTGGTATCTTTATTGAGGTTTTGTTATGTTTTGCAGAAGTGCTCTCTCAAGTAGTGAAAAAAGTCTGTTTTGCATAGTGTGTGATTTTCATCATATATGTATTTTGCATTTAACTTGGCTTCTTTTTAAATTAATCATTGGAATGTAAACACAGGTTTAATTTGCAAGTCTGGTTTTTGGTGCAGTTATCTCTGAGGAAGTCCCATTGCAGGAAGGAAAAAGAAATAATTATACAGAATACATTTCACTCTTGATATGTAGTTCCCATAGAATGATGCACAATGGATACATCCTTCAGTTGTAAGCCCAAGAAACACATAATAGTACCAACAAAATTTAAGGAAGAAGAAGGAGTGGAAGATAATCCCATCCTATGACAAGGCATCTTTTCCTGCTTAGGACAGAGACTGGGGCAACAATTCCTAGACGCTTAGACTGGCCCTATCCACACATGGTTATTAAGGTGGGCCAATGCGTCTTGCCATGGAGGTCTTCTGCACCTTGGAGCGGACTAGGTTCGGTTTATTTACCTTCATTCTGCACGTAACTCCGACTAAATGCGCCCCCATGTAGTGGTAAAGCGTGCTATTTGAAAACCAGAAGAAATCAGTTTTCCAATTTTCCAGATCAATCCAATTCGCACTTTCACAATGGTGCAGACACGTACATTCGCACCAATGCGAATTGGTGGCCAGGGGAGAGCCCATGGGAGGGGCCAGGGTGTAGTACAGACTTACACAAGTACATACGTACGCAATAACGCACTAAACCATGCAAAAAAAAAAAAGGGACAACCACAGCTGACGGGGCAGGGTGGGGAGGAGTGGCAGGAGTGGCCATGGCGGACGCAGTGTGGATTCATGAACTCTCACTCCTCCAAATTAGAATGGAACATACGCAGTAGCTGTGCGGAAGGAAATGAAGGAAAGTCCGCCTTGTTTCGAGCCCAGAAAATCTTGTAACAAACAGCATGAACCGATTCACCAGCCTTGTGCAGAAAGACCCAGGAACGTGTGCTGGATATTCCATTTCAGCTATTGAACATAAGCTAATCAATAGAAAACATGTTATCATTTTATCATTTTCCCACTAGGGATTCTGGGATTGATTCTAGTACCAGGTGGGGAAAAATGTTTTGCCAGGAACTCAGTATCACTTAGCATCACCTTCTATAACATCTGAGAACACAACTGTGTCACAATTGAGTACTAACTTGGGGCAAGGAGTGACATTGTCTATTTAGGATTAGCTGGAGGTACTTTTTTTTGTTTTTTTGTTTTATACATCTGTAATTAAACCAATAGCTGGAGGCATATTTTTTAATTTACTTCATCTGTAATTCAGAATAATTCAGACCCAATCACTGATTCTGGGGGTGGGGATCTATAGGTAAGTATCAGCAGTTTATTAGAAAAACCATGATTCATCTGTCACTTCATACATTTTCTTCTACATCTTCTCTATCATTTCTATTATTAGTTAATTTGTTAATTTCAAATCCCATCCTTTCTAGAATTTCTTTTTCTCTATGGGTTATTCATCTCTGTAAAACCTATTTGCTACAAAGCCACATCCTGAGTCTATTTTCACCCTATCCAGGTATTCTTCCCTCTAGGGTTAAGTACTTCCATGACAAAGAGAGTGTGCTAGTCCTATCTCCTTCCATCACTATCTTCACATGGAGAGCACTGGTCTGAAGATGAGATCCCTCTTTGTGAATAGAGGCTGTCCACATCAGCAGGAACCTTGGGGGGTTTTTGGGGTGGGTGGGATTCCCAATTACATGGAGATATTATGTGCACAAAAACCTTTCTTCCTGGGAGTCTCATTCTCCATACATGTAAAGTGATGGCAAAGGTGTGGTTTGTACCAGACCTCATGACTGGATGCCCATGTTATGGCACATAAGGAAAAAAAAATGCTTCAGTTTTTAACATTATTTTCTCCTTTTTTCAAGGATTCCTCTTGCAAAGAATAGGAAACCATGTATTTGCATTATTCAAATTGACTCCAAAAACAAACTGTTGTAGCCAAACTTTAAAATGTCCTTTTAAGATATACACTTTTTAATGAGTAGTTTGGATAATTGTTAGGCAGACTGAAAAGGTATGTGAATAGTTTTATTTTCCCTGTGAAAGGAACAGAAGCCATTCTGTATCAAAAGTTCAGGAGGCACTTTGTAATATTATTTCCACAATATATTCATCAGTCATGTGAAGTGAGATGTTCTAAAGAATGACAATGTACACAGTAAAATGTCAATAATGCTACCTTTTGCAGGGAGTGTGAGAAACAACAGTAATCAATGTGCTCTAATGTCTTTTAGCTTTGGTTTTCATTTTTGCTGTGGTATAGGAGACAACTGAAAGAAGAAGGGGAGTATAGAGATAGCTTTTATCTCTTCTAAATATTAAATGCCCCATTTTAAATTACAGCATGTCACTTTTGCAAAGTGTTTGACTGCATTGCCACAGAGCAATAACATCTCCAACACATCAAATGCAAACAAACTGGCATGTATGGTTTTCTGTTTTACATACAGAAACCATTTGTTAAAAATGCAACATGTTTTTGATCTTTCTTGAAGTGAAAAGCTAAAGTTTCATGAAAGAAAACTCTTCAAAATGTTTAATCAACCAACCACACACACACACACCTCCTGTACATAATGACGTATCTCAGAGGAGGAAAAATTGATTTAAAGAGATATTATTTTAGTCACATGGGGAAAGTTGGGCATGCAATGAGGGCTCATTCAGTGAGTCCATGGCCCAGTTCTGCAGATGGAATTCTGCTATGGGTCTCTGCTTAGTACACCCAGAACTCATGGTTTTGCTATGATAGCCTGCTGAACAGCCATTCGATGGCTGGTGGAGAGTGGGAAGGAATTAGAGAAGCATCTGGCTATGCCCCACAGCCAGATGCAGACTGATGACATCCTCCACTAAGATCTGCTGGGTCTCAGTAGCTGATGTTTTCAATTTGCCCTTGATGATGGGATATAGCCAGATGCATCTCTGATCATACCTCACTCTACATCAGTTATGGTATGGCCATTCATGGGGATTATAACAGCAAAACCGAAAGTCCTGAAGAGTGGGTGACTTTGGTCATTGTGGAAGATGGAAGAGAATTCTAACCTTGGCAACAACCAAAAAAAGGAGGCAGGAACATACAAAGGAGCAAGGTGGACATATCTTGTTTGGGTTGTTACCAGGGCGTACCCCTCCATGCTTTGATATGGTCTAATTGGCAAAATATATTAACTGGCAGATGTGTTGGCATAAAATATAAATTATAATTATGGCTGGCAAGACCATGTGGAAGGGGACACTGGGTGGGAATAGGTCAGAGGTGACCTTAGCATAGCCAGGTCAAAAGTTCACCGACATTAGCCAATAAAGCCTGACTTAATGGCTCTAAGCTAATCCTATCAACTGCCAACATCAGAAAACAATAAGGTGCCCAGTTAAAGAGGCCAGGACCCCTACTGTGGGCATATTCTACTGCAGCTAGCCCAGAAACCCCTTCTCAACCAAGACACTGAAACCAATTAGTCCATTCCAGACCTCATTGTCTGTGTTGCAACTCCCATTGTTCACTAGGCTGGGAGAGCAATCAACTCACACCCCTTCAAGGAGGAAAAGAGAGTATATAAACCCTTGGTTTTGAGAAGTCAGTTGCAGTCAGATGAAATGCAAGACTCCACTATGTCACTCTGAATCCTGATCTGTCTGCCCTTAGACAGAAGTCTTAAGTCACATTTCACACTCTTCACTACTGTTCTGGAATGGTAACTATATAACCTCAAAAACCCTCAGCCTCTCTATCGATAATTGTTTTCCTCCCTTTCTCCTTCAGTTAGCTCTTGTGTGAATGCTTGATTGTGTGTATCTGGTGTGCATGCATGAGTGAATGCCCCCAATAAAAAAATATTTTTAGCTTACAGTAGGCCCTCTACATTTGCGAGGGATAGGGACACAAATCCCTTGTGAATGTCAAATAATTGTGAAGAGGGTATCCCCCCTACAGACTTCTGCCCAGCCAGTGCAGCCACCCAGGTGAGGGCAGGGAGGCAAAGAACCGGTGATTGGCCTCTCTGGGCCTTCGTGCCACCTGCGCAGGCTGCACCCACACCTGCAGTGGTGTGCTGCAAGGAGCACAGGAAACCCATGATTGACTTCCCTGGGCCTTCATGCAACCCGCGCAGGCCATGCCCGTACCTGTGGCAGTGGCAGGGTGGCACAAGGAGCACAAGGAACCCATGATCAGCTTCCCTGGGCCTTCGTGCTGCCTGCACAGGGTGCAGCTGCACCGGGAGCAAGGAAAATGGGAGAAGCAGGTAGGGTGGGAATGGGGTGGGACGGGAGAATGGGGGAGCAAACAGGCACCTCACAAATAATCAAATCCGTGAAAGTGAAGCCCACAGATGTGGAGTGAGAACTGTACTTTTTAATCTTCAGCTGGTTTTTGCATGATCTGACCCCATAAAAATTGGGTTAAAAATCTCACTGGGTTACCATGCCCTTCATTCTGTCAAGGCCAGTGCTCTGCTAATTCCCCCAGTCTTTGTATTTTTGGAGCGAATCAAGGTATCCCCCAGGGACCCTCAGAAGTCAGAGTAACAGGGTAAGTAACAGAACGCTAGATGGTATGGATCGCTCCAATGACAGGTTTCTGTGCTATACTTAAAAGAGTTCTCAGTTTTGGGGGCCTGACCCTGGCTCCTTTTCTCCATTCCTCAGCACAAGAGGGGATAAGGAGCCCTCGTGGCACAGTGGTTAAATGCCAGTACTGCAAGCCACAAGGTTGTGAGTTCGATCCTACCCAGCTCCAAGGTTGACTCAGCCTTCCATCCTTTCGCAGGTCAGTAAAATGAGTACCCAGCTTGTTGGGGGCATGTATAGAAATGTTTCGAAATACATGCTATTTGTAAGTTGTTCGCCGCCTCGATCCATATGGAGAGGCGGGATACAAATAAATCATCATCATCATCATCATCTCAGGCTGAGAGCACTGTCCCGAAGTGTGTACATTTTTTTTTCTGTTAGACCTGTTTTTTGTTTTAAAATCACTGGGGTCCACCCATGTGACATCACAAAGAATCATGCCTATGTCTCAAGTTTGGGCATTGACAATTCAGGGTCTGGGGCAGCACTGACATGGCAGTGTCAGTGGCATTAACAACTTCAGATCAATGATTTGCTGTCATTTTACAGATCCAAACCATCTTTTTTCTAATTCCTTTAGTTTCTGTAGACAACTGGCTACTGTAAGACTTGTCTTTTCCATTTACAGTTGAACTAATGTGGTTCAAATCAGTTCATTTGTGGCCATCTGCTGGTTATATGAACTAGGAGGTTAGAGGTGGATGTGAATAATTCTCTCACCCTTCCTGATTTATCTTTCTGTTTCCAAATTGTACTTGCAGTTTGAAGTCTTTACATTTCCTTCTCCTCCACAAACTGTTTTATCTATCTATCTATCTATCTATCTATCTATCTATCTATCTATCTATCTATCTTTTGTAAACTACCTGTTGCACTAGTGCTAAGAGGGCAAGACAAAATTCTCTTGCTGGTCAGTGTACTAATCATCTGGCTTACAGCGGTCCAACTTCAGGCTGTGACCCTACCCATACTCTTGATCATACTGGTACAGTAGCATCCTCCTGTCTAATGGTTCTTCCTTTAACAACAACAACAACAACAACAACAAAAAGCACTCTCCAAATTAGTACTAACTTATGAAACTTCATCCTCTCCTTCTTGCAGCATTAACAATTTCAGATCAATGATTTGCTGTCATTTTTAAGTAATAAATAAACAAAAAAACATATTAAAAGCAAATTAAGAACAAATTCAATAATCAAACAATTAAAATAATTAAAATAAGCAGTATAGTAGTTTAAAGTCCAGCTTGAACAGATGCATCTTCATATCTTTCTCAAAGCAACAATGGTGGGAAATGATATCAACTCTATGGCTCCAGCTCTGGGAGATGGAGCTATGGAGATGTAGGTATGACATCTTCTTCCTCCCCAAAATCCTACCTTTGAGGTCACCTCCAATATGGTTATCTCCAAGGTGTTGGAGAGTGGGGGTACTGATTAATGAAATGGCCAGCCCGCTCCCAAAGTCAGGACATACTAAGACAAGCAATTCTATTTGGATCCTCTTGTAGCCATCTTCTCAGCATGTCCCACAGCTGGAAGAAGGCTGGACACATCATTACTGATCATCTTGCTGCCCCACATCTCAGCAATACCTGATCTGGGCAAACTGTGTGGTTGTAAATGTAGCACTTGTAGCACTTTTTGTTCTTATAAGTGTACAGCAACCACAAATGTGAATTGGAATAATTATGATGTTGTAATTCAGGTTTACAACCTTTTAATCAATGAATAATAAGATAATCTGTAGAAATCTCTCTCCCCAAAAAATCAGATCATTCTCTATCCATCTGATGGCAAAAACCACATCCAGGGTATGCCCTGCTTCATGTGTTTGACCAATGACACACTGAGACGGTCCCACAGTTGTCATGATAGCCATGAAGTCCTGAGCTGGTACTATCAGGGCAGGCTTGGTGTATCTGGTGAAATCCTACAGAATCACAGCACTAGGGTTTTTTAAAGGAACATCTGAGACCACCTCAGGCAAGGAAACTACTGGGCAGCAGTGTGAGCAGTACACCAGCAGCATCCCTGTTATGTCTCTCTGGCCCAACATGAAGTATAAACCTTCAAGACTAGTGCCTGGGTGGATGAATTTCCTTATGAGGAAGATGCAATTCTTATGGATGACGCCAGCTTCTCCTCCCTGGCTCTCCAACTTCTGTTTGTGATGCACATAATATATGGGTAGACAAAGCTGGGAAAGATCAACTCCTTCAAGTCCATCCATACAGTCTTCCCCCTTCATTCACAAATCAAGTCATAGATAATGACTGCTTTATTACAGATCAGTAATTACAGTAGCAGCACTGACAGATTAGAGGGTGAACTGACATGGCAACCTGAAACTTGAAGGACAGGAGAAGGACCAAGACATGGGGTGGACCTCAAGCATGTTCCCTGTGTTTCTCTTACCTATATCCAAGCCCCAGCACCATATTTTCCTCTTCCCAAGAGCACCTCAAAAGGCACACCCAGTCCTCCTCCTCCCTGAGATTCAGCAAAACACATGAACATAAAACACACACACACACAATATTGTGACTGCTAATCATGATATTTTCCACCTGTTAACCACTTCAGCTGCTGTATATTGTACCTGTTGAAGCTCCTGGACAGTACACAGCAGTCATAAGCCTGTGGTGGTAAAACCATGTTGCCAATAGTATGATTCTTTGAGAATCATAATGCACCAACGTTAGGACAGTGATATAATACTAACATAAACTATAAATGTGAGCCATGCAGGATCTTCATTTTCAGAAATAGGTAAGACATGAAGGATATATGTACCTGAATAGACAATGTGTACATCCTCCATCACACGAGGAAGAAATTGTATCTGTGACAGTTTTCACTTTTAAAATAGATTATCATCATTTTTAGGCTGGTCAGTCAAAATAATGGAAACTTAAGACTGAGCATAGTTGTCTAGAAAACAGTTTCTCCATCATCAGTTGGAGAAAGATAGCTGGATATGAAGCAGTTGAAAGGTGAGTGGTGGAGGATAACTCTGCTGATTTGCTGTTTCCTCTTTCTCCCTTGCTTTACTTCCCATGCTGCTGCAAAAGAACTCCAGAACAACTTTTGACTGTAGTATAAGAGCCTGCAAAGGGACAAAAACTGTGTCCCATTCCAATTGCAGAATTAAGAATAGCCCTCTCTATAAGCAGAACTGTGGGTTCTCTGGATTCAACCAGAACAAAACTAGTGCAAGATAGCAAATATGCTGCCTAATAGGAATGCCAGCTGTCACTACTTCTTGCATTTTTGTAAATAAAGCAAAAGTAAGGAATCAAGTACAGCAAATTACAAAGACTCTGAAAGATTCTGCAGCTCTCTTACTCAAAGTAAACCAATGTGGGTAGTGATAATCCCTAGAAGTTCTTATAGAACTGGAAAGCACGCAGCCTCACTGACAGAGGAATGGCAGAGGACCAGGCATTGGGTGCATGGTTTGTTTGGTTTTGGGATGGAAGAGGCATCATTTGTGAAAACTTCATGGTGAAAGCTATGTAGATCTATTGATATAGGTGGAATATAGGAATATTTTGTAAACTGTTTTTGCCTGGGGTGGATAAAATACACAAATAAGTCCAATGGCATATCTATTTCTAAGCATATAGTTTGAGAGAGTAACTGCTTGGCATTAGCCTTTGGGCAAAAATAAAGACCAGTTATTAATCTTGCAGTTACCCTGACTTGTCACTAGCTATGGCTGGAGGCTTCTATGATATTATTTTCATGAGCTGGGGTGAAAGGAAATTTAATTAGAGATCCATCTCTCCAATGAATACCAGCAACTGGTTAATTACATTAATATATTTTTTGCTATTGTCAAAGTGGAAAATGTTGACCTGTAAGATGTCCTTATTGAGTGGTTATCTCCTCTTTGTCACTGGTAGGATGTCATTGAATGGTAAGTAGCGCCATGTTTTCCTGCCTATTTTTTTTTTAACCACAATTACACAGGTTTGTGGGAGTTTGGGAGATAGGCCTGATCCAGAAAGACAAACAATTGTGATCAATTGTTTTAAAGGGGCATTGGTAAAGTGATTTGAAAAAGATGAATAAATGAAATGGAACCAGATGAATAAAGAAGTAGTGCAGTGGTAGTAGGTCCAAACTGTTTCAATCTCCCCCGTCCCCCACTGATTGATCATATCTAGCCAACAAGAACCATCTGTAGAAAAACAAATCCCAACTTGTTTGTGTGATTGCTTCATTGTTGCTGTTTAGATTTCTCACAAACAGATGTATGCTTTTTGTTGGGAAGGCACACATCTGTTGTACAGAAATCTCTTTACAAATCCAAAATTTTCCAGAAGGAGCTTATTAAATTACATACAGAAAAACATCTTTGTCCCAGCATTAGTTGTGCTTGCAAGCAGCACAAGCATAGCAAGGGAAGGAGGAGGAGGAGGAGGAGGAAAGGGAGGGGAAGGGGAAGGGGAAGGGGGAGGAAAAGGGTAGTTAAAATAGAAGCTATGTGGAGGAATATGTTTACTCAGCAGATCCAAATATTTATTTTAAAAAAAACGGCAAGTGACAGAGTGGGTAAAAAGGAAGGGGGTTGTAGCTAAGATGTAACGTAGCTCTATGCCTTCTGAGGAAATGCATATGAGATCCTGTCAAATTTAACAGGGATGAAAACAATTATATTAAAAAGGAATTCTGGTATGGGATTTAATAAAGTATGAAGTCCTTTGTATAGATCCATAATCCATCACAGAGAATTCTATGGAGAGGATTTATGACATTCTGTCTCTATTATATTATATTGGGTGGATTAAATATTTTATGGAGAGTTTATTTTTTAGTAAATAATTTCACACTGCTTTCTTGTACAGTGCAGCATGTACACTGAGAATGTGACTAGAACTTAACAGAGAATTAAAAATGATATTATCTGTTCTTTCTAGTTTTTGTTACAAAGAGTTCTAATGACTATTGTTATTATGTATTCATAGATTTTATTCCCTTTCCTTCTCTCTCTCTGCAGGCTTCAGATTACTACTATTACTTCTAAAAACCAAATGTGCTGCAGATGTTAAAAATATGCCACTGGTAGATAAAGATATTGTCAAAGTTGGAAAAAAATGTCTCTTAGAAGTAGGGTAGAATGCTCTAAATTGACTCATAAAGTTCATTTCTTTCCTATGTTGCTTTGTGGAAGGGCATCATGAATTCTGAGAATCTGAGAATATTTTGAGTTGAGGAATGGTGGGCTGAGATTAATCTTGAAAGAAGTTTAGAAGCAGATAGGCAGGTGGGATAGAACAGGGGTAAAGCTAGACAGTGGCAAGACCAATCATCATCATCATCATCATCATCATCATCATCATCATCATTATTATTATTATTATTATTATTATTATTATTATTATTATTATTATTATTAGTGCAAGGGAATATTTAGCCATTCTAGAAGATCTCTGAGGATTTACTCACCATGGAAAGGTTATTTTTCATCTTTTCAATGTTGGATTTACTTCTGAAGAAAAAATGGTGGAGAGTAGATTTGTGATTGTGACTGACAGAGCCTTCCCTAGTAAGACAACCTAATAAAGTTGTCTAAGTATTATTATTAGGAAAATAGCACTAAAGCAATGAAGACGGGGAGAAGAAAGAAAAAATGTGCATGTTTTTGTGTGTGTGTTTGTGTGGGTGATGTGTTTCTGTGTAAATATTATTTTCTGCAGAAAAAAATTGCTGCTGTTTTCTGCACTGAAAATGGCTCTTTATAAGTCTTGAAATCCAAAGGTCTTAATCATTCCAAGATTCTTCGCATCTTTTTCCCCCTGAAAATCAAGAAACATATTTTTAATGCTCTTTCCATCCCTCTCAATTTGTGCAACTCTAATCACATCTGTTAGATTTTGCAACTCTATGTATCCCTTCAACACTTGCAGCAGGCCAACCACCTTATTTTTACTAGAGGCTTTAAACTGGATCAAATCAAATAGAAGGATAGTTCATTATGTTTGTTTATGCCAGCAGCACCATAAGATTTGTGTCTGAAATTAGATCAGGGTATTATGCCCAAATATGAATGAATTGCAGGCTACTAAAAATATTAATATGCAAATAAAGTATACACAATTAATATAAAAATATAAAATATTATTATTAATATTAAATATTAATATGCAAATGAAGGAAACACATATCCTCCCTGTAGGGGACAGAAATATGTAAACAGTTTATTTGTCAGAAAAAGAATGCATGCTGGAAGTGACAGAGATGCAACTAGAACTAGAAAGTGGCAAGTTCCTTAAATTATTACTTCTTACTCCAGTCTCTGTTTTCCTGCTGAAGATCTATTTTGTTTGAACTGTTTGCCAAATGGATTTTACAAAAAATTTAAAAGAAACACTGACTGGTTACTATTAGGATATTCAGTATGATGACATGGCATCTCAAATATATATACTGAAAATAATATTAATATAAAATGATGTAAGCATCAAGAAGGTCTTCCTACCTTTTGAAAATCAAAATTGTTTATTTTATTTTATTTTATTTTATTTTATGTTGGTGGAAGGAGAAGAAGAAGACAAGTCTTCAGCATTTGGAGAGAACATGAATTGAGAAGTGCTTGGATATCAGCAAAAGATAACATGCAGGGAGTAACATGGAGAGCATCTCCAATGACCCTTTTCCTCTTCTGAAGTGAAAATCCAGCTTGATTTTGCAGGTTGCCAGATTATTCTTCAGTCTGCACAGAATCTCTTTAGAAGCCTTTGTACTTCTCATAGTTCTCTCAGGATGAGTTCCACTGTTAGCTGCCTCTAAATCATCCAGCTATTTCCCTATAGCAATAACAATATAACCCCAAAGGTATAAGAGGGCAAAAAATGCATGTATTTTTATAACTTTTTTTCCCCTTTCCTCCTTCCTTCTCCTTCCCTTCCTCTTCCCACCCTTGTCTTCCTACCTCCCCTTTTCTCTCTCTGTTTCAGTATAAAAATAACTTTTTAAAGAAGGTGTATGACATGTGTTTCAATTGAAAGTCTGAGAAAACTGGACACTGCATTCATGAACCATATGGCTATCAATGAAACTCTTTTGTTAAGCATCCTCTGACTAGAAGAATCTTCTGTGCTGATTAGAATATAAATAATCTATTCTGGGTGGAACAAGTTCTGTGGTATCAAGATCCTGGTGGCTGAACTCCAACCTTGGGATTTGAGGTTCAGTTCTATGTTATCATGATCTATATGCAATACAGTTAATTCCTTAGATACAAAAGAGACAGAGGCATGAAACATTGACCACAGAAAATTCTTTCAGATCTCAAAGAAATGGAAGACTGAGTGAGGCGAAGGATGCATTGTGTTATAGCATTGTGTTCCTTGTTCAAACAGAGCTACATAACAGATACTGAGTGTTGGACTATTATTATAAGGATATGTATTAATACTTTAGTTCAGTAAGAAGGTGACCTAGCTTCGTTCTAATCTACTACAGAAAATGTGATGAAGATAAAATGAGGGAAAAACAAAGTATACTACACTGAACAACTGATGTTGCATAATGTCAGCAACTACTTTATTCTGAGTTACTCGACTGGCTTGTCTACATGAACAGGACAGGAACATTTCTCAGCCATTCTTTGGAGATATTGGGGATTGGACATGGGGTTCATGCAAAACATGTGTGGTCCCACTGAGCCTTTTCAAATTATTTAAGTGATGCAAATATGGGATTGAATCCAAACATGTAGCTATACCACAGAAGGCACCTCCTGGATTTGAAGGGTGGGATTTTTATACCATGTGCTATATTACTATGTGGAAAAACATTAAACTAAACTAAATATGTCAATATGTTTCTACCAGAGCTCCTACAATATTTTGTGCAACTGTTTTTGCCCCCAGGAACAAGTGAACTGCCGTAGAATACAATACTCTATAAACTCTTGCAGGTGGTGGCTTCCATGTCAGTCAAGCAGTCAGTCCAGTTCAGTCTGAAGTTTGAGAGAGCCAACCAAAGTGTTGAACCTATTTTGGGGATCAGGCATAGACCCTTGGATAATTCCTTTAAAGTACAGGCTACTGCCCAGAGTGTGTCCACCATTCTATAGTCATAGAAGTCACCAGCTTCCAGAGTGCTAGGATTTGTTTTTTCCTCCACTTGGGATTCCTTCCATTGATTAAACAATTAAAAAGGGAGACGTCTTATGCTTAGATACACTGATAATATTAAAGTCTATCTCCTGTTTCAAACCTATTCATAAACAATTTATATGTGGCTTAGATAATAACTTATAACTTGTTAAAATCCAGGTCAAAAAAACCTCTACAATCATTTTAATAATGTAAAATAAATCTTCCATTCACGTAAAAAAACCTGAGTCAATTGTGCTGTCATCCCCTGGGAGGGGAACACTGAAGCCCCCCTGTTCCATGAAGTCCATGAACTCATGCCAGTTTTATGGTTCAAATTTATTGGTAGCCTCAGTCCTTAGTCCCCTGTCCCCTACATAACAACACCATGTTCAGCAAAATCTCTGTCCTTTTCAGTCTCAAGACAAACAGCCTCTCCTGTAGCTCTTTCCTTGGAGCCCTGAAACACTCAGTTAATTATATTCACTTTTCTCAGTAGCTTCTTCTTCTCTCCTGAAGTGTGTGAAATTCTCAAATAAATGGGTTGCCACTCTTGCTGAGTTTCCAGCTTTCCATAGAAAAAGTGACCTTGGCTGGGGCCTGTAAGAAGAAGTCAACAGCAGATTCTGCCAGGGATGGATATTTAAACTGCTTCAGGGTCTGAAGTGTCCATCTTGTACTCTTTAGTAATTCCTCATTACACAGTCCCAGGGAGGAGGACTAGATAGGAACATGCCCATAACTTCTAACTGTCCTGATTTTGCTGGGATAGTCCCAATTAATCATCAGTGACCCTTTTTATTCAGGTGCTTTTAAAATGTCGCAGTTTCTTTTTTCTTCTTCACCTTCTTCTTCACCCTCAACTTACGCCAATTGCTTCAAACTGAGTTCAAAGTGCAAAACTAGTTTGCATTCAGTTAATTCAGCAGGAGCAGAAGTGAGGAGGGGCAAGAATCTTACCTTTCCCAGAAGGCTAAGGCAAAAGCAAACTATTACAGCCTCTCCTAGCTTGTCCTTTTCATTTATAATCTTTGCCATCTTGTCCACACTCTGATGCTGATTGTCCACAACTTTCCAATTTTCATCTTTGAAATGGTGAAGCATATGCATACCTTGCCTGTTCAGTTTGCAATTAATGCTATACTAGCTGTTCCTTCTTGCCTCTCCTTCCTCCTCCCTAGTTCAGCATCCTGGCCAGCTTTTACTAGACTGCCTACTACCACCATGCCTTCTTGCAGCTACAGCAGAGCATCCCATTGAACCCAACAGTCATCTGAGCTGCCTCCTATCTTTTCTAATTCAGAAAACCTTGCTGGTGCTTCCTGTCAAAAGATATATGGTTTCCAGTCTTTCCAGGGTTCCCCTGGAAAGACCTTCTCCAGTCAGTTTCTCCAGTTTCTTAGGTAACACTATGGCCTGAAACAAGGGGCCTTTCCACACTATACTGTTATAGTGCTATTATTCCACTTTTAACATCCTGTGGAATTCTGGGGTTTGTAATTTACTGAGGCCAAAGAACTCTCTGGCTGAGAATCCTAGATGTCCCTCCCTAAACTGCAAACCCCAGGATTCCACAGGATGTTGAAAGTGGAATAATAGCACGTTAACAGTGTAGTGCAGAAAGCCCCATGGCCTAGATTGTCATGCCAGATTTATCAAGGAAAGAACAATTTTTGTTTCTTGAGATTTCCAGAAACAATAAGAATAGACAACAAAGGTTTACACATGTCACTAATAAGCAATGGAGAAAATCATATGTAGGACATCAAAAAGACTGAGGGGAAAAAAAGATGAAAACTCTCACATGCTTCACCTGGCATTTGGTGGTTGACTTATATAATGTGATGAAGAATCATGAGAGCAACAGCAGTTACATGCTGTATCAATAAGGCAAAGTAGAACAAATTGAGTGCCAAATGACATGGAAAGCCCCACTTCAACAAAAACGCCACTTTATCAATACAGGTGCACTTTTTCAAGAATAATGGGTTGCCATTATTAATCAGCTTTCCCAATTTATAGTAGATGATATTGTGCACTTGATGTGTGATCATCCTTGTTGGGCAAGCCATGTAAGATCTTTCTTGAACCATGAAGACATAATATTTAGCAGTTTGAGGATGCACAGACCAGTGTACAGACCAAAGACATCAACTGACCAAATGATTTTTGATTAAGAAAACTGCAATTGTTGCAAAAAGGCTTCTTTTTTTTTAAATAGGCTTAGGATTTCACTCTTCATTTTTGGTGGAGGAAACAAAGGTGAATGTGCCACATGTTGAACATAAACAAAAAGCTATTAGAAGCAATTGTTCTATAATAAAAAATTGAATGCACATAATGTTGCTGGAGCACAAACATCTGTCACTCATGCAGACATCATCCTATAAACCCATCTAACTAACTCCATTTTCCTTCCTGATTGTATCAGGCTTGCTTGCGGCATGACAATAATTTGAATGACAGACACCAAACCTGGAACAGGGCTATGCATACTTATGTTTTGTTTGCTGGCACCATTCTTCTTTCAGGGATGTAAATTTTTAAATTTGCTTTTTATTGAGAACAGGAAATATCAGACACAAGGTTGTTACCTTGGAATGCAAAGTCAAAGTTATTGTGGATCTGCAGCTTTCATGAAATTTTTACCAAGTTTTTCAATTGACTTTTTGGTTTGCTAATGAAATAGAGCATGAATAATTTAAAAGCCAAGAGTATAATCGTGTATTAGAACCATAATGCACCACTACAGCATGAGAGACAACACTCAAGACACGGCTTAACAAAATCCCTGCAACCTTTGCTTCTGATCATCAAAACACTTCCTAAAATGTCTCATATGGGATGCTGGTATTTTCTTTCTCTTTCTGGAAGGTACCTTTAATCAATAAGAAAGGATTTTTGAACATGGGTGAAAACTGGAACAAAAATTAGTTATTCTTGAAATCAGAGCAAAGGTCTCTGACTGCAAGGTCTGAATAACCTGATTTTTGAGAAATCCATTTCTGTAACCTCTCTTGTCAAGTCAACAAAAACTACACACATTATGTCAGTGGAAAAGTTAGTTGTCACACCAACACATCCACAAAGAATTCAGAAAGAGTTATTTATTTATTAACTCTGTCTTTTCCTCAGTACAGGATTCAAGGTGGCTTGCAACATGAATCAAAACAAGATAAAGTGGAAACCAATCAATTACAACTTTAAAGAAACCATCTGGCAAACACATAAGTTATCATATGCAAAGTAAGTGTGATACCATTTGTTTTTGCTGTAGCTTTAATTGTTTTATTTACCTCTATTGTTAAAGAGAGTGTGCAGCTTCACCACTTGGAGGGGATTGTACCAGAAGCTACTTTTGAATAATGAGGCAGGAAAGAACTGCCTTCAAAACATTGTAGCAGCAAGATTGGGGTTTTGAAACTGTAAATAAATTAGTTTTAAAAATGATTACCCATGCTCTTATTTTGTCTAATTCTTTCTCTACCTTTATTGTCCTGTAGCAAATGTGAATTTCTACTGCAAAAAATTCTTAAACCATATCTACACTTAGCTACTGACCAACAATCATATTTTCTACTTTTCCTATTCACTACTCCTTTATCCCTGCAGTTTCCTACAAAGCAGGATACGCAATCTGAGCCTTTCACCACATGATCATTGTATCAACCATTGGCTCTGCACAAGACTATATGTATAGCTGGTTTTCCAAGCCTTAGCTTAGTGAAACAGTAAAATGGTTCTGACAAGGCTTTATGTACAGCAAAAGTATAATGAAGTGCAAATGATTGTAAATATCAGTGATTGCATTTATTTATTTATTTAATTTATATTCCCTTTTCCCCTACCTTATAAATAAAACCAAAGTGGATAATAAAACTGAATTATTATATGCAGAACCAGAAATGCCAGAGATAAAAGCAGAACAGGAGGTGAAGACAGAATAAAGGAAAGGAGATGGAGAGTGAAAAGAGGAAAAGGGCCATAGATCCATTTGGACATCAACAACATTTTAAACCAATTTCAATGGCTGCATGTGAAGGCATGACTTATCAACACCATTTGTTTTATGTTTGATTAATTCTGGGATGAATTAATCAATTCTTCATGAAGAATCTTGACAAATAATGTTATCTTCAAGTGACCAAAAGGGCATGGTTCCAGTCCCTTCAAATAAAGGACCACTTACCCAAGTGACATCCATAGTAGCTTCTCCTTTACATGGTTCAATTTCTTCATCACAGTCATCATGAAGATCATGTTTACTCTCTTGTTTCATTTCATGTCACTTTTGCATGTTTTTTTTAAAACACAAGATACCATTCCATTGCTCCATTAATCTGAGAATTGTTTTTAAAAAAATTCTTCTCAAAAATCCTATTTGAAGTGCACTTTACAGCATATTTGTGTGTGTGTGTGTGTTTTCTCAAAATGTATATTTAAATGTGTGTTTTGATATGTTTAAACTACTAAAAATTGCTCTGCAACATTAAGGGACAGAATGTGGCAGGTTATCTATTTTGAGACCCACACAATAGTTTAAGAAATATTCATCAAGATATTTCAGACAAGAATGTGTAATGAACATATTCTTCAGGCACCCCTGCTTCAGATCCCTACCCATTCACTCTACAATATTATTTTATATATTCTTGCTAATTCCACAACTTGCAAAGTTACTTTTTCAAATGCATTGTAACAATTACACTCATATTTCTTGTTATTCTTCACCATTGTTCATTCTTCATTTTTTTTCTCATTGCTTTTAACACAATTTGTTACCTTGTCCATTCTTTTTCTCCATTTTTTTTGCCATTCCTGTTGGAGAGTGTGGAAAGAAATAAATTTTTAAAAGCGAGAAAATGATAGCAAATGGGGAAGAGAAACCCCTTAAAATGCCCCCCAAAGCATTTTTATCTAAAAAGGTAACTTGTTTTTGTGTGCCTTCAAATCATTTCTGACTCTTTTTTTCATCTTGAACAGTTTATTAAACAAACACTTCCCCTTTGTGCAAAGGGGGAAGTGTTATATCCACCTTCCTCCAGAGGAGGAAGAATGTTGGATGCAGGTCAAGCGAAGGGTCAAAATCGGAAATCGGCCTCATCTTCATAGCAACCGGCCTATTCCAGTACCTGTAACTTAACCTCATATTCTCCAATCCAATCTGTATTCAAAGTTGTTAACGTACAGAGGTTGGATTCCTGAGAGACTACACTGTCCTCCTCCTTCCTGCTAGGCATTTTTTGTTTTGAATTTCAACCTTAAGATTCCTCGCATATAGAATCGCATATACAATCTACTGTGTGGGACTAGAAGACTTTGTAAATATGTTGTGCATGTCACTTTAATTTTTCTCACAAATACTTTCCAAATGTTTTCGGGCATCCTTATTGATGGTAGGTCTCATCTCCATAGCAGCCGGCCTGAGGTCCAAGAGCTCTCTGGCCAACCCCAGATTCCATAGAATCTTCACAGCCAGCCAATCATATGAGGTCTTCTTGCCTCACACAGCCCATCGTATGAGGTCTTTGCCTGCCTGACGCAGACAAACAGACAAACACACAGACAAACATTGACTTTTATGTAGTAGATTATGTTACATCACAGAAGTAAGATTGTTATGTGTCTGTGAGTCCAAAAAGTAATGACTTACATACAATATTGTTACTGCAATGTGTTACTTCAAAGCTATGATTAAATCTACAAACCAAAACAGATATGCCCACAAGAATTTAATGTTTATTTTCCTTTCCCTGCCCCACTTCTTTTTTTTTTTAATTTTTTGGTTCCAGCTCTCTGAAAAAGAGCATTTTCCCCTTCCAAACACCTTTTTAGCTGTATGAAAGAAATCTCTGAACTGCAATAGAAAGACTGCATTAAGCTTATATCTTTCATATTCTAATTTTATTACAGCCTTTGCTTGAAGAATATGTAAATGCTTACCTAATTGTTCTCAGTCTCTCCTTTGCCCTCAAAAGTGTCTTTTTTTTATCATAATGTGAAGCTTCATTCTGCTAAATGCTTGAAGAAAGATGATGGATTCTTTGTACAGGCCTGTTTTGATTGACTTTTAATGTCTAGTTTCTACTAGTTTTTTAATATAATAAAGCTGTGGATAGAAAAATAAATTGAATAGCAGGTGAATTGAGTTAAATTCTAAGATGCTAAAGTACTGAAAAAGGTCAGGCCAAATAGAGTACCTAAGTAGATGAATGAGACATATTGGGCATAATAAGAATAAAAATAGAGCACAATCCATTAATAGGGCAGTACATGAAAAAAAGTGGGAGGAATAAAAAAAGTGAGAACCAAACAGACTAAAGTAATATTAATGACACTGGAGAACTTCAAGAAGCCATTGTTACTCCCAAGCTTCCGAGGCATGACTAGGAGGGATGTAGAAGACTTTCTGGGACACACCATAGCCCTTTTCACACCTTACCTTCATCGCAGCAGTCGGGAGCAGCACTTGCGCGAGCAGTTGCTCATGCAAGCCACTCACAACAGCCCTTCTGCCTCCCACATCGGCTTCCTGGTAGTGTGACCGTCACACTAGCACCCCGCCCTTTCCTTCCACAGCGCAGTCTGGGAGCTGTAGGCTGTGCTGGGGGAAGGAAGCGCGACTGCCCCGGCTCACCAAAGCACCGCATGCAGGTAAATGCATGAGGGCGCTGCGAGCATTGTGCAAGCGCACAGTATTTTCGGCTTACAGCCGAAAATAAGAAATGCATGCGAGCCCCGCTTTAACCTCTTGAGCCTCGCGCGAGTGGGAGTGCGCCGTATGGAGCAACGCTCCCACTCATGCGACACTCAAGGGGCACTTGCGCAAAAAAAAATGCATGCAAAAAGGGCCCTTGTCTAGGCACTTGAACTACCTATCAGTTGAGGCTCTATTGTTCCTTCCTTTTGTCCTTCTACTCTTGGACAGGTGAAGAAAACTTTTTGATCCAGAAAGCCTTTTGGAAATTGAGCAGTTGTTGTGGAAGGAGCTTTTCTTTTTCTTTAACGGGTTGCTGTATTTTCTTTCCTTCTGTAGTATGTTGACCTTGGGATGTCACACACTTTCAGCCCTAGAAAACCCTGTGATATCTTCATTTTGGGGCATCATAAGTTGGAAATGACTTGAAGGCACACCACTACAACAAGTGCATTTGAAACAGTGTTTTAATAACTGAAATTCTTTCCTCTTTTATTATATTGTTATTTTTATTTGATTTTGAATTGCCTTGGTTCTCTCCCCTTTTAAAAAAAGGTTGTACATAAATTCAATAAATAAAGCAAATAATAATAACAGTCTGCCAGGGATTGTCTGACATGTCTTTCTAAAACAATAAAATGCCTTCCAAATTTTCCACTTCAGTATCCCAGTTGGCCATATCATGTTCATAAAAATGATTTCTCTTTACCAGAATATGCATAAAAAATAGTAATGCTCATTTGACAAATAAATGCAATGCCAAATTTACCAGACTGTTGTTACAGCAGTTTAGGCCTCCTTGGAGATACCCCCAGACATCATTTTGATATCAATAATTTGGCTCTCTTCCACCACCCCTCTCCATGTGTTTGAGAGGCCCCCAGGCAAGCACAGAACTAGGCCTCCGCCACTAATCGCTGGACATTCCATTCTCCACCTAGGCAGGCCAGAAATAGCCAGATCCTCGCTTTAGGAGACCTCTCTGCAAACACCCTCATTATGTATGAACGCTGTTTACAAAGGACTCCCTGCCCTGAGCAGGCAACTTGGCAAGCTGAATACTCAACTGCCAAGCACTGAGCATTTGCATACTGGCTAACTCTTTGTCAATTTGGACTTAACTCAATCATGCTAAATTCTGACCTTTCCAAAGCTTTGTCCCACACCTGAAACACATTGTTTTCCCCAGGTATGCCATAGCCTGCAGTTACATTTCTCCCTATAAAAACCCCTGATTCCGAGACCTTCCTCGGATCGCTCCCGAGTTCCAGAACGTCTTGCTGCCACTTTGCTTGGCGAGCCTCCCCTCAGCTCCACGTGCTGAGATACATCGAACTCCAGCATCGCTCTCTATCTTCTTTCTGGGCTTCAGGAACAGGTTTCGTATCACCCAAATCAACTATCCCTCTGAAAATCCCGCTATCATACTGACACCTCTATTTTCCTTAGTTATCTGTGTGCATGTGTTGCTTACATTGTGTGTCTGTATTTAATAAAGATCATTCAATTATTTCCAACATGGTTTGCTTCTTGACTTGGCCTGACCCCGTAAACATTGGGTTACAAGATCCTGCTGCATTACCCTGCCTCTCGTAGTGCCAACCAGTGCTCTTGACTAATTTCCCCATCTTGTGTAATTGTAAGGTTATTTAGGCGTCCCTCCTGGGACCCCCAGTAAACAGGGTAACACTGTAATGCAATTAGTTAGGGAATTTCAATATATATAAAAAATGTAAAATTTTATAAAAGATTTTATAAAATATGAAATTATCAAAAATCATAATAGTTACACTAATGCCTGCCAAATGGGATCAAAAATAGATCAAATGCCTGGGTGCGCCATGCTTATTGTAGATCTGCAGACAAATTGGAAGAACTAATTGGGTGCGAATTTAGTTCTAACAAAGAAAACATCCAGTGAACGGGGGGGAGTCTTCTATAGATATGCTTTATACTCACATGGTGATCTAAAAATGGCAGATTAATGCATATGTATAAATGAAGGAATGCTTATAATGCTGATGCTCAGTCCTACTTGTAGATATGCTCCCTCTCACTGAAGGTACTGAGGCAACCTTTGCCAATCTCCATCCAAGACCCTAGTCTGTATTGTGAGGGAGGGGTCTGTGGCATCGGGACAGGTTCAGGGAATTGGCAAAAGTTGTTCTGTTCCCTCTTTCCAGCAATAGGATCCATTTCCAGTGTCAAAAGCCTTCCAAGTATTGAAGGAATCCTTCTGTTCCAGAAAGCAAAATCCATATCTGGTCCTTTGTAGAATCAGACTTTTTGCGGGGAGAGTTAAATAAAGTTACAATAAAATGATTACTCTAAATCCAATTCATAGTCCAAACATGAATAAACCTATAGAATCAATAGAATGTACATAGGTGATGACTTATGGTATTCCCATTAGCTTGGTGACTCTACTCTAGTTGGAACTAACCACTGAATTGAGATCACTAGAATTTTTAGACACGAACACATTATTGACCCTTTTTAAAACAAAGTCAGAATAAATGACACAGCATTATGCAACCACAGCAACCACATGGCATCATATAAATACATGTTGCATTTGTATAAATTATATCTTCAGAGTTTTCTTATCTTTTCTTTTTTTAAATAGCCATAATTAAAATGCTGAGTAGACCACTTCTCTGTCATTTGAAACCATATCTACTAAACTTCTATGAATGGGTATCTGCCCAGGTACATATCAGGATGTGCAGCTAAGGAACTCTCAAATGAATGAATTGCATCCACAACTTCTGGATAGTGCAAACTTATAAATGGAGCAGAAAGACTTCAGTGGCAGACACAAGTAAACTGACAAGCAGGGCCTCCAGTTCTTCCTTTTAAGTTTATGTATATGCTCACCTATATGCAAGCTTTTAGGACACAGACAGCACACAATATGCCAAACACTCGTTGCTCATTTTCTTTCAGTCCCTCATAGACCTTCATGGGAGCATCCTGGTACCCCTAGATGATTGCAAGATTACAAAAGAGTTCTGATGTACAAATCCTTGTGTTGAATATCTGCCAGATTCAGATTAATTGGTTCATAATTTGAATATTATAATAATCTGAGGAATATTTCACCCGACAGTTCATTCAGATACTAGCACCATACCATCTTGAAGGCTAATTCATGCAATTTGTTTGACAGTTTCAAAAACATCTGTTATTCTACTTCTCCAATGCAGAACTTTCCACTGTTATTTCATTATCAGCTATGCCATCAGTTATTTTAATTATTTCCATTATCTTGTGCTTAGTCTAAGAATTTGGTTTCAGTAGATTAAATTGAATCCAGCATACTTCCATTATTTTTTCTTATTTGCTCCACTTATTGCAAATTGTTCTCTTAGTTCGTAATTATTTTCTATTAAAACTTTGAATTTCATGTATCCTTTCTCAAAATACTTTGCTATGGGCACACTTTTAAAAAAATCAATTTCTGTCAGGCCACAAATCTTCTATTTATTTATTGCTGGATACATGGTCTAAATGTCTATCCTTCCTGCAGTCACATATATCAAAGTGTTCTGTGGACTAAAAACAATTAAAATGTGGGAACCAGATGGCTAAGGGAATGTTGAATGTCAAGAAATTCAAGTGTTTAGCTGTGAAGTTAAAATTCTGTTCTAGCCTTTACTAATATACATTGGGGTAGAAAACTCCAGTGAGACAATATGCTGAACCAAAACACTCTTACCTACCAAAAATACCAAAACAGCTGCAATAACTCTACCACCAACACCCTCACCAATAGGAAACCCAGACATGGGCCCTTTCCGCATCTTACCTTTTCTCGGCACTGGGGTGCTGGGATCATGCGAGCAGCCTCCAGCGAGAGGCTCTCGCATCCCCATTGCTTCAGCTCTGCACGAGCTGCCTGCTCCCAAGCAGGCAGTGCGAGAGCCCCACCTCCTCCTTCTGCAGTGCAGCCTGGGAGTTTCCCAGGCTGTGCTGGGTCAGGAAGCATAACCACTATGGCTCTGGAGTCTCCACACATACAGCAAGTGTGCGCAGGGCCCTGGAGCAATGCACGATTGCGCACCATTTTCAGCTAAAAGCCAAAAATGAAAAAGTGTGCAAGCGGCGCCTGCCCTATCCTGGAGCGTAACGCAATTGTGAGTGCATCGCGCAGATTGCTTCTCACAATCGCGTGACACTTGATGGGCCCTTTCGCATGGCAAATGCTATGCAAAAAGTGCCGTGGTATAAATCCTTTTGTTTGTTGGTTGGTTTTTGAAAAATTGGCATTTTTTCACCTTAAACCATGAAGGGAGGCAATATATTTGAAAGGTGAATTGCATGTCATGGTACGGGCAGGGCAAATTCCTGGAGACAATTCACCTTTTTTTTTTAGACAGGAAAAAAAAAGGCAGCTAACCATCTCTTCAGGCAGTTGGTTTGTCTGTTAGACAAAAACAAAATAGCTAACATCTCTCACACAAGACATTCTCCTTACAGACAAAGCCCCATGAATTTAGGAATGTGAGTACTAACATACCTTGAGCAATGTCAGTCATCTTTCCCAAACTGTCTTGCTTACTTTGAAGTCTCTCACATCCCTCCCCAAAATGAGAAATTCAAAAACAATCCAGGAATATTGCCTATTTTGGAATCCCAGAAAATGCCTCAAGAAGAAGCACTTGATTTTCAATGTGCCAAATAAGGTAATGCCATAACAATATGAGAACATAACTGATGCATTTGAGCACTGCAGTTTTTTTTCAAGAGTGACGTTCAATAGACTTTCAGCATGACCTACTAACTCAAGCAATTTAAAACATACTTCAATTAATTATCATGCAGAGCAATATAGACATTTATTCATGTTCTTCCATTGCCTCCACATATAACTTCTCAGGGCCTTTCTGCATTATACTGTTATAGTGCTATGATTCCACTTTCAACATCCTGTGGAATTCTGGGGTTTGTTGTTTACTGAGGCCAAACAGCTCTCTCACTGAGAATTCTAAATGTCCCTCCCTAAACTGCAACCCCAAGATTCCATAGGATGTTGAAAGTAAAATAATAGCACTATAACAGTGCAGTGCAGAAAGGCCCTAAGTAAAAACAGTGCTTTCAAAATGGCTTCCAGTAATTAAAACAATTAAAATCCAGTGGGAAAATTACAGTAATAATAATTATCAAGGAAGGCCATGTTATATGCTTCTGCACCTACAGAGACTGTGGCCATTTCTGCACTACATTGTTATATTGCTCTTATTCCACTTTCAACATCCTATGGAATCCTGAAGTTTGCAGTGTAGGGAGGGGCATTTAGAATTCTCAGCCAGAGAGCTCTTTGGCCTCAGTAAACTACAAGCCCCAGAATTCCATAGGATGTTGGGAATGGAATAATAGCACTATAACAGTGTAGGGCAGAAATGGCCTGTGTTGGTGAGTATTCGTACACAGCCTTTTGGGTAACAACACTTTAGTTGTAGAATTACTTCCTGAATTAGTTCATACTCAATATCTGTTATGTTGTTTCATCTCCTTTTTGTTGCTCATCAGTTTTGATTTTCTTGCTATTCTAATTTTAATAGGGCTTTTTTTCTTGTGTTTTGGTGTTTTTATAGCACCAGACACTGCAGACTGAGATTTGTAAATCAATATAAGGAAGCAGAAAATGACAGGGATAGACAAATGTGAAATATAAGCCATTTCCACACTAGACAGTTATAGCGCTATTATTCCACTTTCAACATCCTATAGAATCCTGGGGTTTGCAGTTTAGGGAGGGGGAACAATAGCGCTATAACAATCTAGTGTGGAAATGGCCACAGTGGCAGTCAATGGACTAAGCAAAGAGGGTGCCTCACTCCCTAAAAGTAGAGGGCAGTGCCCCTTACTTTGTCTACAAATCCCCTTGTATAAAACATGATGTCCCTTTTTTTGCCTCTTGGCAATTGATGACAAACCCTGGGCTTTACATAGATTGCTTTCTTCTGAAGGATATGAGAGATGGAATTTGCAGACAAATTTAGGAGCTGGCTAATAACAAAGATGCTAAGTCACAAGTGGAGCATTTCCACTGATCTGCATGCTCTTCTCTGCCCTCTGGCAGTTCCATCTACCTAATAAGCATAATGTCCTTTGCTTCACAATCCATTGCTTCTAAAGTTACTAAGCATGTCCCTGGTTGAAGAAGTCTTAGTTTTGTTTGCTAAATTTGTACTTGCTTAATTAGACCTTAATTAGCACACCTGCTAGTATTCAGGTGAGGAAAAATATTCTTACTGCTTAGCTTCTACTCCAGGCTTTTCACTGACAGCACCAAATTCTTAGTCATATACTAAGCTACTATTTATTTCCTTCATCTATACTCTATGACAGGAAGGGCAAGACAGCACTGCTTTGCTACACTTAAACTACTCAGAGTTTGGTAAATAGCTATAGCAACATTATCATGTAGTAAAATGTAGGCACTGGCAAACTATGATAATAGGATGCAACTGTGTAACATGGAGGCCCTTTTGGAATGGTATAGTTTGGACTATGCAATATATGTTTGTTTTCATACGGGAGATTGCAAAAGTGATAAACTATGAAGAAAGAAAGGAATAGCAGAAAAAACTATATGTAAGAAAAAATAATTCATACACGCACAGACACAGATAGACACACAGACACACAGATATATCTATATATAGCATTTCTAACACATCTAAACTGTCATTGTGGTATTTGAGCACTGCCCTTGCATGATATAACGCAAATAATTTTTTGTATCAAGAGTAATAGTTACATTCTAATAACAGCAGGTGAAATAAAAGCAGTCTTTTTTTTCCCAACACATCTCAAAGGTTAATGCAGTCCCTTCAAGTAATATACAGTTCTCCCCCCACATTTGCAGGTTTCATTTTTGCGGATTGGATTATTTGTGAAGTGCCTGCTTGCCTGTTTGCCTCCTCCTCCCCATTCTCACCCTCCCATTTCCTGGCTTTGCAAAGAAAGCCTGCAGGATTGTGCATGGTGGGTGATCACTGGTTCCCTGCATTCCCTGGGGCCTCCCTCCATGCAGGCTGTCACAGCTTCCCTACATGCTCTGGGTCACAGCGGGCAGGCTGACAGCAGGCAGGAGCGTGGAGGGAGGAGCCACAGAAATTATTCATGATTTTTTCACATTTGCAAGGGTTCTCTGTCCCAACCCCTCTTGAATGTGGAAGGTCTACTGTAGTACCTTATGCCTTTCATCAAATTTTAGAATATGAACCAAAGAAACACAGAACAACCTTTCTGTGAAATGAATGTTTTGTGTCTGGTTGTGCCCATTTCAGAAACCATTTTGTGAATGGGCACACTCATGGGCACAACCATTTTGCGATAGCATCCATGACACTGTCTCCAAGTTTCAAGTGTGCCTAACGGACCCCAAAAGAGAGAGACTCCTGATGTAATGAACTACCAGTCAAAAAGCTGACACTGTAACTCAGTGATTCATCTCCCTCATATATAGGGGAAGGTGGAGGGAGTATCAGATTTTGTGAGCAATGCTGAAAAATATAAACTGCCAAAAACTTATTCAGAAGGCAAGCTCTTCATACAACTCATTAACTCAAGGGGAATACATGGATGTTTCTGAAATTCTCATCACCTGCAGTTCTGTATTATCTAGCTTATTCTTTAAAAGCAAAAATGACGTGTTACATGTTTCATTATATCCATTTTCTTTTCAGTTGCTTTAATTCATTTATATATATTCTCCACTGTAGCTGAGGCAAAGAAAAATTGGAACAATCAAACAAACAAAAATTCCAGAAATTTACACCATGTCATATGATAAGGAAATGAGAGTTGTCAAAAGTCCAAAAGATTTACATGGAAACTGAAGAAGAAATCTGGCTGACTGATTGGATTAGGAACCACACAAGGAGCCTGTCCTTGCTGTTCGTCTGCCTCAGAAGAAGCTATAATACCAAGGAGAAGATGATACAACCCTTGCACCCCTGCTCCTCTCCTGCAGTCCAGATAAATACAGAACTTCTGCTGATCAGTAAACTTGAAAACAACAGAACAGCTATACATTGGATCAAAGTAGTGATTCCAGAGGACTCCTCCAGTCCCGTGGAATACTGTAACTATGTTCACTAGTTATGGTTTCAGCATAGATACAAGCCTTCCTCTTCACACAGGAAATTTGAAGTAGGTGGGGTAGAAGGGATAGAGAGAAGGAGAGAGGGAGAGAGGGAGAAATAGGCAGACAGAGGCCCTTTATGCACGAGGAAGTTAAGATAGACCAAGGCATCCTGTCACGGAGGTCATCCGCACCTTGGATCGGACTAGGTTCAGACTATTTACCTTAGTTACACACCTAAGTCTGATCCAAAATGCCCCCAAGTGGTCCTCCTGCGCGCTAAGTAAAGACTGGAAAAAACAGGTCTTTCAATTTTCCGGAGCACACCATTTTGTTCCTGCTCAGTTGTGCAGATGCACAGATTTGCACCAATGCAAGCCTGCGATCAGCGGAGGGCGGCCTGTGGGCATGGCCAGCTTCAGCAGTTGGTCCGGACCCACAAACAACCAGAAGCCACCATTTTAGCCTCACCAGTGCGGATCTAAAGACCTCGCACTGCTCCGAATCACCCTGGAACGAACAAAGGAGCCCTGCGGAAGGGCTTAAGGGAAAGTCCGTGTTGCTTCGAGGCCAGAAGAATCGGTAAGTAACAGCACAGAGCGATTCACTCACCTCATGCAGAAAGGGCCAGAGTCTATTTATTTTGTGGTTTCCTTGAGATTACCAATACTCCCCTCCTTTGCTTAACTAGTACTTCTTGGCTAAAGATAAGTACTCACTGAAGAACTGAGATCACTACTCTGATATGGTTCCACAACCCCTTATAAATAGCAAAAAGTATGAATGACTGCATCCTATTTTATTAAAAGGCTTCAACACATACACTTTCACATTGCCACCATTTTATGTATAGGACGTGACACTCCATGATTGCTTGAATGCACAGATCTTAAGGTAGCGTATATGGAGGATCCACTGTATGTTTAAAACACTTATATCCTACCTTTTAACAAACAAAGCAGCATCCAGCAACATGGAAAAAATAATGTGGAAAAATGCATAAAGCACTGCAATATGTATCAACATGCACAAAATTCCTAAGCACACTTTTGGAAAAGAAAAATCAATAATGGGTGATTCCCTAAGAATTACTAATTTTAGGAGATTCTTGACCCAGGAAAAGCAAAACCAACCATTCAAAATCATACTGATAGCTTTCCACCAATATTAGGAACACAACAAAGTACAATGTAACCAATGTAGTGACCCATCAACATATTTGGCTGATATTTTTATTTCTCAAAGTAAGGCCCAAAACACAAATCATCCTAACCCTAAACTTCTGAGACTTGAGCAATGACTACCTTTCCACATCTACCCACTTCCTAAAATCTGGTAGAAGTGTCCCCTTTGTGTTCTTCCCATCCCACCAATCAGGATGGGAAGAAGAGAAAGACTTTCCCCAGAAACCATGCCCTAGTTATGATATATATAGATAGATATAGATATAGATATATAATTGCCACATGAAGCTTTGCTAGCCTCCTTATTTACTGTCTTCCTTCAGTCAACAATTTCTTGTATTCTGCAAGGTTTTTGCCTTGAAAATAAAGAGTTAAGGACATTACTCTTCTCCCATGAATTTTGTTTTCATTTTCTGAACCCATTTCTTATTTTCTATTTTTTTCCTTATGTGTTGCATTTTCATTGTTGAAATGTGATTCTATCTGTTTTAAGACTACCTGAATAATGCATATACATTAGAAGGATTTAACTACCAATATGAACAAGTGAGAATTAATCAAATTAACAAATAAACAAAATACAAGAGTTTAATTTATGGAATAGAATTTATGAGAGATGTCCCAAGAGAGTGCAACCAGTGTGACAACCAAGAGTGAAGTGAAAGCAGGCAACAGAGGAAGAGCTGGAAAGTACTGCTAATGATGCCATATATCTTTTAAAGATGAGGCTGTGGTAATTTCACTTTGAGATTGGACTAAGAGGGTTAATTCAGGAGAAACTCTGCAATTTATTTTTGCTCTCTATAATGTTGGACCTTAGGGCGTGATGTAATGGAATGTGATTTAGAGTTCTGATTGTGCTAATTTTGTAATTCAGGTGTCCTGTGGAGAGACTGTGTTCATGCCAGCTGTCTGGGGAATTAAATGATGCTGATTTGTGTTGGGGAAAATGCTTAGATCGCCTTAGGCCAAAATTGTTAACAGAATTTAAACCAACGTGATTTCCCCCTATTTAATTCAAAGCAGGGTGTACAAGCAGTCCCACAGGGGACTACTGAGGATTTATTTCTCTTTCTCTTTCTCTCTCCCGCTCTCCCTCTCGTTCTCTCTCTCTCTCTCACACACACACACCACCCTTGCATACCACTATTTCACACAGTATTATTAAAATCATGCTTCTGTTAAAAAAATATCAAAAGCTCAAGAAATTTGTATCTCGTTTTGTATTGTGACTACTGTCAGATTTTCGATTCCAATTTTAGCTTCTGTGTGTAGTATTAATTTATACACTCCCACAAGCAAACTTACATAGTGCATTTCCAATCATCAGCCTTATGTTATGACTTTGGAAATAGGGGAATAGGAAGAATGGTAATAGTCAGATGTTACTAACAACCTAATGGATTAAAAATTCATTTAATTTACTTCTCAATGAGAAGAAAGAGACATCAGTGGCTCATGAAACTACCAGCATATACAACTTATAAAATGTCTACTACTTTGCTTGAAGTGGTGGTGGTAGTGATTAAGATCATTTGCCATTATATATTTCTCTGGTTAATTTAAATGCACGTATATACAAAAATGCCTTAAAATCAGCAAGAGTTTTTCACAGTTTGAATTCACTTCCAGTGGTTGTGATGACTGCAGAATGATCCAACTTGTAGCCCATTGTAGGTGGAAAGGACGAAATGGGGAAAATGCTGACACAGATGGTAAGACAAGGCACAGAAATGATAGGCACATACTTCTGAGTTCCTAATGCCTATTAGATTTATTGAGGGAAATTTTGTGTAAATAGTGCTAAATATGGGGTTCCCTGTTGCTTCTTTCAAATATCTGCCTATTTTCATGGCCTGGAACTCAGAATACCACATATTGTGTCATTAGTGACAATCGAATGTCTAACACAATTCCATGTAAGTTTCCCACATTTGTACATTGGATCCCAAGACCAATCACACATACAATCTGTATACAATATAGGTTGACTTTTTTTTTTTTACCATGGTGGTGCTGAAACTTATTTAATTATTTATTAAGTTTATTTCCCATATTTCTGCCAAATGACATCCAAGGTGGCTTAAAATAATCTAAAAAGATACTACTAAAATATTTCATTTATAAAAAATAAGAAGAAATGAAACAGTCCAGTTGTTAAAACATGCTTTAAACAGTTAAAACACAAATAAAATACAGTACACTGCTTTACATGACAGCTCTATAATTAAAATTCAAGATCCAAAAGCCTGCCTGAATCAAAACATCTTCCTTTGACAGCAGAAAGAGAGCAGAAGGGGGCCAACTAGAACTCTCATGGAAGTGAGTTCCAGTCTGGTTCTGAGTTCCTCAGTCTCTTCACCTTCACATAAAGGTGAAGGGACTGAGAAAAAGTCCTTCCTTGCAGCTCTAAATACTCATGTTGGTTTACAGAAAGAGATGCAGTCTTTCAGACAGTCTGTACTCAAGCCATTTAGGGCTTTAAAGGTCAAAAACAGCTCCTTGGATTCTGCCCAGAAATGGACTGGTAGTCAATGCTTAGATTATTTTCCAAATGTCTGTAAAGCTCAACACTCTCACATCCTATTTTTGGACATGTTTTCTGAGATTTGTGACTTTTATTTCAATGCAACAATCAAAATTCCCTTGAAAACTTTTGGGCTACTAAGAAATATCCTTAGGTTCTACAGTGAAGAGGACTAGTAATGTCAGCATATTGAAAAGCTCTCAGCATTTTAAAAATATAGAAAATGGCCCCAGGATATAAAAAGGAAGGTAAGTAATAATGGATATCTTGGTTACATTCCCTCCCTGGGTCTCCCAATTGGAATTTCCAAAATAAAATAAAAATAAAAAACCCAACACATGTGTTATATTCATTGATATACAAAGTAGAAATAATATTTTATTTTTATATGCCAAGAAATAGGAGATCATCATTTCAGATACATCACAAAGTTTAATGATGCTGTCCAAACGTGTCATTACATGCATCAGTAAAGCAGGTTCTCATGACAATAGAACTGTGCTTTCATTTATCCAAGACAACACATGCTGAGCATTCACACCAGTATACAGGAATGTTCTGTGTTTTCTGTGCTGTTAGAGCATTGCTGTAGCCAAATGTTTTTCCAAAATGAAGAGTTTATAATCCAGTAAGGTTTTCTAATTAAGAGGGTGAGAGATACTGTCAATGAAGAAGGTGCAATATTTAATTCATTGCATATGATTCCCAGAAGCTGAAGCTAAAACAAAACATAATCAGACAGATGGTTTTACATGATAAAAGAAAGTAGAATGCATACAAGATTGGCATTCTTCTTTGACAGTGGTTAACCCAAAGAACAAACACAATATTTCCAGTTTTCTTTCAGACGCCCACTGGCAAGGACTTAAACTCCCTTTCCTTAATCAAAATTAATTTTTAATCATCTTTTTAACTTCTCAGAATACTAGATGTGTATTTTGCATGTGTTTTTATCACTGAAAATATTTTAACTAAAATTTCACTACAAGAAAACAAAGGTAAACATTATGAATGGTACATTCCCATATAAAAATATAAGCCTATAATACAAAGCATCTACGCACATCAGAGTATGAGATGCATTAATTCAGCTTCCAGCATCACGGGCCCTTTCTTATCCTTTGCCTCTTTTTCCAATAACTGTGTGGCAACACACATATTTTGAGTAAAAGAGGAGCAGATAGAGAGGATGATGAAGAGGAAGTAAAATGAGACAAGGTGAGTATGCTGAAGCAGAGTGGCAGGGTGGGTGAGAATTGTGCTTCTGTTTGGTTTTGATCAGAATTCACCAGCCCTGGCAGAATTTAAAGTGAGAGAAAACAATACTGGCAGATCTGTCCATTCCCAGCAGAGAGGAGAAGAGCAGAGAGAATTACTTTGCCAATGGAGTTACCTTCTTTAAAGGTTTTTTAACTGAGGCTGAATGGCCCTTTGTTTGGGGGTGCTTTGAGAGTGTGTTCCTGGGTGGCAGGGGGTTGGACTCGATGGCTGTTGTCATCTCTTCCAACTTTATGATTCTATGGCCCTTTCCGCACGAGGCGAGTGAATTGCTCTGTGCCATTACCTACCGCTTCTTCTGGGGTCCGAAGCAATGCAGACTGTCCCTGAAGCCCTTCCACAGGGCTCCTCCTTGGTCCAGGGCGAATTGGAGCAGTGCAAGGTCTGTAGATCCGCACTGCTCTGGCTTCCAAAATGGCAGCTTCCGGCTTCCAAAATGGCAGCTTTTGGCTTCCAAAATGGCGACTTCCAGTTGGTTGTCGGTCCCACGGTCCCAACCAACCACTGAAGCTCGCCACACCTAAAGCCCACCCTCCACAGATCACAGGCTTGCATTGGTACAAGCCTGTGAATCTGCACAAGCGAGCAGGAACACAATGGTGCTTTCCAGGAAAATAAAGACCTGTTTTTTGTGGTCTTTAGAAAACACGCTGGAGGACCATTTGGGGTCATTTTGCAGCGGACTGATGTGCGGATCTCCAGTAAGTAGTCCACTCCTAGTCTGCTCCAAGGTGCAGACGACCTCCGTGAGAGGACGCACTGCCCCGTTCTAATTGCCTAGTGCAGAAATTGCCTGGTGCCTATGATTCTATAAATCCAACCCTGTCCACATCCTCAAGGCAGCTACAAGAAACCTCAGGTGGTATATGAAGTCCTGTGTTTCAAAAATTTGAATTCTACGAGATTCTGCCCATCGAAGGAATGATAAGCCTATTGCCAGGGAAAAATAATTTCCGTCCTATTTCTTTCTTCTTTCTCTTATTCTGCAACTTTTCTTCTGAAAAGAAGGTGGAAAGAAAGAAGAAAAAAGAAGAAAAAAAGCCAAGGTATGTACCTGGCTACTCTTTCATGCAGGGACAGATATATAGTTAATCTTGTCTATGAGGGCAAGTCTCCTAGGTCACCAGTCAAGCAGCTCTGCCAGACACTGCCTATCCACTGCCACTGCCATACAGGAAGGAACAGAGGAGAATGACGAACACAGTTGTGTCTCTAGTGGTCCTTGCACACCAGTAGAGAAGGACTTCTCCTCCCTTTCTTGAAAGGGTAGGAGGAATGTTGCAACTGCTGCTATTGCCATCATATTTTTTCCATGGCAAGCAGGGAGCAGAGGTGTGTGTGGATGTGCATGTGTTTTGAGATGGGAGAAAAAAGCACCTGCAATGATAAAAAAGAATGAATCTTCCTTGGAAACATGGGCATTTCTAGTATTTTTCCAATGCAGAAATGTTGTAATTCCTGGTGTAAAAGCAAAAGTGGCTCAAATGTGGTTGAACTTTGGTATGTCTAAGGATATTTTATACTCAAAATATGTATGTAGCCCATGTCTTTCAGTGTTTAATTGGGCATATGTCTCACAGTGTTTACTGTCCCACTGATTTGTTCCCTAATGATAATATTTTGGACTGTAACAGTGAGCATCCTTGAAAATTTCCATTTTATATATTCTGGCATAATGATGTAAAATCCTTTGAATTTGCTGTTTAGAAATAATGCAACTAAATCCAGTCAATCAAGCAGGCAAGCAAGCAATAATTGACTTTGTACACTTCTTTCCAAACAGAGGTGTGGAAACTGTGGTTCTCCAGCTGTTGCTGAACTGTAGCTTCCATTAAAATAGGCAACAGAGAGAAATAATGGGAGCTGAACTCCCAGAACACCCAGAGAGCCACATATTCCTATCTCAGATTTGAAGCATATATACTAGGTATATTGGTTTTCTGCATCACATGTTGATCCATTAATATTCTAACCCCTACATTATTGCTCATTCATTTTCTTATTGCATCTTGTATCTTGGCAATGGATCCTCCTTCTTTACATAGAATCCTTTATATTTACACACCTGAATGCAATTAATACATATTATAATTAAAATCATTGTCTGTCTGTTATGCTATGCAATCCACTTACTTCACCTGTGTCACCATACTTGGTGAGTTTTCTAAAGGGATCAATAAGATTTTGGATCTGATCCATCAACTATTTCAGGTACAACCTTAAAAAAATACTTTCAATTTCTGTATTCTTTGTTACTCTAAACTGCACATTATAAAAATAACTTGGTATTAAAATATTCTCATACAGGTTCAAGATGATTGGCAAGCTTCAGCTTTTTTTAATGCTATTTTTGGTTTGGTTTGTATTAAATATAAGAGAGAGAAAAATTTAAAAGTTGCAAATGCTATCTGTAAAACATTCAAATTAAATTGAAACCATCACCAACAACCTGGGCAATGCTGGATAAATTTCCTAGTTCATTATATTGCTGTATTTACTGCAGCGGCCAGAAGTAGGTTCACACAGTTAAAGTCAGTGCACTAGCTGCACCAGAACTTTAAAATTTCTGGCCATGGTGACAAATACCCTGGTTACATCCTGAGTGGGTTACTGTAGTAAACTTTATGGAGACTTGCTATTGGAAAGTGTTCAGAAATTTCAATGGGTCCAATATGCTATGACCATGCTGCTAACAGGGGCTGGTTACAAGTGAATATAACACCACTGTTGAAACAGCTTCATAGGCTACTAGTCCATTTCTGGACAGAATTCAAAGTACTAGTTATGACCTTTAAAGCCTTATACTGCTTAGGTCCATACTGTCTGAAAGACTGTCTCTCTCCATACCAGTCTGCCCGAGTTGTAAGACCTTTGGGGGAAGGCTTTTACTCAATCCTGTCACCATCTCAGGCACACTTGGTGAGGAAACAGGAGAGAGGTTTGTTAATTGCTGCTTCCAGGCGGCAGAATTCTCTGCCATGGTTGCTCCCTCTCTCTTTTACTTTTGCTGGCAGGTAAAGACCTTTTTATTCAGGCAGGCCCCTGGCTTATGATTCATGTGACCGAGAGAGATTTTAATGGGGTTGCATTAAGTTTTATATTTAATTTAATTTAAATGGTTTCACTCTGTGTTTTTAACCACACTGTAGTTTAATTTTCTTTTTAATTTTTGTAATTTTTGTAATTTTCAAGAGAGTCAGTGTGGTGTAAGTGGTTTGAATGTTGGACTATCACTCTGGAGACCAGGGTTTGAATCCTCTGCTTAGTCATGGAAACCCACTGGGTGACCTTGGGTAAGTCACATTCTGTCAGCTGCAGAGGAAGGCAAAGGCAAATGCCCTCTGAACAAATCCTGACAAGAAAACTCTGTGATAGGTTTGAGTTAGGGTTACTATAAGTAAGAAACAACTTGAAAGCACACAACACACATAGTTTTTAGCTGTTTTTAATTACTTGTAAGTCCCCTTGGGCCCTGTACAAAGAGAAAGGTGAAGTAGAAAACAAACAAACTTTATTAAGTTTACTTTGAAATTTCATCTTTTAGAATGCATTCCACACACATTAAATGTGTAGAATCTGTTAAGTGGATCATCCAATTGCCTCAGCAACATTATTCAGCATTAACTGTTGCAGAGATATAGATACTGATCACCCCAACATATTTCTTCTTCATAGGAAGCAAATTTTCCAGAGGAAAACAAAGGCTTTTTGGTTATATGAGTAGGAAATATTTATTACTAAGTTTGCTCAGAGTGCAAGTAAGCATAATGTTTATTAAATACATTTTAATAGTATGAATATCATACTGTTATTATTATTAATATACTATGGGAAAAACTCATCAATGATTTAATCTGTGATTGAGATGGGTGGCCATAGGATTGCAACAGGATTATGTCAATGTCATGCAGAACTATCATCACAGTCCTGTCACAATCCCATGGCCATTGTGAGTTGGGGGCAAGGTACAGAAATGCCTAGTTGAGCTGTCATTCCCCCCCCCCAAAATAAACAGCAACCCCATTCAAGTTGCTAAAGGCAGTTAAGCTTTGGAATAATACAGATAATGGGTCCTATTGAAAAGATGGAGAGCTGAAAATAAGAGAGAAAGAGAGAGACACCCGCTCACCATACCTGTGAGTTCCAGGAAAACTGAAATTCAAGCCCAGACCTCTGAAATACCGGTATTCCACATGCTGTCATTTAGAGGTTGGGCTGGTCAAGTGGTCTTTAATGAGACTTCTAATTCACACAGCCCTTAATTTTATTTTACAGTCTTTGGCTGAGCTGACATTAGGTGTGTGTTCATGTGTGTATGTTCTTTTCCTTTTAGGCCTACCAGCTGACCAGCTGACATGCTAGATGCAGAGCTTTTAAATGGGAAGTGATATTGCTAATCAGTACGCAATGCAACACTTACTCGTCCATCAATTTGTGCCAAGTTTTTGAGAAAATTGTTCTGCTGAAGATAACATCTTCTAAGTAGCACCTACAATTGAGGTCATGAGAAGTGCCTGTAACTCTAGCTGCATTCACTCATAATGTAAAAGGAGATGTGTTAATTCCACTACTTTTTCCAGTGCTACAATTCTTTTCTGGAGGCCTTAGCTTTTTCTGTCTGCCTGATGCCAAAGAAACATTATACAGAAATGTTCTTAAAACTAACAAGCCATCTTTAGTCCAAGCTGACTTGAACAACTACAAATCTATATTAAATTTATTTCCTATGGAGCAGCCTTTATATAAAGTTTAATTTTTCCGGGCCTTTACCAGAATGCATAACAGGATTGACTATAAATATTCTCTTAGTCAATTATCTTAGTCTAGATTTTGACAGGAAGAGTGTTGAACCTGATCTCTTTCAGACTACACAGTTGCAGTACCATAACATGGCAATATCCCATGGAATCCTGGGATTTGAGGTTTAGGAAGGACGTTTAGAATTCTCAGACAGAAAGCTCTAATAACTCACCAAACTACAAATCCCAGGATTCCATAGGATGCAAGCAAGGTAATTAAAGTAGGATCATAATGCTTCAATTCTATAGTGTGAAAGGAACCCTTGCGTGGCATTTTTATGCCAGTAACTCCCTTTCTACATGATGTTTGATATGATGTAGTAGAGTTGATTAGTATATAACTTCTTGGTGCTCACTCAGCACCAAGCCATGGGACAGCCATTTTCACCCTGAGCAAGATTTTTTTCATGTACTTTTTCATGATCTCATGATTGTACATATGCAGCTGCCATACATTTCATAATGCTATTGGGCGAACTAACTCAAGGCTATCTGTTTGGACACACATTATCTTTCCAAGGGGCCTACGACAGGTGAAGGGTCTTTCATACTTAGGATTGCCATATTGGATCTGAGATGTGCTCCTGTAACTGTAATCCTTAACAAAGCTTGGAGCAGAATGAGGTATCAAAAAGGTCTGTCAAGTGGGAGAAGGCACCTGTCCCCCCTCATCTTACAAACCCAGCTTTCAGATGCAGCCAGTCCGTTCCAACACAGCTATTCCCTCAATGATGGAGACGGGGACAGGGTTGTGGAAAAGCATCTAGTGACAAGAAAAGAGCTGAGGACTTCTCTACATCTCCTTTCCCTGACTTCTCCAGCAAGGCCATATCTGTGCTGTAAGAGAATGGCTGTGACTAAAAATTTGTTTTGAGAAAGTGAGTTAAAATGGGTACCTTTATCCTACTTAATAGAGCTTTATGGTACAAGATTTGAGGATTAAAGTTACAGGAGCCCCCTACCAGATTGATTCTGGCAATTTAATTCATTGCCTTTCTATGTGATGTTCTTTACCTGGAGATGCCAAAGATGAATCTGAGAGCTTTGACATATGGAGATTTACTCATGATTGAGCTCCAATTCTTGATTCAAAAATTGGTTCTATCTTTTTTAGTTTTTACTTCCCTCCCCAAGCTGTACATTTCATGACAAATCACATCTACCAGTCAGATTACAGTCATATCCAATGTTAGATTATTAGCATGAGGTTAAAAAAATGTATATGTTTGCAGAATGTTTCATTTCTATTGGCTATTTAAATTTATTGCTTGAAGTTGCATTCATACACTGCTGTAGTCACTTGGAATCTATGTAGTCTCAGGGCTGTGACTGTAAGAATAGAATCCTGTCTGTGTCCACAAAGGAAGTACTATTGAGTTCACTGGGATATATTCCAAAGGAAGTGAGTACAGCCTTTACCTGCAAGAAAAACAAGAGAATTTGGATATAAACCGTATTGAACTTGATTGGTCTTATTTCAGAGTGCACATTCAATGGGTTCCATGACACATATCAGATCAATGTGAACAAACTAATCAGGTTAAAAAGGCAAATTAAATGCTAAAACAGTTAAGTAAACAAACAGTTAAGTAAATAGCCCTGAAGAATAAATCAGTGATAGAAATGAGACTCAGATGGGGAAAATAACTAGGATGCAACCAGTGAAAACATTACTGTTATAAGAAGCAAGAAAGAGAGTAATAAGCAGACATGTTTAAAAGAAAAGGCTGTCCCTTAGATCAGGGGTGGGAGCCCTGAAGCTCTCAGTATGTTGTTGAACTACAAGTCCAAGCAGTCCTAGACAGAACAGCCAATGATAAGGCATGCTGGGAGCTGCACACCAACACTTGGAAGTGGTGGTGGCTGGTCATTTTCATGTTATTTGGATGAGGAATCTGTTGAAGGCTTATCTTTAACTCTAATCTTTAAATGAGTTATTCAGAGTTCTGAATGTAGTTTATGGAGATGGTCAGCGCTTTAGATATCTTCTTTGAAGCTCTAGATAAAACTTGGAGCAGGTTCATCACCCCACTGACATGGAAGCCACCAACAACTGCTGTCTGCAAGGCTGCACAATTCCTCCCCCCCTTGGCACATTTTTGTGGTACAAGGGCCCTCAGAATTCAAATTTTTTGAAAAGTGTTTTATTTCTCCCCCAAATGCCCCGCAATGCCTTCTAAGACAATTTTGCTATATTTTTTGTGGGGACATCTCAGGTCCATTTTTTCCCATAGAGGATAAAATGATCTTGAAGTTGATTTCAAGGTCATTGTCTGCTATTTTTTTAAAGCCTCTCTTTGACCTAAAATAGCCCTGAGGGCAAAAAGTATAGCAGATTTGTTTCCTCTCCATGGCATTTCTAAACGCTTATGTCTCCCTAGGGCCTCCTAGGATAGCCATTGTGACCCCCTAACTCTTAGACAGTTGCCTGCCCTGTTGTAGACCTTCTAATTGATGCTAACATCTATCAAAACAGAGTTCACAAAATTGTATTGTACTTGGCCTCTCCTTTCACTACCACTTATTTATTCACATGTACTATAGCCCAAACTACCACTACACTCCATTTCACTGTCATTTGATACAAATTATTGTGTCAACAATCAATGGAAGATAATGACTTCAGCAGCAGGTTATCGCTAGTGATTTGAATACTTTCTGTCTTATGCCACCTTCTAATTTATACCACTATCTTGGGGGGAAATAATATATTACTTGCATTGACATTTATGACTGATTGTATAATATGCATGCACAAAACATCTCAATAAAAGTAGACATCTGATCCCCAATTTTTTTGTGTGCACCTGGGAAATATTTGATGATATTCACAACACCTGTAAAGCCTGTAAATGATTTATACAACATGTCTGTGTTTCTAATTTATAATTTTATTACTAGAAGATGCCAATTGGTCCATGACTTTAAGTGTTGTATCACAGAGATGTTGCTCATAAGAAATAGTTTTGAATTTAGGACAATATGAAAGAGTTTGATGAGAAATATAAATTACAATAACATTAAATTCATACCAGTTTTAATACTGCTTGATGTCCAGTCTGATCATATTCAGGTTCATTCAGATGAAAGTCCCATAATATACAATGGAATTTATTTCTGTGTATATGTACAAAGCATTTTAGTCTAAGGAACATTACTTGTTAGGCATTTTAGATGTGTATACAGAAACAGAAGCTCAAAATATGTGTGTTGAATTGCTTATGAAGACAGCTTTCTCCTTTCAAAATTCTAACAGCCATCTATCTTCACAATATAAAGGCTAGAATTTCTCTTAAAAAATGCAACAAAAACTGAGTCTTAGGGTATAAAACTCTATCTCCAATCTTTGTGCAGAACTTCAGAATTTTATTTGTGTTTGGGATTCAGATCAAGCCGTGTACAGAGGTAACTCTAGCTTCTATGACCAATGAGCTTTGATGTAGCATCACAGCACTAAATTCAACAATTTTGCCAGGCCCACAGCCACAATCACGTTTTATAAATACCAACAATTATTTTCTTTTCTTTTGTAGTAAATCAGAACATAAAAGAAGGAAGAAAAGTGCAATTGATGGGCAGGCATTTATTCAACATTTATTCAAAAATCACATTTTTTCCTGAATTCCATCTAGAACCTCCATGCCATGGACCCAGTCAAATTGTATTTTATGCTGATTTGTCAATGAAGTCAAACAAAATTTACTCAGCATGAGGACAGTGGTCTCTCAACAGCTTGGTCACTTTTAAAGCAGCCAGCAACAGATTTCCCCAAATTTCCTTGAATATCTTGTCGGGTGTTGTAAGGTTGTTCTAAGAGCTTCTTTATATGTTAGGAGTGATCACAGGAGTGATATCACAGGAGTGATAAAGTGTATCAGATGGTGATGCATCTTATCTATGCATCTTAGTATTCTGGGAAATGGCCAAAGCAGAGAAAGTTTATGTAAGTATTGTGCTACAGTTCTGGACTAGGACTCTGGGAGACGAGGACTTGAATCCCCACTTAGAAACCTACTGAGTGATCTTGGGAAAGTTACACTCTCTCAGCCTCACAGGAAGGAAAGGTCAAATCTCCTCTGAACAAATATTTCCTAAAATTATGGATTCACGTTAGGCTTGCATTAGATGAAAATGTTTTGAAGATATACAACACAGACACATAGTTCTGACACCCCAAAGCTATTTACTGTTGTACATAAAGTTTTAAAACAGATGTTCAGTGGAAACATTACATTAAAATTTAACACAACAGCATTAGTATTAGCATTTTTGTGTGTATGCCGGAAATCGATGGGCCTTTCTGCACTACACTGCTATAGTGCTATTCTTCTACTTTCAACATCCCATGGAATTCTGGGGTTTGTACTTTGAGGCCAAAAAGTTCTCTGGCTGAGAATTCTAAATGCCCCTCCCTAAACTGCAAATCCCAGGATTCCATAAGATGTTGAAAGTAGAAGAATAGTACTATAAGACTGTAGTGTGGAAAGGCCCCATGTTATATTACTTCTGAGTCACTATTTCATTTTATTCAACTCTGTTCACATCTTGGATCCCAAAAGGAGTTTCTTTACTGCTGATAATGGAATTTAAATTTTACTGTCATTTGTCTCAGCCCCCATTTGGCCAAAAAGGGGATTGGGTCTCTGCCTGCACTGAGATCCCTCCAGACCAACTGAACTACAGCAAAAACAACATCTGATTCAGACTGTAGGCCTGTGATTCCAACACTGTCACTTTTCTTTTCTTTTCTTCTCCTATATGATTTTTAAACATTTTTTTGCCCGATGAAGAAGCCAGTGAAGCATTGAAAGCTTGTGTGATATGTTTTGTGGATTTACGTTGACCAAGAAAAGTATTTTTCTTTCGTGGATTTTGAATTTGTTTTATTTTCATTGTGGAAAGGGAATCCATCCTCTTGTTTTAATTATATATAAAGTTACTAGAGGGATCCCCTCTCCTCATATGAGGTGACTACAGGGTTGTGCAACAACACACGCAGAGAGACATACACACATGGATCCTGAACATCAAAGCAGGATAAAACAATGAGTTAAGAATCACATGACATTGAAGGAAAGATCAGATGCCAGAACTTCCTAGGACAGTTTAGAGCAACGCTTTCCTTCGCCACTCTGGGAGGTATGGTTGGCTGCCAACAAAACCTAAATGGGCTAGGTGTCGTGCTGCTGTAGCCACTCCCAAGAAATGCTAGCAGCTACCCCTACTTCCTGCCTCTTGTGACTACAGATAATTATACTTAAATGAAGCCAACAAAAGATTTCTTTACTAATCTAAATACTTGTTTAAAAGTTTAAAATACTGGGGTGGTAGCCTTCTCCCAGCTCCGTATGTTAAAATGTTATCTACTTGGATGGGGGGAATCATTTTTTTGTTTTTTTCTACAAAACATTGTGGCTCTTATTATCCAGGTAGTTCATTGAACATAACAGTTGTGCTATGTTCAGGCAACTCATTGGGAGCCTGAGAAATGGCTACCACATCTGAAGAAGGCTGCAAGCATGCAAATTGCCCACTCTTAACTCAAGGAGGTAAAGGGAAAAAATACAGGACTCAAAGCTGGCATGGTGCAATGATTTGAGTGCTGGGCCAAGACTCTAGGGCTCTTTTTGCATGGCATTTGCCATGCAAAAGGGCCTCCAGAGCATCGCGCAATTGCAAGGAGCATTTCAGACAACTTCCTTGCAATCACATGATGCTGCCGAGGCCGGCAGGCACCGATCACGCACTATTTCATTTTCAGCTTGTAGCTGAAAATGGCGCGTGATCGCGCATTGCTCCAGGGCCCCATGCGCACTTACCTTGTGTGTGGACCTCCAGAGCCTCAGCCCTCACCCTTCCTCCCCCAGTGCAGCCTGGGAAAATACCCGGGTGTGCTGCAGAAGAAAGAGGTAGAGCCTTCATGCTGCCTGCCAGCTGGCAGGCAGCTCCTATAGAGCCGAAGCAGTGGGGATGCAAGAACTTTTCACAAGAGGCTGCTCGTGTGACCCCCGCGCCCTGAAGCCGGACAAAGGTAAGGTGCGGAAAGGACGTAGGATACCAAACTTCAAATCCTGCTCAGCCCTGGAAACCCACTGGGTGACCTTTAGCAAGTCACACTGCCCCAGTCTAAGAGCAAGGGAACGGTAAGCCTCCTCTGAATAAATATTGCCAAGAAAACAATAAGACAGGGTTGCCATACATTGGATTAACCTTGAAATCACTTAACAACAAACAGTTGTGACAGTAATTAATTAATTCCAGGCTCTGGGAGAAGTTTTTTATGAACCTGTTTCTCAAACGCAACTAGATTAGGTCCATTTCCATCCTACCATGTTATAGTGCTATTATTTCACTTCCAACATCCTGTGGAATTCTGGGTTTTGTAGTTTACTGAGGCTAAAGAGCTCTTTGGCTGAGAATTCTAAACATTCTCTCTCTAAACTGCAAACCCCAGGATTCCATAGGAAGTTGAAAGTGGAATAATAGCACTATAACAGTGTACTGCAGAAATGGCCTAAGCAGCTTCGGGTTGCTTTTATGAAAAGAAACATCTGGCTGCTAGATACCACTTATCTGTGGCACGAAACACCCTTTCTCCCTTTATCTTTTCAATGCATGAGGCACGAGCACCAGGCTTGGCACAAAAAGTAACCAAACTATGTCATATTCCCCTATTAAGTGAAGACCTACAATTATAGCAATTATACCTATGTAACTGGAAGGCCTTTTCCACATGGCACTTTCCATGTGAAAGGGTGCCTGGAGCATCACACGATTGTGAGGAGCGATCTTTACGATGCACTCACAATCGCACAACGCTCTAGGGTAGGGCAGGTGCTGATCGCACACCTTTTCATTTTCAGCTAGAAGCCAAAAATGGTGCATAATTGTGCATTGGTCCTGGGCCTCACATGCACTTACCTGGTGTGCAGAGCCTCTGAAGCCATGCCAGTCTCACTTCCTGCCCCAGCGCAGCCTGGAAAACTCCCAGGCTGCGCTGTGGAAGGAAGAGGTGGGGCTCTCGCGTGAGCAGGCAGCTCATGCAGAGCCAAAGGACCCCAGATGTGAGAGTCTCACACCAGAGGCTGTTCACGCGATCCCCGCACTCCAGCACCAGAAGAAGGTAAGCTGTGGAAAGGACTGAAGTTATGTGCATGCTACAAATAAAGATAAGTTGTCCCTTAAGTTACAAGCATGATGTATTGCAGTTCTTCACTACTGGAAAAAAAATGAATTAAGTCCAAGTAACTTTGTAATGAGTTATTTCCAAGCTCTGGAAGAGATGGTGCTTATAATGAGTTGGTTGTAATGAGTTGGTTGTAATGAGTTATTTCCAAGTTCTGGAAGAGATGGTGCTTAAGTCTGTGTTTGCTCCCCACTGAGGAGATATGCAAGCTTCTTTTTCCTTAAGAAGTACAAATATTTTCACAGCCTCAATTTCCAAGAAATGTGTGAGGTGGCTATTGTACTTAAATATATAAGATAAACTCTGCTTTCCCCATATGTCTTTACAACCATTTTTTTAAAAACAAATTGTCAGACCATGAGGACATGAAGCTGTGCTACACTGGCTCTGAATGACCCCCATGTTCACATTTGTTCCTTTTGGCTAAATATCTACGTTGTAATGAATCTCCACATCCTGTGACCAACACCCAGCAGTAATTTTTTTTTTAAATGTCTGCACAACACAGAGTCAGACATGAGAATAAAAATCTGTAGCTGGAGTGCAATGATCTGCTGAAGATAGCTCTCTCACAGTCAGGGATGAGGAGCAGTGAACAAGATGATCATCATCTTGTAGAGAAGCAGTTCATAAAAGCAAAAGTGCAGTGACATTTCAAGGCTGATTTGGCAATAACTGCTTCTGTTCATGAATGCTCAGCTCTAATGAGACAACCCAAAATATCCATGAAATCAGAAAGTATGGCATATCAGATGGGAACAGAGAGTGGGAAAGTCTATGAAAATTGATGTTAAAAGACTATTTAGTAGTGCATTTATGTATATTTTAAGTTCCATTTATTTCAAAGGAAGCATCAAGTATGTGCTGAAACTCTCCAACTCAAATCAGTGGCACTTCAAAGAATTTAATTCTGGCTGAATTGGATCCATAATTAAAATATTGCTGCTCCAAAAAATTCAAAATGATGTAAAAGTTCATAAAAATAAAAAACACTTTCTATATGAAAATATCAGCAGTACACAGGAACAACTATCCAGGGCTGTGCTGTCAGGCACTTGTGGATTTGAGACTTTCTTCCTTTTCTCTTCCATTGCCTCCCACTCTGAAATCCAAAACTTCCCTTAAAAGGTTTTGCCGCCCAACCCACGAAATAACGAGATCGCAGACAGAGCTTGGGTTGAACTAGGGCAATTTATTAATATGCCTAATTAACATAAAGGGGTGAACTTAAACATGAACTTAAACTTGACCGTGAACTTGAACTTGCATTTTATGACCTGAGGAGATAGGGGGGGTCAACAGCATCTTCGGACTAGGGTCAAGAGGCAGCTCCCGACCATCTCCCCTAGCCCGTTGGGCGAAATACCAGGCCCCAAAGCCAACCGCTGAAGTTGCATGATGACTTTTGGCCAGCCCTTGTCTGGAAGGTGAGCCCCAAGGCCCCACCCCCCGCTGCATAGCAAGTGGGGTGATCCCAGGGCCCTCCTCAAGGATAGGATTTATCCTACACCCCAAAAGGGGTGCCATAGGTACACGCCGAACCTCAAGACCCCTAGTCCGAAGGTGCTGTTACCCTCCCCCCTTAGCATTCTGCTCAGGCCAAAAACCCAAGTTTATGTTCGGGTTAGTTCAACCCTTGTTAATTAGGCATATTAATAAATTGCCCTAGTTCAACCCAAGCCTGTCTGAGGTCTCGTTATTTCGTGGGTAGGGTGGCAATGCGTCCCACACCGCCGAGCAAAGCAAATGGCGGGGGGACGGCCTTTGCCGCCCTCCCACGAGACGAGCTGGTGTCGCGGGGGCCGACGGGAGGAGGTGGGGCCGGGCTCGGTATTTAGGACCCGGCCCGCCTCCCCGGCGGCCACTCGTGCTGTTCAAGGTGATGTAAAAGTTCATAAAAATAAAAAACACTTTCTATATGAAAATATCAGCAGTACACAGGAACAACTATCCAGGGCTGTGCTGTCAGGCACTTGTGGATTTGAGACTTTCTTCCTTTTCTCTTCCATTGCCTCCCACTTTGAAATCCAAAACTTCCCTTAAAAGGTTTTCTTTGTCTGCTATAGTAGATTTCTGGGGAATTCTGAAGGGCTCCAGGTGGAAGAGGGAATTCCCAGTTCTGATGGAAACAGGAGGATTCGGAAGTAGTACACAATGGGACCCTAAGCAACAAAACTAGTCCCCTAACACAGACACAGGAGAAAATTTTGTAAGGTCTATTCTTGTAGCAAGTTTGAAAATGTATTTTCTCAAAGAGGATTTGGGGTTTTCCCTCCCATCAGATACTGATGCAGCAACATTAGAGTACATTTCAAATGAACAAAAGCAATATTTGTTTCTGATTAGATAGGGACATCATTGAAATGTGATGGTTAATGTATCTTTCATACTTGTTTAGCCAAAATCAGATCAATTCAAGGTGACCTTGAGATCTAGAAACTGCATTAGAAAAAGGTATAGCTGGTTCACATCTCAGAATTCATGCGTTTCTGATAGAGAGATGTGGAGAATGTAGTTGTATTTATTGATGGATGGATGGATTTTTAGTTATTTGTAATAACTTTCCTTTCTCCCAGCACCCTAGGCATCTTACAACAAATTAATGTGATACAGAGCTAAAAATCTCATTAATACAAAAGTTGAAAAACACTTAAATAAGCAATTATATTAAAAGCACCAAGTCAGAACAGTTTAAAACACATTCAAAACACAGTGCAAAAGATAAAAAGGCACGCCATCAAAAGACCGCTTTCCCCTAAGAATTAACATCCAAAGCCCTACCTAAATAAAAAGCCCTTTCATTACCACTAGCAAGAGAACAGACAGAAGACCAACCAAGGAATTCCACAGCCTGGCATAAGGCACTGAGAATTTTGCTCAGAAACAAATGGTAAACAGTTACTGGGCCACATTCTAGTTATTGGATCATATACTGCAAGCAGCTTGTGATAATGCTGATTGGATGACCGCATTTCACATGAACTATGGAAGTTAAAAATTTTAAAAATCCCCTTCATGAGTTATAATGCATACAGAGAGCAACTGTGTTAACTTTTCTCACCTTATAATACTAAAGGGGCATAGATATGAATGTCTTTCCGTTTTGTCTTGATTTGTGTGTGTGCATGTGCTTCTCTAAAAACCACATGCATTTTCTAATCTAACATGAAGAAGAGATCTTAACATGCAAATGCTACTTTTCACAATAGTTCAGTGATAGTGAGGGGATATGTGTGGTTTGACCCTCAAAAGCTATCTGGAAAGAGTGGGTAAACTCAAGATCTTCTGCTGCTTGATGCAAGAGTCAAAATGCCACAGCCCCTCAGTTCCATTGGCAAAAGTTAACTGGAATCACATCTCTTTCCAAGCAACTGAATCTTATTTCACCATTGGTGACAGCACAGCAAGATCCACTGTGCATGAAGAGCAGAAGACTAATTTAGGGAGCAAGAAAAGTGGTAAGACAACGGAGAACAGAATGGTAAATGGCAGAGCTGGCCCTGAAAGTGAGTGTATGAACCCACTGTACTTAAGAACTATTGTGTAGTGGCTCCATTAGGGATAAAATGATTCATTTTTGGGGATGGAAACACTGAGTAACTTTATCAATTTTCTTCCCACTGCAAGGAAGCCTTTCAAAACTCACAGTTTTTGAAAGACAATTGACAATTTGGGATTTATTCTACATTCAAATTGTGTGCAGAATGAGTCCTGAACTATGAAGATTCCCATTAGTTTAAGTTTCTCCTTATCAAGTTTTTTTTTACCATTTTTAAAAAATATTCTTCAATATTTTGCCCATCCTTATGCTAGGTACTACAGAGGCAGTAACGGAGGATATCAGAGGAGATATTGGAACAGAATGAGGGAGATGTATAAAATGAGCTATGATCTTTTGGCAAATATCTCCATTGATTCAATTCAAGAAAAAGATGCGCATAAGAGGTATAGCCTTTGCTGCCAACAACATCTGGTCAGTATAAGATATAATACCAGGAGCATTCAATCAGTATAAGCTATAATACCAACAATATTTAATCAGTTGTGTCAGAGAACTGAAACTTATTCTTTTATTCATCATTTTCTGCACAGGCAATATTTATATACCAAGAAAAGCTCTGTTTTAAAACCACCCTGAATCACAAGATGTGAAATCATTATTCAAGTTAAAAGGATGAAAATATATAGCATATGAGATTAAGTATTTATTATCATTTTTACGATCTTTATTACTACGTGACATGGAGATAAACAAAGAGCCAGCCTGAAATCAAGACTATTAATGTAGTTTTGTTTCGTTGCCCCCTTGTGTATTTGTTTCTTCTGTTGTTTGAGTGACATTTATTTGTTAGGTTGAAGGGCAGAGAAGAAATTTGAGCATTGACCTGAAGAAATGTAGGGTGTCGTCAGAAGCATAAGGAACATAAAAGAACCCTTCTGACATGGAAGAAATCAGAATAGATAATGGATTTTTGAAGGAGAATGTGTCATAGAATCCAGTGACATGTTGAACAAAAGGAGGAAGGGAAATGAAAGACAGGAGACTGAATTTATTGTTGTTGGGTGTTCACATTTTTCATTTCTAACAAAAGAAAGGTCATTCTTCAGGGTTCCCATCTATCTACCAGATCTTTTATCTATTCTTCTATTTCCTATAATTGAGAAAAAAAATACTCTTTCATGTTACAGAAGTTGTAAATGACCAAAGTGTGTATGGGAAATACAGAGCAACATTCCTCAGCATAATTTGCAAATGGGGTCGGTTTGCAGCAGGTGACCAGTCTCAAAAGTGTTTGACATGCTGTGAAGAAATTGTGTCCATGGGGTAAAAGAAAAAAATAAATATGCCAATGTATTTTTGTTTAGATTGATTTAGAAAGTGTTAAATGTGAAAATGTTCTATGCTTTAGCTAGGGCCAGAGGAGATATAATAACATCAATTGTTACCCTGGCTCTCTGACAGTTAAGCTGCTATTGTTACCAGGATGCCACAATAAAACATCCTTGTTGCAATGACTCAACTGTCTCTCTGTCTATTTCTGTGCACAATTTAAAGTGCTGGTGATGACCTATATAGCCCTTTGTGGCTAAAGATGCCACCATCTTGTTAACCAACAGAAGTTTAACTGTCAGCCATGTGCTATAGATGTGGCCTTATCCAGGGTATTTTTTTAGCCTTACTCAGAGATTATAGAAATGGAAAGAATTTACCATAAAATCTAGGATAAGGTTCTTCCCTATAGCCCCACCTCTGACATTGTGTCAGCCCATAGTACCATCTGTGTAGGCAAGTGTGAAGACTTGTAGTGATGAAGCCGTCATATGCAAACTTATTCTTGTGGAGGCTTTCATATGATTCATACAGTTGAATTGTTGTATAGTGACCACAAAGAATAACTTTGGGAATGGCTTCACTATATCATGATAAGATGGTTTTAACTAGTGAGGAGGTTGAATTAAATTCCATTGATCATTGATTATATTTTTATTCCTGGTCACTATTCCATGCCATCTGCCGTATACAAGAACCTATGAGAAATCAAAGAAATTTAACCTCTGATGACATTATGTAGTGCTAGGTACAACTGTGCAAACATTGTTAATGAGTGTACCCTTTCCATATATGCATAAATAAGATACAAAAGCAGCAGTCTACTGCTTCTGAAGTTAACACAAGTCATCCCTTGTATATCATCATCACCCTGCATTTTTGCCAGGTTGGGAATCAAGGCAGCCTGAAATAGTTATAACAAACATAGTTAATATCCATGGCATAAAAAAGTTAAAAAGCAATTAAACCACCATAAGATTAAAACCCATAAAAAAAACTATTCAAACAAAAAGAAATAAAAGTTCTGCACACTACACAAGGCCTGTTTCTCCTAAAACAAACAAACAAACAAACAACCATTGACAAAGGCCTGCCAGAGCCACTGGGAAGGCTCTCTCTTGTTTTCCCATCTAATATACCTGTGAGGGTGGTGGGATAGAGAGGGGGGCCTCCACAGAAAGTCTCAACATATAGGCAGCTTCATATGAGGGAATACAGCCCTTCAGATAACCTGGACCTGAGCCATATAGGTCTTTACAGATCATCACTCGCACTTTGAATTTTGTCCAGAAATGGACAGATGCCAGAGCCATTGCAACAAGGGTGTTGTATGCTCCTTATGGACAGACCCAGATAGCAATCTGGCTGAATCTCTTTGGACTAGCTAAAGTTTCTGAACACTCTTCAAAGGCAGACTTACCGACAGCACATTACAGTAATCCAAACAGGATGGAACTAAGGCATGTGTCACTGGCCAAGCCTGATGTTCCAAGGAATGGGTGTTGCTGGTGCACAAGCCTTAACTATGCAAATACACCTCTGGCTACTGCCAAGAGCTGAGTTTCCAGGTCAAGTTGAATCCAGGGACAAACTCAAGCTGCAAACCTTCTTCTACAGAGGAAGATTCTTATCCATGTACTTACAACAGTGACATTTTAATCTCTTTTGCAAAATAGTAATGCTCCAATGTGGGATATAAGTGGAGAAAACAATCACACCAATGGCATAGAAATTTTCATTGCTTCTTTGTAGAATAGAGTTACTAACCCTTGAATGCATAGCAAATTGTGCGGCTTGCATTATAAACACTCAGTTGCTTTTCCCATGGATACTCAGAAGACATCTCCCAAAACTATAATGTACAATTTGTTTAAGTTGAAATGATAGATCATATGGCTTTAAATTGAGCACTGAAGGAGTATCTTTTTAAGTAATGATACTTGTATTAAGGTTGTGTCAGTTCTAAGAAGATTGACACTATCTGAACCTCCTGAACCTATGAGTAGACTGGACTGTATCTATCCATCAGATTTTATACTCCAGTCTTAGGCCATTTCCTGACTACACTGCTATTGTGCTATTATTCCACTTTCAACATACTGTGGAATTCTGGGGTTTGTAGTTAGTTTACTGAGGCCAAAGAGCTGTCTGGCTGAGAATTCTAAATGCCCCTCCCTAAAATGCAAAGCCCAGGATTCCATAGGATGTTGAAAGTGGAATAATTGCACTATAACAGTCTAGTGTGGAAAGTCAACTCTGAACTTACAATAACCCTATCATAGAATTTAGTTGCAAGATTTATTCAGAGGTGGTTTGTCTGCTTTGTGCTCAGGATGAGACAATGCGAGTTGCCCAAAGTCACTCAGTGGATTTCCACGGGCAAGCAGGGATTTGAACTCTGGCCTCCTAGGGTCCTGATCCAACGCTTAAACCACTACAACATGCTAACTTCATAGTACATAATGGATTGCATTAAATCTCTGTCTTGGCTCCATTCTCTCCTTAATAGTGTTCTTATCAAATAGGAATAGCTGAAAATTGGACATAATGCCTGTCCATATTTTTCATGAAAGTCTGTCTCTAGGAGGCTTATATTAGCATGGGAATTTGCATTAGTCTTCCTGGAAAATCAGACTCCCCAATTCATACTGTCATGTGAAAGAACAAAAAGTGACTATTTACATATCTAATTTGAATGATATCAGGGAATCAAGACTGCTGCAAAAGTCCCTGGACCATATTCCCAATATAAATTTCTCCAGTTTGTGTGGTGAAATATGCTAAAAAGTGGAACATTTAAGGAAAGAAGGCTCAAAAGTCACAGTAACAAGCAATATTGCTTTTAATAAAATGAAATATAAGCCCAGAAAATCTAACATGGCATAATACCAATAATATTTTTCATTAAATTTGACTCCTAATTGAAGATGAGACTAAGACAGACTTGAAAATATCAACTGAGCAAGATTCTCAATCTGTTTTTCATAATCTCTTGCTTTATAGACAGACGGCAGGCTCCTGTTTTACTACCACTGCTTCCATTTTTTGAAAAAAAACACAAAGGTAAAGAATTTTTGTTTTGACTGTGTTAACCAAACTGTAATTCCATACTTATGTCATGTGGGAAAAGGCTTGCATATAATCCCACTTCAGAAGGAAATATTATCAGGTTATCTGAACATTTTGACAAAGGGACAGGGAAGACACAAGGACTATAGAGTAGTGACTTGAGCAGAACAGTGTAAGAAATGTTTTCCAGTCCCTTGCACACGGGAACAACTTAACTAAATTAACTTAACAACTTAACTTAACAACTTAATTATATCTTAACTTATTTTGCTTTGTTTACTGCCAGTTTACACACATGCCTTAGTTACATCCTGTTTAGACACATTCTCTCCTCTGTGACATCTGCATGGGGCTGCTTGTGAAGAGTGCTGGGAAACTTTATCTATTTCAAAGAGCTGTATACAGATTATCAACAGGGGCTGGTTAGATGAAGCACATAATTCTTTCATTGCAACAGCTCCAGTGTCTGCTGGCCTGTTTCCTGGCACAATTCCAAGTGCTGGTTATGACCTACAAAGCCTATACACCAAGGGTCCAAGTTATTTGAAGCACTGTATCTCCCTATAGGAGCCTGACCATGCTTGAGATGTGCTGAAGAGGCCCTACTCTCTGTCCCATCACTCTCATAGGTATATATGAGGAGAACATGGGGGAGTGCCTTGTTGGTGGCAGCTTCTGGACTCTTGAACTCCCTTCCTAAAGAGGCTATGCTGCACCCTCTTTGCTTTGTTTTAGCCGGGAAATAAAGACACTCCTGTTTCAGTGTCCCTTTGAAGGCTGATTGCTCAGGGAAAAGAGCCTTTCATGTGTTGCACTGTTTATATCTGTTCTTGTCAATTTTAATGGTTTGTATTCAACTGCTTTTAATGTTATTGATGGAGAGCCAGCAAGGTGTAGTGGCTTGAGGACACTGAGAGACTAGGGTTCAAATCCCAGCTCAGCCATGGAAACCTACTGGATAACCTTGGATAAGCCACGCTCTCTCAGTCTCAGAGAAAGGCAAAAGCAACCACCCTCTGAACAAATTCTGCCAAGATCACTTTAGCATCTCCATAAGTCAGACATGATTTGAAGGAACGCAACAAGAAATGTTATTGATGTTTAATTAAATTTTTAACTTTTGTATGATGTACATTTTTTTAGTTGCATCTGTTTTAACTTTATAAGCTGCCCTGAGTCTGGGAAAAAGGCTTGATGTAGACATAAATATAAATGTAATACTACTAAGAATAATAATAGCAACAATTACAATTACTGTTATATATTTATACCTCCGGTCCTCCTCTCTTTGGAACTACCTAAGCTAAACTATCATTTAGTTTGACTCTACTGTGTTTATTTTATGCTGTATTTAAAAGGTATACATAAACCCATATATTATAAAGGACTTGCCACTTTACACATACTCCTTTCTAAGTCTGTTCATCAGTGTCTCTCCCATAAAAGCAACATTTAGTGGACCAGTTCATTGACTATTAGCACTTCTATGGCTCTAGGGATTCATTTCACATAAGCAACAAAAAGAAGAAATTTTGAAAGTCATCTATATGGTTTGATCCAGATTTAGTTAAACTTAGGGGATGCCCACCAGTTTTACTCTAAGTCTGTTTCCAGAGGAAACTATTAAAAGAAGTATATTCTAGCAACAAGAAAAGTACTACAGGACAAATTGGAATGCATAATATAATTTAAAAATGGACAAAATAAACTTACATATGCAAAATACAGATACAAACTATGGCCTAAACAATCTGAAATTTACATAATGTGTATCTCAAATATATAAAAGGAAAGAAATTTTATACTTCATGCCAAATGTGTTTTGACTCTAAGATCTTCTTCAGTGGTGAAACAATATCCCAAAAATTATTTAGCACAAACGTATTAGGGAGATTAAGAATCAAGAATCTACTATGTAATGACTTTGTAATATATCAGTATAATTATAAATTAATATCCAGATTGAGTATCCATCATCAGGATAAAAGCAACAATGAAACATGAGTTCTTATATCCATGCTTCATTAGATCCTGGGAAGATATTTAGTAAACAATTCCCATGAGTGTTACAGCACTTGTAAAGGAATTCATTGTCATCACTAATTGGACTGTTTAAAAAGTAAAGTAATTAATTCTGTGCATTGCCTATTACATTTTCATTACATTGGAGGGGTGAACAATTTACAATTGAAAGCTGAGTGGCATAAACTTTGAAAAATTTATTCTATCAAAATGTGTCTTAAAATGCCTTAAAATACTCTTCAAAAATAATTATTAAAACTAACATTTAAGAGTAACTAGAAACATTTATTCCAATAAAGTAGTTTCATTTCCACTCTTTGGGTTAATTTTGAAATGTAAGATTGTTTCTAACTCTCATTAATTTAAAAAAATCAGGAGTTTAAAAGAAAGTCATTATGGGTGACTACTTTGTTATTCATTACTTTCAAGTTTTCACTGCCACCATGAGCACCCCAAAACAGCTTAACAGAATACTACTTAATCCAGGTTCTCATTTCAAAAAAGAAATGCATGTAACAATAATAGTTTTAGATACCATTAAGATATCACTGAGAACTTCAGTTTAAGGGGAAAACTAGTTTGGAAAACTATAATGTTAATATAATATATGTAATGTAAATGTATTCCATCTACTTTCATTACATTACTCATCTCAATTCTTAAGTTAACTTATTTTAAGTCTGGATCCAAACCATCAGATGGGGTTCCAAGGTTCATTATGTGAAGGTTATGTACATGTCCCTAAATGCTAGGATGAAGCACATATTTCAAGAATAACCAGATCAGTGTTAAGCTTACTTCTTGCATTCAGACTGTTTCCATCAAAGAGTTTAAAATACATACATAGAGGAGGCAAGTACCATCAAAAGAAAGGATCTGGCACCTGCCATGTGAATGTTCAGGAAGAACTTTCTGAACGTTTGAAAAGCCCAGTGAATAGAGAGGGTATTGAAGGCACAAAATGTAATGTAAAATGTAAGGTCTAAAAATAGAATGCCCAAAAGGCTAGCACATGATTTTCTGCCTTATCTAAATCTATGTGCTAAAATCATCACTAGAATGCTATATGAGATACATATTGTTCAGGAGGGTATACTGTATTTGCTGGTGTATAAGACTCACTTTCCCCAAAAAAAATACTGTTTGAAAATGGGGTATATTTTATATGCTAGTGTGTCTTATACATCAGCAAATAGTATTTGCCAGTATATAAATCGGGTGCGTCTTATACGCCAGCAAATATGGTAATTCCATGTACAGCTAGGTAAGGATAAGTCATGTTAAATGCAGTGGAATTTACTTCTGATTTTGCTGTAAGACTCATACTACTTTATAGTGGATTTACAGAAATCCAGAAATCTCAGTCCAACTGTTAGCCCTTGTAGCCAAGGGGAGTCAAATTGAATCAATTGGCAAACGGTAAATCAACATTTACATAAATTCCACTGAATTTCTAGGTCTACGCTTTGGGATTAGCCACTAGATATATGTGAAATAATCCCTCAGATACAATGCTGGAACAAGAAGAGCTAAAGTTGCCCTTGATCCTCCATAAACCTCTCCATAAACCCCATCTTAAATGATGGTGAGTTGTACTGTGTACTGCTTATTTCAATGTATGGGCTAGTTCCTGTTTCATATTGCGTGATCACATTCAACTGCACTAGTACTGCCAATAATGTACAACACTGGTATGAGGACTTTCCATATAAATAGTACATCCATACAGGGAGATATTTTAAAGCCCTACACACAGGATGACAGAAGCATTTGTTTTGTGGGAACGTCAGAATGTTTGAATTAGCCATGGGCAAATGATTTTCCAAGCCAGTGCTCACATTGCCCAGAAGACAACTTAGCATCTGAAAGGGCATTCAGTGAACAAATAAGAAATAAGAAACATTCGATACTTTTCCTCCTATTCATATTTTACTGAGTTTGGAAATTTCCCCAATATCTTAATATTTTGAAGGGCAGAAATTATGTAAGCATTTGGTAAAGGTGAGAGGAAAAAAACCCCTTAAACATGGCAAATGTCATTAATTTGGCATTTGCTTTGAATATCAGATTCAGAACTAGCTAGAAGATTAGATTTCAGTGACTGATATCCCAGCATTGTTCTGCTTGTTAAAGTGCTGAGGTGAAACTATTATAGGGTAAGTGCTTATGTTATCCAACCCAATATGTTTCACTTCTTAGGGCAATTGGCACAGGACACTCAGACTGTTATTTGTGATTCACAGCTGGAAAAGCAATGGATTTATTTGTAATATATCCACGACTTTCACCACAGGCCTTTCGAGCAAAGCTGAAGCATCTGTGAATCAAACTGTTCCCCAGCTGTTCATTCACTACCTGCAGGTTCTTCCAGCATAACATTCCTATTAATACTGATGGCTACACTGCACCCCTGTTGAGTTTGTACCACATTCTTCCTGTCCCACTACAGTTAAAAGCATTAATTCAAAACTAGAACAAAAGTGTTGATTCTTCCAGTCAAATGTTCTTGCCAGCTTTTGATGGCGTTCTGGTGGCAGCTCTCCATATTTCAGTTAAAGTCCTTTTCTGTCGTATATGTATTTTCCCCCTACAAAGCACAACCAGGCTTCCAGGAAGAAACACCCATGGTGATTTTCTACACAAAGCATAGGGAAAAAATTTCCATTGTAAAGAGGAGGAAGAAAAGATTCCAGAGCTATAAAGAATTAATATAAGTGCCAGACTAATGTTGTTTTAGTGCTTATCTTCAAAAGCACCATTGCTTCAGGAGCCCTTAACAAATAACCTTATTAATAAAACCGTAAAAATGTTAATTTTTTTTGTTACATGGGTACACATATTTTTAGGTTTTAATTAAAAGCTCTTAGTGATACTAATTTGAATCATAGTGGTAATACATTTTCCCAAGCAGTAAACTGCATTTATAAATCATTTGATAAAAAAATATTTGAGAGTTTTTTTGCTCAGAGTGATGAAAAGGGAGAAAAGAAATATATAGGCTTTTAAAATAGAACATTGCTTGAATGCAGTGACTACATGCTGTGCAGAGCTCTTCAGTAACCCTTTCTAACACATCCCTGAAGCAATTTTTTCCACCATTACTTTAGGAATGGTTAAGTTCAAACATTGATTGTACTGAAAGTTACATCAAATTTTACTTAAACCAGGGTTTCAGTCTGGAATGGTTTTCCAGGGATGGTTGATACATGGAGAGGACTTTTTTTTTCTATCTGTTGCACCTTGAGATAGTAAGAACATAGTTTTGGGGCAATCTCATATTCTGTCATATCAGCTTGCTGATTCTTCAAGGGAGGCTCTCCTTTGGGTATCTTTCAGTATCTCAAATATATGTTTGCTGAGGATGTGACACAAAATTGTCTCAGTAGCTTCTCTTAGGTTATAGAACTTCTTTGCAGTGAATGCTTGGTAGATCTTTGACCTGTTGTCCAGCAAGCAAAAACCTTTATATTCAAGACAGACACTTGGCATTTAAGCTGAGCAGTTGATAAATAAGAGTATGACTGCTTGGGTGCTGTCATTCCTTTTTCAATGATGTGTTTTTAAGATGCTTTCATATTTTAATTGTGCTTCATTTTGTTTGAATTTTACTGAGCTTCCTCAGCTTCTGTTTTGGGTAGTAAGGCAGGATCTAGATCCAATTGTCAATTATTTTGATCCCTCAACACTGCAGGGCACAATTTCTACAACTTCCAATAGAGCTTAACGAAATGACTTATTTAACAAAGTAATTCAAAAAATAATTGGACTAGATTCAGAGCATTACTGAGCATTCTGGTCAAGGGAAATGAGAAGAGCCATGGCTGGAGGATGCCACTTTATCCAGAGCCCTGCTCTGTTCAGGCTGGAATGAAGAAAACAGATAGGAAAACTGGGTTTCTTGTTCATAAAAAAGATACTGTTTTTGTTGTATTCTCCTTTCTTGTATATTTTTCCCCATTGAATGTCATGTACCTGCTAAGAAAATCCTTCAGAGTAAACAAGGATGACTCATCCAGACATAGGATGCTAAAGAACTGTCCATTCAACAGTAAGGACAGAAAGTGCTTCATTGCAAGGAGGGAGAGCTCTGCCCTAGAGAAAGTGTCCTCTCCCAGCCTAAGACATATCAACAGTTAAAAGTGCAGATGAGGCAGGCAGTGTCAGGAGATGATTTAAAGCATCCACACAAAATTATCTCCAAAACTGATGCTCTCTGGACACAGTGCCTCAGAGGCAATCTTAGATAGCAGAGTTCATAACAGCAAAAAGCGTGTGCAGCAGAGTACAACTACAACAAAAAATACATGATTGCTCTGACCACTCTAACCACTGGTCAGTTACTCACAGACATGAAGTTTGTCATCCAAAATACCTGGAGGCTTTAATCTTCATAGTTGCAATATGTACATCTATATACAGGATATGCAGATCAATAGCAGATACACAGGCAGAGACATCCAAGCAGAGATTCAAGCAGGCAGAGATTCAAGCAGGGACAGAGCAAGCATACACACTTCTCTTTTATGCACACCTGCTTACAGGTCATCAGCCAGGGCCATTAGCATGATGCAACCCCTTGCCATGATTGCAGTATGATGACTCAGCCCTTACTGCATGTCCCCTAGGAAATGTGTCATCACTTGCTTAGTCATTTTCCAGGTGTTTCACATGTTCATCAAATGTTTTTTACCCAACAGATAGCTATAGGACACAGTGACTATCTGCAAAGGAGGAGTTCTTGGGAGGAAGGACTCCTCTGGAGGAGACAAAGATGATAAGTATTTAGTTGTTGTTTTTTCACATGAGAAGGAGACAGGCAGAGGTTTATCTCCTTTTGTCTTCCTCAAAGGAAGTCTTCAAAAGGACACCTCAATATTTTTCACTTTCGTGAGATCACACAGTATTTTCTTCCAGTCTCAAAAAGAGCTTTTTTTCATTTGTGAGAACGTTTTCCATGCAAATTGTGCAACTGTGCAAAACTAGTATAGCTCCTACCTTATTACATGGACATTCAATGAGTTGTTTGCATCCTTTTGATCAATCAACCAGTCTTCCTTTGCTTCACAAAGGAAAGAGACATTAGTGCTGCACAGTGTTTATTTCTTTGTTTTTGCCAAGTTGAAGAATCCTGGAGGGAGCTTGCCTTGTCTTGTTCTTGCACAGAATTCCCACAGGAGTTATCAGTTCCTTGAAATGCCATCTTGATATTTTGTTTTTCTAAAAAAGGAGAAATTTCGGCATTGTTTTTGGCATTCATAGAGGACAGTACTCTTCCTAGGGAGGTCTCTTGCAAAGTGTATAAAACTGGGGCCTAGGTAGGACCCAGGGAGTTCAGCTTTATAAACTCTCATACTAGGTAAAATGGAATGTGAGTCTGCTCTGTTTCTTGTTTGCCATTTTGGAATCATTTGATCTCTGATCTAACAGACCCATTCTCTAGTGCTTGAATTTAGACTGTGTCTGACCATTATTTTGGTTTGTACTTGCTTAACTTTGTTGAGCCCTAAACTTGTATGCAATCCTGGACGGCTTTGGACTCTGCTTTAGGATCATCCTTGCCCAACTCAACCACTCTCGGATTGAATCATGGTTCTTTTGGATTTGTTTCTGGAATAGCATCACCAAAACTGACCCTTACTTCAACACTACCATTTTAGTCAAAACCTTTGATATCAACTTGACTGGAAACAGGACATTGGAATGAATTTCAGGTGTGGTGTACATTCTCCTGTGTATCAGATCAGTCTCAGATCTTGAAATCTTGTATATCAAAAGCTTTACCCTGTATATTCTTGGAAAACCTCTCCTTATTGCTGCTACCAATGATGGTGATGAAGTGCTAGAAGGAGCTTGGTTGCTTGGATGGGGAAAGCTAACATATTCTGTCATCCCTAGAATTCCTTCTTAGGGATCTCATGACTACAGCATTAGTCACATTTAAGTATGACTTAAATATGACTTAAGTATGACTTAAATGTAAGTTTAATGTAAGAATGACTAAGGCCCTTTCCGCACCATACCTGGAATTCATGACATCCTGGTGTCATCCGCTCAGTGCTGGACATTCTCCTCCACACCCAGCAGGTTGCTGGCAGACAGTAGCATTCAGAACATGCTCCTCTCTTCTGCAGCACAGCCAGCTTCTTCTGGCATAGCACCGAGGAAGGAAGCACTGTGATAGAGCTTCTGCCCTTCACACACGACCCCAGCCGATGTAATCGTCATGCAAATGGGACCTATTACTGGATTTTTTTCTGGTAATAGCATAACACACAATCGCAATGGCTGGGTATGCAACAGGAAGGGGGCCACAATGACAACTTCATGTGGTAGCATGCATTGTGAACCAGCTTCAAAACACTCCCATGCCAGGATGGGAGCGTAGTACAGAAATGGCCTAAGAATCCAATAGTGAGCTGGCAAAGTATACTGGTCTGAGGATAGGAGAACATGGTTTAAATCTCCACTCAGCTGTAGAAACTCAGTGTGTCACCTTGGGTGAGTCACACACATGCTTAAAGGAAGGCAATGGGAACCCCTCTGAATAAAGCTTGCCAAAAAAACCCTACAGTAGAGTTGCCAAAAGTCAGAGTCAGCCTGAAGGCACACAGCAGCAGCAATCCAAATATAGAAAAGTGTTGTAACTAGTTGCTGTTGTTCATTTTGACTTGTTATGAAATTAGTCAATAACCATTGTTGTTGTTGCTATATCTTTAAAAATTGTATTATATTCAATAACTCCACATAAAATATTGATTTATATGAGAAGTTTTGTCAGACATATTTTTTATTTCAAACATTTATTTTATATTATGCACATATTTGCATTAGCTATATCCTTTGGCTTTACTCTTATAAAACTGCATTTTTACACACGCAATGGGACTTTATTCTTGCATTTTGGTAAAACTTCCTTTAAAACCTGTAACTTCAAATTAATTCTAACTTCAAAAAATTTTTTTAAAATAGTATTGATTATAAGCGCATGAAGCAATAATTCATATGTAATCATTTTTTTCTTCTTTCTACTTTTCATGTTCCTGTTCATTTCTTATGTTGCTTCCGCTCCTCTTTGAAGTACTGGATCGAATGCAGATCAAAATTTAACATTCTGCATCACTTAGACTTGGAAGCAGGAGCCCAAGTTCATTTCTCCCTTCAGTGTGTTGATAAGTTCTCCCACTCTCCAACCTCTTTTTTGCCACTGCATAATACCAGCCAAGGGGCATTTAGAGTGGTGGATAATGAAAGGCTGGCAACCATGGAGAAAAATTTCCCTATCTTTGGACTTAAAAATAAAATAAAACAAACCTGTTGCCACTAGATGCTCAAGACTGGCACCTGAACATTTTTCCATGTTGAGAAAATAAACCATTGCAAAACATAAATAACTACCATAAAAATTACTGTACAGTTTTAGGATGTGTGAGAAACAGGGCTTCTCCACACTGCACTGTCATAGTGCTATTATTCCACTTTCAACATCCTATGGAATCCTAGGGTTTGCAGTTTAGGCAGGGGCCTTCAGAATACTCAGCCAGAGAGCTCTTTGGCCTCAGTAAACTACAAACTCTAGAATTCCACAGGATGTTGAAAGTGGAATAATAGCACTATAACAGTGTAGTGCGGAAAGTCTCATACATTCCACTGAAGTTTTTTTTTTTTTTTTAAATTTTATTTTGCTTGTTTGCTTTTGGTGAGAATTTGGCCAACCTCCTGGACCAACTACAATTTGCAATTTTCAGCTGAAAATCCAAACATGCAGTTTGTGAAAATTAAGAGGGGGAAAAAACAACTATGTACCTTTCAAAAATGCTCACAAACCCACTTTAATTAAAGCACCCATTTGAAAACTCATTCAAATTACATAAAGATTTGTTTAACCATTAAAAAAAATCCTAATAGAATAGATCTGAGTGTGGGAATTGTAAAAGGAAAAAGAAAAAAGGAAAGGAAAAGCCCATGGAAACAGACTTGAAAAATGTGCCCATCTCTGCTCTAACAGTATGGGACATTCCTCCACCCTCACCCCAGACCTAGCTCCTTTTAAAAAATCCACACAGTCCATCAGGATGAGAAGGCAGTGGTGAGCTCCTGCTCTCTCAATCAGAATTCTTTCACCACAGCTACACCATCCCACGAAGGCACCCTGCCTTGAATGTCCTTCTTCTACTTGTGCCCTTCAAAAGATTTTCTTTCATCATATGCTGCATGAATACCATGTGCTATAACTTATGTTCTCAGTGTTAATATTTCCTACTTTCCTAACCAGGACACCTTCTCAGTGATGTTCTAATAGCCATTGGTTTGATTCCAGTAACTGTACCTCTGCCTTTTATTGAATATGCATTATACTGAAAGATCTTTTCAAGTATGTGTGACAAAACTGCAAATTAAACTATGAATATATTAAAAATGTTATTTCTCTTAAAAAAGAGATCATTGAAAACAGAGTCTCTTTCCGCACGACATTGCTGTCTCGTTTCTGCCACAGGATGGGAGCGGTCAGCAGGTTGCACTTCCACATGATGTCATTGCCATCCCACTGCCATCCCGTCACAGAGCATCACACTTACACAGTTTTCACAAAACAGAAAAAATCTGTTTTGCATCTGCGATCACACGGCGCTCCTGTCACTTCTGGCCATGTGGAAGGTATGGAAGCGCACTGGCAACGCTTCCTTATGGAGCGCAGCAATGGAAAAAGCCTGGCTGCACTGCAGAAGGAAGACATGTCACCATTGAGTTCTCTTCTGCATGGACCGAGCGGGTGAAGAGGGGAGCGTTGCTGACGCACTCCCTTCTGGACCTGGGACTGCAGCGAGACAACACAGAAGAACATCGTCGTGCAGAAATGGCCAGACTCATATGCTTTGAAAAGTTCTAAATATAAAAAATACCGTAACAATTCATTCATAACTGCTTGTTAACAAGGAAACAGCAATACAAATTCTGATCAAGCAGCAGCCAGAAACAGAAAGCATCCTTTAAAGCTGAGGTTCTCAACTTTAGTCTTCTAGACTTTTTTGATTTCAGCTTCCAAAATTCCAGACCATTGGTTATACTGGCAAAGAATTCAGGGTGATAAAGTCCAAAACACCTGCAGGACCAAAGTTTGAGAACCACAATTTTAAAGAGTTTCAATGGGAGGCAGATCCAGTCCTCTAATTCTGGTGTTTGGATAACAGGGTGAAACATCAACTGCCCTAAATGGTAATGCTTCTGATATGCTGGTCTTTTTTTTTTTTCCCTTTGCTTTTTCACCTCAGAAATACTTCTGATACTCCTTTCACTATCCTATGCATTCTCTCTCTTTCTATGTGGGGCTTTTGCTTTGTTTTTCTCCTGTGGATTATTGATCAGTATACACTTTTACAATGTTCCCTAACTATTTAGAAATTGGGTACAGGTCCAAACTGTATGTTTGCATCCCCTTGGGAGCCAGGAAAATTATGAATGGTTCACTCTACTTTATAAACTGATCCAACTCTCAATCCAACTGTCAGTTTAGATTTTTCATAAAAAAAAACTTTGACCAAACTTTCCCACTATCTTTTGTCTCTCTTCACATGCTCCTCTCTTTATCTGGCAGTCAGTTTCATTTAGTGTTCTGTGAATGCTCAGAAATGCAGATATTCACATACACACCTATTTTCCTTAGGTATCCAGGATTCTTCTGTGCTCTCTTCAAGCATATCTGTCTGTACGTTTCCAAAGTGAGAGTGATCATTTCAGGACAATATATCTGGTATGTTTCTCCACTTTCTTTCTCTAATCACCTTAAAAATTATGAGTACTCCAAGAATAGCACATCTTGAACAACAAAACACTTTAAAATATTCATAACTGAGAATGCAGTTTGTAATGCTCATAAACAAAGTTATTTGGAGACCCCTTTATTAATTTTTAATTTATTTTTTCAGTCAATTTCTTATTACTTTCAAATTCCTGCAGGGGATTGTGTTAATTAGTCATGTGTAAAATATTCATTAAAATAGCTCCTTAATTTTTTTGCTTTTATTGCAAATTTACATTTCTAATCTCATAACTGAAATAAATGCCACTGGGTAGAGGGACTATATTAATTTTGATCAACTCCTTGAAAAAGAAACCTACACACTAAAGGATAAGGCAATAGGGTGTTTAGGTGTTACATAGACAGTGAGAGAACTCAAGTAGCTCACTCTTTCATTGTCCAGAAAATGGGGTGCGAAGAAGAAGAAAAAACTAAGGGCCCATTAGTATTATTAAAAATATATTAGGAAGGACAGATTGGTCTTTGTTCCTGCTGGGTAGTATCAGTAAAATTGACAGAATAGGTCAATTTAAAGGTCAATGCATACCAACAAGTTGTTAAAATAGGGCACAGGTAAGTGGACAAAAGAGAAAGTAAGCTGCCAATTCAAAGCAGTAAGTCAAAGGGAGGGGATCTGCCAATCACAAATTAGACCTGTTCCAAACAACAGAGGCCTGCATCATATATTCCTGACATGACAGCACTACTTCTCTGTTTATTTCACCAACATTCACCTGTAGTTCTTCCTGCCTATAGAGATCAGCATAGTGTCAAAAGAATGAAACAGCATAACCGATGATTGATTATAACAATAACAATAAAACTCACCATCAGTAAAAAGTCTAGTAGGGCTCAAAACTGAAAAATTTGTGGTGGAGAGAAAACTGCAGAAATAATTTGTCTTCATGTGGAAGGATGAACTATCCCAAGATTTACATCTCTTATCTAGCACTGTCCATCTGGCCTAGGATATCACTTCCAGTTCTACTGATCCCTAATTTGTGTACAGCTGGCTCAAAGAACATATTTTAAGGATGTCGACTCCCCACCCCTTACTGAGATGTAAGCATGGGGAATCCATTCTTAATTAATGTGTGCTATCATAAGCAGGTGAGAGCAATTAACAAACAAATGAACAGCTGCACCTGGGTATCCCCTCCCTCCCAAAAACTATTTGCTTATTAAAACACATGTTGAGACTAAGGCCCTTTCTGCACCGGCCTATTAAAATGGTGCAAAGCAACCTCCGACGGAGGTCTTCTGCACCGTGGAGTGGACTGGAGCGGAATACTTTTCGTAATTCCCCACCTCGGTCCACTCTGTAGTGACCGGAACTGGTCGCGTAGCGTGCCTTTTAAAAACCTCTTTTAAGAGGTTTTTTAAAAGCACGGAGCGTGCCACCCCGTGTTGCTCCGTCGCCGTGCTCCGGTGCAGATTTGCAGGCACGCGCTAGTGTGTGCCTGTAGATCTGCCGGAGGTGGGCTTTAGGCTGGTGAGCTTCTCTGATTGGTGGAGAGTCTCCACCAACTGGAAGCTGCCATTTTGGACACCGGAGCAGTGCGGAGCGACAAGCTCGCACTGCTCCTTGTCCCAACAGACTCGCCCGGATGCTGAAGAAGTCTGGTGAGTCCCGTTTTTGTGCAGTTCCTTTCCCATGTGCAGAAAGGGCCAAAGGCTCTGTCTCAAGGGGATTATTTAAAGACAATCCTAAATTTCTCCAGTGCCTTCCAAAGGCTCCAGTATATTTCCCTCCTTGCTACTTGCTAAGTAAGACTTCCAAAGTAACATTTCATTTTTAAAAAAATTGGCCTTCCCTTGGGAAAATAGAAATATTCATACAAGCCCACTCACATGTTGTAAGTATTTGTATCAGGGCTAGTAGTTCACCTCCCCAAAAGTCCTGCCCTATGCTGTTGATGTGTTGGTCCCTCCAGACTGGGTTTGGGGAAATGAGCTGCCATCAATGTACAATGTACATTGATACCCATGTAGGCCCCTTTGCCCTGAGTGGGCTGCTTAGGTTGTGATTGCAGTTGTCAGTTGGGTAGACTCCATGAACCCCTCACACATCTTTTCTATACATTCACAAGGAGAAGTCATATAAAGCTCCTTAGTGATTCAGAGGGTCATTGACCCTCTGTCAAACCTCACTTTGCATTTTTTTTCCAGAAAATTCTACTTCACACAGAGTAGCTACAGAATGCAGCATGCAATTTAAACAAGTTTCAACAATGGCTGAAATAAGGAAATGGGAAAGTGCTAAAAAATGCCTTGCCACCATTCTCACTCATGAGAAAGAAGTTAAAACAGTCTTTTTTTTATCTGAGTCTTTCTTCTCAGAGGACTGAGGCCCCTTTCACACTACACAATTATAGCACTTTGATTTCACTTGAAGTGCAATGGCTATGACCCTTATCACACAACAGCAGCATCCTAGTGTGGGGACACATTACTGCCAGTCTGCAACATGATGCATGACATTGTTGCAGTCCCAATTCTGTGGCATCCCCAGCCATCACAATCATGCTGTATACCATTACTGGGGGGAGAAAATCCAGTAATGACCTCCCTTCATGCAAAAAATCCAGTAATGGCCTCCATGCACCATCAGCTGAAGGCATGAGGGAAGGGTGGAAGTGATATCAAACGCATCCTTCCTCAGTACACTGCAGGAAGAGGCTGGCTGTATTGTGGAAGGAAGGAAGGAGCATGTCCTGAACGCTACGCATCCACCAGCAGCCGACCAGTGCAGTGGGGAGCGTTTAGCTCTCAATCCCATCCCTGAAGTGGCATTGCCAGGATTGTGACAGGACGACATGGGATCACAGCATGGTGCGGTAAGGGCTTATGTCCTACTGAATCCTGGAGTCTGTAATTTGCTAAAGCACTAGCGCTCTCTGGCTAGGAATTCTACCACTCTAACCTGCCCCATTCTAAACTGTAAATAAGATGACACCGTGGCAATTGAAAGAGAATAATAGTGCTATAAGTATGTAGTATAGAAAGGCTCTGAGTAAACAGATGAAGCCAGCTGGGCTAGTGTGGAACAGGCAACCAGGTGAAGATTATTGGGGTTAGTTCAGGGATGAACTTCCTGCTGCTGAGATCTTCTGGTGGCCACACAGTGTGTCAAAACTGCCAAAGAAAAGTTAATTGCTAATTTTGATAAATTACTGGAGGCTCTCAAGAGAATCAATACCTCCTTTTTTCAGCTAGACAAAAAACACTCTGAGGACTCTGGAAGGATTGAGGGCCAGAAAAATAGCCTGGGGGAGTTCATATAGCCCCAGGGCCATATTTAGTTTGTTTGTTTTTTTACTTGAAAATTGTTCTATTCATGCCACTCAATGCAACATTGTACAATTATGTTTCACTTGAAATCAATATGTTTCACTTCAGTATGTTTCACTTGTTACTTTTCTTTCTGGAAAGATTCACAAATTCCTGCTGTCTATTAAAGCAGTATAACTAAATACATCTCTAACCTATCTTAAATGTTGTTGCTTATTACTGTCTAGAGCAGTATAATAGGGGACATTTGCATTAAAAAGTAGTTAGCTGCAGTGTAAATGGAAGTTTTAAATTGTTTTAGAAAAATGTCCCAGCTCAGAAATCCTCTTCAACATAAGGAAGAGGTCTTATGTCTCAGGAACAGATAGTCTCCATGCAACCTCCTTGGGATTCTGTATGAAGAAAGAAAACAAATTGACTGCTCTATACATAGAAGTCTAAAGAGAACCATACTGTTAGCAGTTGTAGAAGGAATGACATACATCTTGGGAGAACATCTCTGTGTCCTGAAGGAAGCACACCTGGAAAAACTCCAGGTGCAATGGCAGTGAAGTATAGATAGCTAGCCTCTGTATTGAAACTGATTTTCCATGTCTTTATACTGGTGTAAATTCATAAAAAATGCATAAACACATTTCTGCACCTGGTCTCTCCCTAGGTCAGGGCCAGTCTCTTTTTAATTGGATTTTAGCAAGATAATGTGGGATTCATATATGGTTGAATGAAGCACTGGTTTACTTTAAACAAGGATAAGGTAAGTAAGTGCTAAATTATATACTGTAAGGGGGAAAGTGTCCTCCAAAAGCCATTAGCAGCTTGGAAACTGACCAGGTTATCCATCATATTCTCCTTCGCCTACACTTGTGCCTTTAGAAAATTGAACCCATCGTACATTTTTCCTCTTCCAGGCTCTTAGGCACAGCAGTCTGGTTTCCAAAATGTGTCAAATATTATTGCTAATGGTTCTGCTAGTTCATCAAGCAATTCCTTCAACTCCCTAGGCTGCATGCCCGCTGAACTTGGAGTCTTTTTTGTTAACTTCTTTTAAACATTTACTGACACTCTCCTTGCTATAAATTAGTTCTCTATTTTCTCTCTTTGGTTTCCTGAGTTTTCCTCCTGATGCGTGTCTACTTCCAATTCCTTTCAATTAAACAGATACCAGAAGTATTTGTTGGGGTTTTCAAGTCTGGAATCTTTTTTATTCCTTCCGCCTTTAATATGTGGGAGTTTTATTTTATCCTTTGCATTTTCTATTTTCTTCTTTCATTTGATATTTGAAAACATTCCTTTCTCACAACAGCCAACACAAATTGATCACATTTTCTTTTCTTTCTTCCCACACAGTTCTTGACCTCTATCATATAATTTATGGGGATATTTTTGCTTCCCTTGAAAAATATTTTATGCAAATCCCTGTTGTGCTTCTTAAACTACTTTCCCCCCTCCCAGTAGGAAACATTAAATGTTTGGGTTGAAATTATTCTGGTATAAAAGCCAGAGAAAATAACAGCATATATAATGAAAGTAGCAATTTAATGATAATCAGAAATAGAGGTTCAAGAAAAGACTCTTTGGTCAAAAATCTGATATAATATTAGTGAATGAAAATAGTGCACTAGCAGAACACCATTGGTTTTTCCACTTGTACAAGCTCTTTGAGTCACTAGCCAAACTACTGCTTGTACAACATTTGCTCATACAAAGTGGAATACATGGTTGCACAGGCTCAAGCAGCATAGGTTCCCCTGCATAGTATCATTAGTAGTAGCTGAATGTCACTGTTGATATTCAAATCTCAAAGAAGAAAGCAAGAGAGAAACAATATACTCAGAGATGTTCTTGTAGGTATGTTTAGAATTTATGCTATTGTAATCTGCAACTATGGAACATAAATGCAGAGTGATTTCATGGGGCCTGTCTCCATCATCCACTTTTTTTGCCTTATTTAAGGACTATAATCTTTTATCAGTCTAGCCTCCTATAAAGTTTCTCAATGTTTTCTGAAGGACGCCTTACAGTTAGAGTTGTATTACAGTTATCTTGCAGAAAATGAGATGCATCATCATATCAAGTAGAAGTAATTATGTACCCAGTGTATTGCGCTCCAGAAGAATACTTAATTTCTGGATTTTTTTTTCCTTTCTCCATGGTGGTACCAACCTCCCTTTGACCTGGAGAACAGAAGTTGCAATTTTGTTCTTCCTTCTGAAGAACAGAAGCTGCAGTTTTGAATACCATCAGAAACCACCTTGTCAGCCCAGTACTATGAAACCAGACGCACCTAAGGCTGATACTTTTCAACAGTTAGATAGCTTTAAAAAATCCTCCCAAACATGCACTTCAATGAACATGTCAGACAGCCAAATGCAAAAAGAAACAAAATAATTACCATGGCATAAGGAAGGAATCGTGTGAATTAACTGCAGAGATTTCAAGTTGAGGGAATGCCTTTAGACACAACCAAAGGGGGTCAGGTGAGCTTTTACACCACAAAGCAGCTTGATCATCAGTATCATCCTCTCAAGTTGTATTACCACAGCTCAGGTTGAAATGTATGGTAGAGTAGTATTCTAAATACACCCTGAATTCTAAATAATTTTGCCTAAACTGTTGTAGGTGCTGGCTGGCTATTGCTAGGCAACAGAGTGCAGGGCTAGTAGAAGGCTGCTCAGAGTCAAAGAAAGACACTAACAGTCAGTACAGCTTGCCTGTTCGTGGTGGAACAGAAGTGTCATCAAGGGTCAGTCCAAAAGTCCAGGAATCCAGCAGGCAACATAGTCAGGCAGTCCAGGGTCAGAGAAGCCAGGCAGATAGCAAGCAAGGAATCTGTAGCACACACAAGACAAGGGCTGGCAAACACCACAAGCTGTTTCTGGTGTCAGGTCACCATCCTCTTCCTTTCTTAAAAGGGTTGGAGCCAGCTAGTTCTCATCCCAACCTGCTTGGTTCCTGGTGTGCTTACGTCTGCTTATCCTTCGTTGAGGCTGCTATTCACCTGGAGAAGCTGACTCCTGGTCTGTGACAAAAATTGTCAACATATATCTGTCCTTTATTGATACCTTTGACATAGATAGTGGCAGTACCCATTGAACAGAGGAGCAACTGATGACCAAATAATATGTCTGATGTCTGTGATCTTTTCCACAAGCATGTGGATATGTGTGCACAACCTCAGAAGTCTTTACTCGTTGTTCTGCCATGATTACGTAAGATCACTCCCTCTTTCAGATATTTTTCAAGGATGAAATTTAGAACGCTCCAAGGAAGATTTTGTCACCTTCTTGTTATTAGCAGCTAGACAAAAAAACAGGCAAAAATTGGAAAATAGTCACCCCATTGTCTTTGAACAGCTGGAATTACCATGCTTGGGTCCTAGTAAATTCAGAGGAAAAAATACAAAATTTTAAGCAATAATAGACATACAAAGACTCAGACTTGACTCATTTGAAACATTTTCTTTTATCTTCATTTCTTATGCAAACCATCAATCAAATAATCTTTGTCACCCTCCCACATCACAAGGACACATCTGAAGAAAGGCACTGGGTTAATGATGAACGCAAACCCCCTGCTACAGAAAAATACTGTAACAGGTTTATGATCTAGTAATGGTGCACAACTTTTCTGTTGTGTTAAATTATTTTTATGTTATAATAATAACTTTTAAAAAAAGGTTGTTGTTTTTTTAAAAAAAAAAAGAAAAGAAAAAGAAAGATCACTTGGGCACAAAAACCCTCTCAAACCAAGTAGCCACCCTGAAGTTATATAGGAAGCATGACATATAATATTCAATAGAACAGACTCCATCTCAGGTTTTCCAATTAAGTTAAGTAACTAAGTAAGATTGTCATAACCTTTGTTCTGTATGATGCAATTTCAGTTGTGGTCACCAGGATTATATACGGTTTGTAGAGCATGGTGTTTAATGTCTCACACATTAGCTCTTTAAATACTGCCTTTCATCTAGGCTGTATTGATTTCAGCAAGTACAAACACACAGTTTTGGAGTAGCTTGCCTCTCAGTTCCTGATGAAAAGAGGATGATGGAATTCTCAACAAGAGGAGAGCTGACATAGCTGAAAATAATGCCTCCAGCTTGCCCTGTCTCATGTTTTCTCCTACCAAATTTCAGACTGCCCTTTTCCTAGCTTTTAGTATTCAAGTGAAGCTGCAGCTGCTAAAGGGAATTCTTATTATAGAAGCCTGTATTTCAAAACTGATTAAAAATAAATTCTGCATGCCCTTCTGAAACTTTTTCTGCAGAGGCCCTTAGTTTCTGTTAGCACGAGTAAGATGATCTAGCATCCAGTGGTTAACTTGATTCACCTCAGTCTTACCTCAGCAGAGTTAGAGCAAATCATGTCAGGTTTTCATTAAACTCCATATATTAGTTATTCTTGTCAGTTTTGTTGGGGACAAATATAAGTACATGTTAGCAGGATTTTCTGGCTTCTCCTTCTTTTTATTTTGTCTGTTTGCTTTTTCAAAATCTTGCTAAGTGAATCAAAAATATTACAGAATGAAAAACTTTTATCTTTTTAACTGCTTTGTAACATTCACTGTTTTGGCTTGTTGTCCAAAATGGTAAAGCACATCACAGAATTTGCAAATTCCAGCTGTCCATGTGGGAATAGATCCTGGGTTTTCTAGGAACCTGTGGAGAAAATGAAACTTGGCAGAACTTCCATGTGGAAATTCATTTCAGCTGTTTTTATTTTACAATGTCTGTCAGGTTGTCTTATCAGTAAATGAAAAAGAAAAGTGAAATTCTGCCATATGCATTCTATAAATTTCAGTCTAGCTCTCAGGTGTCACACCTGCCATAACTCTCCTGTTTGCCACATTTCAGACAACAGACATAATCGTTTGTTTGTGGTCCCTGTATTACTGCCTTGTGAGACTTCATTTATGGCAGCATTTTGCAATAAAACACACAAGCTTCTATAAATGTAATATGCCTAGTGCTTGAAATATAGACAGTGGCATCTACCTCTCTATGGGAAACATATTGTATCAAGTTAATTAACTGGCAAAATTTATACCCTCTGTGTTTCAGCTGACATGTTTTGATCCTTAAAACCTGACTGCTTAGATGCTGTGGCAAGAACCCCCATAATACAGTTTATAAAGCTAAATTCACTGTCAATTTTTTTAACTGTTCAAAATAACTGTAACCAAGAAGACTAACTTACACAGTGCAAGCACAAACCTTGTTGTTTCCCACTGTTTTTCTTCCAAATTTTTGAAGAAAGTAAGCTTACCAGGAACATGGAATTTTCAGAGTCTAACAAATTCTCTGTTTTTTACATGTAAAAACAAACAGTAGGAATCCTGCTGCTCTCTGACAGAACTTAGTAAGCAGAACTCAGAATGTATTCATTTATACATTAAAATATCTATGTCCTCCTTTGTGTCACAAGTTCTCTGGGTGGAATACAAATACAACAATTTTAAAGCAATTTAAAATAGGAAGGAGGAATTTTACCATCTAAGCAATCTAAAGCACCTAAAACAGTTGAAAGCACATACCAATACAGACAGAGGCAAGCTCCTTTGAAGACTTTGGTGTTTTTTTTTTAAAGAAAAACATGTTTTAACTTGGCACTGGAATGAAGTGTTCATTGGTGAGCATCAGACTTCTCCCACCAGGGGGACAAAGAAGAGGGACACTCCAACTTCATATGTAATATGTCAGAAAATAAAATAGGATGGATACAAATATCTTTAATTTCAGCAATCATTATTGACCAGCATCCAACATACATAAGTGTAAGTCCAATGTACACTTGTGTATGCTCTTTTTTCTTTTCTTTTTTTTATTGCAGAGGTTGGTATTCACTTCCTCTCTCTGCAATGACAAAAGTGCTCCCCTCACCAACACCTGGTGTTTCACTGTGATAGTTCCTGAGCATAACCAGTGGGTGGGATCAGAGTCAAATCTGACTACATCCCCACAGCCAGACACAGAATTAGTACATCATCTATTGAGACCTCTAGATGACCCCAAAAGATGGCAGCCACAGATTTATCAATCTTTGCCTGGCTGTGGGGGCATAGCCAGCCACTTCTTCCATCCTCACCTTCAACAGTTACTGAATGACCATGGGACTGCCTATCCAAACCCCACCTTCAGCAGTTACTGAATGGCCATGGTACTGCAGTGGTTAAATGTTGTGTTGCAGGGGGCACTGAGAGGAGAAAGTTCAGTCTGCAGAACTTTCACAGTGTGCTCTGCAATACAAGATCTCAGCCTCTTGGTGCAATATAAAGTGAAATATTTTAAAAGGTCAGACTAGACATTGCATTAATTGTACAATTATGTTTAATATGTTTATTTTTAAATTTTAAAACACTGACTGCAGAGGGAAGGGCAAGTAATGCTATAGCGCATTAATTCTTTCTGTCCTACAGCATGAGATGAGTAAATCCAATCACTACTTAGTAATGCCTGTCACACTATTGCTGTGATCATAACTCTGTTATGGCACTGTGCCCCCCACAATTGGCATGGTTTAATTGGCAGATATTATTTAATTGGCACTATTAATTGGGTTTGATATAAATAATACCTGAGGTGACTGGGAAGTCATGATGGAAGAGGCACATTACTGACTGTAAAAATGAGATAGCAAGGCAGGTCAGCCACACCTACCTCTTCAGCAGAAACCAAGTCATTTTCAGACTAATAGCATGGACCCTCTCAAGACACTAGGCTTAAAGATAATGAGCTGGACATCTCTGAGCTGAAAGGGGAAATCCACATCAAATTGTGATTGTCTTAACTCTGACCTTGAACACTTGGATGTTTCCTTATTGTTTTCCCCACCTTTCCTTAATACTGGGCTATTATGACAGCCATTATCCTTTTGTCATCTACACACTAAGACCATTTGCTCTGTCCAGACTTCATTGTTTGTGTTGCAATTTCCATTGGACTGGGAAAGCAATTCACAGTCATACCTGCAGAATATTTTTCAGGTATAACCCCTGATTTCAAGCTGTCCAGTGCAGTCTCTCGCCTTTCTGAATGCCACTCTGTCTTTTTAATTCCTGAGCAAGAACTGTCCTTAGGAACCTACCTAAACCACGTTGCTGCTTTCCTCACTGCTCTCCAGACCAAAAAGTATTGCCTCATCCCTGAATGTCCTCTATCCACACTTTCCTCCCTATAGATTCATTTAGCTCTTGCACGTGCATTTGTATCTTTGTATGTTTGTGTGAATTTATGCAATAAAACATATTTCTAGTTTACAGTTTAAACTTTTTGGATATTTTTTCTCTGCAAGGACCCTGTAAACATAGGTGGTAGATGTTGTTACATTGCTCCCCTCTTGCAGGCCTCCCGACTTTGAGTTAATCATGCCTCACTTTGAATGGAGGTACTGGCATCACTAGAGGGTCCTTGTGGCACCCACATTTTGGGGTAACAACTCCCTCCTCAATCTAATTTACTGGCCATCAACTGCATAGGAAGAAGGAAGCCCATTTAGCCACCATCGGAGCACAGGTAAAGGATAATTCCATCAGGCTTGGAGCAGGGTCAGGCCAAGATGGGTTTCTTCATTAAGTATACTTAACTAAGTAGCTGCTAAAAGAATACTGGCCATTTTTTGTTTTTCATGTGATCTACTTTGGAAGTGTTTTCTGCTCAAAGCATGTCATAAATGGCTTATATTTGGGGTCTGGAGGCAGAGAGGAATAAAGTGGCTGTATGGTAAGATTATCCTCAACACTATGCATGATGCCATCAGTGATCAGGTTACCAAGTGCACATGCACATTTTAAAGTTAAAAACCATCATTTCCTTAATCTGCCTGAAACAGTGCTGGCCAGAGGGATCTCTGGCTGGAGTAACTCTGGCTGGAGTAACCTCCCCTAAATAAAGAGAGCAGAGGATTTATGGTCCAGAACTGCATTTGCTCACTAGTAAACACATTGTGAATTGTAAGGACTGGGGGAGTGACATCTTGCCCTTGCCCTGAAATGCAGCTGTTTAGAACAGAAGATCTGATAGCCCTATGCCAGCCACTTGCTTTTTTAAAGGAGAAACTTCTAATTAACTTTTGAAGTTATAAAAGTGAAGAATTCTTCTGGTTATGACAGAACAGTGGAGGCCACACAGCTATCTTCTTTATGCAATCATGAGCTAAGTCTGTTAGTCCCACAAGATTGGGACTTACGAATAAAAAAATTGGGGATTGACATCTAAAAGGAGAATAATTGAGGGTTTAAGTCCATTCACTTTGTGGATAGACTGAATAGCATTTTATTTGGAATTGAATTTTTACAAGAAGAAATTACAGTGTGAGAAAGTACTGATGTTATCAGTTTGGTGTTGATAACATTGTTCACTGCAGCTTCTGGATAGACATGAGTGATCTGGGTTGTTAACTCTGTAATTGCTGGACTAAGTGAAAGAAAGAATCTTCCTAGAAGCATTCTGAGGATGTTTTCCAATGGATTTGAGAGGAACTACACATGGAATTCCTCAACTGGCAGAAGAACATGATTGACAGCATCCAGGAACTGTGAGAAGAGGAAGACACAGAAGCTAAAAGTAAAGAAAAAGAAAAAGAAACTACAATTCATCCACAAATTCCAGCTGAGTCAACAGAGGGAGTTACTGGTTTGGGGAGATTTTTGATCTATGATTTATGACTGAGAAGCTTCAGTTTGTGAAAGGGAGATCACAGCCCAAGCAAGCGGAAGAACGGAGAGGTTAATTTAAAATTGACCTGTAAGCAAATTATTTTGAAGGTTGAACAAAATCAGGTGAATTCATCCTGTATGATTGAAGAAGTCATGAGAAAGATGTCAAAAATCAAAGTACTGTCTCAGGACAGTGATTCTAAAATGTTATGTGAGAAGCAACTTAAAAGAGCATTAAAGGCTGATGATGGGAATCTGAGAAGCTGCAGAGTGCATAGTCCATGGAAAGGATGGCTATGAGGGAAGTGAGGAGTTATACTCAAAATGAAAGATTCAGCTTAAACTAGTTTAAGGCCCTTTTCACACGCGGGCGGTGGAACGGGGCAAGCAACGCCAAAACGGGGCTTACCTTGATCCGTCGCCGCGCAGAGCATCCCGTTTTGCTGCGCCACACATTTGCAGTGTCCGGAGGCGTCCGCAGTGCTTGGCGGTGCCCAAAATGGCGGATTTTGACTGGCGGAGCCTCTCCACCAATCGGAGAGGCTCACCAGCCAGAAATCCCACTCCCCGCCCGATTTGCAGGGATGCCTTTTCGCATGTCTGCAAATAAACACGGGTGCTGCGTGTGGTTTTTCAAAAGCACACAGCGCCACCACTTGTGGGCGCCCCACCGCGGATTGGCTTGTGGATTTACTCGCAAGTAATCCACCCCAATTCACGTAACGGTGTAGACGACCTCCATGGAGGTCGATCTACACTGTTTTTTAACCCCATGTGAAAAGGGCCTATGATAAGGTTGCATATTTAATAATGGTGACTGAATCGGTCTATGAATTCTATCATGGATTTTTAAACATAAAATGGTTGAAATAATATTGAAATAATAGGATTTAGAGAAGTCATAAAAGAATGTAACAGATTTACAGTTTTACCTAGTGAAAATGTTAAGTAATTAAGCCACCAAGTAACAATTAGTAGCATTAATGTTATTTAGTAGTATTAATGTTAGTTTAGCAATATTAATATTATTAATGTTTAGTAGTATTAATGCTATTTACCATGTACTGTCATTTATCATGTAAGTAATTTGTAATGGAATGTAATACGAACTAATATAGATGCATTATGTTAGATATGTTACCTTTTGGTAAAAGAAAGTTATTTTGCTTTTTCTTCTTGAAAGCATATATTTCTGGAAGAGGAAGAAGAGAAATATCAGATAGTTCTCTTTCAGATGTTGAATTGGTCTGATTGCTACAATCCATTCAAAAGAAGGAGGGAGGCCAATTCTTTTTCTTTTTCTCCCTTTTTCTCCATAATTGTTTTCTTTTTCTTTCTCTTTTTTTTAAATTAAATAATATGTTTTTATGTTTTTCTTCATGTTGTCTTTTTCTTTTATGTACATGTAGTGTTTTCAGTGTTTTTGGAAAATATTAATAAAAATATTTTTTTAAAAAACAGTTTGGGAAAGGCCTCACCAAAATTAATATCCTTAAAAGTTTTTTGCAAGACATTTGTGAGACAAAATGTAAAAATAAGCTCTTTATCTGAGTGATAAATTTCCTCTTTTCAGCCCCATTCTATAGTAACTATAATAACTCTTGCCTGTAGGATAAAAATGAATATCTGCAACTTTTTGTGCAAGGAATAATTTTGGATGGCACAGAATGTATACACAAAGTGAATCCTGTGAGAAGACTAGATTCCTTAGCCATTTTAATTTATTTTCTTTTTATTTTAAATTTTTTACTCCCTCTTCACAGCCTGTCCCATGCATCTGCTTAGTTCATGTCTGACACAGATAAAACCTTGTCAAGAAAATGTTTGTTTGCCATAATTCTCCACAAGATAGGGCAGATTAGCACATTTGTGTGCAATATAAATGTTAAGTAGTAGAATTAGTCTAAGCCTAAACAAATGAATAAATAAGTAACAAATTTAAGCCCCACTAACCTCTGCTTTCAGTAGATAAAGGGTTCAGTGTGGAAATACCCACATTAAAAGGGCACTGCAAATAACTCCTGCCATGTGTAATACTTCGATATGGACCCACATTTCCATCTGTATTAAGATGTAGATAGAGAGTCACCTGTGGAATAAGAATTACACGGTCTGGGAAAACAATTGGGCTATCCCAGAACAGCAGCACAGATCTATGCACATTTTTAGCTCTATGAGCAAACTGAAAATCTACTCTTAGTTCATGTAGGATTCTTTAATGCTCATGCACAGTGACATTCTGTGTCAGTTTCTACAGACAAAAAGGCACACAACAGCAGATCTACTCTTGTAGTATGATTTTCCCAGAGACCTTAATTTACAAAACAGATTTCCCACAAGCTAGCAGATGTGCAGATTTCCAGATCTCTTTCATGCTACACAACTGTGGTACTTCTATATCACTTTAACAGCGGTAGCTGAATTCTGTGGAATCCTGAGATTTGTAGTTTGGTGAGGCATTAGAACTAACTGGCAGAGAATTCTAAATACCTCACAGAACTACAAATGTCAGGATTCTATAGAATGTAGCCACAACAATTAAAGTAGTAGCAAAATCCTATAATTGTGCAGTGTGAAAGAGATCTCAAGCTTATCACTATCTCCACATCCCAACCTAATAAGCTCACACTAACAGTGATTCCAGGCTTCATGCTACCATTCATGCTTTCCTATCTTTTATCTTCTGCAGAGATTTGAGTTGGGACATTCCCCAGATCCTAGGAGACCCACCAACTTAAATGTAGGTCGAGATCCCAGCCTTTCTGAAGAACCGTTTCTTCCCATATGAATCTTTCTGTGTTCTAAGTTCTCTGGAGGATGCGCTCCTTTTGATTCCATAACATTCAGAGCCATAGTTGGAGTCCAATGTATTTTGTCTATGACTGTTGAACTTAAGTTCCATCCTATCAGTGATGAAGATGAGTTGAAATGAGATCAGTTCTGGGAACAGCTGTCTCAATCAGTGATACACAGCCTTTAGGATATTTCTGCATAGCCTAAATGGATTTAAACCTAAATGGATTTAAATAGTGTTCGATTGGTGTGAAATCTAAGCCCAATTGTGGAATGCCATGTGTGGCTTAAGGACTCTGTGTTAGAATTGGAAGCTTTTCCTGTTACAGAGTTTTTATCTGTTTGTACCTGTCCCTATAAGCTGTTATATATTGCATCACTTTATTGTATATAGGTATCAGCTATTTTGTATTTCCTTAGGTTCTTTTACTGTTTCATTAATACTTTATTGACAAATTGTTTGGATTTCTCTTTCTTTCTTGTTTTCTTTTGGTCCTTTCTCAAGAAGTCCTGTTTGTTTGGAAAGCCTCCCTTTTTCTTGTGTCCATCAACCTTTGGATCTATTTCAAAGTAGAATGAGCAAAAGAAAAAGAAATTCATGTATTGTAATAGGACTGTAATCTGAATATCTGAATGAACTCCACCCTGATCTAAACTAGAACTGACATACTATCATGATATCACCACCATCATAGACACTTATTTCTTCAAAGACATACGGCATTGCAATGTGTGCATCATTCTCTGTGTTAACTATCGTTGGCTTCCTATCCACTTCTCTTAGGTCTAACTCTCATAGAAGCTGGTGCCAATTTATGTACAAGTTGTGAAAGTTACATATCTAAGGGCTTCAAGTTGTGATGAGGCTCAAAAAACTGTAAAAAATATTATGTCTAGTTTTACATGGAAAAATAATGGAAAAAATAACAGGAACTAGAAAAAAGACTGAAATAAATATAGTAAATATAATATATTTATAGTATAAATATAGTATGAAGAAGGGATCAGCAATTTGCCCATCTCTGATGTAAAGTAAAGCGATAAATGTGGCCAAAGCTACTTGCAAACTGCAGCTAGAAAGTGAGCCTTCCAAAATCTGTCTCCCTTGGCCACTGCTGCATGGAGCCAAATAACTGAAGAGTTTGTCAAGAAATTTGAGAAACAGCAGTTCTCTTCCAAGCAGAACAATCATTCAAAATGGTAAAACAGAAGCTGAATAACAACCAGTCTCGCATTCACCTTACACACATAGAGTCCAGCAGATAAGAGAAACAAGTTCAGTCTTTACATACTTATCCATAGTCAAAGACATGGTGCCATGCAGGAGAAAGAAAAATAGCTGAAAGTTAGAGTGATACATGAAGAGAGTGGGTATGAAAAAGCAAGCAGGAAGTCTGCAAACTAGCAGTTGGCCTTACCTTTCCATGCCTGTCCATAAATGTGTTCCCAATGTTCCACCATGACCCAGTGGGTGAGATCAGTTGTTGCTGTTGCTGCTGTTGTTGTTTTTATCTGAGGCTTCTGAGACTTTTTTAAGCACACCTTCCCAAAATGTTATTCCTACTCCATGTAGCTGTGTCGACCATATGTTACTCCCAGACAGCCAAAGTATATCTTTTTTAAAATACATTTTTGCTTCCCTGATGTCAAGCCATGCAGCCCCTTTTTATTTGCTCACCATCTGTTTGTTCATTTACATATACCATTAAATACTGCATATTCATGCTGTTTCTGCTGCAAAATCAGGGTATCATGTTTCTATTAATAAAGTTGTCATAACATCAAGTTATTTTGTAGAGTACATCAGCTCCATCTTTAAAACCAATGAGCTTTGTTCATCAAACCTCAAAGTCTGCATTCAAAGGCCAGAACGTGTGCTTGAACACTGGACATTCATTATAGAAGAGATTTCCAGTCACACACTCAGAGAAGCCTGATTGGTAGCCTATTCTTTTCCCCTCTGAGTTTTTCTTTCACTTCTTTCATGTGTCAGTGTGAGCTTCATTACTTTCTTGAGTGCAGCAGGCATCTTAACAGGCTTCTTTTGAAATCTTAAGTACTTTTGACATTTCAGTCATTCTTCTTAAACCTGAGCAAACCTTGCCAACCTAAAATGAAATAAAAAGTTATCAAGATATTCTATAAAACCAAAACCGCACTCTTTGTGTTGAATACAAGCCAATCTGGATACTCATTTTAAAAAAGGAACATCTGAATAGCAATTAACTTTTGATTCCAATTACTCACTCCTAATGTAAATGTCTGAAGTGTAGATTTGTGGCTTCTACTTATGATAAATCCTTACATTTCAAACAATCTCAGGGATAGACCTCTGACCAAATAAGAACCTACAGACTTGGCTTATCTAAAAAAGGCTGAAAAATTAACACAGCCACTCCAAAGGTACATTCTGATTCAGTACTCTTTTAGAGCTCTTTGAAAATGTCACATGGACAGAAGTCATCCAGTAGAAATCTTCTACTTGAGGTTTTGAAAGGATTTTTATAAAGGCTCACACCAACGATTCCTGAGCATACTAACTGAGTATACTATGCTCAGTTGCTGGATAAGAGTAGCAAAGGGAAACTGGTAAAAGAACAGGAAGAAAATTGTAGGAATAAATTATCAGTTCTTACAATGGATGGATGGGAGCTATGGAGTCCCTCAAGGATCTGTACCAAGATTAGTGCTTTTACACTTGGCCCAAGTGATATGAACTTGGGGTGAGTAGTTAGGTGGCCAAGTCTGCTGGTGACATTAAATACTTTAAGATGATAAGAGCAAAAATGGATTGTAAAGAGCTCCAAACTAGGAGAATGGGCAGTATAACAATGAGATTCAATGCAAGCAAGCATAAAGTAATATAAAGCATAATATAAGCAATGTATATTGGGACAAAAAAAATTAATCCCAATTTCTCATGTACAATAAATGGGTCTGAGTGAATGACTAAGAAAGGGATTTTGGATTTGATAGCTCAATGAAAATATCTACCTCATGTGTGGCTACTACAAAAAAAGGCAAAAGCTGTGTTGGGCATAAACGGAAAAGCAACTGAAAATAAAACTGCAGATGGTGCCATCACATCTGAAATACTGTCTTCAGCTCTCATTATCGGAAGGGAATTTGATAAATTCATGGAAGACAGGGGCACCAACAGCTACCAATCAGCATAGCTAAACACATCATCTCTAGATATCAGAGACAGTTTACCTTTTTTTTCAAAGTATTATGTGAAGCAAAATTACATTATAAGGTTCTCAGTTGCACACTTACACATTGTGATGTTCTACCAGTATAGTAATAAGAAATAAAATGATGAAAAAGAGATATTGATTGATTGACTGACTGACTGATAATTGCTATTCTCCCAAATGGGACCCAAAACATTAATCATGACTTTTAATAAAAGCAGGCTAAATGTTTAAATATAATCCCATTTGTAAATTATAACTTTGCCTCTGCATAACAGTTTCTAGGAAGGACAAAATGGAAAGGAGAATTATTTGGCTTCCCATAGTCAGCTGATTGTCCAGTGTGTGAATGAATGTTGAACTAGATGAGCCTCTGATTTGATCCAATATGGGTCTTGTTATCTCCTTCAAAAGTTCACTGACAGGCAATAGCTTTAAACAACCAAAACTACAAAAATCTTTTTCTTTTCTTGATAAAATTTATTCAGAGGAGATTTGCCATTGCATTCTACTTTAGCTGAGAAAAATGTGACTTGCTGATAGTCGCCTAATGGCTTTCCATTGCTGAGCAGGGATTTGAACCCTGCTCTTCTGGATTCTAGTCTGGACCATGTTCATTCCTAACATCTCCATGCCAGTTCATAAGAAAATGTTACAAAAAACAGACATAGGAGGTACAAAGAAGTGGGACAAGGTAGAACTCTGAACATTATTGAATTGTTAGTTCATGTTTTTATCCTAAGGACCAGATTTCCTAGCTATAGTTGTGCAGAAATTGTACCCATTCTTGCAGCATTTATTTATTTATTTATTTATTTATTTAAATATTTATATCCCGCCCTTTATCCAAAGATGTCAGGGTGGTATACACAAAAACCAATCTAACAAGCTTAAAATAATATAAATAATTAAAATAACTTTGAAATGCTAAAACATATTGATTAACAAATTAAAAGATTAAAAAGGTTGAAATAGTTGAAATAATTTAAACTATTTGAATTGAAATCCTGTGGGGAGGGGGGTTTGTAAAGTCAGTTAGAATAATAAAATTAATTAAAATAGCATTACATCCTTACAATGCAATCATTTCTTGAAATCAGGTCAGCTAGAGTGAATATGAATGATGCACAAGACTTGTGCTGGATGAACTTGCCCTAAACCAGCAAAACTCCATCTATGCTACCATAACCCCTTGTGTGCTGGGTAACCCCAGAGATTAGCCAGCTGAGGGACCAACTGGCACCAGAGCTGAGATCAGCTGACTGAAGAGCCAAAAAAAAGGGTGGAGCAGGGGAGAAGATCTATGCCACATCCAACCTTGCTCAGTCCAGATACACAACCCTTGTGCCAGCGCAAAGTTAAACTGAGATTAGAGTTGGTTGATAGATCCCAAACAAGGATCTACTTATCTTTCTAATTGTTTTGTGTGTCTTCAAGTCAGTTCTGATTTATGGAAAACCTAAGGCAAACCTATCATGGGATTTTCTGGGAATGAGAGTGTGTGGTATACTCAAGGTCATCCAATGGATTTCCATGGCTGAGCAGGGAACCAAACCTTGGTCTCCAGGGTTGTAGTCCAATGCTCAGACTTATTGGACTACAATTCTAGAAGATTTTGCAGTGGACATAATGGGTAGAGCCCTCAGTTCAACACTGCTGGGAAACATGTTCTTTCAGGGGAAGGGTTTAGATTCCCAATGCACATCTTTCCAGGCCAGATAATAGCAGAATATATGGGCCCACCTCATGATGTTTTCATGTTGTCAGACAGGAAACAGTCAGTCCCTCACTAGATTTTATCCACCATTCCCTTCCCTACATACTATGTAGGTGGCTTCACTGGTCCCTCACTTTCCCATGCAAAAGTGAGGGAGAAGTCTGCTCAGCAACTATGTCAAGAACTGGCTGAATCCTAACCTCAGACATAACAAAAGTGAGCAGGAAAATTTCCACTATTATTGGAGCTGGTTCCCATTACCTCTAACTGTCCATGAGTGAACAGTACCCTTAGATTGACATTTAGAACTAAAGTTTCTAATATAGTGTCCTTCTCTCTCCTATTCTTCCTCAGTTATATGAGGTATTCGGGGAAGACCATGAAATTACAATTTAAATATTCTGATAGGAATAGATTAGTGGTGTGCCATTTTTAGCTCATATTGCAATTTTTGTCAGAGAACTAAGGCTACCGATTGCATATAAAGAATATCAGGCTTTAAATTCAATGATAAATCATTGTTGGGAGAAAGAGTTCTGTGATAACACTGACACAAGATTAATCCACTGTGATGACAGCCTTACAAGTCTATCAGAGACAGAATAAGGTATGAGATTTATCCATCCTATTGACAAGAACAATGAAGGGAATGGGAAATGGAACAAAATTAGTCTATTTGCATGACAACCTAAGACTATAATCAGATGGTTCCACTCAAAATCTTATAGTAATGGACAATATGGAAGTAGCATAAACAAGACACATCATTTCAAATTCTGTTGTACCCAAGAACCTTTCAGGACTTTTTGCAAAAAGCAGAAATAAAAGCAGGGAATAAAAATTAATGGCAACATGTTCAAATGCATGGTAAATATAGATTAATATGCACAGCAGACAAATTTTTATAACTTTAAGACTGCAATCTTCTGCATAGCATGTGCACTCATGGACACACACTCATTTGATGGCAAGTCCATTGAGTTTAATAGGGTTGACTCCCAAGTGGACATGAATAGGATCAGGCAGTAGATGTCCTCATTCCCAATCTACCTTCAAAACACTCAGCAACAACAAAGTGCCCATTTCTGGAAAATAAGATTTATTTGGAATCTGAGAGAACCTTTCAAACATGGACTGAACAATTGTTACCCCAAAAGGTGGGGATCTTGAGGTCTTCTAACAGTGCAAGCATTTTCTTAGAAAGATGAGGGAGTTATAACTCAAAGGAGGCTTGTGAGAGGAGATCTTTTCACCTGTTTATACCAGTACTAACTGTAGGACACCAGTTAAGAGTCAAAAGAATGTTTTTGTTGGGGAAATTAACAACACATGCAAACAATCAAGAAGTCCAAGGCTAGTGAAGGGAAAGGAGAGAAAGGTTGGATAGCAAGAGATTTAGAGGTGAAGTGGATGTTAATTACTGTTCCAGAAGCATAGGATCAAAGGAAGATGACGCAAATAAGAGTTTGAGGGTAGCATGAGGAGAACCATGGAGCTAACAGACAGAGTGACACACCTACATGTATCCAAAGTACTATGACTCATTGGGCTTGAAGCCAGGGTTTAAATACCCTGTTTCCCACCCTGAAGGGAATGTGTTAATTGCTTTCTGGCAGGGCAAACAAAAGGGGTCCAGAATGGACTAATGGTCTTAACTTCAGGTGATAAACTGCTGACGGGAATTGTGATAGCCTCTTAACATCCGGGCAGGTGAGGAAACAAGGGAGAGTTTTCATGGGAAGAAGTTACAGTTTGATGACCATTGGTTGTTTCCTTGACACAGTTTTATTTGCTATTGTACTGAGTTGAGGGGATTATCAAAAGCCCATCAGTGCCAGGGCTTTCTGACTAATCGTTGAATTTACAACCTGGCCATGCTGAGGTCATCTGGCTTAGCACATGGCTTCCAATGAGAGACCTTGTAGTTTAGGGAGGAGCATTCAGAATTTTCAGCCAGAGAGCTCTTTGGACTCAGTAAACTACAAACCCCAGAACTCCACAGGATGTTGAAAGTGGAATAATAGCACTGTAACAGTGTAGTGCAGAAATGGCCCTTGTCCACAGTCCTTCCAGCCATAAGTGTGTGATTTTTATATTAGAAATGATATCTCCAGTTAAATGATATTTCTTGTCAATTAGACTGTACCATGGAGTGGAGGTGTATGGCATGGTAACACAGTTGATCAAAATGTATTCTTTTATTCATTCATTTGTCTTATATCCCATTTTATTTCCAAAAAAGAGACTCAGGGTGATGCACAATAATGGAATGAAAATAGTATTAAAAATCAAAATTAATCCATTGATTAATACTCCATCTTATTTTATAAAATATTATATGATATAGTTGTGGTGGTTGGGTGCTTTCAAGTTGTTTCCAACTCATGGTGAATTTAAGGTGAACCTATCATGGGATTCCCCTGGCAGGATTTACCATTGCCCTCTTTTAAGGCTGACAGAGTCTTATTTGTCCAAATTGATCCATTGGGTTTCCATGAGCACAAATTCAAACCCTGGTCCCCGAGAGTAGGGTAACGCAGCAGGATCTTGTAACCCAATGTTTACGGGGTCAGGCCAAGTCAAGAAGCAAACCATGTTGAAAATAATGAATTATCTTTATTAAATACAGGCGCACAATGTAAGCAACACACGGACACAGATAACTAAGGAAAATAAAGATGTGAGTATGATAGCGGGATTTTCAGAGGGATAGTTGATTTGGGTGATACAAAACCTGTTCCTGAAGCCCAGAAAGAAGATAGAGAGCGATGCTGGGGTTCGATGTATCTCAGCACATGGAGCTGAGGGGAAGTTCGCCAAGCAAAGCAGCAGCAAGGCAGTCTGGAAATCGGGAACAATCCGAGGAAGGTCTCGGAATCAGGGGTTTTTATAGAGAGAAATGTAACTGCAGGCTATGCCATACTTGAGGAAAACAATGTGTTTCAGGTGTGGGACAAAGCTTTGGAAAGGTCAGAATTTAGCACGATTGAGTTAAGTCCAAATTGACAAGGAGTTAGCCAGTATGCAAATGCTCAGTGCTTGGCAGTTGAGTATTCAGCTTGCCAGGGTCCCTGCTCAGGGCAGGGAGTCCTTTGTAAACAGCGTGCATACATAATGAAGGTGTTTGCAGAGAGGAGCCGTGGTGGCGCAGTGGTTAAATGCCAGTACTGCAAGCCACAAGGTTGTGAGTTCGATCCTGCCTGGCTCCAAGGTTGACTCAGCCTTCCATCCTTTCGCAGGTCAGTAAAATGAGTACCCAGTTTGTTGGGGGCATGTATAGAAATGTTTCGAAATACATGCTATTTGTAAGTTGTTCGCTGCCTCGATCTATATATGGAGAGGCGGGATACATACATACATACATACATACATACATACAAACAAACAAATAAATAGGTCTCCTAAAGCAAGGATCTCACTATTTCTGGCCTGCCTGGGTGGGGAATGGAATGTTTAGCAATTAGTGGCCAAGCCTAGTTCTGTGCTTGTCCCAGATATGTGGAGAGGGGTGGTGGAAGAGAGCCAAATTATTGATATCAAAATGATATCTTGATGCTAAACTGCAGTAACTACAGTAGGCCTAAACTGCAGTAACACTAGGCACTACCATATATCCCAGCAGTAAACTGCAGTAGGCCTAAACTGCAGTAACACTAGGCACTACCATATATCCCAGCAGCAGGCCTCCACACTGCCTAACTTTTTAAACCAGGGTTGCTTGCCACCGCCCTGCATTTGATACTGGACAAGATGGCCTGGGTGGAAGCCAACAGCGCTCGCCCTTTATGAATAGACAGTTTTCAATGACTTTCTTACAGTGGGAAAGAAATAGACAAAATTACTTGTTGCTTCCTTCCAGGACTATCTTTTTGAGGAATTACATACCTATTATTTAATATCAAGCCCTATGTGAAAAGCATGAGAATTACTTCTCAGTAGAAAGGAAGGGGATGAAAACAAAAGAAATGTGGAACCACTTTTAAAACCAACTGGTTTTTATTTTCTCATGAGCTTTCCTAGATATAAACCTACATCTTTGGATGCAGTACCACCTGTGTTACAATCCCAGCTATCTTTTTGAAAATTAATTTTAAGGAAACATACATAGGACTGTACTCCGTATTCTAAAGTTTTGCCTCTAGAGATCTAAAGATATTTAATCCATGAAGTTTAATAGCACATCACACTATTTATAGAGAGTTCTGGAACTCTGTTTGTTATTTCCTTTGTTCAATTGTTGGCAGCTATAGCAACTAATATAAAATGATATTCTTAAAATTAAAACTTTTTTTAACATAAAGAGATCCTGATTAAATTTAAAACAGATTTTCATGTTGAACGTCTCAGAAATTTTACAACCTGAGTTATGATCCTCTGAAATCCGGAGGTTCTTCTGGAAATGTTGGCAGGCATGCCTATCCAAAAATGTTGGTAATTGCTGCATTGTTTGAGAGATCAGAACTACATTGTTAATAGGAGCAAAGGTAGATATTACAGCAACTAGTCACCTAACTGGCAAGGGAAGAATAATGATGTAAATGATGCTTTAAAAAAGAAAAGGTGAGGTTTAAAAAAAATGAGGAACATTTTATATGGGCTGGTAACAATAAAACACCAAAGGACTCTAAAGTACAAAATCTGGATGGCTTTTGGGTAGTTGATTGAAATCATCAGCTCAATATACTGTAGAGGTCAAGAGGGCAAATGCAATGTGACAGACTATTAGGGAAGAAAAATTACAAAAGGTATAGCATCACTGTACAGATTTGCAGCTGTGCAAACTGCAAATTCAGTACCAAGATAGGTTCTGGTCGCCTCAGTATATATGTGTGTGTGTGTGTGTGTGTGTGTGTGTGTGTGTGTATTGGAAAGATAAGGCAACAACAAAAGAGAGGTAGCAAAACCCAATGAAAATTATTTCCATATGGAGAGGCATGCATTCCAAATAAATGGACTAGCATGTGGTTCAGTTCACACAGGCCTGAAGAACACGTAGAATGCAAAGGCTCCGACTGTCCCAATTTTCCACAGATAGTGCTGATTAATTCTCTGTCATCCCATTTTTTCAGCTACGTTAAAAACATCCCAGTTTCTCTCTCCTCCTTCCATTTTCTCCCTTGGTCCTAAACTTACTTGCATTGCTGCAATCTGATTTCAAAGTGTAAAAGGAGTATACATTTAATTAACATAGCAGCTACAATAAAATAGATGGTACAGAATCTTGCCCTTCCCTGGAGACTCAAACAAAGTGAACTGCTGCAGCCTTTCCTCGACCGTATGCTTCCTCATCAATAACTTTTTGATGTGTCCTGGTCACATACCTACCAGTTTTCATCTCCAATATTGGAGGGTGTGAGAATGAGGACTTTGGAGAACTTTTGTTGGAAATCAGCCCCATTTCAAAAACTTTTAGTACACAGAATGCTAATACAAGGAAGAAGAAGCTGCTTATTTTAACAACCAGATAAGCATCACCACTTTCAAGCTGCATCTTCAGGCACACTTCCTTGAGAGCAAATCATGGGAATTGTTTCTGAGTAAATGCAAAATCACTGACTTGGGCCATTTCCATTCCATACCTCCTTCCAGTGACATCTAATTGCAATCTAAGCAGCGCCTTTGGGAGCATGTCCCCAATGCTCCCCTCCACACCCAGCCAGCTGCCTGCAGATGGAAGTGTGAGCAACACACAGCTTTCTTTTATAGTACAGCCAACTTCTTTCCCATGCAGTGCTGTGAAAGGAAGCACCTAGATCACACATCTGCATATTCCACATGGCTGCCATTGATGGGAGCATTGTGCAATTGCAGACCACTAACGGATTTTTTCTAGTAGTGGAATATCCCACGATAGGTGGAGATGCATTGGCTGCAGAACCACGATGATGTTGTGTGAAAGCACAACTCAGGACTGCTACCAATGTGTCCCCATTGTGAGACAGTGACACCATGCAGAAATGGCCTTAGATGGAGATTTATAAAGAACCCTGTGAAATCCTTTCTCATTGCCAAAACTCCAGTAATTTCTCCATGCACAGGGTTCATGTGCAATGAAAGGAACCAGATCCATGTTCACTGGTGCAAACATGAGACTTTTACAACTAAGCCTCATGTAAGTCATAGGTTAAAATAGTTAATCATATTCTTCAGTAAATTTGCTACATGGTTTTTTTTCTTATCTGGTTTGTATAAAACACCAGTTCAAAATTCTGAAAACATAATATTGTAGATAGCTACATCATCAATTTTGGAGATCTCTTCTCAAAATTTGGTTGCTTTTGTACCAGAATACTCATGTAGAGGTGGCAACAGGGAACAACTCAGATCTTAGGGACCTTTCACACTCCACAGTTATGACTCCATAACACTCAATTTTATTATTCTCACCTGCCAGGCTCTGCAGTATCACGGTGAGGAGACTCTTTTACTAGCCTCCAAGAGGAAGGAGACTGGGTAAACTGTGTCATGGTGCTAAGGTGCAACAGAAAACATGGTGGGCAGAGTAGAAGACTTCATAAGCTCCTGCCACCCCCTTCTCTTCCTCTTTTACTCAAAGTCATCAAGGAAAGAACAAGGCAAACAAAGAAAACTGTGGAGGGAAGAATGGAAGAGAGCAGTGATCCCATTAGAGAACAGCAGGATTGAAGAGTAGAGGAGAGTAGTGACCCCCTCAGAAAACTGTGGAATCAGTGTGAGGGTGATTGAGGGATCGCTCACACTGCAGCAAGGATAGTTGTTTTCACCACTGTGCTACTGAGCATCCCAGTCTACCAGTCTAGGATATTGGGGGTCGTAGTGGCCAGGTCATGAGCAGCAGATAGTTTGGATGGCCTGAATCACCTAGACTGGGCAGGCAGATAGGATCTTGGAGGGACAGATTAGTCTTCCTCATCATGAACTAATCAATCCCCACTGAATTATTAGTTTCCTCAGGCTGGAGCAGAGGGGAATCTCTTCATTGGGCCCAGTGCCATTGTGGGTCATGTAGTCCCATCACGTGGCCAGTAAGCCTTAAGTGAGCTTCTAGCCTTCAATTGGCTTCTGCAAACCCAGCTCCCATTAACGGCTGACCAAGACACAATTAGGCCAATTGGCCTAAGTTTTAGGCCTGGAGGCTTCTGATAAGTCCTTTAGGCCTCTGAAGCCTACTCTGCACTGTTGAATTAGGATTGTGACAATTGGCTTGTGGTGGTGTCTTAAATAAGTGGTCACTTGGCAGGTAGTGGGGGAAGAGAAATAGGAATTTGGTGAACAGATATGGCACCCATTTAGTGAAGGTTAAATTCTGGAACTGCCACTTTAAGTCATGCAACCAGGGGGAGGAGACTTTCCTTGGGTCTGGCAGGAGCCCAGACTTTAAGTCATGCAACCAGGGGGAGGAGTTCTTGGATTAGCCTTCCAGTTTTGGGCCAGCCAGAAAGCAACCCAGCTTATGGGTTCTCCTCAGGGCTCATGTGTATTGCCCAGAGGAATCTGGGGAGGAGGTCTGGGGGAGAGCACCTGTCTCAACTGCTCTCATGCTAGGTTGCTCCCTCTCTTTTGCAGCTCTCAGGAGTTAAAGATTAAATAAGTTTATAGTTAATATAAAGTGCCTGGTTTTCAACCCTCTCCCTGTGTCTGGTCTTGTCATTACCAGTTGATCAGCAAACTGCCTTGTCTGCTTCCTATGGAATCCTGGGGCTTGTGATTTTATGAGGCATGAAATTCTCCAGCTGAGAATTCAAAATACCTCTCCCTAAACTGCAAATCCTAGCATTCCTTGGTTGGACCTATGGAAGTTAAAGTGAAATCATAGTGTTTTCATTGCATAGCGTGAAGGGGCCTTCAGTAGCATAGGAACGTTGGGGCAGGGGGGATTCGTCCCAAGCAGCAATGTTTCTGGGGCATCCTGGTCTGTAGCCACGCCCCTGCATGCCCTGGCCACACCCCCACACCCCCTGGCCACGCCCACATACAACACAGCCCTGCTCCCTGCACAGTGGCCATGCTCCTCATTCCATAGCCCTGCTCCCTCATGCCATAGCCCTGCCTCCCCTCCACACACTCCAAGCTCCGCCACTGGGGACCTTTAGTCTTATCCTATACCTTTGCCTTACCACCCTTCCCTGCATCCTTTACTTCAGACAAGAAGGAACCCAGACTTGTTTTTTCTTCCTCATAGGCATCCCCTCTCTCTTAGCTGTGTCTTTTCTGCAAATAATAACAAACAAAGGTTTCCAGTCCCCTAGGTGGGTTTCAGCATCCCTAATTCATTGAGGAATGTTGAGATAAGAGAGAGGAAGAACGAACCCTCCTCTTCTAAAATTTGCTGCTATGGGCATTGCTGGTTGGTGGCAACAGAATCCAAGACCAGAATCCCTGTTGCTACCAGCTGTGGACACCTGTACAGCAAAACCAGAGATTTAAATCATCACTTATTTGATTCTTGCAGGCAAGAATTAATAATTTCAAATGGTTCTTTTAGTTGGGGAAGATTGGGTGTGTGTGCATTTTTCAATGATCTTTTGGATTTCAGGAAAAAAACTGTGATTTTGTGTGTGTGTGTGTGTGTGTGTGTCTGCAGGAAATAATAGGGTGCACAATGTACGCAGGTTTCTGCACAGAAATAAGTATAGCTTCTTTGTGCTTTTTTTGGAAAGGAGTTTCCCAAATGATTTTTTTACCCCCAAAGAAGCCCTGAAATGTGACAAATCAACTGTTGAGCATTTTCTTAATGGAGAATCACAGTGCTTCAGGACATCTTTTCTCATCAGAGACTAGACAATTTGTATGTATTGTTTACACACACTCACCACTACCACCACTACCACCACCACCAACAACAACAACAACAAATCAAAATGTTTCCCAGCACATTCTCCAGTTCAAAAATGCTTTGATGGCTAAGTTAGATTTGCCATGTGAACAATATTAGAAAGGTCCATCAAAGTTCTATCAGAAGAGTGTCCTCTGTTTACAGGACTGCCCAGCCCATGGCAAGACATTGCTGCTCTTCCTCATAGGTTACAGGGAGAAACAGGAAGAAGCAGTAGAGGGTTTTTCCCCATATATTATAATCTAAGGACAGAAAAATACATTAGCCAAGATAGTTAAGAAATACTCTTTCACATTCATAGAATAAGAAGATGGACAGTGGCTTTTCTAGGTTATTGCTTTGTTTTTCAAACACTCCCACCAAGAAAATGAGTAGCAGCTTATTTTGGCACAGGTAAGAGGAAGGTTATCTCAACAAAATGTGCCAGTTTTCTCTTTATGTTAAGAAGGATATCCTTATTCTAAAATGTTAAATCATTTTGCTGTCCTCACAGTGCAATCTTATGTCTCTCTGCGTAGAAGGCAGTCCTGTTAAAGTTCAACAGAACTTATTCTTGGCCTCACCCATAAAGATTCAACTAAAATGTCCAGTTTTGCTGATAAAGACCAAGTAGCAAACACTAGTTCTTCTCTTTCCTAATAGGACATTATATTTGTGCAGGGGTTGTGCCAGTGATTTGACTGAATCCCAACCTGAATCAGGCTGATTCATATAGATTCAGAGAGGTCCAAGTGGGAGTGGATTAGTCCAGACTGTGTACAGAGCATTTTGAATTGTCTCAGACCGATCTGTTGGTCTGTACTTTAAAGGTAATCTAAACAATGCGTCTTCCAAATACTGGAAACAGCTCCATATCAGGAAAACAATAGGATGAGGAATTGAGAAAGGAGTGGGACTTTGCTTCCTTAATAGTTTTGGCTTCCAACATAGGGTAAAAATCTCAGCAGCAGTTTCCAGTCACAGTGCTTGGGGAGGAAGGTTCTATCATTTTTTCTATTTCAAGAAGAAAAGTTTCTGGAAAAATATCTATTAGAATTTGGTGGCAGTTTTGTGTTTACTTTACTTTGCACTTTTTTCATTCTACCAGTATCCATACTTCAAATCTTCCTTTTTTTTTCTTTTTTTCAATCTAATTCAATCTTTCCTAACTCTTTATTTAAGAGTTTCAGACCAAGTTCATCCATAATAACACTCTGCCAGCATTATTATAAGAGATATCCCACCATTCCTCTCTAGCTAGAGGCCAGCCCTTTCTACCAGTCATGTAGGGACGGGGGAGTGGGGATGAGCAGTTTGCCCCAGACAGCAATGTTTTTGGGGCATCCCGGCCCTTAGCCATGCCCCCGCACACCCTGACCATGCCCCCACACACCCTAGCCATACCTCCACACACAGTGGCCATGCCTCTCACACTGTAGCCCCAGTCTCCTCCTATCCCCTCTCCACACACTTCAATCTCTGCCACTGCTTTCTACAACTGCCCATTTCATCCATGCATGACTCTTGGGGGTCCTACAAGCCAAATCACGTATGAGAAAGTTGGCTTGGGAACTCATCTGTGCTTTTTTTACAGGCAATTTCCCAAGATAGTACTTTTATAAGTGCTTTGGTTTACAGGACCACAAGAGTTAGTCACTCAGGAAACAGGAGGCTGTACAAAAAAGCTGCCTCTAGTTGGAGACATGGAGCTCCTCCTAGTTGTGTGTACATTTTCAGTCATCACTGCCACCACTCTTCTGCTTGCACAGAGAGATATTGCATACCTTTCTCTGTGAGGGATATCCATTCAAACCATTTGTGAAATGGACTGTTCTGCATGTGGTTAAACACTATCTGATACTGATCTCACTGAGTAGCTCCCTTCTTTTCCCCCTTCCCTACTGCCTTGTCTCCATGAGAGAGATCCTCTCTGGAGGGGGGTCTAAACATGATAGTATGGAGAAACTGCTCCTGAAATCCTGAAAATCTCAGGGCTGCAGAACTCTTTCCTCCAGAAGAAGGAAGTTCCCTGCCTCTAAAGGAAGGTTGTAAAGGCCTCCTTCCAGCCCAAGAGAGTGGTGCATAATTAATACATCAGCAAGACATCAAAGTGGCCGTCTGCAGAGAAAGACTCCTTGACAGTAGAGGCATCCCTGGGATGAGGATGAAAGAGCCTAGAACTCAGACTTGGAGGGGTTCAGGCTTGCTCACCTACAAAAGTTACAATTGTGAGTTGAAAGGGCTTTTTGAAACAATGTTCCTTTCTGCAAGAGGAAGTTAAGACAGGCCAAGGCATCCTGTCATGAAGGTTGTCCATACCTTGGATCAGACTAGGTTCAGACTATTTACCTTAGTTATGTACCTAAGTCTGATCCAAAATGCCCCCAAGTGGTCCTCCAGCATGCTAAGTGAAGATCAGAAAAAACAGGTCTTTCAATGTTCCAGAGCGCGGGATATCATTCCTGCCCAGCTGTGCAGATGTGCAGATTCGCACCAATGTGAGCCTGTGATCAGTGGAGGGTGGACTGTGAGCATGGCCAGCTTCAGCAGTTGGTCTGGACCCACAAACAACCAGAAGCTGCCATTTTGTAAGCCTCACCAGTGGGATCTAAAGACTTTGCACTGCTCTGCATCACCCTGGAACCAAGAGAGGAGTCCTGTGGGAGGGCTTAAGGGACAGTCCGCATTGCTTCGAGCCAAGAAGAACCAGTAAGTAACAGCACGGATCAATTCACTCGCCTCGTGCGGAAAGGGTCAATGTCTATCTCTTCTCTGATCCTATCATCTAAAACTTGCATTTGTGAATCTCAGTGCAACTACTCTGCCTTGAGATTATCTGTGGTTTTAGGCTTGATATCTTGCTGAGCCTGGACTATTTTCACCAGTTCTCTGCCTTGCATCACTTTGCTTCCTGGAATGATTTGCTCTTGTCCTTTCTTAAGAGTTCCTGTCTAGCCCCTTCAATCTTGGGCTGGACAGATTGTGCCAGGGAAGTCCATTTTGAGCAGGAATTCCTCTAACCTTAGTGGAGGTTAGGTTTGGTTTTTAAGGTTAGGTTTGGTTTTGATTTCATTCTGGTGATAATAATAAACAGTGAACATAATCCTCATTCAAGCATTTAAAAGGAGGGTAAAAACAAACTTGCAAGCAGCGGTCTAATTGTGTGTACAGGAGGCTTTTCGTGTCAAACTATGGGTCTCCAGTTGAAGATGGCAGAGAAGATGGAGCTGGCCTGTTTGTTTCAAAAATCCCAAGTGCACCTCAAAATATGTCTACATTGGCACACTTTATATTAAATACCGCTTCAGATAGCTATCTCCAAATTTAGAAGATGTAATCCCCATAAAGAGGATTTCTCCAATTTTCATGCACATCTGTTAAAAGAAACATGGAAAGTTAGGACATTTTTTATACATTTTAATAGTAGCCAGTATGAGGTAGTGGTTTGAACATTGGACTATGACTCTGGACTCCAGAGTTCGATTCCCTGCTCAGCCATGAAAGTCCTCTGGGTAACTTTGGGTGCATGACACACACTTGGCCCCAGAAAACCCCATGATAGGTTCACCTTAGGATCACCATGAGTCAGAAATGACTTGTGGGCACACAACAAGAGCTCAACCACCCTGAGACTTATCTCTCTGACATGAACAGGATAGGTAGGTATAAATTACTTTTTATATAGGCTTACAATTAGCTGTTATGTGGCCCTACAAATCAATAAATCAATCAAATCAATAAAGTGTAATTAAATATCACCCAAATATTAGACCCAGAGTAACATCAATGACAAAATAAACTTGTTTGGACAAGAAAATAATATCGTAATCAACCATTTTTATCATATCAATTTTTTTAATATTCATTCATTCATGTGTTTTGCTGAGTGACTACACCAGTCACCAGCAATATAGTTTGTCTATGCTTTTTTAATATATCATTAGCTTTAATGTCATTTTCCAAGGTCACACGACTCTTGGCAATGACCTTTTCCCCCTCTGTCTTATATGTATAAAAGTCAAAAGTTTTCAAATTTGGACTCCTTGGAGATTCCCCCTCCCCATCAATCATTACTGAGATTTCACTGCAATAAGAAAACCTTGGCAATATTGCAGATTTTGAAAGTATTTTCTCACATGGTCCATGGTTCCTTCTCATGTGTCACTCTATTCTTTATCCCTATATACTGGTAGATATTATCACTAAATCCAGGTGGTTTTATCTCCCAAATGTCTCTAAAATCTTCCATTTCCTCTTCATTCTCACCACAAAAATATAAAACTTGTCAAGTCCATCATCCTCTTCATCCTTGATTACTGCAACCTCATTTTCTTCAGGCTCCAGCTGATACCCTCAACATTCAGTTTTGCCACTAATCTGTTGTGAAAATAATCCTCCATTAAGATAGTGCTCTGACATTCCTAAATTGTCATCTTTGCTGGCTCTCTGTTGCCTGCTGCATCTGATGTAAGCTTCTCATACTATCCTTAATGGTTTTATGAGCTGACCCCTTTCCTGCTCCTCTCTGCTTTTCACCTTTCATTCCTACCATCTCAGCTCATCTAAGCTTCTCATCAAGATCTTCTCTCATTCTCTCTCCCTCTCTCTTTCTCTCTCTCTCACAGGCACACATTTTCACTTATGTGCTTCTTACATAGTTTCCTTCTTTTTGCTAGTCCACAAAATTTATAGATGAAAAATGTTTCTGAAAATACACAAGTAATTCTTCCTGCACATGAGGCAAGCATGTAAATATCATAGATTTCCATTGCAAAAGAGATTGGGAATCTGTATATAATGCAACATCATGGGACTACCTTGGGAGAAATGTAGTTCTGGGAATGGCCAGCATAGGTAATACAATTGTTATTGTCAGTACGTTCTGCAATTATTTCCCTCTGATCTCACTGTCTCCAATACCAATGCTGACCACGTTTTATCTGTCTGTCCATATCTGTCCATCCATCTGAATTCTGAGTAAGACTTCATGCAGCCGATTACATTGTCTATAATCCCACAACATTTGTATTATTTGTATTTGTATTTTGGGTATCTCAAGATGATTTGTTATTTTAGCTCTCCATTTTCTACTTGGAAAATCAATAAGTTGTGATGTATTTGAAAGCACAGGAAGAGTTCTGGAGTTTGAAGCAGAAAGAGGTATTACCCATATTTGGCCAATCTATTGAGCAATGGTAGGGAGAGAAATGTGTTCACCATTCTTACTGCTTTTGTTGTTCAAAAATGGGTCCAAGCACTACAGCAGTTTCTTGTTTCTAGGGAATTAAGAGCACTTAACATATAGCAATATGGGACCTGTGCCCAGTTGTTACACTTTCAGGTAGGTTTTCTTTAACTCAGATTTCACCAACATCCTTTCTAAAAAGATTAGCAAACTAAAGACTCCTCACAATTGTGTTCCTGTCTTCCACTAATTTAGTGGGCAATGTTATGTCATGTAAATGGAACTTGTTGTTGTTGTGTGCCCTCAAGTCATTTCTGTCTTATGGTCACCCTAAGGCAAACCTATCATGGGGTTTTCTGGGGCTGAGAGTGTGTGATGCACCCAAAGTCATCCAGTCGATTTCCATGGCCAAGCGGGGAATAAAACCCTGGTCTTCAGTTGGTAATCCAACATTCAAACTACCACACCACACTGGCTCTCACAAATGGACCTAGACAGCCTGAATTGTGCTGTGCCCAAATTGTCCATGATAAAAAAGAAAACAGCCAAAGAACACAGTAGTAATCAACCAGGGATATGGCTTCTACCCAGCCAGGAAGTGTCAGAAAGCACAACGCTGCCATCTCTTAAGAGTTCAGCAGGGGGAGTAAGCATGAAGAAGTAACCAATGGAACTTCTAGTAGAAAGTGATTTGGCAGAAGAAAACACATCGATGCTTTAGGCAGCAATACAGCCTTCCATGATGATTCATTGTATGAGATATATTCTACCTGTGAGGTGCTTCCACTTGCCTTGTCTGAACAAGCAAATGGGAAGAGGTGACAAGTCTCATTAATGGCCTTTTACTCAAAGCCAAAACCATCAAAGTCAAACAATGGCATAATTGTCAGGTCAAGAGATTCCAGGCAGGATTCCTTTTTGAGATCATGCCTAGGAATTTAACTTGGGTAGCATTTTAGACTGTTGTATAAAACCATCCATGACTGTGATTCCAATCTGGGTTATATCCTCCTGTTATTGTGACTTGTCTTGGGCCTTTTCCGCACTAGCCTGTTATAGCGCGATGATTCCACTTTCAACAACCTATGGAATCCTGGGGTTTGCAGTTTTGGGAGGGGCCGGCTAGCCCCTCCTGAAACTGCAAACCCCAGGATTCCATAGGATGTTGAAAGTGGAATCATCGCACTATAACAGGCTAGTGCAGAAAAGGCTTTGGAGAGGAAGGATTTTGATGGCTCCAACCATCAACCATTTTGATGGCTCCAACGGTACAGTGTCTGGTGAGTTCAAATGTTGATTTTATACCATGTTTTCCCAGTTTTTAAAACCACATGGAAGAGGTTTGTGTGTAGGAAAAACCAGCTTGACAAAATTGATTTTAGGCTTCAAAACTCAAAATCTCCCTACCAGGATTCTTGAAACAATGGTTATGAGGGTTGGGGTATGCTGAGAGTTGTAGTCCAAAATGTAAGATTCACAAATTCTTAGGAAACAATAGCATTAAAAGAGATTCTCAACCAATCCTTAACTGTGTAAAATTTTCCTTTCCACATACTTTTTCATTTGAGTACCAAATATTATTTCCAGCTAAGGTTCACTTCAATCAAGGGCTCAAAAATAATTCAAAGAGAAAAAAAAACATGGTCCTTTCTTCTCCTCCCACATACACCAAATGTTCCATATTATTGCAATTCACCTCATTCCTTTAACTGCAATCATGAACCTACTTCTCTGGATGGAAGTCCCACTGCACTTAAACTTACTTCTGTTTAGCTATGGATAGAAGTGTTTTGAAGAGCTTTATAGGGACCCTTTAAAGAATCACATATTACATCTACCTGGCAGGAAATAAAGTACACCTTAAATCCATATATAAGCTGCACGTATATGTACATGCACTTTCGTGAACACATGTGGATGTAAAGTTTTTCTTCACTCTTTGTTAGATGTAGCAAAACTCTTGTCTATCTTCCATGCTAAAAAAAAGTGAGTATTCCTCACCATTCCTTTCATTCTCTAATTAATATTACATCACCTCCTTTAAGGCCTCAAGAAGTCTGTTGCTTAAGCTTTCCTGCTGGCCCCGAAATTCCATGGTGCACATTCAGTTTCCTGCTTTCTTCCTCCCACAGCTTTATATCTTTGTTTTCCACACAAAAGAACTCTCAGTGGATTTCCTGTACCTCCCTTTTATGATACTGCTCTTAAAGTGACAGAATTTAAAGCATTAACTGGGACAGCCTTGATGGTCAACAAAACAGAAAGTAAACACAGATTTCTCAAATCCTGCTGGGATAGGAGAGCTCCTGACCACTTTCAAGCAAGGAGGATGGGATACTGACAGATCCTTTACCTCTATTAATGATTCTTTTTTATTCTTAGTCTACAGCTGTCCAAGACTAAAGTGATCTTCAGTCAGTGGACTATCTCAAACTTTTACCCTGATAGGGTAAAAGATTAGACTTATACGGCTGTCTCTGCATCTCTTTCCTGTGCTCTTTAATTGCATCTGCTCAAACTCTGGGCCCATGTCTCTCCCCCACTCAAACCTTATTCTTGTTTTTATTTCACAACTGATTTGCTGTCCATCATCTACATCTACCTTGTTCAGCCCTTAAGATATTTGCAGACATATATTGAAGGACAAATGGCAGCATAGGAGCACCAGTTTTGCCAGGACTTCACCTTTGCTATGGGCATCTGTGAACATTTTGCACATGGTAACGCTTTCTCCAGCAGGATCAGTTTGTTTGCCATGAAAGGAACAAGGACTGAACATTTTATAGAAGTACCACCTATGAAACTTCTGCTGCTTCTAGGTAGGTAATTTGCTTTATTACTTTTTGGATGAAGATTAAAAGTAAAGGGAAGATAAAGAAAACTATGTTTCATAGCTTTTGAGAAAGGCAGAGGACCAGAAATGTCGGAGGTAATACTTTCATTAAAGACCTTTAAAACTCCATCACTGTGGCAGTTTCCAGATTTGACAGGCCAACTTCAGCAAAGAAACTCCACTCCAGGGAAAGTAGGCATGGAAAGCACTTCTCTCTGTACTGGATCACAAGAATCACAGTAATGAATTTTGGTTGTACCTTGAGAAAACAGACGTGTTATTATAGTGCAACCCTGTGATGTGAATCTTATCCTGTTTGTCAAAGCAAAGCCACATCACGCAAACGACCAAATTCTTTTTTAAGAAAAACTTAAGTTCTCTGTAGGAAAGAAACACATTAATAATGCATAATGCAATAGAGAAACAGAACAGATCTGAATTATATATTTACAAAGTTGTTTAATCTTAACCTTTAAAATATTTTTGGTCATTATTATTCATAGAAAGCAGCTTCTGTTTTTGCTGCAGTAATTAATCTTTCATTTGGAACACTAGGACTATGATCCAAAAAACTGATAAGCAGGTGTATTAGGGAACTGTTCAAATCACTCTTTGAATGGTCATTTTCTCAAATTTAGGTTTTATGGTCCTAAAAAAACACTTACTAAGGAATAAGTCCCATTGAACTGGGAAAGTAAATATCCTTAGCATGCTTTGGCATGCACCATCCCTTCCTTAGTGTTTACATATTTAATATATTGTTTTATTTAGAAAATTTATTTGAATTCTTCTTTCAAAAAACTCTTGAAGTGGCTGACATAAAATAGTAACAAAAATAGCTATGGTATAAAAATGAATTCATAGGTGAAGAATTTTTGTAACCCAGCCTTTAGATGAGACAGAGATAAGGAAGAGTCAAAAACCTGTTTGATTACATTTACCACATCACAGGGGAAAGACCATTTCTGTAGCCCATAATATAGTCTTGAGAAACACAGAGTTTTGAAAACTGAAGTTGTTATGGAAGAAATGTGTTTTCTTCCATTGTTGAACTAGTTATATATTAAAAAGGTCATTTCTGAAATGTTTGTTAAAATGTTTCTTAAGGAAAAATATTGTTCCTCTCTGCCTCTCTTGCTTTGTTGTTTGGGCTAAGAACTATTTTCCTGTTATACCACCTATAAGGAAATTTCAAAGTTTGGACATTTTCATGACTTATTAAAAATCAGCACCCTTTATTCCTTGGTTTGCATTGTTTTCCACATTTGTGAAATGCACTCTAAGACTAAATACAACATAAATGCACAGGATTAAATCCAAAGTTCAGACTGAATTCAGTATTCTCATGATTTCCAGAAAACTTTCTCCTCTTTCCCTGTCCTCCATGGAGCCTAAAAGCTCATGGAGAAGTTTCCCAGGCCTCCAGAATCTGTTTAGTGGAACACTGGAAAGAGGTCTACTGTGGGCAGAAAGAGTTTCCCACCCAGTTCTGCTGGTTGTTCTACCAGTGGAAGTTACCACCAGATACTGCATTTAATTATCGTGTACACTTGAGCTGAACAGATGTATGTCAAAATATGAAATACAATTAGCACTGGAGTTTTCATTTTGTTTTAGAGCATGTATCTTCGTCCAAAACTCTCTTAAGAAATGAGATCTTTGGAGATTATGCCAATATATTCTATCCATGCTTGCACAGAACTATTTGTTTTTAATTCAGGGTCTGAGCAATATATATATATATACACACACACGCACGCACGCACACACACACACAAAATAATATATATATATTTTAATTCCATCTAGTGTTTCTATCCACACTGCTGGACAGGAGCTACTCCTCTCAGAACTGTACCATGCCATGCCATGAGCATGCAAAATGTGAAGTCCACAATGGTATCCAAGGCTGTTATTGTAGTCCAGGCTTCACTGGGCCTGGCATAAAGGGACCAGGCACAATTGGCTGTTACGGTAAGGACGATCATTTTCATGTTGTTTCTTACAGCGATATGCTATTTTTTATCTTTTCCAGCATTCTCATTAGCCATCTTTTTAGTTGACCACTTTAAAATATGATACAGGATGATATCAGATATAGACAATGATGAGGTTGATTGTGTTTCTGAATGTGTGCATTTTCAGTGTGTTCTGGAGAATTAGTCACTGCCATCCAATTGTGTTTCTGAATGTGTGCATTTTCAGTGTGTTCTGGAGAATTAGAGTCACTGCCAACAGAATGACTTGGATGGTGTGGAGCCCCATTTGGGCCACTGAGAAACAAAAGGAAGGCACCAGCATATTTGAGGGAACCCCCTCAGGAGTCTTTTTTTTTAAAAAAAAAGCCCAATACTCTCCTTCCCAAAACAAACAAATAAGGGCTGCACTGTCAATGGTCATGGGAGTTTGAATGTTATTATGAAAATAAAAGTGAGAAATCAAGATGGGAATAATGGGAAATGAAACAAATATTCTGACATAGGAAATCACTAGACGTTTGGTTTGTTACTTGGAATACTGAAAAGGAGCATACCTGTCAGGAGGTGAGAGAACAGTGAAAAATTTTGTTGTCAGTCCTATTCATTTTATCTATAAAAATATGATCTGCAGCAACTTGGGAATTCTTCAAATAGAATATCTGAGGGATTTCACAGAATGAACAAGGAAGGTGAATAAAGTATTACAGTTTCTTAGAGAAGTTGTACACAGTCTAGGTTAGCTCTTGATATCACCTAAAATGAACCTGAAAGCAAACTGAGTTGTGCTTTTTTTGTGTGGGGGAGGGAATCAGTGGGTAGTAAATATATCAACAGGGAGGTAATATTCTTCTCAAGACCAAGGAAGAGAGAAAGAGGTGAAACGACAGAGAAATTGGTCCCATACTATCCATGTATCCAGAATTTCTAGGTAACTTTATGTACAAATGTACAAACTGAGTGAAGGCATTTCCAAAAAGTGAACTGCTAATGTCATGATTGTAATTTTCATTTCGATCAAGAATAACAACAACAGGAGCAATAACAAAATCTTATCACTTACAATGATTTATTTCATAATGCGTATATTGGTCACATGATAAATAAAACTATGAAATGATGGCCTAGCTACTCATCCTGCCATCATGTTTTCCTCTCAGGCAGATACTGTTCCAATCCATAAGTCACTCCCATTTCAAATTGTTGTGCTAACTGGATACTACTCAAAGTTTCTTATTATCAATACACAGAAGGAAAAAATAGTGTTTTCCTGCCACATAGGCAATGAAGTAAAGAGAACTAAGATCATGTTTAACTCACCTATTAAAGTCAATGAATCAGATTCCAGGTGGTTTGTATCTTCTGCTCTCTATGCCAATTGGAACAAGTGTGAAAAGGCTACTGCTGTTAAAAATCACTATTACAGCAAGTCTTTAAATCTTGATATAGTTGTAATTTGGCAATCATAAGATCAGAATTCCTTAGAACAAATGTACTTGAGCACAGTTTTTCATATGATGGCTGCTGTCTAGAGGATGAACTCACTACAGTACATTTATCCACATTTTTCTGAACTGAAAAATGCTATGCAATAGTATTCCAGATTTCATTTGAGGAATTCCATATTTAAAGAAAAAAGGGGGAAAACAGTGTGACTTTGTGTTCACCACTGTGGATTGTGTTGTTGTTGTTTTTTTTGGGGGGAGGACTTTTAAGAGATTTGCTGAGAGATTTTAAAAGAAAAAAAAAAGAACACATTGTTGATAAGTACACTGCTCTTTTCCCATTTTTACTGTAAATTACTTTTCTCCAACTGAAACCTTGGACTTTTGAGCTTTGATACCTCTCCCATTGCATAAACCAGAACTTCACAATGTTTGGTATTGAACATGCCAGTGCCCATGTTTGGATGGTATTGGCAGAATCAGTCCAAAAAGTTATTGTTACAAGCTCTGGAATAAAATGAAACACCTAGTCACATAAAATCAATACCACACCTACTGCAGGAAAGGAAGTAGCCAGCCTCATTTCAGGTATGAACTTAAGATTTCCTGATTTTGGTAGACATTACTTCCTGGTAGGATTTTGGATAGTGTATCCTACATCTATCAAATTGTAGTTGAAAGACCCTTCTTAGTGTGTTCTTCACCCTATCCAAATACATAGTAACAACAGAATCTTTTCAGGAGTGTTGCTCTGGGCTCATGACTATGCAGCACCCTCCCCAAGGATATTACTTTGGTTCCTTCTCTACTAGTTTTAAGGCCTACAATTTAGGTAATACCTAGAAACTCTTTTTTGTTGTTGTTGTGAAATTAGGTTGCAACCCTATATACATTTCCGTGGGAGTCACTCCCACTGAATTCAGTGAGACTTTCTTCTTAAAGAATTGCAATCTTAATGGCTAACTGCTACTGCAATACTCTGAAAGTACTACTGGAAAACAAAGCAAATACTACTTGAGAAGCCAGTGTGGTACAGGGGTTTGGGTGTTGAACTAGGACTCTGGAGACCAGGGTTCAAATCCCCACTCACCTTCTAGGTGACTTTGGGCAAATCACACTCTCTCAGCTTCTGAGAAAGGCCATGGCAAACCTCCTTTGAACAAATCTCGCCAAGAAAATTCTGTGGTAGTTTTACCTTAGAGTCAGCGTAAGTTGGAGATGACTTGAAGACAAAACACAACAAAAACTACTGTTTTCAGTGGGGCTAACTCCCAAGTAAGTGTACACAGGATTGCTGGCTACAGCTATAATTCTGTATTCACTTTAATTACTTTTTATATTACAAGTATACAAAAGATTAAAAAAATATACATACTATAAAAATAGTAAATATATGGAGCAAACCAGTACATGTTCATTCAGAAGTGAGTCCCATTATGTTCAATGAGGCTTGCTCCCAGCTAAGCAGAAATAGGATTGAAGACATAGAAACTAAGGGCCTTTCTGTACTACATTGTTATAAGTGCTATTATTCCACTTTCATCATCTTATAGAATCCTGGGGTTTGCAGTTTAGGGAGGGGCATTTAGAATTTTCAGCCAGAGAGCTCTTTGGCCTCAGGAAACTACAAACCTCAGAATTTCATAGGATGTTGAAAATGGAATAATAGCACAATAATAGTGTAGTGCAGAAAGGCCCTAAGTATGCTTATAATATACACACTATATTAATGCTAATTTACTATCTACCATCATTCTAATAATTAAATCCAATGCCAAACAGCACTTTTTATTAAATTGTCTATACTGCAACGTGGCCATCTTCGTAAAGAAATACTTTTAATGGTCACTGTTAATATTTCAGCAGGTTAACTGTTCTGTGGTAGCTTTATATTTTCACCAAATAGTTTATTTTTATATCTATCCCTTTCTAATCCTTATCCAGGAACTTCTGTGCTTCTGAACTGAACAGAACTTTTGAATAAATATGTTTTAAGATTGACCAGTATTTGTGCATCTCTGTTTTACTACTGGAAACACTATCCTTTGATGTTTTCTCAATGTGTTATTGTAATATATGGTAAAGTAAGGGCCAGTAAGCACTGGCAAAATGAGCACCTTCCTATGTCAGTTGTAAGAATTTTCAATTTCCCACAATGATTCGCGTTGGTTGTATGTACTCAAAAGACTCTCTTATGCATAGTGGGGAACCCAGAAGTAGCATCTGAGATGGGCATATGGGCACAGGCATCTGCTGAGTATAACAGTTGATAAGTCCAGCCCTGATTATGAGTGTATTGTTTCCATTATTTTATTCTTATTTTCGTTGGCTTCCTTGAACATTTTGTACTGAAATACAGGAAAGAAGTGTTTTAAGTAGATAAAAATCTGCCTTTCCTGCTGCATTACACATAAGAATTGGGTAGCATAGTAGGACACATTCTTGGAAAGCAAATACATGTTTCTTGAAGGCAGTGCATAGCTCAGTTCTGGTTAATATTCTCTATATTCTTTTAAGAGCGCATTTACCATCTGCTTTTAATTGGATAGGATCTTAAAAGGATTAAGAAAAAGGCAGGATAGTAATTAGCTTGAAGCTAAAATATGTGGAGCAATGCTGTGTCTTAATGATATGTCAGATCTTGTGCTATATGCATGTGTTTTTCTTCCTTTTCTCAGAGAAAGGATTCTTGTTCTAGAGATAAATGCTCACTTGCCTTCAGTGTATAATCTTTGGTTTCTTGTACAACAGTAGCACTGCTATCACCAATGCAGAGTCTCTTTCATGTATACATATAAGTTCCAGCTCCCCAAACACAGTGTAAGCATGTCAGTTAGAGAGGTGGTAACATTTCACTGTTGCTGTCATTAGCATCAATTTAACAATTTTGCACCTGTTCACTAATAGCTATCTTTTAATGATCTCCTTAATGATGTTATTTAAATACCTCCTTGCTCCACTTTGAACTCCAGAGCTTTGTGTTGCAATAATCAAAGAAACTACAGTCCCGGATACTTTTAAAGTAATATTCAACCTTTACAAATGATATATGCCTTTTCAGTGGGGAGAGATGACAGTTGTCAGTTCAGTTCCTTAAAAAATTGTAACCATTTTTTTTAACACTATAAAACTGAAACCAGGCCTTTATTTCTTTCTGTTTCTTGGCATTTATTTCTCGCTATTTAAATACTGAATGGAGTTCTGCTTAGGCTGGAAGAAGGAGGCATTCTTCATAATTTCCTATTTCCTCTGCAGCCACCTTTGGCTCCTGAAAAAAACAGACTTAGAAATGTCCTACAGCAAGAAGAGGCCGCAGGAGAAAAAAATATTCTTGGTTCCTTCCTCCAGAGGGGAAACTTTTCGGGTTTCAGTGTCTACTGTTCACAGAATGACCAATCTGGATGCAATCCAGTGACTATAATAGTCATAGCCGTCAACATTTCCCAGATGAAAAATGGGATACATGTGGCCAAGAAACAGTAGAGTGTGGTCAGGACAGCAGAAGTTATTAATAAGGAAGAATGCATAGGCTAGGAGAAACTGCAGCAGTTTGCTTTTGCCTCAGCGTACTGGGAAGGACAAGATTCCACCCTTCTGTCCTTTGCCCTTATTGAGTTAACTGAGTGCAAACTACTTTTGTACTTTTAACTCATTTTGCATTAAGCAAAGCGTGGAACTGGGAGAAGTAGAGAGAAACTGGGATATTTTAAAAGCTGCTGAAAAAGTGGGATGACAAAAGGATTACTTGGGACTATCCCTGGCAAATCAGGATTGTTAGCATGTGTGGAAAGCTAATGTAGTATTAACCATGAAAATATAGTTAATAATTTGTTAAAAATAAATGTCAAAACCAACAGATTTGGAAAAATGGCATCATATAAAATGACACATAAGTCAAGTTCGTAATTTTCATGGCATTCTTGCCAGAGGATGATGGCTAAATTCACCACATATATGGTGAGCAAAACTATGGCCATTTCTGCATTACACTATTATAATGCTATTATTCTACTTTCAACATTCTGTAGCATTCTGGGGTTTGTAGTTTCCTGAGGCCAAAGAGCTCTCTGGCTGAGAATTCTAAAGGCCCCTCTCTGAACTGCAAACCTCAGGATTCCATAGGACATTGAAGGTGGAATGATAGCACCGTAACAGTGTACTGTGGAAATGGCCTATGTCTTCTGAGTTTCAAGATCAATTTTTTTCAGCAGGGTTGCTGTCGATAATAAAAATGAAGGGGAGAGAGAAACGTGCCAAAGTTATGAAGAGACTATTTGGTGATGAAACAGATGTGAAAGAGAACAGTAGGGAATCAGATGAAGAACACAGGTTAGAGGATTGAAGTTCTTTCCTAAATTACAATTACAATTTTAAGTTTGAATATTAATCAGATCTAAATTACAGGAGGAAAATGGAATTTCACTGCTACATGTAACCCCTGTCCAAAAACTATTAAAATATTATTGAATATCAGCAGGCAACATAGAAACAAATTGAAAAGCAATACTGGGAATTCCCCCAGCCCATTAAAAATAAAAATGGGCTGAGATACTTGCTGCTTCCCTGACTGTTCTGTAGTTTGAGTGCTGCTGGTCTCATGACTGCCTGACTGCCAATTTGCTGTTTTGCTGGCACAAAGCAAAATACTGAAGTAAACAATGTGATCACAGTGTTTACTCGAACTTTCTAAAACCAGTCAGGATTATGAAGCCAAGCTGTTTGTTCTATGCAGGCTGGAAGGGAGGAAGCACGGATGAGATAGCCACAAGATCTGTTTGTAATTGTCAGCAACAATTTAAACTCCGAAAGATCAATCAATTTCTGCTGGTAAATCAGATCAACAGATATACCAAAAGGGGGAAATTGCCATCAGTCCTGGCTAGGGGGATTCTTGGAATTGTTGCCCCAAACAAGTAACTCTTCCAAGGTTTGGGTCTATTCCATTTCGTATGAAGCCAGGACTCTGTAAAAGCTTCATACCTTTCCTTCCCATATATGTGTATGTTGTACACACACACACACACACACACACAGAGAGAGAGAGAGAGAAAACAGTGTATGCATATGAAACTACAGTTGCCCTACAGGAGGATGCATTCCAAAAAGTACTAATAATGCATAGAACCGATGTTTTTCTTGTTTCCTGCTTGTTTACCAGACCTGTCAATTTAACACTGAGGCCATCTCTGCACTGGGTTGTTATAGTGCTATTATTCCACTTTCAACATCCTATGGAATCCTGGGGTTTGCAGTTTAGGGAAAGGCCCTTCCCTAAACTGCAAACCCCAGGATTCCATAGGATAGCACTATAACAGCCTAGTGTGGAAATGGCCTGGATTATTCAAAGCTGAATATATGAATTGGCTCAGTTGAAAACTCATGAAATTTATGTGTTCTTTTAAGGGAAAAAAATTATAACCCTTTCCTCCTCCAAAAAGAGACCAACTCCATGACAGATATAAAACGAATCACTTTCTCTCATGAGAATTTCCCTTCTCCAACCCAGTCCAATACTGGGTAAATACCTTCTCCTTCCCACTCTCTTTCTCCTCTTTCCATAATATTCATCTTCGCATCATATATTCATCTTCTCCCTCTTGCAATGTTGGGCCCTGCCACTGTTCCAGGCTAAATATCTTTCTTTTCCTTCTGCAATTCTCATTATCTTTTTCCTTGCTTTATTCCCTATTCAACTACTATCATATCCTGGTTTCTCTCTTGACTTCTCTTTTCATCTTTCCACAACTCCCACCTCTCTTTTTTCTCCTTTACCACCTTTTCCCCCTTTCTTATCTCTGGCTATCTCAACATTTCTTCTTTTCCATCCTTTGTTCCCCTCTTCCCTCTTATACTCCCTCCCCCTCCTTCTTCACCCTTCCTGGTTCTTTTGGACTTCTTCGCCTTCCCCAGTTCTCCTGGCCTTCCCACCCCCTATCCTCCAGGGTCCATGAGGAATATTCTGTTTGGACTACAACTCCTGGCATGATTAAAGAGCAGTGACACCAATAGCTATAAGAAATAAAATAAATTGTTATTATAGAAACTCCATTAAAGACAGAAAAGCTCTCTAAGGGTGGTAGGCTAAGCTAGAGCAGGAAGAGCACTAAGTTGTTGTTGTTTTTAGTTTTGGAGGACTGAAAGAGCAAAAAGAAGGCAGGATGAAAAAGTGGATGGATCCCTAAAAAGATCAGTCTAACAGAGGTTAGGAAAGATGGATAAGACACAAGGAGATTTTAAGTCATTGAAGCACTCATTAACTCTATAACTGCTAAGACACATTAATTATTATTATTATTATTATTATTATTATTATTATTATTATTATTATTATTTATATCCTGCCTTTCCCCATGGATCGAGGCGGTACTACAACAATACATTAAATACATTAAAAGCATTAAAACATAACCAATCCTCGCCACCCATCAACTCATCTAAAACCAACCCCCTAAAACACATTAACTACATTAAAAAACAGGAGGACAGTTGGTGGGAGGCGGTGGAGTACTAGTCTGGGAAGGCCTTAATTCTTTAAACACTGACAATTGTTTGATTCCAACCACTGCTTGGAAAATTCAGTTTCCAATCAGATTTGTTTTATTGTTAGACTTTATTTTTAACTCAACATGCTCTGAGCAACTGTGATTAATCTTGATGTTTGATGGTTAATCATATCAACTGGAGCCTTCCTAGAGGCCAATTTTTGTCCTGAAATGTCATGACCTGGAATAATTCTGGCCTGGGAATCCTAAAACAAGAATACATGAGTTCAAAAGTCAGTAAATAAGATGAAGATATACTGTGTCAAATACTTCTTACAGAAGAAGTGTTCATTGGCTGGTAGAAGAGGGATAAAAAGGACTTTGTTTTAATTTCATGGTCCTCCAGATGATTTGGTTTTCAGCTCCCAGAAGCTGCAAGTATCTTGACAATCCTAGTTCAGAACATGGTCTATGATAGGAATTTTGTAAACTGAAGCCCCAAACATCTCAAAGGCCTAAGGTTCAGAACCTCTGATCCAAACTATGGAGCATGAAGTTCTGCATATGTGGTTCTACATCAATAAAACCCTCTGAAGTTTTGCCACCACACATACCTCTGAATACTATGGCGCATTGTAAGCAACTGGTCTTAAATATCACTGTTTGTGGGGATATGAAAGTTGTGCCTATGTACTTTGACTTGGAATGGTTCCTTTGCACATACAAATCATAAATGTATGTGGCAGTGCTTGTTTGAAACAACACATATTGACATTTTTGCCTGCTCTACTTCCTTTCAGGATGCTCGGCTTGCAGGGTAATATGCATCAGAGTTTATATCCTATGACAATGAAAGTAGCAGTATTTCTGGTTTTAAACAACTTTCTTGTCAAACAGTAATCAGATCTCTATTTATTGCTAGGTGGGCTAATTCCACACTATAAGGCCAAGGGCAGTTTCATAAGTAACAGAAAGAGCAGTATTTTCTTTTGTTTGAAAACCACTCATAGGCATTACAAAATGAATATGGCTCTCCCAGAACTTGGGAAAGTTGTCTTTTAGACAACAGCCCACAAAATCTCCTATTCAACATAACATGGGCCATTTCCACACTGGATTGTTATAGTGCTATTATTCCACTTTCAATATCCTATAGAATCCTGAGGTTTGCAAGCTAGGGAGGAGCATTTAGAATTCTCAGCCAGAGAGCTTTTCAGCCTCAGTAAACTACAAACCCCAGAATTCCACAGGAAGGTCCTTTCTGCAACTTACCTTTTCTCGGCGCTGGGGTGCGGGGATTGCGCAAGCAGCCTCTTGCAAGAGGTTCTTGCATCCCCGCTGCTTCAGCTCCGCAGCTGCTGCCTGCTAGCGAGCAGGCAGCGTGAGGGCTCCTCCTTTTCCTTCCCTCCTTGGGCAAGAAGCACAAGCGTTGCAGCTCCAGAAGCTCCACATACACGGTAAGTGCGCACAGGGCCCTGGAGTGATGGCTAGAAGCTGAAAATGAAATAGTGTCACGCAATTGCGCGGACATCATGCGGACAGCTCCTCGCAATTGCGTGATGCTCCAGAGGCCCTTTCGCATGGCGAATGCTGTGCAAAAAGAGCCAAAGTTGAAAGTGGAACAATAGCACTATAGCAGTGTAGTGCGGAAATGGCCACAGTCTGTGGCTTCTCATAGTGTGCCATGCGAAAAATGTGTTAATATTTAATGTATATCATTATACTGACTGAGATAAAGTGTTTTAATCTACATGTGAGACTATTCATAACTGGTTTTAGCTTTATTATTACCACGTGTGAATTTTAAGTATTTATTGTATTTATTGCATTGTGTTTATGCCACTCTGGTTTACACATTTCATACTTTTTTGGGGTTTTAAGGCAAAATCCGTTATTTTTGCTCATGCTGGTCTATGACCCTAATAAACTGATTGATTGATTGATTGATTGAATGTATATCATCTACTTATCAGGCTATGTAGTTTGATAATCAAAGGAACGTTTCACCTCAACAGTAAAGCAACTTTCTCATTTTTGTGCTATATTCTTTGCTACACTGTAAGAAAATAGAAGATATATTGATGGATAAACTAGGAAAGCAGAAAATGAAAATTATGCCTATGCATATGAAAGAGAACAAAAAAATACACTCAGATATTTCACTATTCCGTTGGAGAGGAGGAAATACAGGAAGATATAACAATACTGTTTAAGTAGTGGGTCCTCGGTGAGTGAATAAAGAGCATAAACATTGAAGAAGAAGCTGGTTTGTTCTTATGACAGGAAGCAGCAAGATTCAAATGTTTTTGGTTTTCCTTTTGTGTGCATAGCCAAATCTTGATGACACATAAACACAGAATGTGTGCACCAGGATAACAGGAAGATCTTCAAGGACCTTAAGATTTCCAAGCAGGGAAAGAATTCTCTCTCCCTGGAGCATGGCTGCTAATCAAAGGAGGCAATACTAAGTGAATTGAATAGAATTTGGGAAAAAGTCAAGGCTATGGAAAAATATAGCTTGAACAGTGAAGAGTGAGAACCTCCCCACAAACACATCAAAAACGTATTGCTGTGGAGCCTGTGCTTTCTTTTCTTTATCTAGCTTTCAGGTTAAACACATACACTTTTTCTAAGATACTACTCAAAATAGGAAAAGAGATCCAGAAAGCAATCTAAGCAAAGGGAAGTTAAAAAAAAAAAAAAAAAAAGGCCCCCTCATTCCTCTCTGGGAGATATCCAGTAAATCCTGAAACAAAAGGAAAATCTATACATAGATAAGTAGACAAATGGTGGTCTATCTTCTATATCAAAAAATCATAAATTACTGAAGATTCATTGTGATACAATGTAAAGAAATAGTTACCAATCAGGTATCAAGTTCAGGCTTAATCCTGAGTCTCAGGACCTGCCCCTTTTTTGTTAGTCCTCAGGGTAAAAATCCAAGGCAAAAAACTGTGTCTTGAAAATATACATTATACCTTTTACTGTTTTTTGCTGGCCCCCACTTTTGCATGTTATTTTGAAGTGTCTGCTGTAGAGTCTCCAGGTTATGTGCTTGCACCTCCTCCACTCCCTCTCAAAGTTTCTCAAGCCACAATTCAATAGGAGAAATGATAAGTGTGTGGAAATATAAGTGTGTTGCCTATATATTTGCTGTCTCTGGAATTACTAAATAACAGTACTACAGGTTTTCCACTTTATTGTTTTTCAGTGTTATTGTTAACTTTCCAAATTCTGTTCCCACCTTTTTTTTACCCTAGACTAAATGGCTTAAGCATCAATATAGAAAATTTTCTTTCACTTCGCTTGGAGACTTGATTTCTTTCTCTTTATTGATTTTAATTCTCTCTCTTTGCCCTCTTAAACACCACACTCTCAACTCCTGGCTAAATGTCTTCTCTTTCCCTTGTCTCTCCCAATCTCTTTCTCCCTACCCCTATGCAACTCCGGCTTAAACTTATCAACCCCATCCCTTCTTCTCATTCCCTCATCCCTTGATTACCTAGTTTCTCCTCCTTCTCCTCCTCCCACACCACCTTGCAATGCAAAGGTGTAGACACCAGATAGACTGGGGCATTGTCCCTCAAATAAGAATTCTGACCCCAAATCAATTTTCCCTTCAGTCCCCATATATCTAGCTTTCTAGAGAATAACACATTGGAAATCATTCACACCTAGAACTCTCCTATTTGCTGTGTTCAGATTCCCTAGCTAAATCTGCCCTGTGTCACTGGATGCCCAACTGTATTTCTAAAAGTTTAACTGAGATATTAAGTCATTGCAGTGCTATAAATTTGGGAGTGAAGGGAAACTGCATAGGGGGTCAAATTCTTATTTGAGAGACAATCCCCTCCCAACCTCCATCATAACTACACTCTTTCTGCAACTCCTGGCTAAACTTCTTCTTCTTCTCCCCACTCCCTCATGTGTTTTCTCTTCTTCCCTCCCAGAGCTACCTTCTCAATGTATTTTCCCTTTCTTCTCATTTTTTCCCCTCCTTCTCAGCCATCCTACATTTCCTAGTTGCACATTACTTCTCCTTCCATCCCTAGTGATCCCCATTCTCTTTCTCACTTTTTCCTCTCTCCAATTCTGATTTCTCCCTTCTTCCTAACCCTTTCTTTCTCAGTCTCATGGTCTTCTTCTTCTTCTTCCATAGCTACTACTCTTAGCTACACTAATCATCTTCCTTCTTCTCCCCTCCCTCTCTCTACATTTCTTCTTTGTCCCCCCCCCAAAAAAAAAAACCTTGGAAAAACAGGAGTTGGAAAAATGCAGAATGCAAGCCACATGCAGTTTACCAGACCTCTGAATGCTCATACCAAAGACTGGGGATATTTTATACTTTATTCTCCCTCAAAACCTGCTGAAAATTGGCCAAGCCACTGCAAAACACAAAACCTCCCACATACTCCCAATCACTTTTCAAGAAGAAAACACATCTGAAAATGAAACCATTTTCTGCTGCTCCAGAGATTAGGACATAGAGAAATTAATTCAAACTTCAGGAAAAGAGAGCCCATCTAAACATTTGGAAGAACTTCCTGACAGTAAGAGCAGTTCAACAGTGGAACGTGCTGCCTTGCAGTGCAGTAGAGTCTCTTTCTTTGGAAGTTTTTAAACAGAGGCTGGACAGCCATCTGTCAGGAATGCTTTGATTGTATGTTCCTGCATAGCAAGCAGTTGAACTCAATGGTCTTTACGGTGTCTTCCAGCTCTGTGATTCTATGATTCCTTATGACATAACTACTCCTCTCATCAGGCATGCTCATATGGTCCCGGAGGGGTGCAGGGATGAAAAATGGTCACCCCCCTCTCCACAGTTCCCTACTCCATAGTAAGATTCTCAGTACACAAAAGTTGTATCATTTCTGTTTCCCAAAATGTTTGGTGATTATTGGTGGCATCATCGTTGTTGTTGTTCAATAGAAAAGATTCTAGCATATGACTGAAAAAAAATGGCAAGGAAAGAGCACTGGTTAATGGTTTGGAAATGATTTGGAAAACTTCCCCTTTGTCTGGAAGAGATCTTTTGGTGGTACCATAGCTTCCATGTATTAAGATCTGTTTTTAACACTTTTGCAAACACTCATCTGTGGAAGGTTTGGATTTTTCTGTTCAAACCAGAACTTAGAAACGTTCTTCAGTGCAACTATGTTTTTCATGATTTATTAGAAGCCAAGCTTGGAAGGGTTTTAAAAAGAGCTAGAAACTTTGGTTATGGGATTCCACACCATCTCCCTCGTTCATTTGGAGAAATATCCTTGGCTGGATTGTAATTCTCAAATTTCTTAAAAAGCTGTGCTCACAAAGGTGTTGAAGAACAAATTGTTCTGTTCAATGCTGAGCATGGAAAACAATTTGTAACCAGAGGAAACTTTAGACTTATTAGCTGACGGACATGCTGTAAGCTACTGTGGTTGATGCTTGTTATATTAGGTTTAATAATATCACCAGGAGTAATCCATGATTGTAGGTATTACCTGGACATTATTATGGTTGGGAAGCTCCTGACATTCAATAAATATGTCTTCCAACTCTTGACTGCAACTCTGGTCATGAACAGCTTTTAATGTTAGAATTAGGAATTAGTGTTAATATCTATTTTCTAAAGTCTTAGGAAAACAGAATGCATTTTTTAAAAAGGCCCACAAAAATAAAATAAATTTAAATCACTCATGTATTTCTTCTCTTCAGGGGTGGCGTTATGTTCTAACATTGTTGAAAAAGAGCCATGACAATAAAGAAAATAACAAAATGGAGAACTATGGATATTTTAACACAAAACATTTTTAAAACTATTGCTTGACTCAGTTCTTTGCTCCTCAGGCAGAAAAGAATAATCCGGCAATAAGCTCTTATTGTCAGACTTTCTTGGTGAGGCTTTTCATATGCTGTGTCATTTGTAAACACATCAGTGAGTAAAAGAAGTATAGCAAATTTTACACTCCTGTTTTGTGGCACTTGGCTTTTCTCTTGGTGTTCCCTGAATTCACTCCTCAAAGACACATTCATTTTAAAGAATAGGAAATTCACTGGTGGGGAATTTTTCTAGTATTTTATATGTTACAAATGCCCCAGTACTACAGGAGAAAGGCAGCAGAGGATCTACCTCCATGTAAAGCAGCTGGTGCTACCCTGTTTTCTATTATATTTCTGCTCTTTCTGTCATGAGGAACAAATGGGCTGAATACCTACCTCCACATCCTCCAGCTTAGCCTGAGGTTACAAAATGGTTCTGGCAAAGTCTGGCCTGAGGCATAGCTCTGCAGCACAGACAATACAGGTATTCAGAAGGCCTCAGGTTACTGAAAAGTCTTTTCTCAAACCCTTTGCCCTACCACAGTTCTGGCTGGCTCTTGTAAGTGTTCTCAAACCCTAAACATTTCATCCCTATGTAAGGGCTGAACTTGAGAAGGGAGATCTTTCTAGATCTGTATGAATCTGCTTCTACAAATGATTTCTGACCACTTTTTCCATACAGAAGGACTGTCTTGTCTTCTGCATCTAAAGACACTTTGAAGTTCAAAAGTTTAGAAGTTATAAAAGCATGTGGAACCTGTTTTTCTTTCCTGAATATAAGGATGCATGAAAATATTCAAGCTAGTCTAAAGCTAGGTATATTTTTTTTTAAAAAAATGTAGTCAGCTTTCATGACACCATGATTTCTTTTAGAAAGCCATAAAAAGAAAACACTCTCCATCCTTCCTTACTTTTGCCCTCTCTCTTCTCTACTGGCCTCCTCCTGGGACTCTTGAGAACTTTTATAATCTTCCAGCAGACTCACAGGCATTCCCAAGTTGCCAAAGAGCAGCAGGCTTCCCTCCTCCTTCACTTCTATAGCTTACCTGAGCTATAGTTCTTCCTTCAGAAAAGGAAACACTTAAAAGAACTTGGAATAAAGGGAGCTGGCTAACATCAATCCTAAAAGTTTGCTTTTTACAAAAAAAGAGTTGTTGCTCAAGTGAACAATTGAAGTCGCATAATTGTTGACCTGGGAAATAAGTTGAAGCAGAGCACAATACCATTCGGGGTTTATTTGGAAGACTGGAATAATGTTTTGCAGGCTTTGTATTATCTTCATAGTAAGGGCATACCAGTCCAGTTTCTCTCCTGCAAAACAATATAGCCTCAGAAAGTCTCATGTTGTAAGCAGTTACAGTGCTTTGTGGAAGAGTAGGAAAGTAAGAGTAGGAAAATAAAGCAGAAGAATCCACAGACAATGAAAAACTTAAAAGCCTGAGCTCTTGTTTGCCCTGTCATCTAGGGCACCCGTATCTCAGGGCACTAGCTAAAATCTCATGGAATTGCTATGCTTCTCTAAGTCTCCAAGAAGGGAGACAAATCTCTTTACAGAACAGTAAGTGGTAGCAGAAAATGCATTGTAGCTTTTAAAACCCAGAGGTGTGGGGGGGTCAGTTTTCTTTGTTCTCTAGAAGAATTTTGTAAGACCTAAAAATGTAGTTGACTTTGAACTCTAAGTCTCCAGGTGAGTTAACTATTTTATTTAAAGAGTTAAAAACCTACCTAGCTGTGTGGCATTTACTGCACTCTAGCCACGGCATGACACTGTCTGTAAATGGACACCCCTGGGAAGTGATAAGCCCTAAAACACATTGCTTTCATTTTCAATTCAAAAATACAGCCATTTCCGCCCTACCCTATTATAGTGCTATTATTCCACTTTCAACATCCTGTGGAATTCTGGGGTTTGTAGTTAACTGAGGCTAGAGAGCTCTCTGGATGAGAATTCTAAATGCCTCTCCTTAAACTGCAAACCCCAGGATTTCATAGGATGTTGAAAGTGGGATAACAGCACTATAACAGTGTAGTGTGGAAATTGGGGAGGAATAATCAGAAGCTGACAAGTAGGAACACACCAACAGCACACATGTTTCGTTCCACAGCCTGCTTTCTGGAGGGGTTTTTGTTTTAAAAAATAGGACAGAATATTCTCCAAAATTATTTTATGTACAATATATTTAATGAAGACTAGTAAGTAGCAATGATTTAGACTCGAGTCAATTACCTCAGATCAAGTTGGACTTAAGTCACTTCAGTGACTGGACTTGGACTCAACTTGGCAATATATGATGTAACTGACTCAACTTGACTTGTGACTTGTGTATTTTTAGTGATTGACTTGCCGCCCTTAGTTCAGTAACATAACATGTTCATCCAGAAACCTTAAGACTTTAAACAACACTTCCATCTCTTTTTGCCTAATGGTCACACAACAATCTTTCTCAAGCCCAAAATATCGGCACATTTCTTGGAAGGGAACAGCAAACGGGTTAGGCAACAAGCTTGAGGCAGGATTGAAGTGTGCTCAGCAGCCTGTCCTGCTGCTTATCAGAGGAGCCTTCTTAAACTTTTCCTAAGAGCAGAAGACAAGTCTTATTCTCACAACATGGGGCATGTTTCTCAGAGGCGAACAGCAAGTGTGTTAGGCAGTGGACTTAAGGAGGAAGGATACTTCCTTCTTAAGCTTTTGAAGCTTCAGAAACAAGGAGTAAGAAGGATATTATTCCCCACTTCTGAAAAATCCTCCAGCTTCATGAATGAGAAGTAAGAAGGATTTTATTCCCCACTGCCAAAGCTGCACAAAAACTAGACGCCTATTCTCCACTTCCAAAGCTGCAGATGGCAAAATTGCAAACATGGAGGCTGACTCTGCTTAAATTGTTAAAACTGACTTTATTCAACTCTGTCCAGAAATTCTGGAATATTGCTTGGGCTATAAGGTTGGCTTCCAGACTTGAAAGTATCTTGCAAAGACCTGAGACTTGACACTTGAAGGTAGAGACTTGACACTTGACTTGAGACTCCGAGTAAAAGACTTAAATATATCACTGCCTTCCTCAGAGCAATACCAGTTAGCTGGTTGTTGTTGTTTTCTATCAGCATTTTTCATCTGAGTTTTTTATCATATTCTTGATAAGTACCAGTTATTGCCAAGACAAATCTATGGCAGAGGAAGCAAACATTATACTCTCTGTTCCCCACTACTATAGAAGTAAAGCCACAGAGCTCTTGATGTGTTGCCACAAGACCCCAACTCAGCTTGGGGTCCCACTTCATGGTATACTTGACAGTAGACCCAGAAACTCCTATCAGGGCCACCAACCTTACCTCAGCATGTGAGTTAGGAAGATGGTTACCAGCCAGCAGTCAGACTACACAAAACTTATACATGGTGAACAAAAATGGTTGTGACTATTTCAACCTATGAATGGTTGTAAATCTCGCAGTCTCCTAATTTGCTCCATGCTACAGACACAACTGATAGCTCATGATAATACACATGATATAAAACAATAATTTTTGCTTGGAAGTAAACCTTATTTAGCTAGGTGGAACTAATGTTCAAGTAAACATGTTTAGGACTGTGCTTTATTAGAGAAAAACATAGCATATTTTTCATTGTGGAAGTTGGAAAATTTGTATCCCTTAGGACTTCAGTTCTTCCATGTAACTTGCTTGTGGCAATCAATCTCTCTTATGCCTCCCAATTTCAGATGGAAAGTGAGAACACAATAAGCAGAGTGAGAATTATCCTCAACACAAAGTCCAAATTATTAAGTAGTTCACATTTTAGAATGACAATGAACTACATGACTCAGCAATATGCTAAAATAATATGATTGAAGCCAGCATTAACATTAGCTCTTTTATAGCACCCTCACACATCACCAGTGAAGCTTTAGCAATAAATTAAGACTAGAAATTGTGTAGCCTTCTGAATGTTACACCAGAATTTCCTACATCCTTCACCATTGGCTATGCTGGATAGAAATGCTGGGAATTGCAGCTGGACAATATCTTGAAGCCAAGTATTCTATCCCTGCTAAAATAATAAAATAAAATAAAATAGGTACCATTTAAAAAATAAAAAAATGGATACAGGGGAAACGATTTGGAAGTTCAGACAGTGAGAAAACTACACTGAGAAACTAAAGTTGGTCCATTAAAAGCATCAAGAGAAAATAAATTACATGAGGTATTCTTGAAATGTGAGGAAGCAAGGATGGTAATGAAGAAAGATTATGTTCCACATTTAAGATTCAACTGTAAAACCTGATCACAATGACAAAATCCCTGAAGAATCAACAATGTCTGAATACAGACAGCAATTATAAGGAATTCAGAAAAGATAAATTTACTTAGAACAAGAAGTACATTCATATTTCCTACCACAATTTCATTTCAGCTTCCCTGGATGGTAAACAATATCTCAGGGTTGTTGTTTTTAAATGATTGTAAAATTGAATCCTACTACTTTGCATATATGATAAAGGATTGTTTTGATTGAAAATGTAATTTTTAAAAAATGAAAGATGCTACAACAGACCATATATGGGAATGGTTTAGAAGCTTTAAATTACCATTGTGTGACCTACCCTAGTTGTCAGGTGAGCTAGGGATCTGACATAGCTGTCTATGACAACAGATCTATCCTTATGTGTGTCACCTTGTCCTTATGAACATTTGAAAGGGCTGGAAGCCATGCCCTATGAAGAGTGGCTTAGGGAGCTTGGTATGTTTAGTTTGCAGAAGAGAGTAAGGGGGAAGCATGACAGCCATGTTCAAATATTTGAAAGGATGCCATATCGAAGAGGGAACAAGCTTGTTTTCCACTGCTCCAGAGACTAGGTCAAGTAGCAATGGATTCACACTACAGGAAAAGATATTCCACCTAAACCTCAGAAAGAACTTCCTGATGGTCAGATCTGTTTGGCAATGGAATATGTTACCTTGCAGCGGAGGTTTTTAAACAGAGGCTGGATGGCCATTTGCTGGGAGCGCTTTTATGTGTGTTCCTGCATGGGAAGGGATAAGACTGGATGGCCCCTGTGATCTCTTCCAACTCTCTGATTCTATGATAATAGATGGAAATGAAAGTTGTCCTGTCTATGAGCTTCCCAAAGACATCTAGTTGACCTCTATTGACAAACAGCACTAGATGAGATAGATCATTGCTCTGATCACGGAGGGCTAATATCTTGCAAAGGATGGAGGGACATATGACCTTTCTGATCTTGGTGTTCTTCAGTTCTTGTCATCCCACTTTATGGGCCATGCTGGCTAGTTATGATGGGAGATGCTGTCCAGTTATATATAGAAGATACCAGTTCCCCATTACTGTCTTGCATCTTTCCATTGGAAAAGTCTTCCATTGAAGAAGGCCGCATTAAATAATGCCACAGCAGCTGAGTTCTGCTAAGAAATGCATGAAAAATTATGTCACTGTTGTCAGTAGACCCTGACTGTTATTGTATGGAAATGTTCCTCACAGAGGTTCTGGTGAAGGAACACAAGTTTTCCTATTCTTGCCCAGCTCAAACTTTATTGCACTGTTTACTGAAGACATGCTCCTGTAACCCAGCAAGTGGAAGTCTGTGTTCCTCCAATTTCAGTGCTGTTAAACAAAAACAAACCCACAAACAAATAAAAAACCCTTCCAGCTACACAGATGATGAAGAAAGAGGAGAAGCTAGGCTTGGGTAGAAAAAGACTTGGTAAGAAGGAGCTTATTTTTTAGAGGCTTTGTTAACTGAGATATGCCTATATGAAAATTTCTGTTTTGGGGATAGTGTATATGTATGTGAGTGAAGGAAAACATTAATTGATACAACCCAAACAATAACAATGATCCTACCCTAGTTGCATGTGCCTGTTTACAGCAGGCAAAGTAACAGCAACTACAACAGACAAAGTAAGAGCAGCTGCCCCTTACTGAATGTGTATGGACAGCAAAACAGAGAGAAAGGAGGAAAGAGAACTAGCCTGCCTCATTAGCCACCCCCAGTATGTTTTTTTTAAAAAAAAAGCATAGAGCTGTAAGCTTGGCCACCAAAATGGAATCCAGTGGGCCCTCGGTATCCACTAGAGTTTAGTTCCAGGACCCCTCATGGATAACAAAATTAATGGATGCTCAAGTCCCATTATGTACAGTGGTGTAGTAAAATCGTATCCCTTATATAAAATGGCAAAATCAAAGTTTGCTTTGTGGCTTTTCATTTATTTATTTATGAATATTTTCAAACCATGGTTAGTTGAATGGAGGATTGACCGTAACAACAAAAACAGAGCCTGGTGAAAGAAAGAAAAAGTCTCTGGGTACATTTTGGAAGAAGCTTTTGTGTGATCTGTAGAAGGTTCATAATATTTTTGTTTACTTATACTAGGCTTACCTGACCTGGTTGTTTCATTTCACATGTGCATACAATGAGTTTTGAATAAAAACATTGATAAAACATCTTGAGCTATTTATTTTGTGTGTGGTATAGGAAACTATGCTTATTCTTTTCTTGTTATTTATTCCTCTGTTATCAAGTATTCTGTTAACAAAGTAGTGTCTGGGAACATATCTACTTCAATAAATGAGGGCCTTGATTAATTGAGGACCTTGATTAATTGAGTACCTATATTTATTTATTTTGTTAATTTATATCGTGGACAGATAAGACATGGGAATAGGGACAGCTGGCTTGAATTGTGCAAATGTGCTCTTTTTCACTGCTGAAATCTGGGCCTCTAGGCTTAGGGTTGAATCCAGGAGCATACCTAAACTGTCTAGACCCATCCCGTACAAAATGAATCCCTCTTCCCACAAGGACCAAAGCCAAGCTTTTGAATTTCAGATGACGGAATGACTGCATCATTCTTTTGCTGCGCCTACAAATACAAAACTACACATGATGCAAGTGGGAACATTCTGCCGTATCAGTACTTCCTTGCTGGCTCCTTTCTGGGTGTTGACAGGATACTGGAAATAATAGAGAAGCTGTGCTCTACCCAAACATTCTGCTTAATCAGAGTCTTAAAAGCACAGAGTTGGCAGAGAAGTAAAGTAGCTTTACAATGTGCATATGGAGCAGTGGGAACCTAACAAAGAGCGTGATTGGATCTTAACATTTGTTTAATGTGAGATTTTTAGCACACAACAATGAGGCACTGTATGGGTAAGCCCTTAGGGTGCAGTACCAGGAGAGGAAAAAACTATACGTCAGCAGAATTGTACAGTGTGTTATGTCTTGAAATGCTTCGATGCACAGGCAGCAGAAATTTTACATATTTTTTCAGGAAAACGGATCAAGTTCAACTGTTTATTAAAGATTAGATCTTTATATAGTAAAGTGAAGATTATTGGCAATGCCTTCTCTTCTGGGAATAGAGTTTAATTTGAGCCATGATTCATCAGGTGATGGGCTCCAAGAACAGTGGGATGTGCGTACAGTTTTGATTCTCAATTTAGAATAGCCCCACACAATGTTCTTAGTATTCTGTCTGTTTGCCCCTATCCTCTCTACTTGTCCTCAGTAGGAGAGAAGTGCATCATTCATCCTTATTGTTCTTCTCACAGCAAGAAGAGGTGGCAGGGAGTTCTGAAGGTGAGCTATGAGCCTTACAGATGTGGATGTGAAAACCTTTCTTTGTTTCATTTTTTTTTTTTAATTTCATCTCTGGCTGCCCATTTATTTCATACTGTTTTTAGGGTTCTACATTGTGGGAACTCTTCATCAGAAAACATATTTTCCTCCCAATGTATTCATCCCTATGTGTGGACAGTCAGAGCGTAGCTGATGAGGTATAATGTCAAGGTGGTGCATGGTCTCATTTTCGCACTTCCATGTGAACAGAATCACATTCAGCAACAGTGAAATAGGGTTCATGTCTTTCAGACATTCCATGTTTCTCATTGAATGCTTTCTGGTTGTATTATTTTTCTTGTTTGAGAAATCTTTCTTATGAGAATTGGACTGAAAGGCATTTTGGGTGCCCCTTTTCCTTTTCATGTTTATGTTTTCATTCATTTTGCATGGAATCACATTCAAAATGAAACAGGGCATTTTCAAATGAAATGAAAGTCAAATGAAACAAGGCAGTTTCATTTAGTCATTTTGATTTATGTAATCAATTCAGAAACCAATGGGCATCCTGAGTGGCCCACACTATAGAAAGGTAAGCCTCAGCAGGTGCCCAGTGATGCTAATGATGCTGATCCCTATGACAGTTTTCATTATGATGTCCTAAGAGAGCACGTATTTGGGCATATACCTTTACATCACTACTGCTTGGGTCTCTCCCCCATGTGGATCCTCCTACTTAGGATTCCCTCACAATTTTTTTAATACTCAGAACTATGTTACTCCCTGCCACAAATCTGCCCCAGTTACAAAACGATTAACTGCAGACACAAAAATAGATATTCAGGCTTACAGAGCTCAACGGCCTGGTTCCAAATGCTGAGTGTGGGGCTGTCATCACCATTAGATACAAGATGGACACAATTAAGAAGTTTATTACTGGAATTATTTCCAAAGAGGAATAAATATCACCTTTCCAATAATAAGTGGAGACTGCTCAAAGTATTTAGATTAGATATGCTTGGTTACCATTCCTAATAAGCAACAGAGTCTTTCCCAGCTTAAAAGCTCTCACTGGCTTTCTCCTCAGATCAAATTTCCCTAAATTCCATTGCACCCAATCCCTCACAACCAAAAACAGATGTTGTACCGGAATCTTCCTCTGTCTCTAGCTCTTCTTGCTGCCTCTGGCTTCTAAGATGATGTTGCTTCAATGCGTGTTGCTAAAGTTCCTTCTGCTCAGACTTCATACTGAAACTTTCTAACATTGTGCTCTGCTGCCTACTTAAAACTACACCACAACCTCATAGGACTAGGGATGCTGGAGAAATCTGAAGAGTGTCTGTTTAACATCAGAAATGTAATTTTCTATTATAATGTGAGCTACAGATTGTAGGACAGTTAGATGAATGCATGCCTGCAGAATCTGCATACAGGAAGATAGATGTGCCAGTGAGCAAAACTTTCATGGCTACTTCTCCAAAAAGCTACAGCATTATTTATTTATTTTTGGTACCTTGGTTCAATGCCCTCCCTGCATCTTTGCCTTGCCTTTGAGATACCATATTGTATCCTCCTCTGCCCTCTCCTTTCAATTGTGGTTTATGTCCATTGTAGCTGGTGGGGCTGAGAACAGGGATGCAAATGGTGCACAAAAACAAGGGTAATAAGCAAAGCCAGGGCCAAAGTGCATATTAGCAAAGAGAGAGAAAAGGAAACCACATCAAATGGACACTCAGACAGGTAAAATTCCATGCAATAAACATCAATGGATGGTGGATGAAAGAAAGGGGAAGAGGCGAATGAAAGGATTGAGAAAAGAGACTCAGCAATTGGGTCTAGAAGAAGGGAAGTGGCAGAAAGGAGTAGCCTCGCAAGGGGTGGACAGCAGAGGGAAGAGTGATAGGAAGAAACAGCAGTCTCCAGTCCATAAAAAAGTTGTGCTGGAAATATAATAGACAAAGTTCTGTTGTGTATCATGTATATACCTCATAAGCTTAGACAGTAAAGTTCTGTTGTGTATCATGTATATACCTCATAAGCTTAGACAGTAAAGCTTAGACAGTAAAGAGGTCTCAGTGGGAGAAAGATAGAGATAAGATACTGTTACCTCAACTGGTGAGTGACTTAGAGGTCCACCTGCAGTGCCAGTGCCTCCGTGGAACAGTGGGGAATTATTAACTCAAAGGGAGGGCTGTGAGAGGGGCGTAACTTTACAGAATTTTCCACCTATGGAGATTAAAACTGTGGTTTCAGGCAGGGGGAGAATATCACAAGCGTCTCACAACCACACAAGGCTAACCAAAGGAAAGGAAGGAAAACTGGATAGCGAGCAGCTGGGGCAAAGTGAGTGATATTTACCTATCCTGCATAGAGGAGATGAAGCAATGTGGCTTAGACTAAGAGTCCAATGGTAGCACAAGAATGGGAATCTGAGCAGGCAGAGTGATGACCTACTTCCAGTGTACTATGAGTTATCTGGCTCAGAAGCAGGGTTTTAATGCCCTGCTTTTGCTCTGAGAGGCAGGGTGTTAATGGCTCTCTGAAGGAACAAACAATGGGGTCCAGAATGGAATAATGTCCTTAGCATTAGGTGATAAAGCACTGATGGGAATCATGATAGCTCGTTAATGACTGGGCAGGTGAGGAAACAGAGGAAAATTTCAGTAGAAAGACAGAGCAGATGGAAGAAAATCAGTTGCTCTGTTGAGGCAGTTTGGGGTGCTATTGTTTCTGAAGGTTGAGTCATTGAGGGAATTATCACAAACTCATTAACACTGGAGCTTCCTGACTGATCTCCTAACTATGAGTTGACCATGCCCTGAGGTCCCATCTGACCTACTTTTGCATGTATTCAGCCAGTCTTCTTTGCCAACATGGTCTTTCAGCCATGACAGTGTATAATTTATATTTTATATCAATTAAATGAAGTTTGCCAATTATATCATATCATGGAATGGGGTATATGGCATGCTAACAAAAAGTAATTTATTGATATATCTCCCTAATTAGGAATACAAAAAGACATACAAGATTTTTTTAAAAAAATCAGTGTAAAATCATTTGCAGTTGTAAAGATCCAATACAGCAAAATGGCATTGTAGACAAAATTATTCATCCATCCAGAAGACTCACACAAGGGACTAAGGGTGATTCGTACATCATTGCTTCCTTTTCTACTCAGGTACCAGATCCAGTCTTCAGACTCAAAGACTTTCTCTTCCTACAGCACTAACATCTCTCTTTAGTCATTGGCCTTATTTCCACCAACCACCAATTGTCACTATATCCACTTTATCCAACTTCTGGTCAGAATTTCTGATCAATCATGTTACCAATGGAATTTCTAACTGCCAAACATTTGTGAGCACCCTGCCACCACTGTTCCAACCAGAGATAGCTTCTCCTCTCAGTCATTTTGAAACTATACATCTTGCACAGACAGTGTAACCAAGGCAACCAGTACTGCTAATACACAATAACAAAGCAATGTTTGCTGGCCTTACTTGGTTGCTTTATAGTCTCACTAAGAAGTTATTCAAGGATTGCAAACATTAACAAAAACTTAAAAGTACAATAATACTTCACACTGATTAACCAAATACCAACTAGCTAAAAACAGTCCCTACACATCTGAGCTTCTAAGAAAATGAGTCAGCTTTAAAGGGAGTATCTTCATTTTAAAAAGGAAGTGCTATATAGATATGATCAATAAGTTTGCTTTCAGATTTTCTTCACTCAGATTTATATCAATAGCTACTAATATGTTTGATGACTTATCAGCTGAGCTGTGAAATACTAAGAACTATGCATTTACAATGCTGTGGAAAGCTTACCAGTCCAGTGTAATTGCCCACTAGGGTTGCCAGGGTGAAAACTGGAGATAGCTCTTGTACCTGTAATGGTTGTGTAGAAGAAGGAATTTCAGCAGGTGTTGCTTGTTATCTGGTTTTAGAACAAGGAACACCTACTGAAGTTTTCTTTTCTCTCCCAATTATTAAAGATACAGGAGACATCTTCAGTTTTCAATTTGACATCCCTAATTACAATTAATTCACGTACAGTAGAAATTAAGCCACTTTTCCAGACTTGCCATTTGAAGGCTACAGTCCTGTCTGCACTAACTCTAGGAATGGTTCTTACTCGTAAAAAGGGGTACTTCACCCCATAATTGCGAAGGAGGTACCATGGACACCCTGCTCTGACCATAAGCTACAGCTGCTATTGAGCATGCCCTACTCAATGCAGTAGGACTTTTTTCCAAGTAAACATGCACAGGAATGCACTCCTCATTCTGCTGCCATTTGAACTTTCTTAATTGTATAAGAGCTATTTCCTGATTCTCTGAAAAAAAAACCTCACAATATTCTATTATCATTCAACTATCCATGTAGCTACAGACTACATCTCATTAATTTAAAATGTTTTAACCTTTGCCAATTGTCCCATTTCCTTTTGAAGGGAAGTTCCCTCTCCTGTTTTGTAGTTATTGAGTCAATCATATTATGTTTAAAGAGGATGCATGAGAACTCAGTTAATGAATCATAAATGAATTAACTCCAAGTCTGGTCTATTTTGTCCCTACCTGAGACGTAAATTATTTCAGTGACAGTCTGGAAGTAGCAAATGTACTGTTTTCTTGCTTCTTCATCAGAAATGAAGGAAACTGATGCATAGGCAGGTGTGTCTCTGCATGCAGTAGTACAGATTTATATTGCATTGCATATAATAGTAGAAACACCTTCTCTGGAACTTTATTATGTAGCCAAAATGGCACCATCTATTCAAAAGCGAGAGGTATCAAAATGTTCATGAACCATGAAGTTTTCACAGCATTATCAGTAACAACAAGAGGTGTTAAAAGCATTGAATCCCTATTTTGGAGAATTAGTGAAATCTAAATAAACATAACAACAGCAGCAACAGCTACAGCAAAAGCAACAAGCCTATGGGGAAAAATTCACAGAGCAGGTTAAAGTGCATTTGCTACTCTGGGCTTCATGGTGAACCCTTTTGAGGCATTATGTGATGAACGCTGTGTCCCCCTAGGGGTGTCTCCATAGCTGTCTGGCAATAGGCATTCTGTTCTGGGTGTATCCTTGGGAAACGGACCCTACTGAAGCCACATGACTAAGATTTCCCATCTAGATACCAATTTGGGAGATAGGATGCAAAGGGACATTGCCTCATTCTGCTGTAAGCTTCAGTGTTTCACCCTTAAGTTGCCCTTAAGAGATGAATCCTGGGGGGCTCCTCCCGAAACTGCAAACCCCAGGATTCCATAGGATGTTGAAAGTGGAATCACAGCACTATAACAGTCTAGTGCAGAAATGTGTTTAGTGTGGGGATAATCATACTTATAAATTCATTGGACACCTTTACAGGTAGCATTATCCGTGGGCTGAACACTTGCCCCAAACTATACCTAACCCTCAGCCCCTCATAACCTTGTGAAAGCCACAACATTTGGGAAGAAAGAATGTTTCATTTGCTCTCTTCCCTCCCCCTCCCCCCTTTGACATATCTCTTAACACTGTGAATTATTGTTTTAATGGTATTTTTAAAAAAATTATTTCTGGTTGTTTCCCCATAAAGAATACAAACAGGCAAGGGAATGTTAAGTGAGATATAGTATAGCATATACTTCCCCATGAAAATGACTAAGAGCTGAGTATAATCTCATTTGGAGAAGGCAGAGAGGTACCTGTATTTTCCATGGGTAGGGTCTAAAGATTGCAAGGACAGAGCTTACAAGTATACATCTTGCAAACACTGAGACTTCTGTAGACATGTTGCAATCAACTCATGGAAGTAAGGAATGAGCCTTGCTATTTTAATCCTCCTTCTCTATGCTGATGGTATCCAGATCCCAATAATCTGCATGTGGGTATCTATGGGAGGAAATGCAGTCAGTCTTTGAACAGCATATCAAGAACAATTAAGACTATGGTTTTAAGTCATCTGCAGATATAACTTAGCTCAGTGTGTAGAGAACAGTTTTCTGTAAGCCAAACAGAATGAGAACTCAGTTCAGTTCTTTTTGTTATGATTTAATGTTGTACATTTGTTACCTAGACACAAATATCTTGTTTTTGCAAGAAGGAAAAATGAAACTTGCTGAAAACTCCCCAGAATAAATGGCTATTTTCTCCCAAATAGTTGAATCCAATCTTTGTTTATTTTAGAGGCAGCCATGTAATGGGTGCTGCAATTTAGAAAAATAGCTTGGGTGGATATGCAGGGGGCTGGATGCTTTATTCATAATGAAGGCTATTCACATGGGCAGTCATCTAAACAAGTTATTTTGAAAGTGGGCATAAGCTCCAGCAGTGACTAGCATATTTCTTGATTTAATATATGTTTGTAACAAAGAGCTTTTGGATTTCTTTAGAAAGAACAAAAATGTGTCTTTTACAAGTTTTGCTGGAAGAAGGGTAGAGTACTGACTCCAACAGCAAGGTGACCCCACTCCACCCTAAAGAAGAGAGTTGTTTTTAAGATTTCATCCTGAAAATTTAACACTTGTATAGAAAGGAAAATCATGCTGATAACAAGTATGTTCAATAAAAACCCCTACAAAACAGAAAAACAGATCTTAGATCACGTTACCTAGCTATAGTTTCCTCCAATTCAATCTTATCATGATTATGATTTCAGTGGAATGCTCTCATATTGTCATTCTGTTCAGAATATTAAACAGCTATACAAATATGAAAAAATTGTTGCATTATGTGGATAATGCATCCTCAGCGTTATCAGTTTGTCCGGAACTGGCACACAGCTGCGCCATCATATGTGTTTTTGCTACATGACATGTTATGGCTATGAACTTGTTATTCACGCTTGTTGTCGTGAGGTGAAGGTGCCTACAGCATGTTTACTGCATATCATATAAACCCCATGCCTTGTGTAAAAGTCTCTCTGTTCTTTTCTCTTTGCGCTCTGTTGCTGATCTGCCATGATGTTCGGCAGAATAGATTTTGTTTCTGTAACTTAGGCTGTTTTGAGATTCATTTTTACTAATAAACGTAGTCAATCTGCTAGTATGACCTCAGCAGTGTTTTGTTACTTGCTACGTGAAGCAGGCATGAAGTCTAAAGCAGGCAGGGGTTTTTATTTCTTTTTATCAGCAGGAGTTTCTCGACTCCTGTTTTGCAACAAAAATAATGCTGCCTTGCTCCCTCAGTGTGCATTTCACTGGGGGGGGGTGGTCAGTAGCTTTATGTGAGAAGCTTACTTTGGTCCTATCAGTCAGCTGATTTTAATTGGATCTTTTCTGCTTGCTTATAGATATGACTGGTGGCAACTTTGTAGTCAGTGCTGCTCTGTTTCTCTCATGTCTGGTTTTTATGTTGTTTCATATATATTTTTGCTTAGACTTTGATTAGCTTTCTTCTTGTTGTTACTCACTCATATTTTGCGTCAGCTAGTTATGTCTGTGTAACTAAGTAATGTCTCCTGGCCCAAATTCCCCCAGCCTACCTTAAGATCCAGCAACTGGATCAGTTGAAAGAGGTCTGTTCAGCTGCCAATTGGTATGCAAGAAGGATGATGTTTCCACCCCATTTCTGCCAGCAAGTGAGGGTGTGACATGTGCAAAGAACAGGGGGTCCTGTTACTGATCACTGCAGCCTTGCTTGCTGGCAGGAAGAGGGTGGAAATCTTACTCTCCTGAGGGATGATCAGAAACCAATCTGATCACCCTTAGTCCAACTGCTGGCTCTTAAGATGGTTTGGGGTGGCAATTACGTACTTTTACAGTAAGACTATGTAATCTTACTTAAATCCAGAGCAGTTACAGATCCATAGCTCTATGTTACAAAGACATAATTGCAATTATGAATGCCAACCACTGTTTTATTATTTCTTTCTATAGTTCACATAGAACTATATTCTACTTAAAAAGTGGGGTATACATAATCAAATCACTCTTAATTAAACAACAAATAAAGAGATTGTCTTGCTGTGCAGCTGTAATAGCCTTCCCCAGTCTGATACCCACTAGATGTAATGAACTATAACTCCCCTTACGTCTGACTGTAATTTAAGATGGTTAGGGCTTAAGGGAGTTACAGCCTGCAAGGCTGTCTCTGCATAGAGTATTATTCTACTTTCAACACCCTATGGATGTCAAGGTTGGCAGGATTTGGCTCCTCTGAGCATGAGCAGAGTGCTATCTGTGACGCAAGGCTTCGCCACAGCAGAGAGTCCCACTGAAGCAGAAAGAATTCCAGAGGCTCATTAAGTAAGATTTAGAGGCTTGATTGATTGCTGCACTCTAAGATGAGGCTTAGCAAAAACACGCTAGCATTCCAGCAATTAGACAAATAGGAATAACAGAAGATAATGGAGAAAAATTGGGCAGCATCTCCCCTTACAAACAGTATACTACCAATAGCATGGCAGGTCCAGCTAGGGCATCTAACTGGTGGCTGGTCAAGGCAAACACCAGCCTTTTTATACTACCTTATCACCCTGGGGTGACCTAATCAATGCTCTGGCGTGTGGCCTTCTCTAATACACAAGACATAGCCATAACAATCCTGCTTGCACCTGGCTGTGTGGCCACACTGCCTCTTCTCTCTGCTGCCCACTCATACGAAAACTTTGCCTGCCTGGCAACAACCTTGACAATGGAATCCTTGGGTTTACAGTTTAGGGGGAGAGGCTCAAAGGATATTGAAAGTGGAATAATAGAACTATAACAATCTAGTACAGAAATTGCCACAGTCTGAAACATCTGGAGGATAGTTGATTAGAGATGGCTGATCTACCTGAAGATCAACAAAATGTAAGTTCGCTCAGTGTTGCTATGGATAATTCAAGATTCTGCTCAGTGATTTATTCCTACAGAAAAAGCACCAGTTATCACACAAAAGAGGTCTTCAAGTCAGCATATGGTATGATGGGCTATCACAGCAAAGTTATCTTGAAATGAAGACCTCTTACTTGTTCTAAGTGGTTAGAAAAATCTCCATGTGTATTGCACAGTTTGCTTTATTGTTCCAATGGCAAATCATTGGCATCTATTTTCCCAAGAGCATCTTCATGTGCTTTTTTCTTACTGAAGTTGGACTACAGAAAACTATTGTCTAGAAATGAACAGATATCCCTTGCTCTGTCTTGTTTTCTTTTGATGTGTATTTTCTTGAGGTAACACAAAGCGGAGAAGACTCCAGCACTCACCTCCTATGAACTACTATAATAGATAGATGGGATCAGGTTCAAATAAATGTACAAGCCCCTTAACATTCAAACAAATACATGGACAATAAATATGTGGTTTATGGTAATAAAGTAAACATTTATAAAGTAGTTTTATATACACAAATTCACAAAACTAAATTAGAACTACGATAATATACAACCCAACTCAAATTTATACTATATGTATTATACTACAATGAGTAATATAGAATAATGTGGTGTGTTATGTAAATACAATTACACAAGGGCTCCAGTACACTGAAAGTGGGTTATTATGATTAACAATTACCTAGAACATACTGTAAATCTGTAGCTAACATAATGCAGAACAATAGTTGCAAACAATCGTTTCCCAATGCTGAAATACAGCATTCTACTTTCATGTGTAATTATTTTCTGCTTTTTGTGTCACTTGAACAATTTCTAAAAGCAATTTCAGAATTTGTTCACGAGTACTGTTCCACACTTTTCAGTTCCCACACCTTTCTTCTTTTCCTTATTACCAATGTGCACATGTACGTATGCATACATTGACTGCAACACTGCGCATAAGAATTCTGATGCAATTGAATGATCAAATGAGCAATCCTCATTGTGTTAGTCAGTGTGCATCATCAACATGGACTGAAAAATTGCTGTAAACTGGAGCCAAAGCTATCTGAATAAAAAGAAGGAGGGGGAGAAGGAAGGGATGGGAATGGTAGATTGTTAATACGTTGGCAAACATTTCCAGACAAGATCAGATCACTCAGAATCCAACTGTCTTTATATCTGGGAGGAATTTGAATGGGGAAAACTTACTAAGGGTCTGTACTACAGTCTTGATGCTGTGTTCATCTTTATCCTACAGTTATGCTCAATGAGAATCAAACTTTGTGTGCCTAGTGGACCATGAACCTAGTATTTTAATGATTATAATGCAGATGTTTATTCCCTGTAAGAGAAACACAGCATAAGCCTTTAACAGAAAGTTTGGTCAGCTATGTGATATCAGTTCTGCATTTTTACTGTGTAAGTGATTCACAGTGCATACAGAAAGAATCTTATTTCCATAACAACCACAGTGAAAATAGGAAAACAAATAGCTTCAAAATGTATATTGACTTGAAAGCATATTCAGAGGGAAACTTCTCAAAGTTAATATGACTTTCCATCTAGAGTAGTCATGGAAATGAAGTCAGGCAGCTGTCAAGTGAAAAAAGAAGTCAAGTGCAGTTTTTTTCGCTAGATGGTAATGGAATTTTTGTATAGATTTTTGTACAGTTAAGTGTGAAATGTAAAGTTTTTAATTAACCTGATTTGTTATCATGATGGCTCCTGAAAGAAACTGTGGGCTCATAAGAACTAACTCCACCCCATCTTTAAAAGTAGATGCATCATAACAATGGGATTGCATGACCAAGAATTGTATCTTCATAGTATGATACTAAGATTATCATGAGACTACAAAAGGGCTAAAAAGCTATTGAACTGATGTCTCTCTGTGTAATCAGTATCTGTAAGCATGTGAAAGGGACAAACTATATGACTGCCACTATTTACACAGCTGTATGGTATAAAGGAACAGCTCATTAGCTGAACATCTAGGACATCCTTTTGTGTAAACAAGTAGCTGGCTTATGTGCCTTTGCTTACAGTTCTCTGAAACAGATCCACAGTCATTGTGCTTGTGCAGAAGAGATTATGTACACTTTTGCCATGTATAGTGGCTTCCCTTTTTGGCAAAAAGTGATTGAGCTTTAAATAAATCTGCACAAATTCACAAATTCATCAAGCCAAATGTGTCCTGCTAACCACATCAAGTGATCCTTCTTCTGCATTGGAGAGCCTCAAGCAGGCAGAATCAAGCAGCAGAATGAAATTGCAACAAAAAGAAGGGGAAATAGACCTTTGCCCCTAGAGATAAGGAGGCAAGTAGCTGTTTATCTATTGAATTTTGTCTTTCCTAATATTCTCCAAAATAATCTGCTGCCATCACTTACTGACTCACAGAAAGCTGTGGGCCTCTGTCTTGTATATAGACTTTATGTTAGATATCAACTCCCCAAATATGTCAGCCTTAGAATCCATTCAGAGAACAACATAAATTGTTAAACATAAACTTACTTATTTATTTATTTATCTATTTATGGAACTTAACTTCCAGAGCAAAGACATACATGATGAAAAATAATAAATAACAGTTCTATATGATAACTTCACATAACAAGAGGCAGTCAAAGAAGGATATTCAAGACACTGATATAAAAAGATCACACCTCCATCCCTCTACCACATCATTATGAAGAACTTCCTATGGGAGGAAGTTCTGTGGGACTTCTGTGGGAGCAAACTCCACCATCACAAGTTCTGATCCACAGAGCCATTATTACAAACTGCCATCTGAGAAAAAATCTAGGAAAGAACTAGTCAGATAAGGATGAAAAACGAAGCTAAACTGAAACTAAGCTGGTCTGCAACTCTTTTCTCTCACAAGGATATTAACTGTTCAGTGGAAATGATTGTTTTTAACAGTTATATTTTAATAGGGCTTATTGTGTTTTATAAATATATCTTTGTATCCTCCCCAAGCTACTTTGGAATGCACTGTATCCTGAAAGGCAGACAAAAATAATTATAGAACATCAATATTATTAAATCAGGCTTTTCCCCAGCTAACTGTAAACTTATTCCAGAACCTTAATACTTCTCATGTTACACTCTATCCTAATTCCAATAACACCATGACAATTTCTGCACTATACTGTTAATAGTGCTATGATTCCACTTTCAACATCCTGTAGAATTCTGAGGTTTGTAGTTTACTGAATTCTCTGGTTGAGAATTCTGAATGCCTCTGCCTGTACTGCAAACCCCAAGTTTCCACAGGATGTTGAAAGTGGAGCAATAGCACTATAACAGTATAGTGCAGAAATGGCCCATGTCTTCTATCTCACAACTGTTTCTGATCCTACTTTATTGCCTTCCCTGTCTACACTAACTCTGCTTATGATTCCATTCTGGTCCTGTTAGCCGTCTACTCATGATTCTTTATACTAGTCCTTTGTTCCTGTGATGGATGACATCTGGAAAAAGAACAAGTTATTGAGTGGTATACAATAGAAGGAAGATGGACACCCTCAGAGAGAGACCCACTATCAGTATTTTGCCTAAAAGTCAGACAGATTCTGGAACACAGATCATGTTGTTCTACTAGTTCATTAATCAAGCAGAATATCTGGTGTTTTTCAGTCCTAACTTTGTGGCAATATTTGCTGTTTCTTTCTCTTGTTAAGTGGATCATTTTATCGTTACTACTGTTTTAAACAAAGATGCTGTAATGAAAAAAGGGAAGAATCCAAATGAGTACGTCCTGCAAGTGGTAAAACCTCCTTTGTCACAGGAGATTCGGAAATTAAATAAGTAGATAATATCTTCCTTATTGAGGAGATTTAGGAAATCACAAGGACATTAGATTATGGTAGTGTTTAACATCAGCGGAGGGAAAGGGAAAACATTATAACTAGTTTTATTGGTTGCAATACCCATGGAGCTATTTTTTTTTTTAAAAAAAAATTGAATAGCACAACCATAAACAATTTCCATATCCCTCTTTGTTGCTTGTGATCACTTTTCAGTGGTTAAAATGTACATAAAAACACTAAAAATTAACTATTAGAATAGAAGTCTGACAACTGCATCCAGAGCATCGTTCCAAATGATAACTTTCTAGTATAATATACCTATGCTCTTCTAGTTTAGTCAGTTAACAACTTAGAGGTAATCTCTGGGTTGCTCAGTTAATTCTTTACTTCCTTCTCTTAGTTGTATTTTGTTTATTAAGAAGAAAATATATTACATATAGCAGTAATATTATTTATTTGATTGCTTGATTGATACCCCACCTTTTCCCAGTCATGGGACTAAAGCAACTTACACAAGTTGGAATAGATGTAGGTAAAAGTACATATCATACAAAAATTAAAATATAATTAAACTATAGCAATAAAAACCCATCAAAACAGAAACAAATAAAAACAATATAGCACATTGAGAGATTTTAGTGGAGATCATTGTTCAGTCTATTATTGTGTTTGTCCAAAGTGCTTATAAAATTTAACTCCAGGAATATTTTTTTTAAAAAAAGATACTGTGCAATCAAGTTGTATAAACAACTCTGCTAAAGATGTCAGCATAGTCATGGCTCATAATCTATTAGTAAATTCAGGATTTTTGGCAACTTTTGATTTTTTTGCCACTCAGTTTATTTTAGAACGTTTGACGCTGGACTAGGGTACTGTGAAAGTAGGGTCTGAATCCCTGCCTAGCCATGGAAACCCACTGGGTGACCTTAAGCAAGTCATAGGCCATTTCCACACTAGATTGTTATAGTGCTATTATTCCACTTTGAACATCCTATGGAATCCTGAGGTTTGAAGTTTAGGGAGGGGCCTAAACTGCAAACCCCAGGATTCCATAGGATGTTGAAAGTGGAATAATAGTACAATAACAGTCTAGTGTGGAAATGGCCATAGTCTCTCAGCCTTAGACGATGGTAAGGGCAAACCCCATCTGAATAAGCTTTGCCAAAAAAACAAAGAAAAAGAAAGAAAGAAAGAAAGAAAAGAAACAACAACAAAAAAATTCATAATAGGTTTCACCTTACAGTTGCCAAAAATCAGAAATGACTTGAAGGAACACAACAACAACAACAACAACAACTCAGTTTGCATTTCCACATGCTGATTTTTTTTTAAAAAAAATGCATGTTACTTGTACCTTGAATCTTTATCATCTGGGCTTAAGTTCTAATAGTTGTATCTCCCTGGATTCATAATTCTTGCTTTGTGGGAAGTTTGATTGATGCATTAAAAAGGCAAATGAAGCTGTGGTAATTTCCTCAGTATTCATTGTTGTTTAGTTGCAGTTATTGGATGATGTTTAGTGATTCCAGAGAGAGTAGGTAAATTGCAATTTACAATCAAAGCTATGCATCCGAGTTGAAATTTACTACCTCATAATTAATACCACATGCTTATGTTACCGGCTATGCTATGATTTCCTATTCTGCTCATAGGTGTGCATTTTAAAAAGTGCAAAATATCTATTGCTTTAAATGCTGTGATCGTAAATAAAAGAGATAATTAATGTGGGCGGTGGGGAATAAACCATTCTACATTTGTGCCTTTATTCTCTATCAAATGAGTGAACCATTCTTTATGTATCTGATTGGTAAAATGGGTGCTCGGGGCTGGTTTATATCTCCAGCTGTAATCCTGAACTCTTTTTACATGATCATCATCAGGTTATCACTGTACCCTGGGACCTATCCTACTCAGAGACATTCTTGCCTTTTTGAATTTTAAGTTGTCCTTTAGAAAACTTGATCTCTAGCTTTTCTATGTAAAGTTTTAAAGGTCAAGAGAGGTGGGTGGGATTTTAGATCACTATGTAGTGAAGATACTCCTGCTTTTCAGAGTCCTGGCCATATGAACTATGGAAACCACCAACCCGCATAATTAAAAATGATATAAAACAGAAATTTATTTATGATGCATACAAAGAAGGCAGCAATTGCCACCCACGAAATAACGAGACCACAGACAGAGCTTGGGTTGAACTAGGGCAATTTATTAATATGCCTATTTAACAGGGGTTGAACTTCAACTCAAATTTCAACTTGAACATGAACTTGATTTAAAGACCTGAGGGGAAAAAACGGGGGGGGTATACAACATCCTCGGACTAGGGTCAAGATGCCGCTCCCGACCATCTCCCCTAGCCCGTTGGGCGAAGTACTGGGCCCCAAAGCCAATCGCTGAAGTTGCATGATGGCTTTTGGCCAGCCCTTGTCTGGAAGGCAAGCCCCGAGTACCACCCCCAGCTGCACAGCAAGTGGGGTGATCCCAGGGCCCTCCCCAAGATATGATTTATCCTACACCCCACAAGGGGGGGTGCCATAGGTACACGCCGAACCTAAAGCCCCCCCCTTCCGGCCAACCTACTTATAATAACAGTGACAACCTATTTAATACTGGCTTCAGCCACCACCCTGTAAGCCAATTACCCCGCCCCAGGCGCAGTGTAGGGTAGGCGAAAAAACCCCCCATGAAAAGGGGAAAAAATTCCTACCCGGCCCCGAAGCGACCAGCTGTCTTACACTGAAACCATAGGGCGGGAGGGTGGGTGCCCGGATCTGCAAGAATGGCCGCTGGGGAGGCGGCGCAGGGCCAAAACTCCTGCGCCCGCCCCTCCTTGTCCCCAGCGACCAATCACATGTGGCCACGCTTCGAGGGAGGGCGGCAAAGGCCGCCCCCCCGCCATTGCGAGCTAGGCGGCGGGGAACGAATTGCCACCCAACCCACGAAATAACGAGACCACAGACAGAGCTTGGGTTGAACTAGGGCAATTTATTAATATGCCTATTTAACAGGGGTTGAACTTCAACTCAAATTTCAACTTGAACATGAACTTGATTTAAAGACCTGAGGGGAAAAAACGGGGGGGGGTATACAGCATCCTCGGGCTAGGGTCAAGATGCCGCTCCCGACCATCTCCCCTAGCCCGTTGGGCGAAGTACCGGGCCCCAAAGCCAATCGCTGAAGTTGCATGATGGCTTTTGGCCAGCCCTTGTCTGGAAGGCAAGCCCCGAGTACCACCCCCAGCTGCACAGCAAGTGGGGTGATCCCAGGGCCCTCCCCAAGGATATGATTTATCCTACACCACACAAGGGGGGGTGCCATAGGTACACGCCGAACCTAAAGCCCCCCCTTCCGGCCATGGACAAGGGCAAGCGTCTGCTTAGTCCTTTTCCCCCCAGCCCGTCAGAATCAAGTCCAACCCCTTTTGAAGGTCCTGTAGAAAAATCCGATTGCCCTCCGGTGATAAATGTATTCCGTCACGCCAATATAGCTCTGGTTTGTTAAAGACAATGTTATCGTGAGGAATGTAAGTACCCAAGCCCTGTCTCAAAGCGCGGCGAATCTCCCTATTCGCCAACTGCCGTGCTCTTTCTATACGGCGGGGATCAGCACCCCCACCCCATGTCCTCCGCTGTATCAATGCGGACCATGCCATTCGAGTGTGAGGCCACGCCTCCTGAATGAGCCGCATGTCATGAATGGCCTGTATCACCAAGGCCTTTCCCTTCAGCAAACCAAGGTCATTACCACCCAGGTGTATGACCAGCACATCCGGGGGAGGATCACCGCACTCCCTAAACAACAAAGGTAGCAAGCCATGCCACCGCAAACCTCTCTTTCCAGACCAGCATATGGAAGCCCGCTGACCCATTCCTAGGTTAGGGCCCATTGGATCATTGCGAGCCTGCCGCTCGGCCCAAAAGATGAAGCTGTGGCCGCAGATTAACACTCGCTTCCTTACCGCCGCAGCGGGCCGATCTGGAAAGAAATCAAAATGTTAATGCGTGTCGATTGGCCTGACATAGCGTCGGAACGCCGAGGACTTCCACCTGCTAATCCTCTTAATATCATCAGTTTTCATCCCCGAGAGTGCTGCTGTAGAGGCTGCACCAATACGAAAGGAGTGCGTGCCAAACTTAACTCCATGCAAACCCAACCTTAACAGGGTCTTTTTAGTTACTGTCCAAAATTGATATCTGGTGAGAGGGGTTGTGTCCACATGACAAAAGAGGGGGCCCGCGTGTGTTCCCCTGTGGCCCGTATAGTCTCTGAGCGCCTTCACAGGACATATTGCGGCATCATTGGATTCCCTCAAGGTCACCCCAGTGCCCCTCCTGGCCTGGTCTGTCTTAGAACTCCTCAGGATCAAAGTGACGTGTCGTTCTCCCCATGAAAGGTCCCGGAATTCAAGGGCCCTGCCCGACCTGTCAGTTCTACTTTGCACGACCAATTCGCTCACTCGGAACGCTCCAAAAAAGGCAATGAGAGCCGCAGCATGGAACAAAAGCGCTTCATACGGCGAAGCGCACACGCCATTCCATATCCCGCCCAGGCCCCTAAGGATGTCTGGGGAAAGCGGCTGCCGGCCATCACGGACTGTTCCTAACTGTCTGACGCAACCCTCAATGAACTTGCGAATTCTAAAATCGCCAGTGTAGTCTGCCAAGCCCCGAGCCTTAGATCAAAAGGCCAGGGCTGACATTTTTGACCTAACATAGTGAGGGGAGAGACCTGCATGTTTAAGGGAGACACAAAATTGTAACAAGTGGTCTACTGGGATAGGCCAGGTTTCCCGCAGCCCGTTGGCCTTCCGGAAACTAGCGAATTCGCTAGCCGCTCTACTATAGCTCTTACGGGTGCTGGGCGCAATAGACATACCTATCATTGCTGTTACCTCCCTCCTCCAAGGGTCCACAGTTCCGTGGGCATCGGCTCTGGTTGAAGCGCAGCGTTGGGAGCCAGTTCCCTGAAGCGGTCCATCTGCATGCGGGAAAGAGAGTCAGTCAAGGGATTGTCCACACCCGCCACATGCACAGCCTTAAAAAGAATGTTAAAACGTAAGCATTGCAGGGTGAACGCCCGCACTAATCTCATGACCCGCTGTGACTTCGAGGAAAGTTTATTGATAACCCTAACTGTGGCCTGGTTATCGCACCAGAAATGAACTGCGTTGTTAGCTAGTTCATGTGGCCAGAGGTGAACAGCCACCAATATCGGGAAAAATTCCAAAAATGTGAGATCCGACGTGATCCCCTCGTCCCCCCAATACTGAGGTCATCTCTGGGCACACCACTTACCTCTGAAGTAGACACCAAAACCTATGGAACCCGCTGCATCAGAAGATACTTGAAGGGCGTCTTTTACCCTGAGCTCATCCAACCAAAATGAAATACCATTGAAATCCATAAAAAACGCTTGCCAGACTTCAAGATCCATCTTCATCTCCCTAGTAATCCTAATGCGATGGTGAGGCTTGGTGACGCCTTTGGTGGCATCACAAAGTCGCCTAAGAAAAGCCCTGCCTGGCGCTATAACCCTGCAAGCAAAATTAAGATGCCCCAGGATCTCCTGAAATTCCTTCAAGGTCGCCTTACGTCTGCTCAAAAAGGACGCCACCCTTAACCGAAGGTCTTGAACCTTAGCTAACGGTAATTTACTCATCTGATTGACGGTATCCATTTCAATCCCTAGGAACGTGAGCCTTTGTGCAGGGCCTTCCGTTTTTTTCGTGTGCCAGCGGCACTCCCAGGTCTTCCATCAATGTTGTGAACTCTGACAGTAAAAAGGAGCATTGGCCCGACCCCCCACGTCCCACAAACAAAAAATCATCCAGATAATGAACTACCCCTTTCATGCCTGATTTCTTCTTGACAGCCCATTCCAAGAAGGTGCTGAACGACTCGAAAGCAAAACACGAGACAGAACATCCCATTGGGAGAGATCTGTCTAAGTAATATTTACCCTCAAAGGCAAAGCCCAGGAGCTCAAAATCGGATGGGTGAACAGGCAGAAGGTGAAAGTCTGACTTAATGTCTGCCTTTGCCATCTCAGCTCCTACACCTTGCCTGCGTACAACCCTCACTGCCGTATCAAAAGAGGTGTACCTTACCGAGCATAGCTCCTCTGGGATGGCATCATTAAGAGATTCTCCCTTGGGATATGATAAATGGTGTATAAGCCTAAACTCGCCCTGTGCCTTTTTGGGAACTATGCCCAGCGGAGAAATCCTGACATTAGGTGTGGGAGGATGGTCAAAGGGGCCCAACACTCGGCCTTCAGCTACCTCCTTACCTATCTTTAGTCGTACTATGTCTTCATTACCTATAACGGACTTAAGATTCTTAGCCATGTAAAACTTGCGGGGTACCGAACTGGGAATTCTAAAACCTACTGTAAAACCGTTACTCAAATATTGTGCCGCCGCCCAATCCGGATAAAGCCGAAGCCATGCCAGTAGCCGCTCCAGCTTAATTGGACTGGGCCCCTTTTTGAAAAGGCTGTTGATTCCCTGGCACACGCTTACCTGCACCCTCTTTGGAGGCAGGCCCCCCAGTTCTACCCTTGCTACAGTTGCGGGCCGAATGTGGGCCCCAGCAGATACCACAAAGGTGTTTGTATCTGCACGGACGTTGCGCACAGGACCCCTGTGTGCCAAATTCCCAACAGATCTGTACTGGATGTTGTTCCTGGGTACCTTGGGCGCGCGAAGGACCCCCAGTCTTATTAAACTGCACCAGGTGGCCTGAGTGGGCCCGTTCCCCGAAGGGCCAGACCCCATAGACTGCATCCACATTTCCATGTCGATGCGGTCCCATCGCAAGCTTGTTTCTGTGACCGCTCTCATCCTAAACCTCTCATCATAATAAAGCCAGCCCATCCCTGAATACTCCGCCTGGGCCCTCATTATTGTATTTAGATATGCCACTAGGTCATGACCCCGTGACGGCTGGGCCTTAATGACTACATCCATGTAAATCAAGTATCCTGCCAGCCAATTAGACCAGTTCCTATCGACCCATCTCTTCTTCAGCTTCTCTTTCTCGCCTGCATCCAAGTCTTCCTTCTCTTTTTTGTCTAATTCCCTATATAGGAGGGAAAAGACATCTATATATTCTCCCTTCTGTATTTTCTCGATGGTGGCCGTGGTGAGGTGATCTCCCAAACCCCTATCCTTCCCCCCGGCCTGCTGTGTGGCCGCCCTCTCCTTATTGGGGTCTCCTTGCCCCACATCTCCCCTGTGGGAGATTCCCTGACATTCCTTGCAAGCTCTACCCGTCCCAGTCGCTTGTGTGGGGGAGGCTACCTGTTTTTCAGGGGGACAGGTGGAAGAGGAAGCCAGCGGTTCAGGGGGAGAAGCTGGCAGGGCCCAAACCATGTCTGCTGGCGGTGTGTTCACTACCCATGGCCCTACTACACCTGCTGTGCTATGTTCCTGCTCGGCGTCTCCACCCGCAGTCTGTCCTACCGCCTCCATCTCCTCTGCGGGCCCTGTCGCCGAACAGCCAGGTTGTGCCGTAGAAGTTCGGTCGTTCTCCCTCTCACCCATCCACTTTTCAATGGCATCTAGACGGGCTAAAAGGCGGTCAAAATCATGAGATTTCAGAGTAACTGTTTCAGCCCTCTCCATGTTACCTTGGTCCCCTTCCTGACCCTCACTCCCCATAGCATCCAGCTCATGCGCTGGGACTGCCCTTGACCGTGTTTCCATTACAGATTTGGCTGTCTTTTGCTTCTTGGCAGGGGAAGCCCCTTTACCTAAGGCTGTCCCCTTTGCAGGTGCAGGGTTCTTGCCTGTATAACGGCCTCTAGAGGCCGCTGCCCACCTCCTGGAAGCCATGCTGCAACAACTACCAGTCACAAGGTTCTGCTGTTCTGTTCTCTCTCCTGCTAAAGCCCTGCAATTGGGGGGGGGCTGGCTATTACAGGTTGATAGACACAGTGTAGACCTCAGGGCCTTATGTACCAGACGCAGGCCAGGTGCAACCGTAACTTACTGGGCCCAGATGTAGGCCACCACCCCGCTCCCAGTGGGCCCTGGTCCTGCTCCCTGCCCCAGGTGGGCCCTAACTCAGCCTCTGCCACTGCTGTTAGTATGCCCTGTGAGTAGGCCCGAACCCAGCCTCGGCCCCTGCTGTTAGTAGGCCCTGTAAGTAGGCTCGATCCCAGTCTCAGCCACTGCTGTTAGTAGGCCCTGTAAGTAGGCCCGACCCAGCCTCAGCCACTGTTGTTAGTAGGCCTTGTAAGTAGGCCCGACCCAGCCTCAGCCACTGCTATTAGTAGGCCCTGTAAGTAGGCCCGAATCCCAGCCTCAGCCACTGCTATTAGTAGGCCCTGTAAGTAGGCCCGAATCCCAGCCTCAGCCGCTGCTGTTCGTAGGCCCTGTAAGTAGGCCTGAACCCAGCCCCAGCCACTGTTGTTGGTGGGCCCTGTAAGTAGGCCCGAACCCAGCCCCAGCCACTGTTGTTGGTGGGCCCTGTAAGTAGGCCCGAATCCCAGCCTCAGCCACTGTAAGGTGGCTGAGGCCCTACCCGAGCGGCCGCGGACGCGACCGCCGTTTCCTCCGCTCCTCCTGGCTGTAGAAGGCCCGGCCAGGCCTCGAGGAACCGGCCTGCGCCTCCAGACGGGCCGCTGCTGCTGCGGAGGTTAAAACGCTCCGCTGCCAGGGGCCGAACGCTCTAATGCAGCCGCCGCCAAATCCGCCGCCGCAATTAACGCTCCGCCGCCAAGGTCGCCGCCGCCACCGAAAAACGGGTGCTCCGCCACCGCCAAGGCCGCCACCGCCGCCGCCGAGATCAGGAGGAAAAGGAGGAAGGACACGCAGGCCTCTAAAGTCACGTGGTGCTGCCGCTCGGAAAAGCGGCCTCCTCCTTTGCCCGGATCTGCAAGAATGGCCGCTGGGGAGGCGGCGCAGGGCCAAAACTCCTGCACCCGCCCCTCCTTGTCCCCAACGACCAATCACATGTGGCCACGCTTCGAGGGAGGGCGGCAAAGGCCATCCCCCCCCGCCATCGCGAGCTAGGCGGCGGGGAACGAATTCTAAACACACTTTCAAGGAAGCAGTCCCCTTAAACACCATGAGACACACTTCTAAGTGAGCCTGGATAGCATTATGCTATAAATAACTTTAAATTTATCAAGGGCTCATTCACATTACACGTTTACAGCACTGTGATCCAACTTTAACTGCCATAGCAACATCCTATGGAATCCTGGGGTTTGTCATCTGTTGAGCCACTCGACCTCTGTGACTGAGAATTCTAAAAGCCCTTCCCCAACTACAGATTCCAGGACTCCATAGGTGGTTGCCATGGCAGTTAGAGTGGAATATTCTACTATAATTGTGTAATGTGAAAATAGAGAGCCTATATTTATATTCCAGGCCTTTTTGTTACGATTCCCCACCCCTTAGTCCACCTTTTAATACAAATATCTTGCTAAAGTGCTGCTTGGGTTTAACGTACAGGCAATGATACGGAAATATCTCACATAAATCAGAGAAGTACATGTATATTTAACAACATAGGAGTCCAGCTTGATCATGGTTATTCCAAATGTTGACCCAACCAAATTACAGACAGAAATGTATAGTGTCCCCTCTCTCATCTTAAACTTCCCGGGTACGGTATTTATATGACGCTGAACTGACATACCCCCGTTGCTTGGAATAACATTTACCCAGTTTACACCTGCTAAGAACTTCCTGCACTGTCATTCTGAGAAAAAGAAAGACAGAGCCAGCATGGTGTAATGGTTTGAGCTTTGGACTACGACTCTGGAAACCAGGTTTTGAATCCTCCTTCAGCCCTGGAAACCTGCTGAGTAACCTTGATTAAGTCATGCTCTCTTACCCTCAGAGGAAGACAAAGGCAAACCACCGCTGAAAAAAAACACTTGCCAAGAAAACTGTGTTATTGGGTTGCTGTAAGTCAGAAACAACTTGAAGGCACAGCACAACAACTAAAGGAAATGAAAGTGAAAACAGTGTTTAATTTGCATCTCCCTTAACTCATTTTATGTCTACATTAATCCTGGGATGGATTTCATCCACTTTTTCTTGAGATTATTTACAGTTATTTCAACAGTACCACAGGCACTTTTTTGTCTTTTTTTTCCCCCCAGGAGAGAAGTTTGGGTTTTGCCTGAAGATGGCTGCTGTTTTGATTTTACTGTTACTGAAGTAGCTCTACAGCATGGCTGAATGTTATAAAACCAAGAAACATGAAAGTCAAGAGAAATAATTTTTTAACAGAGTAGACTATCAAAGTGTGAGAACATTTTCCACAGCCAGGCAGTGGGGGTGCAGGTAGTCTTTGGGGGCCCCCATTCACAATGTGTCATTATGAGGAAGATGCTCACATTCCTCACTTTCTGCATGGTATCCTCTACCCATAACAGCCATGCTTTGCTCCCACTCTGAGAGCCACCTTACTGCATGATGTTGTTGCTAATCAGGTGCTATCCAGGCTCCAAGTGGGGAAAATCTGATGTTTTTCATTGTCAGAGGAAAACCAACAATAACTGTCCTTTCCTACAGCAATCGCAATAATTGGGCCCATGTGGTTCCTCCATGCAGCGTCCTTCCATCACTGAGCTGGGAGTGGGTGGCATGTAGGTGGTCCCTGCCTGTCCCTCCCTCAGTGACTCCCAGGGGAATCCACGCAGCAGTGGAGTGGTGGTGAACATGCAAGGAGAAGCGGACAATGAAGGCCATGACAGGGTAACTTCAGCACAGATCAATGCAGCCACATCATTTCCCATATAAGCAGAAGGAAGCCATTACTTACAAAACACGGAGGGGAGGGGAACCTACTAGGATTTTATTTGCAGTGCAGACACCCTTGTTTGAGTATCAAGTTGGACTTGGTACTACTACTATTAGGTAAAATGAAAAATTTGCCTCAAATAATGGCTGCAGAAGGGTGGCAGAGCTGCAGATCCTGTTTCTTACTCTTTCCAGTAGGCTCAGGCAAAAGAAAAGTATTCCAGCCCCTCCTTAGCTTGGGTGTCCTTCTTCAGTAATAACTTTTGCCATCTTCACTACACTCTGATGTTGTTCAGCCACATGTCTCCCAGTTTTGATCTGTGAAATGTTGGAGAGTATGCCATGACAGATGCTACCTTTCTTACATTTCCATAGTTTATTATGGTGAAATATTAAACCATATTTGCCATAGCCACAGCAATCTGACCGTGGATTGGCATGTGGATTTACTCATGAGTAATCCACCCCAATTCGCGTAATGGTGTAGACGACCTCCGTGGAGGTCAATCTACACCGTTTTTTTAACCCCATGTGAAAAGGACCTAAGTCAGCAGGAAGGAGAGTAGAGGAGGGTCAGAATCTTGCCCTTCCCTACAGACTCAGACAAATGCAAACTGCTGCAGCTTCTTCTATATTATGAGTTCGTCCTCATTAGTAACTTTTGCCATCTTGACCACACTGATGTTGTTTACTCACATGTGGTCCTGTTTTCATCTCAAGTTGTTGACAGGTTTGCTGTTACGAAGGACACTGAGAGAGCTTTCTTCCAGAGAAAAAAAAGTTCTGTTAAGTTAGGATTGGGGCTGAAATAATCATGAGGAAGCCACTTTCAGCAACCCATGCCAATTTTTCTATGGGTCAGATAAGAACAAAAACATGTTGCTTAAAAATATTGAAAAAATAGTAAGATACCTAAAATATAAGAATGGATGAGAAAACTGATGGACCTGGCAGAACTGGATTAATTGACAAATCTGATTAAAGAAAATTCAGTAGAATCATATCTTAAAAGTTTGGAAATCTTTTACAGATCATGTAAAGATTCAAAAAGGGTACAGAGCAATATTAGGTTTTGATAACAAAAATTTATCATAAGGAGAAATAGATGATAGTACTGAATTTAGTTAGGGAAGAGGTGATCATCTTTAAATTAGTACCTATAGTCCAAGAAAATTGGGAAGAACTTTTTAAGGGAGGGAGATCCAACTAGAGTTCAGGAATTACATTACATTCAGTTTTTTGTTATAAAGGTGCTTACGTGATATTGTTTTGTGTCATTTCTTTTACTTACTTACCTACTTATTTATTTCTTGTTTTGTTCTTTTTCCCCCCTTGTTTTAGGTTATGTAGGATAGGTAGATTTATAGGATACATGTGTTATCTTCAAGTTAATCAATAAAAATTATTTTAATACAGAAAAAAAATTAAAAAACATTTTGCTTAGTGTGAGAAAAATATTACACATAATAAGGAGATGCAAGAGGCAAAAGTCACCATACTGTTTATATTCATTTTTACATTTTGTATAATTTCTCAGCAATTTGTTAATGTGTTGTAAACTCTTCTAACAATATGTAGAGCAGTTGTGTGAAATTCCAGGGAAAAAAATGTTAATACACATCCCATTTCTGTTTTCACAATGTTCCAGTGTTTTTTTCTGAGAGCAAAAATATCTGTTTCATTATATGACTAGACAAAGCTCTCCAGGCAACCATAATTGCCAAATACTTAGTTTTAAGATGACAATCACATAGTATATAATTCTGGGTGGTTTTTTTACAATATGAGAATAATAGGCAGAAACTGGGTTGTTGGGTAGCTTCAGATTTACAGTAACACCTCTCTCATTAAGCAGTTGGATACTGGACAACTTAAATATTTTTCTAAGTGATATTTTTAGGTAGGGGAAAAAAACAGCAACAAGTGTCATATGAAATAAACAGGAAGCTCATTTAAAGTTATTTTAGTAATAATTCTAAAAACACCCAGCAGAAATAGATTAACAACTTTATTAGATCCAAGGTAAGGCCATTCCTGGTTTCTGATTAGCCATTTAAAAACTTAGCAAAAGAAAAAGGAGAACAAGAATGAGAAAGGAAAGGAAAGGAAAGGGGACCAAAATTATGTAAGTGTGTACCTATTTTATTTATTTAAAGTATTTTTATATTGCCTCTCAGCCCACAAGGACTCCCAAAGTGACGAACAAATAAAAATGATTAAAAAAACAAAAACATTTTGAAACGCATTAAAATTCTCTTTAAAAACCTTTAAAGGCAGTTTTAAAACAATCCTAAAATCCAATTTTAAAACAGTTAAAGCAGTAAGTTCTAACACTGAATGCCATGTGGAACAGCACTGTTTTGGCTGCCCACCAGCAGCTTAATAAAGATGAGGGCAGCCGAACTTTCTTGTGTAGGGGGTTCCACAGTTGAGGGAACTGTACTATAGGGAAAGCTCAGTTACATGTATCTACTGATCTAATTTCTCAAGGTGTTTGGACATGCAACAGGGCCTCTTCTGAAGATCTCAAATTTCTGGCAGGCTCATATGAGAGAGGTTGTCCTTCAGATATCCTGGTCCCAAGTAATTTAGCAGTTTGTAGGTCAACACCAGGGCCTTGAATTGAGCTTGGTGCCAAATTGAAAGCCTGTGCATTTCTTGCAAGATGATTTAGGATATTTAGGCAGTTTACATGTGTGGAATTTCTGTTATGTATGAGCATATGTTGCTTGGATGCACAAGTCCTATTTTCTATCTGTGAAATGTTGGAGGATACCCTAAAGCGCTAGGAATTTGTCTGATCTTGGAAGCTAAACAGGGTCAGCCCTGCTTAGTAGTTTGATGGGAGACTGCCAATAAATACAAGGTGTTGTAGGCAATATTTCAAAGCAGGAATTGGTAAGACCACTCTGAGTATTCCTTGACTATGAAAAACCTATGAAAATTATGGGGTTACCACAAGTCAACAGATGACTTGAAAACACACACACACACACAGCTGAAAGGAAATTCACTCCTATGTCTACACAGGAGAAACCTGCTCCTTCTAGTGGCCTTAATCATACAGTGCCATATGTTTTCAGAGTGTGAAAGGAAACCATATTTCCTTCTCTCGGAAGCAAACAGTCAAAACTCTGATCCTGTCATTTCCCCAAGCTGATGTCTAGCTCTCCTCTGTATATATTATCAGCAAGAAAATACTATCAATTAGTAACTGTAAATGTCTTGTGCACAGACTTGTGTATTGCCTACTTTTGTGTGGCTCGCTTTTCTTAGCAGCATACATATGTTCTTCCCATTGTTTGACCTCGTGTTCTGTTCCTTGGGAAAATATGACTTATCACATCATGCTTCTTTGCATTGTTTTTGTAAGTTATACTGTTTCCCCTGGTGTCACATCAGTCCTGTCTCATAGAGGTACATTGTGTTCTTTCCTAGCTAGTGTTTGAAAGTTCAAATCAAAATATGGAAAATTAGACTAAGAACATCCTCTTAGGAATGCTGCCAGACAGCCAATTCAGACAAGCAGAGAAAATATATCATGCATTTCTTCTGCACTTCAGCTCTATACATTCATGGCTTCGAACAGTTATTTTTGGACTACAACTTTCAGAATCCATCAAACAGCCTGGCTAACAATTAGACTACCTGGAGGAGTCTGGATATTCTCATCCAAATGTGATTTTCACAAGATCTCCAAATTTATTTTAAAGAATCACAGGTGATCCAACCTTTAAGCAAAGCAGAGTCAGGAGGAATGGGGAAATAGTAGTGGGAGAACATAGTTTTGAAGTAAGTCTACATCAATGACATTTTTACTCTGGCATTTGCTGACAATAAATTGCATATACAAACTGGTGCTGCAACCACATTGTGCTTCTTAATGAGTGAATCACTTTGGACTAAGTTTGTGAGTGAACATGAGACCTCTACTAGTACTTCCTGGACAATGAATAATTTTATGGACCATGTAAGAACCAAAGTGACCAAAGAAGACTTCACAGTTGTACAACACTAGTCAAATAAGATCCTTGGAATAATTGTTGCATAGTCCCCTTTGAATATTTTTTTCAAAAATCAATAAATGAAGGTTTAATATTGGATTGTTCTACTAGAAGTGGGTTCTATAGGGAAATTTGTGCCTGCTCTGGTATTTCATAATGTCTGTATATTTTAAGGCTTTTTTCCTTAATGTGTATTTTTGTACACATTTGCCCACTTAATAATAATATGTATTGTGCATATTGTTCAAAGAGTTCTGCACATTTATGTCTATCTAATTCAAAAAGAAAAAAAAGAACCTGCCAGCTGGAGTTTGTTCCCAGTGCTGGGAAACCAAAAGACATAGGCATGCTTTTGCTAATAGTTTTGTAAACCACAAATTGGATAAATTATTTTTTAAAAAAATCACTTGACACATATTTCTTTTCCATCCCTCCTCTTAGTTCAATTCTGACAATGCAAAGTGCACATCATTGCTTTTGAGGTCAGGAGACTAGTTGGTGTGGTGGGGCAGTGTGTATGGCACATCCAACTCTATCCTCCAACAGAGAAGAATGGCCAGGAGATTCAAGAATGGTTGTCTATCTACCATTACTGACCACCTTCCTCTGCAGTCTGAGGCAGCTCTCTCCCTTTGTATAATGATAGGGCTGGCCCTGCCAGTAGCACTGACCATTGACAACCATTAGTATTCTTCATGGAAAAGCCATTTGGGTGAACTCAGGGACCACCATACATACTATTAACCTCACTTCAGTGCTTTTTTTCAACAGAGAAATGCCCATGACCTTCTTGTATGGAGGGCATTTAAATTACCCCTTAGCTCTACAATTGTTCCTCAATTTCTTGACCCCCATCCCCTTTGTATGACTTATTTAAGGATTTTTACTTGGAAAAGGTGTCGAAGATGTAGTTGGCATACACAGGACCCATCCTAGATCCCAGAGATCTCGAGTTAACTACTACTAGGAAAGACCTGCACCAGAAACATAGTGTAACACAGTAATCTGTGTTACACTATGCAGTTTATCTGGCCATCTCTTCTAATTTTCTAATACTTATATGCACGAAAAGTTGTTCTATTGGTAGAAAAGAAGTCAGTCCCTGATATGGAACTTTGGAAGTTCTGGACTGCAACTTCTTCATTTAATAGCTAATCTTTCAGTGTTTCTTAATTCATTGGAGAAGGCACTAAATGCATTCTTCCTCCATTGAGCAAAACAGATAAACCACTGGACAAAGCAAATAATGTTAATCCAGGACTGGTGACAAGGTTGCTCTGACATTCATTTTGTACTCCACACAACAGAGAAATATGACTCATTTCTAAAGTGTGCTTCCACCATAGTGTAGGGAATGAAGTTGACACTGCATGTGGCAATCAAGCCCTGGCACCTAGTCAGTGTTTGCAATCATAAAACAAAATGTGCCAAATTTACATAATTGCTTCTGAGGTGGTGGTATGATGATTATTATTTAAAAAAAAAAAGTATAGGGTTCAGTAAAGATCCAGCACGTCAGGAGAGAATTTCAATAGAAAATTGGAGCTCACCTACCATGCTATGATTATTATACTAACTGACATTTCACAGTGCATACATGGTTTGTTGTTGTCATTGTTGTAGTTGTTGTTAGCTTCCATTGTCCGTGTGATCTAGTCAGTGTGTGTGGAAGTAAAATATGCACTTCTGAAAGATGAAATATTCACTGTGGAACAAAAGAAAATGAAGATAAAGATGTTCACCTATGTCAGCAATTATGTTTGTGTTTATTAAGCATGTGAATTAATTACAGGTGCGTGTTTTGTTTTTAAAATAGTGTCCTGTATTTCACAATTAATAACAGCTTCATCTCAGAAAGATCTCTCCTCCTGCTCCCTCCTTCTCTTCCTTTCTCTTTGTCTACTTTTTCCCCCTTGGGGGAAGAACGCAGACAAACAAAATGACTCTACAATTATGTCTTGACAGGAAGAAACTGAAACATAAACCATGTGCCACTTTTCTCAAATAAAAGTATGATTATTACACTGGTTGTCATTGTTTGCAAGATGTTTTCCTGGGAACATTATTGTTAAACAGTATAAACTGCTCCTCCATCCAGTCCCAATTATGGATTTGATCGTTTCAGTTCAGCAGCAGAAAAGCCCATGGCTGTGAAGGCGGGGGGAGCAATATTTTTATCAGACGAAGACTACAATATATCAGCTAATAAAATGGTTGTCATGGCTAGGCAAAGAAACAGAAAAGTTGAGGATGCCCTTGGTGGGTATGGCAAGTTGCAATTATCCTACAACAGAGCATTTCTTTGCTATGATTGATGGAAGAAACAATCTGGAAAAAAAAAACCTTACTGGCTGAAAAGTTGTTGTAACATTATGATTAGGAACAAACAACTTTTTACATAGAATGAGGAGGGGGAGAAATCAATTCGTTTATTCCGCCTTGGATGTCCTTGCTCTCTAGCTGCTGTGTCATATGTAAGAGCGTAAACAACTTAATTCTCAGGTTCATACATTGGCCTTTTCAATGCTTTGATCTAAGTAATGTCTGAAATACAGATGAGAAATCTGGAACAGGAGCAGTAGTCTTTCACAAAGGAATAGATTTTAATGTGAAAGACCACAATGACAAATCTTCTAGGTACAGCAGGCTTCCAACAAGTGAAGAGGAAATACACAGCTCTGTAAAAAGAAGAATGATTACCCCAGAGTTCAAAGATGACCTACAACTGAATGCAATTTTGACATTTCAATTGTCCTATTCTCCAGAAAATAAGATTTAGAATATGGCATCAGAGCATTTTTTTTTTTGATCTGCTATGCTCGATCAAGAGGTTAATTTCTGAGAAACTCCCAATTCATTTAACATATGGTAATATCCAAAGACCTCATACTACTGCTAGATGTCACGTAATGGATTGCCAAAGAAAAGGCAAATGTGGGTGACAGCACTTTTAAAATGACCTCACATGTATAAAATAGTAAATGTAAAGTAAAATAAAATGCAGTTTGTCTGCATTATTCCCAGTCTTCTCAACTCTGAATGCCAAGCCTGTCAAAATGGTTGTCCATTACTTTAGGGATGGTCTCACATTTCAGATTCAATACTAAAATTCCTATTATAACTCTGTGTTTTCTGTATCTTTACTGAGTCCAATTGCTGGAAAGAGGAATAGGATCTCAAGATTTATACATTCACTAGGTGTACGATGGAATAACAGGAAACTGAAAAATCATAGCACAATCCTGTAAAGAGATGTACAGTGTACTTCTATTTGACTTTGTTAATGTCGTGCACCTTCAAGTTGTTTCTGACTTATGGTGACCCCAAGGTGAACTTATCATGGGATTTTCTTGGCAAGATTTGTTCAGAGGGGGATTGCCTTTGCTTTCTTCTGAGGCTGAAAGAGTGTGATCCAGTGGTTTTCCATGGCTGAACAGGGATTTGAACCCTGGTCTCCAGAGTCTTGCGCCATTTCTACACTAAACTGTTATAGCACTCTGATTCCACTTTCAACATCCTATGGAATCCTGGAGTTTGCAGCTGCCCCTCCCAAAACTGCAAACTCCAGGATTCCATAGGATGTTGAAAGTGGAATCAGAAGGCTATAACAGCCTAGTGCGGAAAACAGGACAGTCTAACACTCAAACCAATCCACAGTGCCGGTGTAATGGTTTGAGCCACTATGGTTCACTGCTCTCCTTTTCTAAGGAATTTAAAGCATAAGAACATAGCAAAAGCAAAGCTAGATCAGTCTAAAGGCCTGTCTAGTCCAGCATTACACTCAGATAGTGGCCTTAGATATTGGCCAGTTACTGATGGGAAACCCACTAGCAAGCAACTGATACAAACTGTCTCTAGTACCGGAAGAAATATAAATCTGTTGATGACAAATACTGGTGGAGGGCATACACCCTCAGACAGAATGGGCACAGTCTCCTGGATACTCATTCTGTCTATATAGCGTTCTATATAGGGATTATTTATTGGTCCACATCTTACATGTGTTCATAGCTTGGAATGCATCATGAGAATCCACGCCTGAGTGATCTCTTTTGAAATGAACTTTATTTTGCTTCTTACAACCATATCAACCTGAACACACCTGATCAAAACTTTCCAAAACCACCATAGAAACCACTAGGAGATACAAGAAATCTTCAGGTAAGGGTGAAGAAAAAAAATCCTACCTGAAACCTGCAAGAATCATTGGCAGTTGTAGGTGACAATGCTGGGCTAGGCGGGCCACTACTCTGATTCATTATCAGGTGGCTTCCTATATTTCTTATGGTTTACATAACCATAGCATAATTGTGGGTCTTGTGAACATAATGCAGGGAATACATTGCAGCTGCTATATTTACTGACACAAAAATGTCTTTGATTTTCCCATGGAATCTGAAAAGCATCTTCTATAAAACAGGATGATTTTGTGTTCCTTGGAAGAAAAAAAAGTCACGGCGTCTTTGGGGAAACTAAATTATGGGTGCATCCAAACTGACTGAAAAGTCCCAGATTTTGTTCCTGATCTTTCTGATTTTATACTGCGTTAAAATAAACTGACCAGGAGAGCTGGTATTAGAAGTCTCTGATCATATCAGGAACTGGTGGAAAATATTCTGGGATAAACAAAGCATGTATGGATCTCCAAAATAAAATAGGAAAGAACAGGAACAAAATTTGGGACTTTCTGGTCTTTGTAATCAGCCTGGATGAGCTTTGAGTCCACTGTATTAGTAGTTGCTGGATATTGTATACAGCAAACTTAGTATAAATTGAATTGAATTTGTGTGTGCCTCATGAGCTGGGGAACGTATAATCTTTCAGATGTTGTTGAAATGCAACCCCTATAACCAATCACTCTTGGCTAATTGCTGGCTGGAGCTGACAGAATATGCAGTTCAAAACCTGAATGGTTACAAAGCACCACCCATGTAAAGCAGGAGTCAGAATAATGTAGCTCTACAAATATTGTTGGACTGCAATGGCCAGCATTCCTGACTAATGGCTATGGTGGCTGATGCGAGGTACAGTTCAAAAACGAGTGGGGGGAGGGTTGCATGATTTTCATCCCTGCTGCAAATACCCCTGAACCAGTTTTTGTACAGCAGTAAGCCAGGCACTATATACAAACACTCAAAAACTTAGGAGAATGAACTTTTAGCGCCCCCCTTTTTTTTTGTAGCTCAGTTTTACAAACAATGCATATTCAGTTAATATTTACTGATTTATTTCAGCTGGAAACATATATCCAGTTTCCTGGGAGTATGCCATATTAAATTCAGTGGGGCTTACTTCTGAATAGGCATTTATACTCCAGTCCTATAAATCCATTTATAGAATTGCACTAATAAAATATTTCTTTCTTGCCTTTCTAGCAAAAAATGTTTTCCAGACAACTTACATAAAAATGGGAAAGCCAAAAACAAACAAAACTCCAGCTCAAACACTGCTACCCCCATACAATATCAATCAAGAGCAGGTGAAACTGTATATTAATATCAATGAATTGCAGATAACTATAGTTCAGAGCAAATTCAAAAGCCATCAAAACAACAAACCACTTAACTTCAAATTAATCAATAATTTACAACCCCCATTACAACCAAGCAAAATTAATTTGGACATTGAATCAGAAAGAACCAATAATCTCAAAAGCCTAAGTAATCAAGATCATCACTTCTTTTTTGGCAGCTAAAAAATAATAGAGAAAGTGCGAGGCAGATATTCTTTGAATGCAGAAAAAAGCAAACAGAGTTTGGGATGCCAGCAAAGGCCTTCTTGTGAGCTAGTCTTAAAAAAGAACTTCAGCAATTTGGAAAAGCCTGCCTCAAAATCCAGGCCAGCATAGTGTAGTAAATAGTTTGAGCAACAGACTACAACTCTGGAGACCAGAGTCTGAATCCCCACTCAGCCATCAGAACCTACTGAGTGACCTTGGACAAGTCACAGTCTCTCAGCCCAGAGGAAGGCAAGGGCCATCCCTCTCTGAACAAATCTTGCCAAGAAAACCCTGTGATAGGTTTGCCTTGGGATAACCATAAGTCAGAAAGAACTTAAAGGCAAACAACAACAACAACAATAACCTCAAAACTGGCAGATTCTCTGACAGACAAATGTATTGAATAGCATGAGCATTGTCAACTAAAGTTTATGGAAACTTTGGCTATCAAAGCCTCCACAAGCCTCTTAAATTGGTTTTACCAAAATGTAATGGAGCTCATTTGGTAAAAAGGATTTAAAGATACCTAATCTGAGCGTGTGGGAAGGAAAAGCCATCTTCCTTTTACAGTATCCAGTGAGGTGAGCCTTCCCCAAGCCTTGATGTCGTCCCCCTCATATGGGGGCATCTTTTTACCACTCTTATGGGAACTAATAGAGCTGTTAGTTTCTATGGGGATACAAGAAAGGAGAAGTCTCCTGAGATGGGGTCAACTTTCTTAACTCTAGAATCGAATGATTAAAGGTATCAGGTTTTACAGACTTTTTTAAAGAAAATTCAGTTAATTCAATTAAGTCAGTCCAAGAATACTTTGCAAACCAAAATGATAGATTCAAGGAGCTGAAGCACATCCCATTTTAGAGAAGCCTTAAGTACTTTCAGTGTGAGGAAGATATCAAAGCTATTTGTATTTTACCACCACTATAAACACATCAGCTCTATCATATATTAAGATACATACATAGAATGGGCTGGCTTCTGTATGAGGTTGCCTTATGTATCCAAAATGGTACACAGATATGTAAGAGGCCAATATCAGCAAATTCAAGGGAACTCAGTAGTTTCCAGAATATAAACCGCACAAGAATAGGAGTAGGATGAGGTGAACCCACTCTCTTAAAAAAAAAAAAAAACCAGTGGCAAATGATTAGACTCACTCAGTGACAGATGCTTGGGAGAAACAGCTGAAAACTGAGGAGGGTGAAGCTGACAGAAACCCTGAACAAAAGTACCCTACCCTGCAACATTTTGCGTTATTGATTTGCAGACATTTCTGGAACATTCTTCAAGTCCAAAACTAGTTAGCAGTATGAAACCAATAAGTGAAAACAAAAAAGGAGCATGATAGAGACGTTTCTAGGACAACGCATAATACAAATAAAGAGAATATATTATTCACTTTATAGTGTCAAAAATCTGGCCTCTGACATTATTTGGGACAGATAAGATTTTTTTTTCCTTCAAAAATTGGACTGATTATCAGTGCTACAAAAGGCAAGCCTTAATGCAAGCTAAACATGTAGGTATGTATATTCCTGTCTGGAAATTAACAACAGAAATTTTTAACCAAAGGAGCTGCTGTCAGAACAAGGTGAAATGAGAAAATTATTAAGAGAGATAGGAGACGGGATAAATGCCATTTAATCTAGTTTAGTTGCATCTAATCAGAAGGTGGACCAGTAGAGGCTCAGCCCTGGCTGTGATAACTAAAGCCCCTGTCAGAGCTGCTGCTGATGAGCAGCAGCTGTTGGTCCCTGTTGCTCAGGGTGGAGATGAGTCCTGCAGCTTGAGAGCTCCCCCTGCTGCCATGGACCAAGCAGTCTTGGACATTCCTCTCCCTGCTCCTTTAGGGCAACAGGGATCCGATTCTGAAGATGGTTTGAAGCCTGTGCCAATCAGCCCACAAACAAGGCTTCCTTGGTTAAATTCAAGAAGCAGTGACTAGCCACACCTGTGTCTTGGGCGATATAACTGCCTGCCTGGAAGCTTTCCTTTGCTTGTGGCAAACTTCTTTCAAGCTTTCCTCTTGCCTGTTCCTTGCTCCCAGCACCTGGTTCTTGCTACCTTGAGTTGATCTCTTGACCCTTGGCTTTTGGAACTCACTACGGTTTTTGCTTGACGTTCTGGTAAATGAACTGCCTCATGTAAAGTGCTTGCTTGTCTCCTCCCGGCTGGACTTTGCTGGCTCTCACACTCCCTTCTCTGGACTGGCTTGCCACCCAGGTCTCTGACCTTGACACTGACACTGCTACAACCCAAGAGGAAAGGAGGAAACTAACCAAAGTAAATAGACCACCACCCCCAGAGTCATGGCAAATTGCAGCAGCAAATCAATTAAGCTTTTCTAATTGTAGTAAGCTACTGCTATCTTAACTGAGACAGAAATATGCATGCAGAGCTTTTTTCCTGCCTGGATTTGAGCCCAGCAAAAGTAGGAAATTTTCTTCCTCTTCTTTTGGCTGGAGATGACCCATGAAAACTGCAGGCAAGGGACCAGACCATGAGATTTAGCATCCCAGTATAGCATGCATGTGTAACAATAATTTCAGGTCACCCTTAGATGTATAGTTAAATCAAATATTGTTGACAAAATCTGGTTGGAAGTCATGCCAGTATAATATGTGGAATCTAGACTGTTCATTGGTTGGGGGCACAGGGAAACAGAGAAAATGAGAACTAAATTTATACGGTACAGATTCTTCCTACATCTTGACAATGGAAGGGAACTTATCTGTCGTAACAATCATAACTACTAGCTGGCTTTCAGGAAGGGAGCATATAGAACAAATTCATTTGACTATCAGCAAAAACAACTCCTATAAAAAGCAAAAGTGTTTTGAATAAAATATTTAATTTTCTTTATAGGAAACAGAAAATATACACATATAGATTTTTAAAAGTAATCCATTGCTTTCCCAACTCGTACAATCATCCTAATAATCTTGCATTATCTAACTTAACCAATCTACATCCTATTCTTCTTTACTCCTGAACTATATTGAACTCTCACTGAATGCTCTGATCATCAGCAACACATATTTTACATGTTTTTCCTCTTTTCTGCTTGAAAATGAAAGATTACAAAATACTTATTTTGATAATCGTTACTAAGCAAGGGTGGATTGTACTATGCTTCTAAACAAATTATTCTTCTCAGTAATATTTATGTCTTTCTGTGACTCTGTGTGTGTGGGTGGGTTCTAAATTCCTTTTGTAACTCCTGATGTTACAAGTTAGAAATTACAGTGGGAGAGGATGAGTTAGGATGGTTGCATGAGTTTCTCTAGATAGGTGGCAAGATGCATTGCTGAGAATAAAATGTCCTCTCCCCTCACTTCCTGCATTTCCTGTTAAAAGAACTCCAGCAAGAGAGCTATCAGATTTTATAAGAAACATGAGTTCTGTTCAAAAATATCTGACCAGATATTTTTGAGTACATGAACAGGGGTGTATGTAGCTCCACCCATCATCTTTCTTCACATTCAAAAAACAGAAAGAAGTTCATCTTTTCATGGGGGCTTTTCACATGAGCAAGGATTCCAGGATACTGCTTTCACAGAACCTTCATGAGAACAGGAATTCATTGTCATCAGACATGTCTTCAGACATATCTCCAGGTGAGGACAGCAGTGGCAGACTGGATACAGCTAGGTGCTTCCCGTACTTCCATGTTCAAGTTGTTAGAAGGACAACAACACTTTACACTGAAGAGTCAAACAATACCTCAGAGTGGGCAGTAATATTAGGGCCAAATAGTTTGAGTGACCCAAGGTGTCCTCCCTTCTTGCTCTACCTATCCAGATCCCCCTGTGATATAAACTGCTACTCTTAGAGATGTTTTCTCCACCTCCTGTCTACCTAGTCTCTCTTAATTCTTCCCTAGAATGAAGCTAGATTAAATTAGCACCCTCAATAACTTTCCTATTTTAGAATGGAGGTCCTGTAATAAAGTCTTCAATTTGTTTCTCCAGACCATTGATGTTTTTACTGCTTAATTAGGATATCTGCCCGCTGCACACATTCTAAATCAAGTTATGGGCCCAGCACGCATCTCTCCATCACAATAAAATGTGGTATAAGGCAATATTGGTGAACTGTTTTAGGTAACATCTTCCTGCCACTCCTCCCATAGTGTGCTGTTGAGAAATTTTAAACATCCATTTCAATTGTTGATTAACTTAATTTAATATAATATATGAACCCTAAAGTGTGGATAAGCTTAAATGTGGTTTATTAAAATAAACAGTCTTTGAGAACTATATCCCCTAAGGCGGTTTATTTCAGTGAACGATTGGTATAACGAGGCACAGTTTGGTTTGGCCGTAATGCTAAACTACAATTAGTAAAAAAGGGAAAAAAAGATGTGAAATGTTTAAATCTTTTTTTTGCAGATCAATTTGAAGAGAAGGGAATGAAAGCAAATACCAAGATGGCAACCCTGCTTCTGTCCTAAATAGTTGAACACACAGGGATTCAAATCCAGACTTTGACTTAATCATTCAAAGCCCTGGGCCTGGATGGACAGATCTGTCTGCTTCTATTTCTTCCACATTCAGTTTTTTAGAACCTCAAATACTTTTCCAAAATATGGATAAATTTGTAAAATCTGGGAAACTTCTCACCAAACTAAAACAAAAATTCCTACCCCTGTGGAGTATCAAAAATATTGTTTTTAGTCATAAAGTCATTATGATACGATAAGGAACTAGAAGATCACTATAAATGCATTTTGTAATGATTTTAATGCAATTTTTATAACTTTTAAAATTTGTGGACCATACCATCACATTTGGTGTATTCATTTAATTTGTGCTGGTATCAATGGCTCCCCATTTTTTTTCCTTTTCTTTTCTTTTTTAAAATCAGTTTCGTTACTATCATTGATTAAAAAATGAGTGAAAACTTTTATCAAGGGCAGCATCTAAGAGAAAGAATAGGTAGGGATTATTATGGGCATTGCTATTGTGAACTTGTTTTCTCTTCTGTATAACTCGAGACACAGCCCAGCAGCCCAAGGAGTAATATATGTCAGACTGCCCACTGTGCTGAGACCTCTACACAAGCTGAGCACAGCAGGGTGAATGTCGCTGGGATTTGTTTTACAGGAAGCCTTCATTTCCTTGCTTTGGAGGGGTTAAGTGAGCCACTTCAAGCACTGTTTCCCTTTGGGGGTTACGCTACGAAAAGGCAGCTCCACTTCCCCCCCGAGGCAGTGCCAGCAGAGAAATGCTGTCAAAGGAGAACAGCGGGATGCAATGAATCAATGTATTCCCTAGCCACTTGGCTTAGCCATGGCTGTCCACTTTCATGCTGTGACAGCCCCTCAGTGGACACCAGCCTGAAGCTGTCAAATTCACCCCCGACAGGTTTCGGCCACAGGGGATCCTGTGTCCAGGTTTATTCTGTAACGAACAGCTGAATTGCATCCTTTGTGCCTTAAGAGTCTCTCTTGTGGTAGCCAAGGAAAACTGAGTATAGAAACTTTGGTCAGAGTCTATCTAGAACTACTCCAGAAGGAGTGCTACTTAAGGGCATAAGGCTACAAGGCAATTCAGGTTATCAGTTACTACCAACTAGCTAATTGATCAGCCATGGAGCAGGGTATCAAATGAAAGCTGGGGACTTCTCAATAGTGCTGCCACTGGTGCTGGGAATCCAACACAGGCACTCTTGATTTCCCTTCCGATGCCTCCATAGCAACCAATCTGAGCCATGTATCCCCCATGATGTCTATGATGGCATAAAAACAGGAGGTCATGAGGCTAGTGGTAAAGGGGAAAGGAATCAAGGAGGGGTAAAGATAAAGATGAAGAATCAATCCAATGCTTTTAATGTTGACATGACTAAGCCACCATAGGCTGTTGTGATAAAAAAGTGACTGTGCTTTTGATAACTCAGAATAATAATAGAAGTATAACATTTCAGAAGTTCATGGAAGCATTCCATTTCAGGCTTAACTCTAAATATTCACTAAATATATGGGTAAACATACAATACAATAAATATTCTTTATATGGAGAAAACGTGCCATAAATTAAGAATAGATGAGAAATCTGTTTCAGTATGACCAGAATTAATAGCAGTTGCACATTCTGGAAGCAAATGCAGATCGGAATGCAAGTTATGACCATTTTCTTGTTTTGTTTCTTGTTTACTACCCCCCCCCACCCGTGTACAATGCAATTGGGGGAGAAGATATGTATGTATATATGTGTATGTATATACATATTTTAAATATGTGCACAAACACACTTGAGTCAACGAGAAAAATATACACACACATACACACACACAGAAGAAGATTTTTTAAATAATGGCAGGAATACACAGATATTTCTGTGTAATTTGAGAGGAGGTGACACATGCAATCCAATATATTTCAGTGCATGTCCCTTGTTGATTTCAAGCTAGTAAACTCAGTTGATGTCCCCTGTTGAATTCTGGCCAGTAAAAAGTAACTCACAAATAATCCTGGAGGAAATCTATTACATTTCTAGAAAGCTATGGAATGCAGAAAGCTGCAGAATGAACTGAGAATCCAGTCAACAGGAAAACATCAGGTGTTGAATGGTGTTTCCTCAGAATCAGAACCAGAAAAGTTATTTTTTCTAAGTTATTTTCTTCCCAATCCTCATTATTTTTGCACATTCTTTTCCATAAGTGAACTGATAATTTCCATTAAATTGATATACTCTCAAACATAGGCTTGAGCATAAGTTTGTCATTGTGAAGACAACATTTACTATGGATATTTTTTTTCTTTAGTTTTTTTTTAAGTCTTCGTTGTTTCACTGATATCTTAACTTCTTACAGATTTTAGTGTATTCCCTAAATGTTGTTTTGCTATGCTTCAAGAGTATCCTTGCCACTGGTTATTTGGGTGTGCATAATTAATTTAGGTAGTGATGCAACCATGGAATATAAGCCTGGTTCTCTTCAAAAGTATCCTTTCTGATCAAGATGAGATGAGAAAAACAAGCTTGTTTATGAAGGTTACAAAAATTTCAATTTATAAACCCTTTGAAGTGCCACTTCCCTCAAACCCTCAATAATTGTAAATCATTATGAAAGAACAAGAAATCATTCCAGACCCTTAGGTTTCAGGTTGATTTGTCTATTGTGTTTCAGAATTTAAATTTGTTAAAATATTGTTGATGATTAATATGTTCTAAGAGAAATGTAGAGGAATATCTTAACCTAGGTATTCATTGTCCTCATATGACCCTTGAGAGCATCCTCATTTGGAACAACCTTCTAAGGAAGATCAGAGTTATCCACACCACTGATTTTCACAGCTTTAATAGTAATGTTAGAACAATGTACTTGAAAATAGCCCTTTGACTTCAGAAAGACTATTTATGTAGTTACTGTCAGGCTATTCAATACAAGTCTTCCCTCGCTGGTGTATTTATCACCCTCATCCAAAGCTATGAGAAATACCACTTAAAAGGGGATTTTTTTTTCCAGCACATTGTGACAAAGAGTGAAATTGGTGTTAATTTTAACATTGGCAATTTCCACACTAGACTGTTATAGTGCTATTATTCCATTTTCAACATCCTATGGAATCCTGGGGTTTGCAGTTTAAGGAGGGGCCTCAGGCATCAGGAGAAGGTTGAATGCAGAACACTCTCTGCACCTGCACATCACTGACCAGAAAGAAAAATGGGCTAGCAACTTTTTTGGACCTGCTCGTTTCCACACATAGCTTCTGGTTAGAGAGAGAGATTGTGAATCTTATACCCATATTCAATATCCAAAAGGCATTATTACATGATATTTCTGAATTAGTAGCTCGACTTTCAGATGACAACAAATGGCATCTTATCCCATTGACCATGGAATGATTTGTGAGGCCACCCATATGAAAATCAGAAGTGTGCACTCAGTTACTCCCCAATATCTTTGTCAGCAAGTAGTGCCAAAGAAAACTGCAGCTGTTCATTAGCAATGTGCTTCAAAGACAACAGAATGGCCCAAAGAGAAAAAGACTGCAGCATGCCATGCCCTCACTCCCATCAGGTTATTCAGTTGCCAACGAGGAATGTGACAGGGCTGTTGCTGATTGAAGTTCTTTTGCTGCTTGATGGAATAGCATCTCTCTCATTTCTTATGTGAAAATTATATGCTCTATCTCACCAGCAAACATAACAAATCATATACCCTCGCTACAAATATTACTTTTTGTCCAACCTGCCCCAAAGTTTTTTTTGCTGTGGAGGGGCTATTTCTACATCAGCTTTACCCCTGTGAAAGCAATAGCAATACATTGGCTCAGCACTGCTTTCCTTCTCTACTCTTGTGGGAGGTTCTTAGACAACATGGCTCTGCCTACCCATCTGCAATGCAGACACAATAAAGTTCACTTCCATTGCAGATTTAATATATATGAAGCACTTTGAATACTCCAAAGAGTGCCCACTAAATATTATGAGTCATGTTGTTGTTGCTGGTGGCGGTGGTGGTGGTAGCAGTAGGTGTAAGAGAGCTAGATGTAAGGTAAATTGAAAGTAAGAGAATGGGGTAAAGTATTCAGGAAAGCTATGCAATCTTTTTCAGGCACTTTATTACTAAAAATTCTTCCCTACACTATCCACACAGGGCCTGAGGTGTTCCCTGAAATGAATCAGTGCAACTTCATTGACTTCCTAGTATAAAATGTGAAACAGTCCCTTTTAAGTCTATCGTTCTTTCAAGGCTGTCTTTGAATGCAACTTAATTCCACAGGAGTTCACCTAGTCAAGGCAGGTGACTAAATACAAGTCAGCTTTGTAAGGTAACAATAAAAGGAGCTTGTTGTTTCATTATAGAAAATGGAGAGAAGTGGCAGAATTTGTCTAAAACGGCTTTGCACACAGAAGGGGTCTACTCTGTTTGGGGCTCCATTAAAATCTTTACAAGCATCCAGTTGTGTAGAATACTGGCAATGCTACGATAAAGCTAATTAGGCAAAACAGTAAGGATTTCAATAGTGACCACTGTATGGGACAACTCATTCCACGTGAGAGTGTTCCTGCATCACTTGAGGCTTGTAACATAGTTATGTTTTGAAAACTCTGCCAGATATATTTGAAGTCTAAGGGGGGAAAATGCATGTTGGAACTATTTTGCTCACATCTTAGAAAGGAGATGAAAAAAATGCCAGAATAATCCTAGGCTAAAAGCAACCATGCCTTTTTGGAGAGAAACAGGTAACATTCTCCTTCTTCCCGCTTAGTCTGTTAAGAATCCCAACAGACTCTTTTCCAAGACAAAATGGCAGTTGCTGATCTTTAGACAGAACAATATCACCTAATGATTGTTAAGTCTGTCACAATAAGTATATGCTTTTATGTCCCATTCATTGTCGGAAGTGGGTCTTTGTTTGAACTGATTGTAAGTATAACAGTAAACAGAGAAAGAGCCAGTGTGATTTGAGTGTTAGACTTTAAGTCTTTCCACATGATGTCGCTGAGCTACTTCTGCCATGGGATGGCAGCAGTCAGCAGGTTTTGTTTCTGCATGACATCATTGCCATCCCATTGCCATCCCATCGTGAAGCATCACACTCATGCAATATTTGAAAAATGGAAAAAATCTATTTTATATCTCCCATCATGCGGTGCTCCTGTACCATGCGACTGTGACACTTCCTGCCCCAGTGCAGCAATGGCAAATGCTTGGCTGTGCTGTGGAAGGAAGGAGTGAGGCTATCCCTCTCCCTTCCACAAGGAGCAAGCAGGTGTGGAGGGGAGTGTTGCAAATGTATTCCCTTCCAGACCCAGATTTGCAGCAAAGGCAGAAGAGCATCACCACGCGGAAAAGGCCTGTAATTCTAGACACCAGGACTCAAATACCCACTTGGCCATGGAAACTCATTGTGTGACCTTATGGCGACAAGGGCTTTAATCCATGCTCTCATTATTTCTCATCTCAATTACTGTAATATTTTACTCATAGGTCTTCCTCAATCTCATCTTTCCCCTCTGGTCTCTGTTTTTCATTCTGCTGCTAAAATAATTTTCTTAGCCCACCATTTCGATCACGTTACCCCTCTCCTGATTTCCCTTCACTGGTTACCTATCCCTTGTAGGATCCTTTATAAGCTTCTTGTTTTGACTTTTAAGATCTTATATAATTTAGCTCCTCCTTATCTTGCTGCTCTTATCTCTTCTTACCAGCCAGCTGGAAACCTATGCTCCATGAATACTTGCCTTCTTATCCAGCCTAGAGTCTCCTCCTCTTTAGTTCAGTTACGCCCTTTTTCTCTCGCTACCTCTTATGTGTGGAATCGCTTTCTGGTAACCATGAGAACTGCCCCTTCTTTTACTGTTTTTAAATCTAAACTGAAAACTTTCTTGATTTCCAAAATCTTTGGAATGTTGGATTAGTTTTATTGTTATTTAGATATTGTATTTTATTGGCATTGTAGTAATTTTGTTGGCATTATAGTAATGTTATGTTATACTGGTTGTAATTCCATATACTCTTGATCCTTTTCGTTAGATATCTTCATTTTATTATGTATTTATTTAGGGTAACTGTTGTATTTTAAATTTGTAAAGCACCATGTATATGGATAATAATAAGGATTCTTATATCCACATACAGCCTTGAATAAGCAAGATAATAGGGGAAGAAGCATGGTAATCAGGAAATGAAATGACCTTTTTCATCTTTTTACAACCTACTTTATTCTGCAAAAGGTCATGGATGGAGAAATGGCTGGTTGGAAGCTGGAATAGTTATCCAGTTGTTGGGGAACAAGAATGGAACTATGCTGTTGCATTCATACACTCCTGCAGGCCTCCCATGGACAACTTTTTGACCACTGTGTAACCTAAATTGGCTTTAGATTTGATTCAGCATGGCTCTTTGTGTGTTCTTAATGAACAGTTGTGCAAAGTGATTATGATGCAATGCAACATTTGAGATTCTGTGGAAGTGTGATCAACAACAATTACTAGCCAAATACTCCTCCATGAAAACACTGCTAGGGCAGGTGCAACCAGTCACAGATTACCACTTTCATAGAAAACACTGAAACTAAAAAAACAAGTGACTTCATCTAGAACCTGAATACATGGCAGAAGTGCTAAGACTTAGAACCCTGTTAAACTAAATCCCATTGTTAGTCTCAATTAGGCCCTTTCTGCACCTTACCTTGTTCCGGTGTGGGGATTGCACTAGCAGCCTCTGCCAAGAGGCTCTCCCTTCCCTGCTGCTTCAGCTCTGCATGAGCAGCCTGCTCACACAAGAGCCCCACCTCTTCCTTCCACAGTGCAGCCTGGGACCTTCCCAGGCTGCTCTAGGGTAGGAAGTGTGACCGGCCCGGCCCCAGAGGCCCTGCACACCAGGTAAGTGTGCGTGGGGCCTGGGAGCAATGCACAATTGCACACCATTTTCAGCTTCAAGCCAAAAATGAAAAGGTGCGCAATCGGCCCCTGCCGGCCCCTAGAGCATCATGCAATTGTGAGTGCATCATGCAGTTAGCTTCTCACAATCACACAATGCTCTAGGCACCCTTTAGCATGGCAAATTCTGTGCGAAAAGGGCCTTAGAGTAGAACCACTGGGGGGGGGGAATGGAGCTTCTGTTGACTTACCAAATTCTCATTGAATCTATCGATCTACTCTAGTTGGAATAAACAATTTAGGATTTAGCCACAGTTTCCCATTTCAACAGAATTCCTTTTCACAGAAGTTAAACAGCTGAGGACAAAAGACAGATAATTTGACTAAATATGTAGCACATGCTTCTTTCTCATTCTTCAACTCAGAATCTCCCCCACTTCTTCCAACACATAAGATCTCCACACTGCTATCACTCATGTCTCTCTTTCTCTCAGAATTATCCCCCTCCAAATGCGCTCTCTCTCTCTCTCTTTTTCTATCTTTCTCTGAGCTTGTTTTCTCCCCACCATGTCAGATTAGTAGATAGGATACTTGAACTGCCTCACTTTCTCCCCATTTCTTCTTTCTGATATTTGGTTCCTTAGACCCAGCATTGGTCTCTCTGCCTTTTCTTCCCATTATGCTTGATCTCCACAGCCATCCCTAAAAAATGAACTTTTCTCTCGTCCGCCATCCCCACATAAATCCGGAACACTTCAAAGAGAATCATTGGCCTCTGAATGCTTGTCATCTTTACTTCCTAAGAATGTGATGGGAGGAAAAGAGCAAATGGATGGCAGCCAGTGTTTCTCTTTGAACTATTCTCAGCCACCTGGAAAAAAGAGTTTAAATTTTAAAATAAAACAAAGAAACCACTTGTATCAGTAGGGAGCAAGAGGAGGTGACCATGGCTGATTAAGTGCTCCTGGAGTACCCATAACCTACCTATGTTCTGCTGTATTCCCCCACACATGCACATTTTTTCCTCTAGAACTAGAATTTATTATTTATTGTTTATTCAATAATGCTATATTCATGTGCTCAAAAACAATTAGATGTTTATTGAAGGATTCAAATAATCTAAAAATTTTGTATCCATTCCATTTTAAAAAAAAAGATACTAGCTGATGACACATCCTTTCTGCACTTGTATATCCTTGTGCAATTTTATGTTAGTGAAATCAGACTGGTGAAAGAGCCTTTTCCACAACAGAAATCCTTGAATCTCAAGAAAGGGAGAGAGCATAAGGAGAAAGAGAAAGAGGTGTGTTTTTTTGTTTTTGTTTTTTTAATTTAGGTGTAAGGAGGAAGAGAATAGTTTCAAAAAACTGCTGGTGATTTTATGTTATATCTTTATGTCAACAGATGATGATGAATGTGCAAATGCCACCCAACTTTGTGGAGAAAAAGCAAACTGTACAAATACTGTGGGAAGCTACTACTGCATGTGTGCACCTGGATTCCGCTCTAGTAATCGCAATGCCACCTTTGTAACCAATGATGGGACTTATTGTGAAGGTAAGATGATAATTGGTCTCAAGTATGTTTTTCTCGCTACTTATTTCTCTGCTGTGGTTATAAGACACTTGAGTCTCACTTGAAACCTTCATGAAGTTATGTGTCAGTATTCTAGTCCAGGTCTCTTCCATTTCTGAATAATATATTATTAACTCCTGACATTCTTACACAAGCACAACTCAGTTCACCATACCACCCAGAATATACCCAAGCTTTCCTGTTTTCTGAAATGAAACAGAATCAGAGTTGTTTGGAACTTGATTTGGAGACCACCAGAGAATAGGGTTCTACTATTACCTAGTTGTGGTGGACTCTAGGAGAGTAGCTATCCTGGGTATCAGAGAAGCCACCCAGCATCAAGTTACCAGGCAACCAGAATGGCCACTCCAGAGACAAAGCCAGTCCATTAATGTGAAGGAGGGGCTGGATGCCTGTGAGAGGGAAATGCATATATAGCAGGCACAAATTTGATGTTGGGGTCAGACTTCCAGTAGAAAAGGCTAAAAGTCAGTTCTTCACCCAAAGAGTTCTCATTCAACCAAGAAGGGGAGTTTGAATGGGGGGGGTTCTCAGACGAAGGCTAGAGATTGGGGCAGAAGAGAAATCAACCCACTTTTTAATCTGGTTAGAGAGAGTGACCTAGATTTGGGAACAGAGCCTTTGGCAAAAGGCTAGCCAGAGGGCTTTGTGCGAGAGACCTATGGCTTTATGCTGGTGTAAAGATGTAAGAAACTGTTAAATTCTGGCGAGCTGTTAAGCTTGGACATAACTATCAAAATCAACACTTTATTCAGTTTGTTGTTTTAATAAAGATTATAGAATATTTTTATAAATTTTGACTCAGTTGAATAATTTTCAGTGGTTCTGACCAAACAGAAACATGCTACCATAGATCAGTAAAACATTCTAAATAACAGCAAAAAGGCTTTACCCTTTTTACATGAAGGTGGTGTTTTAAAGGGAAAGACCAGAGCTGTGTGAAGTGACAAGGTGCTTTTTGAAGATTTGGGAGTCAGGGGGAAGATGCCATATTAGTCTGTGAGGAGAAAAAGCGGGCCTTATCACATTAGCCCTACTTGAATATCTTCAGATAGGCTTAGAAAAGAATCCTGCCTCATAACCTCAAGAGATTCTGCCAGTCAGAGTTGACAGTACTGGTCCAAAGAGAACAAAGGTCTGAATCAGAATAAAGCAAATTTATCTGTTTCCCGGCTAAACCTTGCTCAGCCTAAAAATAATGCTTGGAATAAACTCACAAATCATTTTGCTTTCTTATCTTCTCTTTCTTTTATACTTTATCATTGGGGAAAGGAACTTATTAGGGTGATCACCAATGGCTGCTTTTCATCCTGGAGAGAAGTGACTAGTGGGGTGCCTCAGGGTTCTGTCCTAGACCCAGTGCTATTCAACAACTTCATCAATGATTTGGATGAATGATTTGGAGGGCATGCTGATCAAATTTGCAGATGATACCAAACTGGGAGGGGTTGCTAACACATCAGAAGATAGGATCAAATTTCAATGCGACCTTGAAAGACTGGAGAGCTGGGCCAAAGCTAACAAAATGAATTTCAACAGAGAGAAATGTAGGGTCTTGCACTTGGGCAGAAAAAATGAAAGTCACAAGTATAGGATGGGGGACGTGTGGCTGGATAGCAGTATGTGTGAAAAAGATCTAGGAGTCTTGGTAGATCACAAACTGAACATGAGTCAGCAGTGTGACACGGCAGCCAAGAAAGCCAATGCGATTCTTGGTTGCATCAATAGGAGTATGGTGTCTAGATCGAGGGAGGTAATGGTACCACTCTATTCTGCATTGGTTAGGCCTCATTTGGAATACTGTGTCCAGTTCTGGGCACCTCAGTTCAAAAAGGATGTTGACAAGCTGGAATGTGTCCAGAGGAGGGTGACCAAAATGGTTAAAGGTCTGGAAGCCATGCCCTATGAAGAACGCCTTAGGGAGCTGGATATGTTCAGTCTGCAGAAGAGAAGGTTAAGAGGGGACATGATAGCCATGTTTAAATATTTGAAGGGATGTCATGTTGAAGAGGGAGCAGGCTTGTTCTCTACCGCTCCAGAGACTAGGACAAGGAGCAATGGATTCAAGCTGCAGGAAAGGAGATTCCACTTGAACCTCAGGAAGAACTTCCTGATGGTCAGAGCTGTCTGGCAGTGGAATATGCTGCCTTGGGTTGTGATGGAGTCTCCTTCTTTGGAGGTTTTTAAGCAGAGGCTGGGTGACCATCTGTTGGTAATGCTTTGATGGGTGTTCCTGCATAGCAGGGGGTTGGACTCGATGGCCCCTGGGGTCTTTTCCAACTCTATGATTCTATGATTATTACAGATAACTCATTACTTAGTAACCCATTCTTTCCAAGCTTTGTGGATTTGTTGGCTCTCCTTACTCCCTGCTGCTAATTTTAGGGCTGGAGCAAAAGGAGGAGGAACTGAGGTGCAGGTTTCTCATTATACCAGAGGAATGATATTTCCTGTGTTTCACCTTCGTTGGTGTTCATACCTGACCCTATAGGGCAGCAGGATCATACCTAAGAGGAGGGCCTTTGGACATATTAATCCCCGTTTCAGATCACTTGAGAGTGGTGCTTTTGAACAGCTTTAATGACTGACTTAACTTTTTATAGTAATGTCAGGCTTACTATAATCCCATAATTACTTTATTGATAACTACAGCATCCTGAAGAATAAGAGCAGCAAATTGATGGCTGCCATATAGTCAAAATTTTCCCATTTTAATGCCACATTGGGTACAACCACCATGTGCATATTCATTGCAGGCATGAAGCTTCACCTTACATTTCAGTGAAGAGAAAAGACTGTGTTTGCTATGAGTTTTATTTATGAATCTAAAAGCCATGAAGAGTAGACTACAGTTAACAAGTTAGAAGAATGTAAAATATGCTACCCTTATATGATCTCGTATGCATCTCTTTGGGGTTTACATAATTTAATTTGTCATGTAAAAATCTGTATGATTTATGTTGGACAAAACAAATTGCAAGAAAAAATGTATTAATTTACCATTTTTGTACACCATAAGGATTTTTCATCTTTGGAAGAACTGTTCTGGTTTTGGCATTTTGGCTTGGACAAGGGGGTGGGGGTGGTCTTTTGGTATTTTTCTTATGTTGCAGAGTTACTCCTCAGAGACTAAGGCAACAATCAATAAATCTATTCATTCTTTTGGCAGGTATATTATCCCTGAGTTGACTGTATCTTGTTCAAGATGCATCCCTTATGCTATACGACCCTGATCATTTATTTTCCACATTTTATTCCCAACATGAGAGAAATGCCTGTATTTTAGTCTAGGGAGATATTTGACTTAACTTCTTTGTATGGAGTTTCATATTCCTATTAAACTCTTCTTTCAGCTTGATAGAATTTTATTACTGCACTGTCCCACAATGTCATATACTTTTTAGAACTTGAGACACTGGTATTCATTCCTTGTCAGATTAAATGGTCAGAGAGACAAAGCGATCATATATGTGAGCTCAGCAAAACACAACTTTTGGGAAACAGCAAAAAGTAATTGCAGTTAGATAAAATAGGAGCTGAGACCACTCTACTAGAGACTTGTTCTCGTAAGTAAGTCCACAGTGCTCAGTGATACTTTTTCTACACTGGAACAGACAATTCTGTCTGTTGAGAGGGAATGATGAATGAGGAATGAAATATGTACAGAAGAACTCATTGCTTAATTTTTATTAACCAGCTCCCCATTCTAAATTAATTTGATAAGCATTCATATTGTCCTATGTAAATAGCACTCTGGTTGATTCACACTTCTGAACAGCTACATATTACTAGATATGCATAAATATGATAAATTTTATTTATCAAAATATCCTGAAAGATTTTTTTAAAAGTCTAGTTCATCACACAAACATCCAGTTCATCATATATATATTTTTTAAAAATGTAGTCATGCAAACCATAAGAAAAAAAGCAACAAAAATGAGAGGTAATAGCACTTTCAGTGCGGTGTTTAAGGCCTTTTCCACATTTTGTTTTTAAAATGGGCAGTGCATCCTCCAGCGAGGACGTTTGCACTTGGGGGTGAACTGGGTCCTGACTACTTTCTGTAGTTTCGGACTTCAGCCCGCTCCAGAACAACCAGAACGGGTGGTTCGCTGTGCTAATGAAAGACTGCTTAAAACAGGTCTTTCAATAGCCTGGCGCGCCCCAGTCCATCGCTGCACTCCTGTGTAGATCTGCAGGCTCGCACCAGCACAAGGCTGCAGATCTTCCGGGGGTGGGCTTCCGGCTGGCGAGCTTCTCCGGTTGGTGAAGAGCCTCCACCAACTGGAAGCCTCAATTTTCGTCCCCAGAGCAGTGTGTAGCGTGGGCATGCACTGCTCCGGATCAGCGTGGATCATCAGAGGGAGCGCGCCAGTCCGATGAGTAACAGACTGCCCCATTTTCTTCCCAAAGTGCGAAAAAACCCTAAGTGTTGGAGTATGACTTTGGAGATTGGGGCAATTTCCGCACTAGATTGTCCAGCATCCTATGGAATTCTGGGGTTTGCAGTTTAGGGAGGGCCTTTGAAGCCTCTTCCTAAACTGCAAACCCCAGGATTCGATAGGATGTTGAAAGTGGAATAATAGCATGTTGGTCTTCAACTCCAAGCTGTCTTGGATGAAACAGATTATCTAGATCCATTTCAAACTGGCTTTAGGGCAGGATATGGAGTCGAGACTGCCATGGTCGCCTTAGTGGATGATCTTCGCTTAGGTATCGACAGGGGAAGTGTGACCCTGCTGGTACTCTTGGACCTCTCAGCAGCTTTCAATACCATAGACCATGGTATCCTACTGGAACGCCTGAGAGGGCTGGGGATTGGGGGCACTGCACTTAAGTGGTTCTGGTCCTATCTCTCAGGTAGATACCAGATGGTGATGCTTGGGAACAGCTACTCCTCGAAAAAGGAGCTTAAATCTGGCATCCCTCAGGGCGCCGTCCTGTCCCCAATGCTATTTAACATCTACATGAAACCACTGGGAGAGATCATCAGGAACATGGAGTAATGTGTTATCAGTATGCTGATGACACCCAGATATATCTCTCCATGCCTTGGATAATAGCATCAACTAAGGGTAGCATCTTGCCTCTAAACGAATGCCTTGAAGCAGTAATGGACTGGATGAGGAAAAACAGACTGAAACTGAATCCAGATAAAACGGAGGTACTCGCTGTTAAGGGCCCAAACCCAGGTATGGAGGTTGGTCAACGTGTTCTGGATGGGGTTACACTTCCCCTGAAAGACTGTGTTCACAGCTTGGGGGTGCTCCTGGACTCGCCACTTCGGATGACAGCTCAAATTGATGTGGCGGCCAGGAGTGCCTGCTATCAGCTCCAGCTGATACGCCAACTGCGCCCCTTCCTGGAGCTGGAACACCTAAAAACAGTGGTGCATGCGCTGGTAACTTCACGGTTTGACTTCTGCAATGTGCTCTACATAGGGCTACCCATGTGCTTCGTCCGGAAACTTCAATTAGTTCAGAATATGGCAGCCAGGTTGGTCACCGGTAGACCTAAAACTGACCACATAACACCAATTCTGAAGTCTTTACGTTGGCTGCCTATTAGTTTCCGGTCACAGTACAAGGTGTTGGTTCTTACCTTTAAAGCCCTTCATGGCTTGGGGCCAGCCTACCTGCGGGATCGCCTTCTCCCATATAATCCGCCCTGCACACTAAGGTCCTCTGGGATGAATTTACTGCAGCCAGTCAAAACTAGGCTGGCTGCAGTTACCAAGAGGACCTTCTCTTCTATAGCTCCCAAGTTATGGAATGGCCTGCCGGAGGAGACCTGGCACATTACCAGTCTTGACTGCTTTAAAAAAGCAGTCAAGACTGTTCTCTTCCGACAGGCCTTCCCAGACTAGTACTCCACCACCTCCCACCAACTGTCCTCCTGTTCTTTAATGTAGTTAATGTGTTTTAGGGGGTTGGTTTTAGATGGGTTGGTGGGTGGGGAGGATTGGTTATGTTTTAATGCTTTTAATGTATTTAATGTATTGTTGTATACCGCCTCGATCCACGGGGAGAGGCGGGTTATAAATAAATTTTAGTAGTAGTAGTAGTAGTACGGAAATGACCTAAGTTTCAAATTCCTACTTGGCCATGGAACCCTACTTGGTGACCTTAGGACATACTCTCAGCCTCAGAGGAAGGCAAAGGTCACGACTAAAATGAGCCCCAGTGATTTTCAATGAATCTACTTTAAGCATAGATCTAACCCAGAATTTTCCTTAGTAAAACAGAGAGAAACAGAATTATACCCATGAAAATTAAATTTAAAAATGTCCTGAATTATGTTCAACATAAAATGGTAATGCATCCAATATCTTTTCTCAAAATTTTATTTTCACTGCAATGTATTCACTCTAGCTATTCTAAGATGGTAGTCTCAATACATATACTGAATTCTCATGAGTTTTGACCACATCTCTTTGTTCCACTGTTTACATTATGAAATGGAGATGAAAATAGCTTTTATGCTACTGAGCTTTGTTTTTCTTTGTCTACATAATAATCATGTGTTGTTTATATTGTCTGTCTTCTCACTCCTGCTCTTCTTACTGTGAGACTAGTAACAACTGATTCTTTACACAAGAACCTTCTTCTACTTCATAAAGAAGTAATAAACATTGTTTGACTTTTTCTACCTTGTAATATGGATCAGCAAATGAAGTAATTAAAGTGCATTTCAAGACGTAACTGACAGAACGGCATCTACAACCCACACATTAATTGAAATTATCTTTCCTAATGTAGTAAATAAAATAAGTTTGTTAAGCCCTTCATTGACTGGAATCCTTGTGAATTTCCCATCACCAGATACTAAAACTCAGGGGTAATTTGAAGATCTTAATTAGACATGGGAGAAAGGAGCAAAGGAAACCACTAAGTGAAACATAGAAATTCTATTAGTTAAGCCAGCCTGTGCAACAATGAGCAATTGTATTCCCTCCCTCCCAGGAGAAATTTCTGTTGTAACCAAATTAATAGTCAACTGTGGACCAGTCAGAGCTGGATGTTACCTTGAACAATCTCCTTCAGTAACAAGTTACTTTTTGCAGTAATGACATGGATAATGTTATCTTTTTACAAGGCTGTAATTCATTACTTTTCAGTAACATACCATATTGTTACTTTTTGGTAACATGAAGCCTTGGGTCCCATTTTGGAAGAAAGGCAGCATACAAGAACAATAGATAAAATAAATAAATAATATTTGCTGGCATATATTTTTCCTGAAAAATAACACTAGAAAATGGGGCGCATTTATCTCCTTTTGCCATACATTTTGCCTCAGTGTAGAGAATTTCCGCCAAGGCAAAATGGAGGGGAAGGGGGATGAGGGAAGACTCACACAAGTGCTCCTTTTACCCCCTAGATCTCCTCTTCCCTTCCTTTTGCATATGCAAAATGCATAGGAAAGGGAGGGGAGCTCTAGGGGCTGAAAGGAGCACTCTCACAAAACTTCCCCCACCTGCCCTTCCTTGGAAAAAGCCTCACATGAGTTCCCAGGGCTGGGGCAAAATGCATACAAATGAGAGGGAGAACTCCAGAGGGGGAAAACCTGTTCTCATGTTTTGCATTTTTCCTGAAGAATAATGTTTGAAAATGGGGTGCGTCTTATATGCCAGACAATATAGTAAATTTTATTGTTATTGGGTATGTTCTGATTCATCTTGACAGTGAGGGTGGGAAGGAAAGTACCTCCCCTTTGCTGCCTCTTTGTGAGATGTTGTACAGCTAATGGAAAACAAAGGAATCATCAACAGCGGAGTGGGGAGTGAAGGTAGAAGGACAGAATATCAGTGAAAGTATGAACTGCACTAAAGACTCAGTTTAGCTGGAAGTTAAAAAATCTAGTTTGCCTTTTCTGCCTTCCTTCATTCAGCCCAAACAAGACAGACAGCTAATGGGTAGAACAAAGATCTTGGAAGTTGATAACAGGGTGGATGGGTAGGAGGCAGAGAGAGATCAGGCTTAAATTCTTCTCCAGACAAAGTTTAATCTGGCCCAAGGAAGAATTTTCAAGGCTGTAACACTCATGTCATTGAGATGAGCATCATGTTTCTGCTGGGATTTATTCAAGTGATTCGTATTTGAGGGGGGAGGAAGTAGTGGGAATGATATTGCTCTTTTCAAAAACAGTATTTCCATCTTCACTCAACTGAAATCGATATTGTAGTGTTATGCATGGTTCCTAAACCATGCCATTAACATATGGCAATGCACGCATTAAGGAATAAACAAATCATGGAAGATGATCAGATTAAAAGTTTTAATTAACTCCCTTATTTATTGTTTATTCTTACAAAGTGTCATTAACAATATTAGTAGTCAACTAAGTGAAAATTATTACTTCTTTTATTTTTCCATGAGAATACAAGAAAAGCAAACATGTGCTGTAACAATGCTTACTATCTATTATACCTGAGTCTAGGCACAGAATTTCCTGAAGTTTCAGTCAATGAATTGTCCAGTTTCTTCCTTGTTTGTATAATTCATTCATGAACAAGCTTTTACCACATTAACCTTTTTAAAAGGAGCATAACCCTCTTGTAATTATCTCAGGTTGGCCAAAAGTAAGAAATGTAAAGGCTCTTAGCTTCTTCCAAGAAGCAATATTTTATTATTTTAGCACAGGTTGGATTGAATTCCTTATAAAGAATATGAAACTTGAGTTGAAAAACTACAGGCAATCTGTTTCTTTGCTGAGTAGCCTTTAACAACCAATGTCTTTATCACATCTCAAATATCATTTTGGCTTCAAGCTGAATTTTTGAGGAAAAAAATGTCCTGCTCATGAAGGATGATCCTCAAGTGTGAAGAGCTTTCTGTTCACAAATCTTCACTACTGAGACAGGAAAGTGTGCTGAAAAGGACTTTTACAACTAGTTTCAGATTATAGGAAGAGAGGGGAGATGAACTCATGATGTATTTCCATTATATACATGTTGTGATGGTATGATGATCAGTAATTCCAATAGCACAATTTGCCTTTGAGGTGTGATTATCTCCTGTGTGACCTCCAAAGCCAACAGGATCTCTTGACTTTCTCCTCTAATCCAACTGATCATCAACAGGGACACAGGGACAGTAGAGATGATCAAATCCTAAGTCTAGTGATTCAAGATCACTGTTTTGTTTTGTTTTTTTCACTGCTAGTAGCATATGTCTTCCCTCCATATACACATACACTGAATCACCACTGGATTCAGCCCTGAGAAAGTTGTGTGCCCATGATCTATTGAGTGAAATGATAGAGTGCCAGCATATTTTTCATACCCATCAATTATTCCTAGACTTTCCTACTTAGACACATACCAAATAGATCAGAATTGTCAGTGATCTTGATCTTATTGATTGAGATGAGAAGCCTATGCTCAGCAACCTAGTAGATTCCTGTTGCTTTTTAAAATGCACTGAACCAATTGTAGGGTGCCTCAATTTATGCCTCAGATCTTAGGACATTCATTGAAGCCATTGCAACCTGAAGTGCTCACCAGTTGTATCTGTAATGTAATAGAAAAGGTGATGGTATAGCTCTAGGTTTCAGTGGAATGTCTGGCCACAAAATCTGTGAGTTGTGCCCCTACAATTGAAACAATGTAGTTCAGAAGCAAAATGTCTATGGCTGCCTCAAATATGTACAGAAGAATGAAACATTAATTTTCTGGGTATGGTTGTGAAAAACTAATTCTCAGCCAATCAGGTATCTTCTCAGTGACCTTAACTGGACAATCCTTAAGTAAGCAGTCCTTGAATTGCACCCTACATTTGTTAAAATCATAAACGATCTGTTGAAAAATACTTATAAATGATTTATGTTAGTAATTAACCTCTTTCTTTTGCACTGATAATTCTGAACTACACTGAATTATGTATGACTATCTCTGCACAGTGTTTATCATGTTTTAGGAAAAGTGCTGTTAGTATTAATTTATATATTAATTTTTAATACTCTATTTATAAGTGCCATTTTAAACCTGACTAATATTTGATGCATTACTTTGTTGTTCACTTCAGAAAGCACTGCACTCTGTCGCAAGTTTGACACTTGGCAGAAAACTATTTTCTGGGTGTATTCAGGACTCAGGCTTCTTTATGAAGATGTCATGAAGCCAGGGGAAGAACATTTCTACTAATGAAAATGGTTTCTGGCTGTTGTGTACAACCATTATAATAAAAGTTTTTTTGGCCATTGTTTTTTGGTTCTTGACACTCAAGTTCTCTGGCAGGTGCATCTATGTTGTACCAGCATAAAAACTGTGAACTGTGATTCATCAGACTAATCATGGTTTCAGTTTCCTATTATGGAGAGGCTGCATAAAGGATATTTTTTAATTGTGACAGAAGTGCAATGGTGATGCTGCACATGAACAATTTTTTTTTTAAAAGTGTTTCATGCAGCATGAGAAATGTGGTAATTTTGCTTTCTATACTGTGTTTAATGTCTTCGAATAGAAATCCATTCTGATGTAGCAGTCTGGGTATTGGACAAAGACTCTGAAGAATCAGGGTTTGAATTCCCACTCAGTCATAGAAACCCACGGGGTGACCTTGGGCAAGTCACACTCTCTCAGTCTTTGAAGGAGGCAATGGCAAGCCTCTTTTGAGTAAATCTTCAAGGGGGCAATGTGATATAGCAATTTAAGTGTTGAATGGGGACCCTGGGAGAACATGTTTCGAATCCTTTCGCAGGTATGGAAACCCACTGGATGACCCTGGCAAGTCAAACTTTCTCAGCCTATGTGAAAGGCAATGGCCAGCTGCTTCTGACAGTGAGCAGTGCACAGTGGGATTTGCATTTCATAAGATTATGTATTGCCAATAAAAACTACACTGCTACTGATATAAGCTGGGAAGCAACTTCAGAGGGTAAGGATTCAGGCACAGTTAACTGAGAGCGTAGTATTCCCTTACATGCCACGCAGTCTCTGGATTGCCCTGTTCATCTTTTCCCTTGGACTTGCACAAACCTTGGTGTAGGAGTTGCCAGTGAGGAATATAGAAGTCTGCTGAATAAATCTTCACCTGTCTAGAGACTTAAAAAGTTTGTATCACAACCAGGTTAGCTGAATGTACAATGTTTAGGAAGTGCAAACTTCCCAATGTGCCCACCTCAAAAAAATTTATGATCATTCTGTTGAACATCTGACTGTAGTCTATATCCTTTTCTAAAGCTACCCAAATAAATAAATAAATAAATAAATAAATAAATAAATAAATAAATAAATAAATAAATAAATAAATCCATCTATCCATCTATACTGACTAGAGCATTTGACTAGGCAATATTCATAGTTGTAGTTCAAAAAACCAATTTTTTTAGTTGTAATTCAAATAAACAAATTTTCAAAGCTCTTATTTTTACAGGGAATGTTGTTTTCACATAGTTCTAGACTCTGGTGAAGCAGGATTACCTTCCATGTGAGGGGATCCCTTTTCACATGCATCTGGAAACACATATGATACAGGAAGACATACAAGACATTCACTTCACTTGCACATGCATTCACACATGATGGATAAATCCTAAGAATTAAGCAGACACTAATGAAGGGAATGGTTGGGTCAGGCCTTTAATAAATGAAACACAAAGACATTCTCAGCTCCCGTTCTTCCTATCTCTTACTCTACAAAAACTATGGCTCAGTTTTCTATTTTCATTCTCTACTATTATTTTTATTGCATTTTATTTTCCTTGTATAATCTACTTCTCCATTCACTTTCTGTCAGGAGTTGCTGGGCTCAAACCAGGAACTTCTGAGTCTGTGTGGTGAGATGTTGAACTGAACTTATCTGTCATACTCCTACTGGAGAAATTCTCTTCCAAGAAGTAGCCAGAGCTTCTTCAGCCAGATGGCACTGAAGCACAGCCCACCTCTAAAGATCCCAGGCCAGAAAGACCCAATGGAAAAAGTGGTAGAACTCTTTCCTAGAAAGGTGAGGAGCCTAGTTCCTGAATCAAACGACAAAGGAGGAGCATCACCCAATCCCACAGACTGTTGGTGGTTGAAAGGTCTAGTAAAGATGGTGGCTATTTGAAGGAGTGCCTACTTGCAAGGAAAGAGTCTACATGAAACTCTCCTCAGAAGAACATTTCTCCTTATGAAGACAACTTATGATAAAGCACCTATAGCTAAAATGTGGGTGAGGTTCCCAGAGGTTCAGATTTATATATCTCAGTCCTGGGCAAGGAATGTTGTTGGAAGCATATATGCTGGCTCTAGCCTTTGCAAGCACTTTTCTTGCCAACCTTCCTTGCTCCCACTTCACTGGATCCCCTTCACACTTGACTTTGATTCTAGATTAAACTCACCTGGATTGCCTGTTCTTAGTTGGATCCCAATGACTTGAAATTTGGACTACTTTTTTTTACTTAGCTTTTGCTTTGGCCTTAAATCATCTGCTCTCTTCTTGGATCCTACTGGCTTAATATTTGGACTATCTAGACCAAGCTATTGGACATTGCCTTCTGCTAAAGTACTTTAGTATCTTCAGGCTCTTGCTTATCCAGATTGTTGACTGGATCCTCCTGGCAAGGAATATAAGAAGGCTTCCTTTTCCATTTCAGCCTTTCTGGAGCAACAAAATCTCCCTGAGTTTTCTGAAGCATTCAGTTATTCTCTCATCTGAAGTTCTGATCTATTCATCAGTCCTAATTTGCTCTTTGTTCTCAGTTATGTGGCTTATCTCATATTCCTGTCCACTGCCCAGTTCCTGTCTTGATTCTCCTGAAGCACATTTCTACTACTACAATCTGATCATGGTATTGCTCTGTTTAGCTTGCTCCCTTCAGATAAGCACAGCAAGCCTTTCTTCATTCATCATCAAGCTGAAGCAGTTTTGCCCTCTCCAAATATATTGGCAGTTTTTCTGATATGCTTCTTAATATCACTTCCTGTAAAGATAAAGTATGTTGGAACCATTATTGAGGTACCACAGTTTAAGCTGCTTTCACCATACCCAGTGCGTCTTTTAGATTAACACCTTCATTTATGTAGTTAAATAACCCACTGAAACAGCATCAAGTGATCATCAGTTACAACACTTTGTAGGCATCCCTCATTTTAAAACATGGGAGAGAAGAGAAGTAAAGGGAATTAATAGTCTCATTGGGCCAAGTTGTATGAAAATGCAAAGTTATATCATCCTGCTCACCCCTGAACTGTAGCCTCTTTCAAGGGTGTCAGAAGAAAGATCAGAATCTACTGACAGATCTCTGGGTACTTTAAGAAAGTTGAACAAGAATTTCTGACTCTCTTGCTCTTCAGTTGTTTAATAATAGTGACAGCAAAGTGACTCCCATTAGCCCAGTTGTAATGTTGAAATGCCTAGAAGGTGGCAGGGCTGGAAACAATGGTGGCTGGTGGCTTTCACAATGGTGGACTGATGAATTCAGGTCTGTTTCCAGTCTTATTATTTATTATTTATTTATTAATTATTATTTTATTTTATTATTATTTATTTGTATCCCGCCTCTCCATATGGGTTGAGGCGGCGAACAACTTACAAATAGCATGTATTTCTGTACATGCCCCCAACAAGCTGAGTACTCATTTTACCGACCTGCGGAAGGATGGAAGGCTGAGTCAACCTTGGAGCCTGGCAGGATTGAACTCACAACCTTGTGGCTTTTAGTACTAGCATTTAACCACTGCGCCACCAGGGCTCCCTTTAGAGTCTTTAGAGATATGAACCCTATCTCCAAAATTCAGCTCCTTGGATGGTTCCTTTAAAATTCAGATGAAAACCAGAGCAGATTCACCACACAAATGGAAACCAGCAGTAACTGGTGGGTGGAAGGAACCTGGATGCTCTTCACTTCTAGCAGTGAAAATAATTCCTAGGTTAGGAGGTCAGAACCCACCAGAATAGTTCCCACCAGAATAGTCAACTCCCTTCCTCCTTCAAACCACCCTAAAGTCCTATTCAAAAGGGCTGGAAGGATTGCAGTGGTAGGAGGACAGGAAGTATTTCCCAATTTCATTGGTGTTGGAAGAACAAAGTATACTGCTGCAACTTAGTCAGCACTGGTATTCATCAGTTAATGAAGCCTTTGACAGTGATGCACCTTTTCCTCCTTTTACATGTCCTTAAAACCAAGGTTGGTTTGGGGGACAGTTTTAAAATTGTGTGCTGATTGGAGATGGTAGGGCTTGCTTTTTAAACAAATATTGGTTTGGTACTTTTTAAAATATTCTTTTTACTCTGTCATAGATTGCCTCAGAGACCCTGACATTCTAAGACATAATTAAGAAATATTTTAATAAAAAACCTAAATGAATTCAAACGAAGCTAAATGGGGAAGAGGTTCAAATCTCACCTACCTGAGCATATTGATGTAGGGCTTCGTATGCCTGGTCTTGAGTAAGGAAAAACCAGGCAAAGCTGTGCACTCCATATGTAACATAACCTACCAGTAGTTGTACCTTTGAGAGAGTCAGGGTGATGTAATTATTTGAGAATTGGACTATGGAAACCCACTGGGTGTCTTGGGCAAGTCAGAGTCTCTCAGCCTCAGAGGAGGGCAATGGCAAGCCCTCTCTGAACAAATCTTGGTAGGAAAGCCCATGATAGGATTGCCTCATGTAAGTCAGAAATAAAGTGAAGCCACATAACACAGGCACATTTGCACCTTCCTCTGTGTGATTGATCTTACAGTTCTAGTTTAAAAGCAGCAGGGATCATGTAACCCTGGAGTGTGTTACTCCTGCCCTATATGAATGTCTATTTCAAAAGAGACTTAGGTTCCAGAAAAAAGAGCAGTGTGACAGAAAACAGAATGCAGATTCTTTTCATCTGTTTGAATATGCTGGAAATACTGAGTTACTTAGTAAGCATAGCACATCATGTTCCCTTTTTGCTATTAATAAGTAATGCTTCACACTTTCAAAACATGAAAAGAATATATGTTAACAATAGTATTTTAGTGCTTGACAACATTTTCAAAAATCAGACACTCTTCTTCATCGTTCCTCATTTAGAATACTGCATGTGTGAACTTAAGCAACCAAAACTAAGTCAGAAGCTCAGTTTGACACTTTTCTTGCTTGGGATTTATTTTGAGCAACTGTTGATTGGTGCTGTGAGCTGAATATCTTACCATAGGGTGGCAATATATGAATAAATAATTCAGATAAGGAATGTCCCTGGTCATACACAGAGTGCATTTCTGTCCCTTCTAAAAAATACAGCTAGCTGTAGCTGAAATTAAGTTTTCCATTGTAGAATCTACTTTCCAAACACCCCTTAGTCACACCACCATCTCTAGCCCTGTTTTCAAAATTAAGAACTGTTCTCGTTTGAACTTTATCCTGTGCAGCCATGTATTTTTGTGCATGTTTCCATTACATTTGATGAACAGTTAGCTTTCCTCGTTTTTTGAAAACACACCCAGACATTTATGAAATTTTGCTATGAAATTGCTTGCAGTACGCTGGGCTGCTATCAACAAAGCTGCAATGTGTTAGTATGTAAAACCTTTTTTAAAATTCAATTTCTCACAATATTTGCGGATATAGATGAGTGCAATGGACCGGTAACCATTGCCTGTGGAGATCATGCGAAATGTGAAAATGTGGATGGAGGATATAACTGCTCCTGTAAGGAAGGTTATCAACCATCCACAGGAAAATTACAGTTTAAGCCAAATGATGGCACTTCCTGCCAAGGTAAATGATATTATAGGGGTTTATGTGTTATTATAGAACTGTATCTTCTGTGAGGCCCACCAGTGACTCTTTATCTTCAGTTAGATTAATCAGCTGGATATGAAAAAGTGGCAAGACATAAATGCCTAGGTTTTTTTTTAAGAGAAGACTGATGTGTGTGTGTATGCCAAAACAGAGAAGTAACCTGTTACTGTTACAGAATATAGATCTGCTTTTCTCCTTGCTACACCAGCCAATGCACATTAACTCTTACGAAGCCAAATACATTTTGCGGATGACTGTAGCCTGCTGCTAGCAATAAAACTTTATCTATAGATCCCACAAGGATGAGTTACTACTGAATAAAAGTTGGGCATATTTGAGTTTTTAGATTAATATGATCACTTGATACAAGGAAATGGCATTGTCTAGCCCATTACCATAAACCCATCTACATTCCAATTCAGGTGACATTTTCAGCTGAATCAGCGCAGTTTACCCATCTGTTTTGAAAAAGCTTTTCATTCAGTTGTGTTTTAATATTACATTTAGTTTAATTGTGTTAGAATATAATGGCCTATTGAGTTCTGGCATAGACAGCAGTGTTGTTCCGTTGGCCATTCTGCTACTTGTTCTGGTCATAGCATGGGTGGAGCTATACCCTTGCCTAAACTGGCCTGTAAGCTGTGCCATTGTGCTGTGGGTGAATGGAGAACCACTTGTGTAGGGGAGTACTGTCTCAGTCCTTTGACTTAAAATGTTCAAGGCAATATGCAACCGGATTTAAAGTATATAATCACACAATGAAAATACAAATATTGAACTGTCATGAGGAGGGGAAACTTAGATTAATTGTATGACTTCTAATTTATTAAACTATTATATCTCCATATATACATATGGGAAAAAAGACTATTTGCAAAAGTATTCTCTGTTTCTTTTAAACAATGCCCACAAGTGTTTCAGAATTGAACAATGTCTCAGAGTTGATCTTCCCTCCCAGAGGAGGAGATGTGTATTCCAAGAACCATATGTAAATACTCACTATAAAAGTGTTTTACTTTTAAAAAAAAGTCTGATATTTGATTGCCTTTTAATTGATACAAAAGATTTTAGTCATTAATCTTAGTTTTGTCTAAACATTACAGCCTCAGTACATCTGCTTGAATAAACAAAACAAGTTGGGAAAAGATGGCTTTACATAGAAAGAGGCAGAGAGGGCCTTTAAATCCAAGACATAGGGCGAATAAAGAACAGTGAGCAAGTTCTTAGAGCAAGAGTGTCCAAAATTCTGTTCCTGAAGGACCCACTGCATGTCAAGTGGGGGCACACACTCTCACACATTATTAATGGTGAGAAAATAGCAATTTTGAAAGAGAGATCACTGACAGTAGGTGAGTGAAATGTTCTCTTATTCCCCAGTGATTTCAGAACAGCAGATAACAGCAAGTTGTTGGTTTTTTTTTTTACCTATGGGTAAGGTCCCATAAGCTGAGGGGAATATATAGGAAGTGTTCAAGGCCTCATGAGGTTCCAGGACCATAGGCTGAGCACTTGTATAGAATCATAGAATCATAGAAATGTAGAGTTAGAAGGGACCACACGGGCCATCCAGTCCAACCCCCTGCCATGCAGGAACATCCTCAAAGCACTCCCAACAGATGGCCATCTAGCCTCTGCTTAAAAACTTCCAAAGAAGGAGACTCCATTACACTCCGAGGCAGGGTATTCCACTGCCAGACAGCCCTCACTGTCAGGAAGTTCTTCCTGAGGTTCAGGTGGAATCTCCTTTCCTGCAGCTTGAATCCATTGCTCCTTGTCCTGGTCTCTGGAGCAGCAGAAAACAAGCCCTCTCCTTCCTCTACATGGCATCCCTTCAAATATTTAAATATGGCTATCATGTCCCCTCTTAACCTTCTCTTCTGCAGACTAAAGTCTGCAGACTTGTACTCTGTGAAGAAAATGATACATAGCTTCTACCTCATTCATTTCTATAATGTACCTCCTTATTAGTAGCTTAATTTCTGTTGAGCCATTTACAGGACCGTAGTTGCATCCAATCCAAACTGACAAAAAAGTAAGTTTGGCTAATAATAACAATAAAAAGTGAGAAAACATCCTAATTTAAAATGGTTTAGTTATTCACTAGATATGCAGTAATGATGTTAATAATAATTTAACAATTCTCCTTTTTGATTTCAACAGAAATCCCAATGGTAAACTGTGAACTGAGTCATAATTGTATAGCCGAAAATATTAACAGAACCTTAGATAAAGTAAGTATGATCAGCAAATCTCTTAATGTTTCTTCTCTCCCTGAAGTGAGATTTATAGGCTTCTGGTACTATATTCCTAAAAACTTATTGCCATTAGAAATCAGTAAGAATTTTATTTGGCCTGCATTTTGATAGGAGCTTTCCAAAATTCTCAGATTTCTTCATAAACAGAATGGAAAGAACTTGAAGTTGAAATACTGTACACTCAATGTGGGAGAAAGTCAAAGTGAAAGATTAGCCATGCAAGCAAAGGTTTAACTCTTAAAAGTCTGGCTTTGAATCCTCAACATCACAGCCTTGTCATGGATGTTGAAGTATCCCAACACAGCAAACCAAGAGGATTCCAGTACCTTTCTTAGCTAACTCAAGAAGGAAGACTATGGGAAGAAAAGCAGGCAGTAATGGAATAAAAACCAAGATCCATCCCAAACACCCACATGTAGATATACTCACAGACTATATAATAGGGACTTGTTTAAGAGGATAGAATCACAATGTCTTTCCACAACTCCACCTTCTCATTCTCCTTTCAGAGAATGAGAGAGACCACATCAGCACTTCTGGGAAAGATTTGCCACATTCTTGGTCTCTGTGTTTACAGTCCAGGTCACCATACTCATCTGGCATCCATCTCAAGAAATTTCTTGGATTAATTTTGAAGCATTGTTATCCTGGTTTTCCCAAAAGGAGCAACTGTTGAGCAGATCCATTCTATAGTACCCTGGGTTTATCCTTCCAGCAGCCTCTAGGTTCAGATACAGCAACTTGTCCAAGGCTTCCAGCAGGCTGTGGCTATGTTGAGATTTAAAAAGACCTTTCCAGACTGTATTATCCACCAGAGTATACTGGCTGTTTAAAGCTAAGCAAAAATGCTGAATTCTTTGTTGGGGAATTTGTCAGACTCTTACTAATTTTGATAAGTAATTATGAATCTCCATTTGAGTTAGAAATGTCATGCATAATGATTTCAACTTTTTTTCAGATTAGAAGAATAAAAGAACCTCTGGCTGTGTTACAAGAAATCAATCAGAACACTGCAGGACAAATTTTACCAGTAGATATGATTTCCTATGTAGAAGCATTATCTGTATCTTGTCCCTTGCTAAGCACCATGAATAATATGATTTCTGACAACGAAAGGTTCCATAATCTAAATCTAACTCTTAATGTAAGTGACTTTAGCCTTGGAATTTATTTATTTATTGCCACTTATCAAATATAGTATGTAACCCTTACATATTTTTCCCATTAATCTAACAGGAATATGTTAATACTGTGAACAATTTTGTTCAGAAGGATAAAATTACAGTGTGGGAGGCTATCCCAGCAGATAACAGAAGAAGAAGTCTCACTAAACTGATCCATGCTGTGGAACAGACAACAGCTGTCATGTCACAGGAATTCCAAAGGATGACAGAAGTAGAGTTTACTGCTAGTGATTTGGGTACGCAAAAGTAAACAAATAATATTGCAGATTGTTTGCTGTTCTTTTTCCTTCCGGGGCAGATTGGTTGGAATCCTGCATGGTGCTTACATATGCATAAGCACTGTCATTACAGAGCTGTGCACTGAATCCCAGCATGACTCTCTCCAATGCTCTCTTATTGGGCAGCAGCTGCTGCAGTCCACAGAGCTCTGTTCCCCTGTCACTCAGAAAGCATCTGGCTACTGTCGCCGACCCCCCCCACCGCTTTCTTGAGTGATCCCCATTGTGACAGACAGAAACAGGATCCCTGTTGCAATTCTCCTGCCTGCTGGAGATAGCTCACACAAGGTGAGTGGTGGAATGACAGCCAGCTGATTCCTGAGTGACAAGAAAACAGTCCCCCATTGATCACGGTAGTTGCTGTCCAGTAAGTGGAGACTGGAGAACTTTCATACATAACAGTAATGAGTGCATAACTCCAGATTATGCATTCATAACTGTGATACAGGATTGTGGCCATTGTTAATATTAGAAGCCATGTTGTGTGAATACTGTGTGGTAAGTTTTTAGTTTAGTTTTCACTGTCCTCATTAACTATGTCTGTTAGATCATGGGCACATATAACACTCTTGTTCTTGCTGGCTCTGTTACCTGCCAGCTAATACAAGAACTGTTGGAAACGTATGAGGCAGGCTTGTATAAGACCACCCACCTCAGGTCTTGTAAGAGAAGGTCCTCTTATGAGATCCCCAGGGTCTCATAGGATCTCAAATCTTGTGGAAATCCTCCAAATCTCAGAAAATTCCTAGGAAAATGTCACAATGGTGGTTCAGCAGCCATCACAAGATGAATTTGGGGAATAGGAAGAACATTTATTCCACATGTGCAATAAATAGACCCCCTCTCAAGCATTTGATATATGAGTCGAGGCCATTTTGCATTAGACAATTATGAACATGGCTTGCACTCATTCTTCCTGCTTTCCAGGCTTTTCCTGTTCTATAGCTATTTCTTCATTTCTCCCCTCATTTCAGGACTTTTGAGTAGAGAGAATTCTGTGTGGAGAAAACTGTTCATTATTCAGCCTTACATGAGATGGTGAAATTGTTTGCATGCAAATGAGCATCTCCAGTAATATCTGGGACACTGACTCTTGGGAAGGCATTGCTTGCCTGCTTGCTTGCTTGATTGTGATTGATTGGCACACACCTGCCTTCTCCTTATAAGAGCACTCCTCCTCTAACAGAACTGCATTGAGGATGGACAGATTTGTCTGTTTCTGTTCTCTGTCACTTTACCCATGGTACTATTTTCCATTATGACATTAGCCCCCTCAGAAAACTCTATACTGCCAAGTACATATTTAAACATGTTATATGTGCCTTATCCTCAAAATTTGTGTTTAGATACATAACTCCTACCAAAATCTGTATTTCAGTTGCCCAGCTTGATCTGCTTAAAATGTAGACATCTGAAATGTAGTCTTTGGAGAGGTGCAAAATCCACCAGTTATTTATGTTCCAGTCCTCACATTACCCAAAAGTGTCATTTCCTGTAGCAATTTGCAAAAATCAAATTGCTGAAGCATCCTCATTCCACATTGAGCTTCAGCTTTTTTCCTGCCTGACCTCTTCAAATTTTTTTCAGCTTAATTTATGTCTTTTTCCACCTTCAATAATCTTAAGGAGGTGTATATTGCTATCCTAAGTAACAAACCAACAGAGTGAGGAAATATATAAGTAGAATTATATATTTATATATTATAAATTTATAATAAAGGAGCCCTCCTATTTATAATAGGAGCCCTGGTGGCGCAGTGGTTAAATGCCAGTACTGCAAGCCAGAAGGTTGTAAGTTCGATCCTACCTGGCTCCAAGGTTGACTCAGCCTTCCATCCTTTCGCAGGTCGGTAAAATGGGTACCCAGTTTGTTGGGGGCATGTATAGAAATGTTTCGAAATACATGCTTATTTGTAAGTTGTTCGCCGCCTCGATCCATATGGAGAGGCAGGATACAAATAAATAATAAATAAATAAAAATAAAATAAATTTATGTAAAAATTCAATTTCCAGGAAATCCAGATAAACAATCAAAATCCATATTTAATACACATTCCATACAGTTTTGGAATACTAGTGGCACAATAGATGTGAAGGTCCATTGGTCATGAATCTTTTCACTGGCAGAAGATTAATGACCACTGGTGTAATCAAGTCAATATTAAAGCAATGGCCAGACACATTTTGACACTGCTATCTTCATCAGTGGCTATTAGTGAAGTCTTTTATATCTAGATACTTTCTAATGTCAAATCCAGTCACCCCAGTCAAATCCTAACCCATCAGTGTAGATACTTTCTAATGTCAAATCCAGTCACCCCAGTCAAATCCTAACCCATCAGTGTAGAATTCCTCACATAAGAATAGAAGTGCCTCTTGCCTTGACAAGCCATAGCCTTGTGTAGATAGAGTCTTGTATAGCTCTTCTCCCAACATAATTATCCCAAAAGTCAGAGCTTGGAAAAATAAGTTTTTTGACTATAACTCTGAGATTCTCCTAATATGTCATGGTCACTGACTGGAATTTCATCTCCTGAGCTGTGACAACAGCCCTGGGAAGTCAACCAGGCTGAGAGAAAGGTTCAGGTCACACAGTAAGTCAAACATTTCATTGGGAACCTGAACCTAGATCTCCTAAGTCCCAGTCAAACAGCTACACAACACTGGCTCTGTCATACTCCAGGAAGGTTGTGTGTAGAGTCCTGAATTAGTGAATACCCACCCTGAAAGAAAGTCGAAGTGTTCCCTGTATGTGTCCGCGGAATTTTGAGGGCATAGAAAACTTCTGGGCTCTGCCTTCTTTTTGTACATTCTAGGGACTGTAACATGTTCTTTATCTTACATATCATCATGTAAAAACTGTATTTTACAGAAAGAGAACTGAGGCACAGAGATAGCAAGTTTGTTTAGGCCATTCCAGTTAGGGCATTCTGTCTGTTAAACTACTCCACCAGAGGTCACTCAGAACTATCTTCTTGCTGAATTTGTTTTTAGCACTGCTTATCTAGACACCATTCAAACTCTCCAGGCTAGGAGGTTCCTTAGGTTTTGAATAATATGGTCAGAGAGCCAGTCTGTGGAAAATCCCCAATATTCATCCTGTGCATTAACAAAACAGACAAGTTAAGTAATTGCAGACCATTAGTCAAAAATGTTCATTTTGCTTTTAACTGAATGTCTGGTTGACTTTTTCCATTCTCTTATAGATGATTAAAGTGGTGCACTAAAATGAATAGCTAAAATTAATTCTGTGTTGACCAATGTGGTTCTACATAAGCCAAACCTTAGGGGGATTGTGGAGGGTAATACTGGTTTGTTTTTTGTTTGTTTACTACAACAAATATCATTTTAGCATGGTGCAGAGGTATTCCATTTCTTTGTGTGATAATTAAAAAAAAACTCAACTCACCCCCCCAACAAATACATATGTATATGGGAAAATCATAAATGGCACTCAGTGGTATTTTCCTCCATGCTTTTAAAGCCTGCAGTTGATATTCCCTTTTAGAAACATATTCTTAATAAAGTGGAATCTACCTTTTGAAAGCAGCTTCCATTATTCTTTACAGAGCTTCATTTAATGCAAAGCAAATTAGGGACTGCATTTTTCCAAGGAAAGAATGAACCAGTATAAAAGAGAACTGAGATGTATGCCTACTATGAATAACAAAGTCCTAGGATTTAGCCCATGCACGTATCACGTTAATGGAATTGGGGGAGGGGGTTTCTCCCTTGAAAAATTTGGAAGAACTCTGTCCTTTTATAATCTGAAATAATTGTGCAGCCCAATGGTAATCTTTATGGGAGAGTTGTGAGGGAAGGCAGGCTGAGATGTAACTGGTATTTCCAAAGGGTTTTGTTTCCCTTCTTTTTTTTCTTTTGCAGCTCTGAAGGTTTTTGCTTTTGATATGAAACACACAGACTACGTTCACCAAGGTGTGCACATGGGAGGAGATACCATAATGGTCTCTGCAAAGAAAAAGGAAGCATCTACTTCCAAAGGTTTGGAAGGGGATGGGGACTGGCATCAGTAGGACAAAGAAACTGAAAGAAATGGGCTTTTTTGCCTGTTTTCCCCTTTGCAAAGGCCCAGGAAGTAAATACATCAGCGGTACCAGCAACACTTTGCAATGGTGGGGATGGTAATAAAGATGTTATGGGAAAGATATTCACCTAAGACAGAAGACAGAGTTCTGATATTACTTTGAAAAGTTCATTCCTACTCTAATAAAGCTTTCCCACATTTATTGTAAATCATCATGTGCCTAGCACTCTCAATATTTGGGGACTTCTCAGTCCTAAACTCATTTATTCCCATCAGTCATCACTGATCATCATCAACTTTAACCACCATTTTACACTCTTGAGCTCCTTTTTATAGATTATCCCCAAACAACATGACTGCAAACTTCTACAGTTGCTCCTACACTATTGTCTATTTAACATCTGCAACTTCGATAGAGATTGTGACAATAAACACGCTGATTGCTTAGCTATAGGTGCTCTAGGATCCTGAGATTCATACCAATCTGCTTCTTCATGGTTTGAAATATAGCCCTGAGGTTTTGCTTGGAGAGAGGTGTATCATTGTTTCATGTGGAAACCAGAAGTGTAAATTTTGATGAGCACATGCCTGCAAACACATAGGTCATCTTATTAGTTATTGTTTATTTTATTAAAATATTTATATCCTGCCCTGTATCTGAGGATCTCAGGGCTTGTAGTTGTTGTTGTTGTGTGCCTTCAAGTCCTTTCCGATTATAGTGACTCTATAATGTGATTTTCCTGGCAGAAATTGTTCAGAGACGGTTTGCCCTTGCCTTCCTCTGAGACCATTTCCACACTAGACTGTTATAGCGCCATTATCCCACTTTCAACATCCTATGGAATCCTGGGGTTTGCAGTCCTAAACTGCAAACCCCAGGATTCCATAGAATGTTGAAAGTGGGATAATGGCGCTATAACACTCTAGTGCCGTAATGGCCTAAGACTGAGAGACTGTGACTTGCCCAAGGTCACCCAGTGAGTTTCCATGGTTGAGCAAGGATTTGAACCCTGGTCTCCCAGTCTTCTTGTCCAACATTCAAATCACTACACCACACTGACTCTCTATCTCAGGGCAATGAATAGTAAAATCAACTAGAACAGTTTAAAACCATTTAAAACAATTAGAATAATCTAAGGGTAGAAGTTCACTGCACTGTGACATAGAAGCTATAGCCAGCCCTGCTCCTAATTTTCTGAGTGGCATTTTAAGAGACCTCATTCCCACAGGGATGAGGCTGTTGAGAAGTTCCTTGCCACAGGTCCACTTACACACACCTGAATCTGAATCAATATCATTATATCTATTTGCTTCATTTTCCATCACAAAAAAAAATTCATTTCAAAAACTGATGGAAGTTCTTTTTTGAAAAAAAGTCAGTCCTTTTGCACAGTCTCTAGAACATTTTTAATAAATGTTCTGCAGTGGGTTGATCTACTTTGCATATTTGATGCAATAATAATAATAATGGCTATGGCTTTTTGTTTCATTGAAGTTTTAAAAGTTGTTTTGCCATTTTTTTTAAAAAAAAAGGAGCAACAATGTACTAAGCATGGTTTGTTTGATTGATAGGCACTGTTGCAGTTGTGTTTCTGCAGTACAGCAATATTGGCTGTCTCCTTTCATCATCACAGAACTTCTCACTGAAGGAAAATTCAGAGCATGGAGAAACAGTAGGCTCATCAGTTATAGCTGTCACAATTAGCTCCACTCCACCTCAGCTCTACCCAGCTGAGGAAATAACATTTACTTTAAAGCATGCACATGCACAGGTAAGCTTTCTTTTTAAATCATCCCTTGATTAAAAGTAAGGTGGTAATTATTTTGTAACGTGTAGAAAACTGCGTGTTCATTCACTGGCAGTTCACTCATAGCTATGCTGTTTGCTGATATAGGTATAATACAATTAGAGAGGAAATTACAACCCTGAGTTCAGCACAGCAAGCACAAAGGCAGGGAGTGTGTTTCCACTGCAAAGTGTTGATAGGAAGTGACAAGAATAATAACTTCATGTTGTTTCTACTACACATTTGTCAATAATTTGTTAGTACAGTCCAAGCCTCCTCCTCACTTATCAACACGTTCCCATTACAAATGTGCTTTGGTTTTACCTGAAAAGGAAAAACTGTATGGGGACAGTTAGCAGGGTGCTGAAGTGAATGGTGCTGTTCAGTGGAGGCTTGTGGTTTTGGTGCCTGTTAAGTGGAGAACCAATTCTGAGGCCATTTCTGCACACGGCAAGGGAATCGCCCCGTGCTGGTACTTAGCGGACCTTTGGGCTCGACGCTTGGGTCCAGGCTGGTCCGGAGCAGTGACTGGCCGCTGCTCCACACTGCTCCGGGGACGAAAATGGCGGCTTCCGGTTGGTGGAGGCTCTCCACCAACCGCTGAAGCTCGCCAGCCTAAAGCCCACCCCTGGCAGATCGCAGGCTCACACTGGTGTGAGCCTGCAAATCTGCCCCGGAGCGCGGGAACAGAGTGGCGCACTCCGTGCTTTTGAAAGACCTCTTTCAAGCGGTCTTTCAAAAGCACGCTGGATGCCCACTTTGGGTCATTCGGGAGCGGACTGAGGTGCGGATATACAGTAAGTAGGTCCGACCCAGTCTGCTCCCAGGTGCAGACGTCCTCTCTGGAGGACGCTCTGCTCCGTTTCTTTAAGCCCGTGCAGAAATGGCCTGACTTTCAGTCCAAACTTTCAAGAGAGGTTAACATTCACACATTATGATAGCTCCTTTAAAATCTGCACTAAAATCCAGAATAGATTCACCAGCATACTGACTTGGGGCCACCAACCTCCACAGACACTGCTAATACTGATGAACATGTTACATCAAGAATATTCAGTAACAGGAATGGTGATCTCTGTGAAAAGTTGGACACCCACACAACTCCATTCCCTTCTTCCTGCACTGCATCGTAGTAGTTGGTATGAAGCAGATAGTTGTTTCAGATACTAGAACAACAAGCAAGGCTTGGGAAGATGTATCTTCAGATCCACATTTAAGCCCAGGTTGAAATGAGAGCAGACATAGGTATGATGATGGAGCTTCTTCATTATATATATACCTCCACATGCCATGCCCCAAAAGCCTACCTCTTAAACCAGACAATCCAAAACTAGTAGCTAGACTAAAGTATGCCCTTCTCAACAGAAAAGGGAATTTGAAAATATGGTAACCCACAAGCCATTAGAAGTCTGTTTTTTATGCTTTTTCAAGTGCTGGACAATATTACTTTTCACTTTTTGGAAACTGGCATGAAGTTTCATGAGATCTGCAGGTTGTTGGACTACCTGATCAGATGACAGATGCAATCACTGCACCTATATAAGGCTAGAATGCCAATTTTAGAAGCCCCCTTTTCTTTGGCACAGTAACTGACCCATCTACCCATCAGAACATTATGGGCCTATATTGATTACTTTCTGTGAGTGAATAGGATTTTTTTGTGGGGGTGATATTCCTAACTGGCTTTTGGGGATGGTCTCTGGTGTGTCTTGTTTTCTTTCATTTTTGTTTTTGCCTTCTCCATATTGCTGCTTGATTGATTATTTGTTTATGTCACATCTAGCATGAAGAGGGCAGGATTTGGGCTTAGGGAGCATGGGTAGGCACCTCGAGTCACTGTTTTGTGAAGGCCTGGTGTCAGAGCTCACCTGCAACTTATGACCAATAGGCCTAAGTGGAAGAGGATAGCATTGGACCTAGAGGGATCTGACAGGAATTGTAGGGAACAGATCAGCACCCAACTCTGCTTGTATTTGCTAGCAGGCTGTGTTAAACCCATCTCAGAAGTTGTCCAGGGTTGAGATGTTTTCAAAGATGGTGGTGTTGTCCTTATTCAGAGACAATGTGCCTCCAGTTGTAGCAGATCTCCCTACATTTGGCTTGTTGCAGATTTGATTGAGTTGAATGAAAATATGATTAATTTGAATCCAACAGGGTCTTGTACCTTCATTCCAGGAGTTGAGATGTGCTGGAGGAAAGGAACGAAAAACAGACTGTTTGCAATTAACTGCAAATATATTTTCAAAATATGTTATCTGGATAGTTTGTTTTTTAAAAAAATCAGAGAAAAGGCATAAAAAGTAGGAGAAAGCAGGTGTACAATTCCCTCTCTTTAATTAGTATGTGTTCCTTTAACTTATCTCATTTTGTATTTCTGTTTGTTTTTCTTTGTTTTTATTCATGTGCTCCTCCTTAATCTGAATTATGAACAGCAAAAGGTTTTGCAGTTTGTGTATTGAAAAACACATGATGAATTGCCTTAGCTAATGTAACAGATATTTCTTTTTAAGCAATTTTCTGCCATTTGCTATCCATAAAACATTTTGTTTCTGTTGCAGGCTGTAGACAAAAAAGATATTAAGTGTGCATTTTGGAATTATTCAGAAGATACAATGGAAGGAAACTGGTTAACAGAAGGATGTGAGCGGACACATTTCAATAGCACTCATACCTCATGTAGATGTAATCATCTTACTCATTTCGCTGTTTTGATGTCCTCAAACAATTCTAAAGTTGTAAGTGCTTTTTAAACATTTTTTTTTTATTCCATTCCTATGGTAGTTTATACCACCATTTAAAGTGTGTGATCTTTCCCCCATGCCGTTAAATCATTATTTTCTTCTCCATCACTTTTTCCTCACTGAATCAGTACACAATGGAATAAATCTTCAGCATCAGATATTTTTCATGGTTAGGTTGTCCCTGAACTTTATACTGCCAGAATCTCTAAATAATCCATTAGAACAATATGATGCACATTTTCTCTTTTACATTCACTGTTGATGACTCTCTGGGTCAGGTAATCTTTCCACCTGTGTTTCTTATTTGTATTAAACTGGAGCAGAGCACTTTTCAATGCACAGAGCACCCATCAGTTTATAATTCATCCTTATCAATACTACCAACAGCCAATGGGGCCAATCCTACCATTAGACAGAGTGTAGTGTTCACCTTAGGCAGCAAATGATGTGGAGTGCGGTGTGAGATGGAGTGTGAGATGCAGTGCTTGAAAGTGTTGAGGGTCACAACAGTGAGTGCTATACAGCAGATCCTTCACAGACTAAGCAAGGGTGCTAACCTTGTGCTAGCTACTTTGAGTTCTGAAGGACACAATCCCAGTATAGCATTGAAGCAAGTTTGAAGTAGCATTCTAGTTTGTTTCATCATTTCATTTTTTACTCTCCATAATAAAATATCTTGGGTCAGTCCTGAGGTTTACATGCCTGTAGTTTTCCTTTTGCAAACAGAATGGAGATACAGAGATAACCCCACTGATGATGGGTAATTACGGATTAAGATGGACAGTCTGTCCTTCCTTCCTTCCTTCCTTCCTTCCTTCCTTCCTTCCTTCCTTCCTTCCTTCTTTCCTTCCTTCCTTTCTTATGGGAAAAAAATTATCTCCTGCCCTACATCCAAAGATCTCAGCATGGTGTGAAATAACATCAATTTAAACAATTTGAAACAGTTAAAAAAATAAAACAGTAAGGTACAGGCTAGAATCCTGTTGGAAAGTCACAAATGTGTAACCACCATGGTTATGCAGCTACTCTTGGCCTGAACCCTCCTCACTTCCAAGAAAGCACCTGCTGCAGCAGATGGGGATCCATTCCCCTATCACTCAGAAACCTGATGACTGACATTCCAATCTTCTCCCTTAAGCAATCTTCATTGCTACAGACAAAAGTGGGGTTCCTGACACAATTCGTCCTTGAGCCATGCTAGTGGGGATGGGAACTTCAGTCACCTGCCTCCTGAGCAACAGAGAAATAGACCCCTGTCAATCTCAGTTGCTTCTGGGGGGATTTCACTCTATATATCCTCTAAACTAGGGAATAGATAGGAATCATGAATATCAACCAGTTACAAATGTGGCCATAATTTACAACCTAAAAGCATATTAAGAATTAAAAACAGTGAAAGTCACGTATATGTACAAACTGCTTTAAATCATTAGACCCCAAAGTTTTAATATAAAGCCATTTTTTAACTTGGAAAGCCAATGTTGGTACTAGTCGTGGATCTAAGGCAGCAATAGGCAAATGTATTGGAGTCAGGGGAAAGTTTCCCCCTCCAGCATGCACGCACTCACGCGCGCACACACACACACACACACACACACACAGATGTACCCATGGGCTATCCCCCCTCAAAAATAGTTCAAATATCTCCATTTTGGTCTGTAAACCTTCTCAAAATGGTGACAGGAAGTGAAGACACATCTCTGCAGTTGCCATTGTGAGAATGACTGTTGAGGGGAAAGGAGCCAGGCTAGTGATAGGTGATAGGAAAGATAAAATCATTCCCAGAACCCCTCTTCTTGATAGGCATGTATTGCCCCTCCTACATAATTTCCCCCAACTTTGATTACCCATTAATGGAAGAAAAAGTAAACGAGAAACCTCTCCATACCAGCAGGTAACACAGAGTGTGGGGAAAACACTAAAGTTAAGTGGGCACTTAAGGGACATGGGTGTTTTTTTCAGCAAAAAATGTGGGGTGCATGGGTGGTTGTTGCCCTGTATTGATCCTTCTGGGCCCTGCCACACACACACACACACACACACACACACACACACACACATACATGCACACATGCACGCACAAATATACATACATACCATGTCAACATAGGGTGAATGGGAGGGCTGCAAGACTCTCGATCGGCAACTGTTCTATGCAGGTCTTGCAAACTCAATGCCATGACTTTTTTGATTGAGTCTGTTCACCTGTAAAGGGGTCTCACTCTTCTCCTACTGCATTCCACCTTTCCAAGCACTGTCATATTTTCTAATGAGTTATGTCATCTCATGATATGTCCCAAGGACAATAGTTTAGTCATTTTGGCTTCTAGGGAGAGTTCAGGCTTGATTTGCTCTCAGATCCATGCTGGGGTTTTTTAAAAAAAAAATTATAGTCCATGGCATCAGTAGAACTCTCCTCCAGTGATTCCTACCTGTCAGTTTTCTTCAGTGTGGCACCATTTTGTTTCTCTGTATACTCTCCTTACAGTAGCCTCTTTTCCTGAATATAGTTTACTTATCAGGACAATCAAATGCTGTGGCACACCTGTTTCTTTTAGGGTGACCCATAGATTTTCATGATCTACATAATCAAAGGCTCTGATATAATCTACAAAGCATAATCAGATTTTCTCAAATTCTTTGGCTCACTTTATTATCTAATGTATGTGTGACTTTATGAACCTTGGTGTTTTTTCTTTTTTGGAATTGAGCTTAGATGTCTTCCAGTTTCAATCTATATATGGTAAAATTCTTTGTTGTACAATTTTGCTTGCATGGGAGATTAATGCAATAATCTGGTAGTTACTACCTTCCCTGGTATCCCTTTTCATGGAGAATGGACTGTATATTGAGAATTTCCAACCTGTGCACCATTTTTGTTACTTTCCCATGGTGAGATTGCATACGCCCGTGGGGCAAGAGGCTATGCTGCTGGAAGGGTCTCCCATGGCTTTTGCTTAGGAGTCAGACTAAATGCACTATACTGAAAACATTTGTGTGTGTGTGTGCACCGATGCACAAAATGATCCAATGGATTCAAATTGTTGAATCCAAATTGTTGAATCCAAATTGTTGAATTGAATTGGATTCAAATTAGGTAGACATGGAGTCTACCTAAACTTTAGGAAGAATTCCTTTACTGTAGGAACTGTTCAACAATAGGGGGAAAACAACAGCCTCAGAGGTTTGTGGACTCTCTTTCTTTGGAAGTCCTTAAACAGAAGTTGGATGCGCATCTTTCAGGAGTGCTTGTATTTTTCTGCAGGGCAACGGATTGTACTAGATGGCCCTTGCAGTCCTTTCCTCCTCTGTGATTCTGTGATGGCTTCTATGATTTCTGCACAGAGAATGCTGTTTTCTCTGCCAGAAACTTGTCTTCTATACACAAATTTTGTTTTCTGCATGTGTAATTATTTTGTACTGACTAAGTCCAGTGTGAGAACCAGTGTGGTGTAGTGGTTGGAGTACTAGACTTCAGCCCTAGAGGCCAATTCCCTGCTCAGCCATGGAAACCCACTGGGTGACCTTGGGTGCATCACACACCCTCAGCCCCCAGAAAATCTGTGCTAGGTTCACTTTAGGTTTGCCGTAAGTCAGAAATGACTTGAAGGCACACAACCATAACACAAGTCCCAGTAGTCTTTGAAAACTATGCAATTTTTCACAACTTTCTTTCAGTGAGGAGAAAAATTGTGTGTGTGTATGTGTGTGTATTCTTGCCTGCGAGAATGAAATTTAATAAGATTTAAATCCCTACACTGATGGCATTTGATCTCAGGCTGATCAGGGTATGACACAGTGGGACACTACCACAGCTGTACTTTTTGACTCACAGTAGAGGTTCACTGCAGATCAAGTTTCAGATGTAAATAGAACTTTTTTTTTCTTTCATACAGCAGTAGATGTATAGCTTATTGAAGAACCTGACTAAATTTTCTTTCATGATTTTTCAGATCATTTATTAAGAAAGAAAATCTTAGTGACATCACATATCCATTTGTACTATGTTCTCGCCCATAATTTTGATTAGTATTCTACACCATAAAGAAAATCGAAGATGTATGGATGAGGGGGAGCAAGAAACAAGAAAAATGTTAAGAATATTTGAGCTACTGCTGAGCCATTCTGTTTAACATATTATATTATAATTTTCATTCTAGAACATCAAGGATCACATTCTTACAAGAATCACTGAGCTTGGAATAATTATCTCATTGATTTGCCTCTCCATGTGCATTTTCACATTCTGGTTCTTCAGTGAAATTCAAAGTACAAGAACAACAATTCATAAAAATCTCTGCTGCAGCCTTTTCCTAGCAGAGCTTATTTTTCTTGTTGGAATTAACATGAGCAGTAATAAGGTGTGTAGCCTTTTCTTATCATTTCTTCATTTTCAATATGAAAGCAAATATGCTCTCTAAAGTGCCATTTTCAAAGGTGCGTGTAGCATTTCCCAGTCTTAATATGAATGTTGACATTTGAGTTTACACACGACTAGCTGTGAATATAAAATTCTCATTTAAGAATTCCAGCCAACCCTGTTCAGAAGGGTAAGCCCCACTGAAAAGAATAATGGGATCTTCTGTCACTGATCTACTTTGAGATTGGGGATTTTAAGAAAGCAAAATGAAGGCGGATTCTTAGCTGTGTTTACACTGCTAATGCCCAATAAATATTAGTGGGAGTTATGCCAGATTATTTGTTTTCCTCATCTTCCAGTACAGAAAAATAATGTCTGCATACATTCCTTTGGGGGAGTAGAATTTCTGTAGGGTTCATTCTGTTTACTGGAAAACAAATTAGTCATATGCCATTTATAACATCTGCAATATCAATTTGTATATTTCATGTGATTATATGTATATTGGCTAAGGAAATGTGTATGTGCATCATCAAATGAAATGGGCTCAGTGTTTTCCCATCTACTTACTGAAAAATAATGACAGGGACAGCACATTTTTTAACTGAGACAAATTTTCAGGGGGGATGTCATCTGTACTGTGATAACATTTTTAACTTGCGATGTAATATACAAGGACTTTCATGTTATTCACTTAACTTTTCTCTGTTTGCCCTTTTAGCTATTCTGTTCAATCACTGCTGGATTACTCCATTACTTTCTCTTAGCTGCCTTTGCATGGATGTGTATTGAAGGCATTCACCTGTACCTCATAGTTGTTGGAGTGATCTATAACAAGGGATTTCTGCATAAGAACTTCTATATATTTGGTTACGTCAGTCCAGCAGTGGTGGTTGGCATTTCTGCTGCACTAGGATACAAATACTATGGAACATCTGATGTGTAGGTCACTATTTATATGCTGGTTTTAGTTATGGATAGTTCTGACATAGCCTTTCAACGCTGCATCAGCCTGGGGCATGCTAGACTTCCCTGGAAGAGAATTCCACAGCCTGGGAGCAGGCATCAATAAGGCTTTCTTCTGTATACGGTATCACCAAACAGACCTTTAAGACTCTGGCAGATTCCTGTGGGGGATACAGTCTTTCAGATAGGACATAGGAAGTCTTATCCTGAGTTATACCATTGGTCCATCTAGCTCAGTATTGTGAACTATGGTGGACAGTTGCTTTCAAGGTTCTAGCAGGATTTGCAGCAGGCCTGACAATGCTTGGCTTCCAAGCAATTACCCACCTATATTACACCTTATTTGTATAATAATGAATTACTTGAACACTTGTGTCAAATATAACCACCCAGCCATTCAGCCAACCAGCCATGTAAAACCATTCACACAGAAATTGTGATTAGATGTTTATGAAATGACCGACATAGACAGTGTAACCTTTCAAGAATGGATGGCTGGTCTGAATCTTGGTCACTCCCTTCTCAGTCCAGCAAGCTGTCTTGTGTTCTGTCTCCTACCTCTAAGAGGATGGCCAGCATCTCCATCATGTCTTCAGTGCACAGTGTATTATCTTGAAGACATTTATATCCAGTTATATCTTCCTTTGCATGCATGCAAAGTCCCAAAAAAGCAAAATGAATGGAAACCATTATTGGGCTGAGATCAGGCAGGGGGACACACATTGTTACACCAGTGAAAATTACAAGTAAAATTCTAGATTGAAAAGTATATATGTTAATCTAGAGGTTAAATCAAAAGTGCCTAGTGCACATTAGAACATTTGGTTGGTTGATTTGTTGGTGGGTTGACTGACTGAGTTGTAGGGCCACAAAAATTCACGTGGACAAATATAATTCTGTGCCTATAAGATTTCTTCCATTCATGCTCTGCCTTCTTTCATCTCTCTTTATCTGATTTTCTTTCTTTTCTCTCACTGTGGCTAATAATTTTATTCTCTTCACTTTTTAATTCCCACATACAGAGGTAGAACCACTCTCCCTTTCTATTCACACTAGTTATAAAAATCATTACTTTTGATATTTCTATGTTGGTGCACCATCTTCTTTTTATTTGGTACACCAGCTCCAGACGTTAGTTTTTCCTTTCCTTTCCTTTCCTTTCCTTTCCTTTCCTTGTTATCTTATTAGTAATGCATTTTTTTGTCCTTTTGGCATTCCATTCCATAGTTTCTGTATCCTAGAAGAGGTACAGTGTACTCTTCATATATGTGGGGGTTCTGTTCAAGGAATCCCTACATAAAACAAAAAAACAACATGAAGTGCCATATCCCATTATAGTCAATGGACAAGTTTGTGGGCTCCTGTGAGCCTGCTACGTCCATTGACTAGAATGGGACATGATACTTCATGCAACCTTGCAGGCAGGCAGGCAGGCAGGCAGGCAGAGGCTTCAGTAAGGGACTGTATATCTCTGCACCCTTTGAAAATTCAGAGAATGAGCTTCATAATTTTCTTTGGCAACAAGTTTGATAAATTATGTAGTAGCATAGATCAGATAAATTATAGCAGGCAGTGGCTTTGTTTGTTTGTTTATATTTACGTAAACAAAATAATTTCTCTCCCACCTTTCTTCCAGTATGCATAGTTCTCTTCCTTCCCATTTCATTCTTATAACAGTTTTGTGAGGTAGGCAGGTGGCTAGAGAGAAAAACTGGCCCAAAATCACAATATGAGTTCCATGTTGTTGTAGGGACTAGCATGGTATGGTGTTTTGAGTGTGAGACTAGGGTTCAAATCCCCAGTCAGCAGTGGAAACTCACTGAGTGAACTTGGGCAAGTCACATCCTCTCAGCCTCAAAGGAAAGCAAGAACAACCCCCCTCTAAATGAATTCTGCAAAGAAGACCCTGTAACAGGTACACCCCACTCCACTAGCTCTATACCTCTTTGCAGTCAGTTTTTGGGGTCACTCAATTCCCAGGTTAAAGGAGGATTAATCTGAAAACACATTTCAAAATGTTATGTCCTTTTTGCTTTTCAGATGTTGGCTCAGCACAAAGAACAACTTTATATGGAGCTTTATAGGACCAGCATGTCTAATAATTCTTGTAAGTATCATTTTTATTTTCTGCACTGGGGTACATAAAATTGACAACAAGAGGTACGTGATAACCACTAATCCATTGTGAGCCCACCTGTGAATCCTAATTTTATGTCAAAATTAACCATTTTAGTTGTTTTTTAAATAACCACTTAGCTATTACATGCTAAGTACTTTGCCTATCTCAAAGACATATGTTTGATTAACTAATATTTTAGAGGAAGAGCTGCTTCTTTCAACCTGATGGCTTGAGGGAACAGAATTCTCTGTTGCAATTCTGGTGTGTAAGATGTAGCATCTTTACATGTTAGTGATATCTCTGCAGAACTCAGCAGGAGGTATACACAGACAAGATGCCTGGAGACAGATAATCTGGTATTTCAAATGCTTAGTTACTTAATCTTTTATCTGTGATCGGTCATCTTTGAAGATTAGGCTGTCATCTTTATGATTTTATCATTCTCGTGTACCCTGCCATCATCAAGGCTATTTTGAACAAAATTGCGACATCAGAGACAAGAACCCGCTATTTCACATGGGCAGGCAAGTCGAGAATTGATAGCCTCTATTTCTAGTGGGAAGGAGACTTTTAATTCCTATTGGAAATCTTTTCAGGCTTGATCTTTTGGAAACATTTGTGTCCTGTTATAAAGAAAAAAGTCCTAGGATACATGAAGAGATTTCCTACGTACCACTAAGTTACACATGTAAACATTGATTGAGATCAAGTAACATATGCTGTAAGAGTTGGTACCTTGGTCTGGTGGGTGATATGAGCAGGCAATTGAGATGTAACTTTTGATCCTTACTTATTAGAAATATGCCTCAGATTTGGAGGAAAACCAAGGGGAATTGAGCCATTGCAGACTGGGACTTTCTGAGTGAAGTGAGCTTCTCACTGAACATGCCAGAATTCAGTTTAGAACCTAGATGAAGCTCCATGCAGGATTTGGGATTTAGAAAAGCCAGAGATAAAGCAATCAAACAGCCCAAACAGTCCAGAGATGGAATTGGGTTTGTGACTGACAGTTCAGCTTTCAAGTCCTTGGTCACATTTTTCAGTGGTTTTCATATGCTGTTTCATATGCTGAGAGGCTTTGACTTTAATTCAGGGTTGCAATCTCTTCCACTTTGTTGAAGACAGATAGGAACTGGCTAAGCAATAACACTTGTTATTTCTCCCCTCATATGATTGTTCTTTCTTACAGATCTATAGTAAGATCATTATAGTTCACCAGGATGGCAATTATAGATGGGGGTGGGCAAAGAAAGGAATTTGTGAGATGACCATTTTTGTTCAGTGCCAGAGATTTTGTTATGTAAAAATGTATTAAACCTGTTTTCAAGCATTATATCTCCCTAGTCCTTGCACCTGTACTTCTGAAAATTTGAACCTGTTTAGTCTGAGGACACATCTATGATGTGGGCCATTTTCAGATAAAATGTAAAGGGGCAACTGAAAGCAAATTACTTTCTCACTGCACAGAATATGAGGCCCCCCTTTCCACAAATCCCACGGTAACTCTCCTTCTGAAACCTTTGCTTCTTAAGAGCCATTTTTATGTAATCTGTAATTTTCCGAATGTGGCCCAAAAAGAACCTAAAGCAAATGCTGACAAATGTTAATTCAGTCCTTCCTTAATAAATTGCACGTTTTTAATGTATTGGGCCTAGTGCAGTGAAAAAACAACTGGAAGAGAATTGTTTCTTTTTGAGATATTACCTGGGAGAAGCTGAAAGATTATTTCAACTGCCAATGCAGGTAGATGCATTTCTTCAGGTTTATGGAAATGGGATTTTGGCTTATAAAATGGCCTCTTTGCACAATAATATTCAAGGCCTCCATCCTTAGATCAGATGAAGATTCCTCTGCCATTCACCCCCCCCCAATGGATCAGCAGTTAGAAGAACAACTGAAACCTCAAGTATGAATCTGTAAATAGCAACAGTTTTCAAGAATTATGTTTTATCCTGAGCCTCCTAGCTAAATGGCAACAGTTTTTAATAGATTTTTCAAAACAGGCCTGTTGGCCCTCGAACAAAAAGCATGCCATAGCTTTACTTATTTCTGAGAAAAATTAGATCCTTTCTGTGGAGGACAGCACTCCAAAGGTCTACACAGGGTATGCCAAAGGGCTTGGGTAATGGCCATGCCTAATAGGACTTTTCCTGTATCCCCACTGAGCAAGCTGCATCCAAAATTCTTTATTCAAAACAAGGCTTGTAATGAAGCACAGAGATATCATGTCTAAGAAACAAGAAGTCCTCATTTTGCTTAAGGTTGCAGATGTAGCCCCACAATAATTTGGATTCAGGCCATATATATCAAATGGGCTCTATTGTTATGTCAAAGCACACACTTTCCAAAACTTCACAGACTAAAAACCTGGACACATGTGGCCAAGCAACATCAAAATGTGATCAAGATGGCAAAACTTACTGATGAGGAAAAACAAACAAACAAACCAGGAGAGGCTGCAGCAGTTTGCTTTTGCCTGAGCCAGCTGGAAAGGACAAAACTCTGTCCAGTCTGCTCCTTTCTCTCCTGCAAGTAAAGACTTTTCTGGTTAGACAGGCATTTGATGATTCACTTTATAAGGCCCGTCTCACCAATATAATGTGGTGGATCTCGCTAATTGTTGTACTGGTGTGTTCATGCATGTTTAATGATATATGTTTTAATCTGGTTTAAAATTTTTTATTGTTTATCTCATTTTAACTTTTGTATTTTGTGGATTTTTAACAACATGTTTTTTAATTTGCTGTAAGCCCCTTTGGATTGTGAACTGGGAGAAAGGTGGGATAGAAGTAACAACAACAGCAGAGTACAGACTATAGACATTTTCGCACCTTACCTTTTTGCGGTTCTGGGGTGTGGGGCTTGCACAAGCAGCCTCCGGAAAAAAGCTCTCACTTCCCTGCTTCTTCAGCTCCACACAAACTTCCTGCTCGCACGATAGCCCTGCCTCTTCCTTTCGCAGTGCAGCCTGGGACCTCCCAGGCTGCACTGAGACAGGAAGCATGACCGGCCCGGTTCCGCAAGGTAAGTGCATGCGGGGCCCCAGAGTGATACACAACCTCGCAGTATTTTCAACTTCAAGCCTGAAATGAAAAAATGTGTGCGCAGTCCACATCAGGCCCTTGAGCGTTGTGCAAATGTGAGTGCATCGTGTGGACTGCTTCTCACATGTGCGCAATGCTCAAGGGGCCCTTTCGCATTGGAAATGCCGTGCAAAAAGGGCCTATTTTGGCATTTTAAATTCAGTTTGTAGCAATTGAAGTAAGTTAAGGACAAAGGGTGAAAGCGAGAGGAGGGGAGAAAAAATGGGAGATTTTAAAAGCATCTGGAAAAGTGAGATGACAGAAGATTAATCAGGACTCTCTCTGCCAAATCAAGGCACTCAGGCACTCAGAAGGTTTGAAAGAATTGACTGGGTCAGCATGTCACTATAAGCCAGAATTCTATTGAAACTGTGGCTTGTGCCCATGAACCAGTGTGCTAATGGAAATGGGTAAACATTTCTGCACTTGGCTGTTATAGTGCTATGATTCCACTTTCAACATCCTATGGAATCCTGGGGTTTGCAGTTTTGGGAGGGACCAGCCAAAACTGCAAACCCCAGGATTCCATAGGATGTTGAAAGTGGAATCATAGCACTATAACAGCCTAGTGCAGAAATGGCTTAGGTGTGGGAATCATGTGGCCCATGGGCTGTATATGATTTCTAAGTGTATTTTGGGGATCCCAGGCCCCTCCTTTTCCTCAACTCCCCTCTAGGACTGACAGATTCTTATGATTTTTCCATTTAAAGCACACACACAAAATGTCAGTGAAGGATGACACAGGGTTCCAAGGGCAGCACACAATCCTCCCCTGATTTAGCAAAAGGAAGTCTGAATATCATAAAAGTACTTTCAAAGATCTTGAAAGCTAAGCAAGGTTAGTCTTGATTAGTACTTAGATGAGAGTCTGCTAACGGATACCATATTCTGTAGGCTATATTTCGGAGGAAGGAACTGGCAAACCACCTCAGAGTATTTCATGCCTAAGAAAACCCTATGAAATTCATGGGGTCACCATAAATTGACAGGCGACTTGAAGGCACGTGAACACACTGAAATCAAGAGATGGTGTGACTGATTTAGCTTTCCCTCAGTAAGCCAAAGAAATAATCCACAGTGTGTGTCAGCTTGTCAGAGGGGAAGTAAGCACGAGAGCTGGCTGGTGCTGGGTTTAGGCATCACACTAAGCAAACAATGACTGATTAAGATGTTCCCACTGCAAGCAGGAATGACTGAGCCACAGGAGCTAGAATGCTTACCTATCCATGGTAAGACCAATTTTCCAAAGAGATCCAAAATCTCTCTCAATCTCTCTCTCTCTCTCTTTTGTGTGTGTGTGTGTGTGTAATAAAGAGAGCAAGGGAAGGAGGGAGGGAAAGAGAGAATTTGAGGAGTTATAATGTGATATGGCTTGAAGGCTGCATAAAAACTACTAAAAGCAAAGTCTACATTGTTCCTGTAGATTGCTTCACTTTCTTTGGAATAATTTTGGCTAACTTTCTGAGCATTACTTTTCTAGTTCTTAAAGCTAAACTCATATAGGCTTGTTTATTATCAAGTGCTAGTTCTTTTACATATGTTTAAACAATATTGTTTTTTCCTAAGATATTTACTCATTAATAACAAAGTACTATTAAAATTCTGAAGTGCATGCCACTGGCCTAATTGATCCTATCAGTCATTTTTATTTTAGTTTCTTGGTGGGTATTCATAAAAAGGACTAGGTCAGACATTTGGTAGATTGAAGTATGGAGAGAAAAAGGACTACTTGAAACCTTGTAAGACAAGCTGCAAGCTAAAGATAATTTCTCTTTCCATTTTTGAGGATCACAAGCATTATTTCTAAGTCTGCGTTTTAGATTAGATCAAAGCACCCAAGGCAGGCAGGGTGGGATGTTTGTAATAATATAATTTTGAAATAGAATGTAGGATTTAACACAAACTGGTGGTAAATAAAGAAAATTTGCATACTTTAATGGGCTTAAATAATTATGACCTGTCATTAAAAATGGTGTAAAAGATTAGGATAAAATTATGCTTGCCTCTATTCTGGGAAATGGAAGCATTTTACCACTTGTACCCTCTACTTAATAAGAAAAAAGAGGTAAAAATAGTTGTGATATACTCTCAACATAGGAACCCTCTTCACACATCACTCACATGAAGAAGTCATCAAGCAGGTACTGAAAAGTGAGGCTGCATTTGGAGCATGCCACCCATCCCAACTGCCATTGTTTACTTGTTGGTGTGTTTTTTGGTGTGTGGGGGGTGGGAAACTTTTGCATGAGAAGCTGCTCAGATGTAATGATCGGTATGATCAAAGTACATGGCCACGCTGGTGTTACAGTTGTAAGGAAGACAAAATTCAAACTGTTGCTTACAGGTATTGTTCCTTGCAGATGACAATGCTAACATGTCAACATTTGTAGGTGTGACCAGACAGCTGGCCTGATACTACGGATAGGGATGTAATTTTTTGATGATTTTCTTCTTGAAAGAAGGCATGAGTAATTTTAGCAATTTCTTTTCCCACTTAGAGCTCTTTAAAAACTGAACAATTTTTGAAATCTATTCTTAATTTGAGATTTATTCTGCACAAAATTTGCATGTTGTATTTTTTGTGCAGGAAACGGAATTTACAGCATAGAAATAATGTTTCCGCTTGGAAATATTATCTTCTGCACTGAAAATGCTATTTCCTATGCGGAAGAATCCTGATTTCTGTGCAAAAATACAATGTGCATATTTCATGCAGAATAGGTCTTGATCTGCGAAGAGTCTTGTCAGCCCAGGATTCTTCTCATCAGGGCTTCCCAATACTTGATAACATGTGTTCTGAATATTGTTGAATATTCGTCCCATTCCTAGATAGAGTCAGGCCAGGAGCACAGCCCCACTTCTCACTGATGCCTAAGAATAGAGTGGTGCCAGGGCTTACTGACTCCCCATCCCAATTCCTTGTTCCTTTTGAACTTAATTTACAATACTAACAGTAGCATTTTCCATACAATGATGTATAGTTGGCATACCCCTGTTGTAATGCAAAATATAGTGGGATGAATTACTCTTGACTGATAGCCATATGTTCAAGCTCCTGCAGGAGATGAAAACTGCTAAAAGTGATCTGTTGACATAGATTAACACAGCTGAATTTTTCCTTGGAGAATGCTGTCATAAGGAGCCCTTGCATTTCAGTATTCACCACTATACTACTGGTACCTCCATCACACAAATAAAGCATGATCAGGAGATAAGGGATGCCCCACAAAATTCCCACCTTGTTGCAAGTACAATAGATTGCTGTCATCATGTTGCACATTTCACCCTCTAAAATGTTTATTGTAAGAACATTGGCCTGCACCAGTAGCTGTGGAATACAGAATGGAAACTCATGTTATGGTGATCTACAGTGTAAGATGGGCAACTCTAAGGGGTCTGGAGACCAATTATCTGTTCCTGGGAAGTTCTGAGCAGATCACATGGACTGCCAAAAATAGTTATGGCTGAAAGTTCACTTCTGGTTTTTTCTGGCTTTAAAAGTGCAAGAAGAGGTTGCAGCTCACATAAAGGTGGGCTGCTGCTCCTGGAGACTTTCTTTTTTGTGACCAGGAAACAAGTGAAGAGTCTGGAGGAGTCGATAGCTTTGAAAACAGCCTTGGGAGCTTCACCAAGCCCATGCTTTGCCCATCACTGATCTACATAGTAGGCAGTATCAAACATCACCCCGAGGGGGCAAAATCATTTTTCACAAGGAGGTTGCTTTGGTTGTCTTCTCAAAGGCCATTTCTGCACTGCACCATTACAGTGCTATTATTCCACTTTCAACATCCTGTGGAATTCTGGGGTTTGTGGTTTACTGAGACCAAACAGCTGTCTGACTGAGAATTCTAAAGGCCCCTCCCTAAACTACAAACCCAGAATTCCATAGGATGTTGAAAGTGGAATAATAGCAGTATAACAATGTAGTGTGAAAATGGCTCAAGGTACAACCCAACAACACAAAGATGGAAAAATTTTAGACCACACAAGCAAAAATAATGCAGTTCTGCTACTGTCTATGTTTAAATTACTCATACTTCAAACCAGTGATATATTTAAACCTTTTACTATAAGTCCCATGTCAAGTCTCAAATCTCTTATCTCCAAATCTCAAGTTGAGTCTCAAGTCCTTTCAAGATACTTTCAAGTCACACCTCAAGTCTGGGACCCAACTTTATATCCCAACCTATATTCCAGAATTTCTGGACAGAGTCAAATAAAGTCAGTTTTAACAATTTAATCAAAGTTGGCCCTCCACATTTGTGATTTTGCCATCTGCAGCTTTGGAACTGGAGAATAGAATTCTTCTTACTCCCCCTTCCTGAAGCTGGAGGCTTTTTTGTTAATGGACATAAAAGAGTCCGCAGCTTTGGAAGTGGGGAATAGGATCCTTCTTAGTTCCCATTTCTGAAGCTGCAGGCTTTTTCAATAGTGGAGAATAGGATCCTTCTTACTTGCCATTACCAAAGCTTCAAAGGCTTTAGAAGGAAGGATCCTCCCTCCTCAAGCCCATTACCTAACATACTCGCCATTCTCTCTGAGAAACATACCCTGCACTCTGGAGGCAAGTTTTGCTTTCTGCTCTTAGGAAAAGTTTTAGAAGGCTCCTCTGATATGCAGTGGGGACAGGCTGCTAAGCAGACCTCAACCCTGCCTCAAGCCCATTGCCAAACCCATTTGCTGTTCTCCTTCAAGAAATTTGCCCACACTTTGGGCTTGAGACAGATCGTCATGTGACCAGTAGGCAAAAAGGGATGGAAGTGTTGTTCAAAGTTGTAAGGTTCCTGGATGAATGTGTTATGTTACTCAACCAAGGGCAGCAAGTCAGTCACTAAAAATATACACATCATGAGTTGAGTCAAGTCAGTGGCCATTTCCGCACTGGGCAAGAGAATCGCCCCGTGATGCTACTCACCAGACTTTTGGGCTCCCTGGTCCGGTCCACACTGCTCTAGAGCAGCGCATGGCCACCGCTCCTCACTCCTCCGGGGATGAAAATTTTGGCTTCCAGTTGGTCGAGGGTCTCAACCAACCACTGAAGCTCGCCAGCCTAAAGTCCGCCCCTGGCAGATCACAGGCTTGCACCAATGTGAGCCTGCGAATCCGCGTAAGGGAGCAGGCTTGCAGTGGCACGCTTCGTGCTTTTGAAAGACCTGTTTTTAGCGGTCTTTCAAAAGCACGCTGGATGACCACTTGGAGTCATTCCGGAGCAGGCTGGGGTCCGAATCTATGTTAAGTAGGTCCGACCCAGTCCACTCCCAGGTGCAGATGTTCTCCCTGGAGGACGCTCTGTCCCGTTTTAAAAACCTCGTGTGGAAATGGCCAGTGTGTCATTTACCGCTGTGTTGAGTCCAAGTCAATGAAGTGATTTGAGTCTGACTTGAGTCTGAGCCAATTGATTCAAGTCTAAACCACTGACTTCAAACTGTTTCACAGTGTATTAGATTTCACAAGTATTATATATTACTGTATTTTCCTGTTCCAAAAAATAGCAGTATTATAAGAAAAGATGGGTTTCAAGGGATCAAAATCCAAAGGAGGAAGAGAAATGAAAATTACTTAGTGGTTTCTTTTAGATTCAGTGGAGAACTAAATAATCTCTGATTTGCTAAGCTGCTGGAGACATTGAAGGTGTTTCCAGGTCAGCCACCATGTAGACAGTTTGCAGGGCAAATTCTTGTTTACTCTTGTGATTGCAATAGGTATGATGAACTATGTGCAGACTACCTTTAGAACAAAATCTATTATTTACTTGAAATATTTTTTAAAAAATATTTTTTTCTCTCAGAAATCTGTTCTGTAGTTAATGCCTTGTCTCTTATATCTGTGTTCTTGACAGAATGTAGGTTCAAGATTACTTGAGTGAGGTTCCCCCAAGTGTTGAAACCAGCAAGTGAAAAGCAGGGCATTTTGGTCAAGCAAGCACACAATCAATTTCCTATTCCGAAGCTCATTTAGCCTGCACACTGTCAGTATACTGTGTGCTCTTGGAAACTGGCTTATTGTCATGTTCACAAAAGCCTTGATGAAACCATCAAAAACAAGCACTTGGAAGTCTTGACTGATTTTAGTAGAAGAGTTATATTCATAATTACATACATCCTATTGAATTCAAAGTGACTATTGAAAAGTGCTCACTTTAAAATAGATTGTGCTTGCCTTCTTTATCATTATTAAGCATCATCCCATCCATTCTCCAGAAAGTTCAGAGTGGCATGCTTTGTCTATCTATAGCAGGGATGGAAATTGTGCAGCCATCCAATGGTTGTTAAACCACAATTCCTACATCAGTCACTGTTGGCTAAGTATATTAGAGCTTCTGAGACTTAATAGTCCAGCAACATCTGGAGAGCCACTCAATTCCCATTCCAATGTATGTTTCATCCTCAGAGCAACCACATAAGGAAGGCTTGACTGGCCTAAAGTCACTCACTGAACATCTTAGTTGAATAGGGGCTTCCTTGTTTAAGTCTAACATTGTCACTAATATACCAAATTGGCTTTCTGAAAGATTCTGCAGGCAACAGTAACTTTGAAAAAAAGAAGGGTTTCTATAGCATTAGAACAAATGATTCAACTGCCTTCTTTCCCACAGTCTTGATCTTGATTGCTGTCTTGAGAATACTATTTAAAACTTTAAAAACTATCACACAATGAATGACAGGTTGATTTGGTACTTTAATGATAAACTTATGCAAGTCTACAAAACACATTGTAAATCTAGACTCACTATGCTCTATAGTTACATACAGAAAGTGTGCATAGGACTTTTGCGTTCTTATTCTCACTGTTGTTCCCCCTCTACACACACACGCACACGCACACATATACCACTAATATTCCTTTTTGTTGTTTTCTTAAATATTTTCCAGTACTGTGTCAAACTAGAACAAATAACTAAAGCATTTGGGCAGATGTATTCATCTGGGAGAGGATAATGAGAGAAATTAGACAGCAGACGTACCTTTCATTGTTTGACTGCCAGCTTGCGTGCAATTTCAGACAATTAATAGGGCATACATTTTTGTTTTCCATCTTAAACTGCTTCATAGTTATCAGCTTAACTCTCTTCTATCCTGACTAGAGCAGCATTGAAACAACATTTTTACCTATCCATTAGCTAGAAGACAGAAATCATTCTCCATTCACGCCAGATTGCACATCAGAAGTCAAGCCTGTTAATTTTAACACTGATAATGAGGATCATTGGGAAGAAGGATGCCTATATAGCTGTTCTGTACATCAGACATTTTTGAATGAGCCATATCTAATATGATTTATAAAAAAAAAAGTATATGACTGAAAAGGCAGCAGGAGACATCTTTTCTCCTCCCGCCCAACCATCTCCGTTTTTCTAAGATTTGACATCAGCATATAGATAGTTTCATCAATTATTGAGCACAAACTTCAGAAAATAGAAAAGGATGGTTTGGAAGCTTTATTTTTGAAGTTTTGAATGTGAGACATTCAGTAGACCCACAAACAGTGTGTCAAAATCTTCAGAATTAGCTCTGGCTTTCCTAGACTGGCTTTTCTCTGTAAAAGAAAGAGCCACAGAGTCTAATCCTGAGCAACTTTAATACCAGACATATTTCGTATAAGGAGGTAACTCATATTCCATTCTGCTCCCTTTGAATATACTTATATTCAGAAGTGTTTGGCTTCTTTAAAAAAAAAACAATAGAATTTTTCACTCAAGAAACTTAATCTTCATTATTGGTATTTTTGGTCTTCTCTTGGGGAAATTTTATACTTCTTCCAGTTTGGTCTAATATATTTGCATGGAATAACAGAACTGTATATTTGGCAGGGGCCCTGAAATTTATCTACTCCAACCCCCTGCCCATGTAAGAAATCCAGAATTATGACATCCAGTATCTTTTTTCTAAGAAGAGAGAGAAATAAAGAGAAAGAGAGAGAGAGGTCATTTCCACACCTTACCCTTTTCCATTGTCCTTCCACTGTGATCCTGGCAGTGACTGGGAGCACATGGGATGGGAGCACAATGGATGGGATGGGAGCACAATGCAAACACTCCTCTTTGCACCCGGATGGCTCCCTGCAGATAGGAACGTGAGTGACGGGCACCTTCCTTCTGCAGTGCAGCTGGCCTCTTTCTCGTGCCACACTAGGGAAGGAAGCACCTACTATCACTTCTGCCCATTCTGCACAGCCGCCAGCAAAGGGAGCATTGCATGATCGTGGGTCATTAACAGATTTTTTCCATTAATTAAATATCCAGCAATCATGATGAGTGGGGGCACGTTGGCAGCAAGACCACAATGACGTCATGCAAAAGCATGGCTCACAGATCTCTGCCAACATGTCCTCATCATGCGACAGTGATGCCATGTGGAAATGGAGGAAGCAGGATGGTGCTGCCTTTTCCTTCCGCAGCACAGCCAAGTACTTCCCCAAGCTGGTTTGGGGCAGGGAGTGCTGCCAGGACCTCCACACACCAGGTAAGCACAGGCAGGCGGTGGGAGAGCTGTGTAATAGCCAGTCATTTACAAGGAAAACCCATCATTGATTTGTGGTGCAATCATGCTGCAGGGGATGGGAGAAGGACAGGACCCAGATAACAGCATGCAGAACCATTGTCCGGGTCCCATCCTTCTCCCATCCTCAGTGTGGGATGACGACATCCTGTGGAAAGGGCCTTTATCTATTTTACCACATCTTCCAATTCTCTCTTATTTTATTTATTTGTTTATTTTTGTCTATGCTTTCCATCTGCTCTTTCTCTTCTCTGATCTCTTATTGTCTGACCCTCTGTCCCCTCTTTCACACACAAACTCCAGCTTCCTTGCCACACTGTACCATGGAACAGGACACCATAGGCTTCTTCTTCCACTCCCCCATTCTTTTCTGCACGTTGCAGTTCACATCACCTGCTGCCACAGATGTCATACATCACAGGTTTTAATTTAAAAAGACACGTGAGGATGGAAAGAAAGTGGGAGAGGGCAAAAAAATATTTAGCAACCAAAATTTTTACCCAACATGTCACTCCCAAAGAAATGCCATAAAATTACATGGAATTTCCAGAAAAAGTACTTTATATTCTGTCTTATTTTTTCTTAAAAAAAATATCATATCAACATGTCAGTTCTGATCTCAGATGCTGAGGTAGTCAATTCCACTGTCAAACCTTCTTATTGTTAGGAAATTCTTCCTAATTTTTAGTCAAATTCTTTTTTCTTCCCCTTGTAATATGAAGCTGTTGGTTGGGTTCCACATTCTAGAAGAGCAGAAAACAAGTCAAAAACAAGTTGTTGTTCCACACAACAACCCTTCAAATTTTTGAAGATCACCTTTCATCCCTGTCTTCTCCAAACCAAACATACTCACTTTCCTCAAACATCCATCATAGGGTTGGTTTCCAGAATGTTAACGTTAGTCACCCTTTTCTGGATATGTTTGGGTTTGTTAATAGCCTTCCCAAACTGTGGTACCCATTGACACTGTACTCAAGGTGAGGTCTGACCAAAGCACAATAGAGAAGCACCATTGTTTTCTTTGATTTGTACACTTTGGCCCTTTCCACACGCGAAGGAAGAAACGGGCGAAAACACACTAAAACGGAGCTTACCTGAAACCGGGTAAGTCTGTCGCCACGTGGAGCACCGTGTTTTCGCTGCTCCACACTTCTCGGCATCCCGCGGCATCCTGCGGCACCCATTTACGACTGGCGGAGGCTCTCCACCAACCGGAGAAGCTCACCAGCTGGAAGGCAGAGTCCTTGCACGCGCCTGCAAATCTACACCGGGCGCTGCGACGGGGCTGCACGCAGCTGCACGTGGCTGCACGCCCCATGCTTTTTAAAAACCTCCTGAGAAGTGGTTTTTAAAAAGCACGCGGCGCCACCACTTCCTGCTGCCCTAGCGCGGATTGGGGTGTGGAACTATGCAAAAGTAGTCCGCCCCAATCCACTTTACAGTGTAGACGACCTCCATCAGAGGTCGCTCTATACCGTTTTTTAACCCCCATGTGGAAAGGACCTTAATTTCTGTTGATGGAGCCTACAATTACATTAACTTTTATAATGCAATACCTAAAGATGAGAGCAGAGGAAACTATAAAAGGAACAATTTTACTATTAAATTTTTCATAAATTGTATTGACTATATTTGCAGAACATTCGAACCATCAAAATATATTAACCTACACTGCTTATTTTATTGGCAGAAGGAACTTGAACCTGGCTTAACAATACATTTCAAAGTAATTGCTTGAATTAAATGGGATAATTCATACATGATTTACTAAGGATGCATTGCTACTGAACCCCAGCGAGTCACTTTTGCGTATCCATATGCTGATAAAGCAAGCAAAAATTAGGAGTCATCCAAGGGCATCCTAGACAGTATCCCAGCTAGTTTAACAGGTGTGATTCCAAGTTGGTCAAATAATCTTGCTTTCTTGAGATGAACAGGCCTACCTACAAGAAAATCTGGAGGCAAACAGCACAGCACCTTATAAGAGCAAGTACTATGCCCCACACCCTTAACAAAAGCCTTAATCTATGATTAATTGATTAGCTGGATCCCATTGGGATTATGACTCAAAGTCAACACAGAGCTGTTGCATATGCATTAACAGGTTTTGTGTGTTTTAACACCCTTAGCACTCAATTAAAAATTATGGTTGATTATGCTAAATCTAGAATTATTTTACATAACATCAAGCACTAATATATTTACTACTGCTCTTCCCCTCTATAAAAAAACATCATAAGCTGTATTGCCTATGATCTCAAAGACAAGCACTTTAACTGTGGGACTAAGGGAAGGTTTTGCTTTAGCTAAATACATATGAGGTGTAAATGTGTTGTTTGTTTGTTTGTTTGTTTGTTTGTTTGTTTGTATGCCTCCTTTCTCCTGGAGTGCAACACAAGGCAACTCACATAAAGTATAAATTAAGAGCCTAACAATAAAAATTAAAAAACAAAATAATCACATTAGATGAGTATGAAATCAAAGGCATTTTGTTGTTGTTGTGTGCCTTCAAGTCATTTCTGACTTATGGAAACCCTAAGGCAAACCTATCACAGGATTTTCTGGGGCTTGAGAGTGTGATGTGCCCAAGGTCATCCATTGGGTTTCCATATCTGAGGAGGGAATCAAACTTTGGTCTAGAGTCAGCCTAGCCAGGTCAGCCTAGCATCCCACAGAATAGAATTCCAGAAAGAGGAAGCAGCCACTGAGAAGGCTCTCTCTCATGTCCTCACCAAGCAAGCCTGTGATGGTAGCAGGACTGAGAGAAGTCCTTCCTCTAGGACTGAGAGAAAGTCCTTGCTCTGGCAGATCTGTATAAGGAGATATGGCCTTTCATGTAGTCTGAACCAAAGCCATAAAGGGCTTCATAGATCATGACCAGCACATTGAATTGTGCCTTGAAACAGACCAGTAGCCAATAAAGCTGTTTTAATAAGGGAGTTATAAATTCCCTGTAACTGGTCCCAGTCAGCATTCTAGCTGCAGCATTTTGAGTTCACTGATGGGTCCAAAGACAGCCCCACATACAGTGTGTTACAGGAATCCAAATGGGATATAATCAAGGCATATGTTAAAGACAGAGTCCCATTTTTACTCCCCCAGTCCTTGCCCTTTTTTCTTTTTTAAACAGAATTTTAGAAAGCTCAAGTGGATGGATGAATAAGAGAATTGGTAGTTCCCAAGAAGATGCTTAATTCTTTTCTCTATAACCGCTGGTCTACTCCCATTCCTGTTCTCCCAAAGCATCTTTCCTCTTGCAACATTAAAAATGTATAAGCATGCATTTGAAACACTAGCAGGATTAAAGATACACTGTGTGGCAATTTCAGGATGGAGAGAGGCTAAAAGCCATATCAGGGAAAAGATGAACAACACTGTTATTATTGGTATGGCCTCTTGCCTCACAGGACCATCCAATCCCACCATCACAGAAAGGTAGTGCCATGGTGTGCACTAGCATTCCTACCAGGGAAAACCCATCAGTATAAGCATAATCCAAGTTTACATTCTAACTACAGAGACAGAAAAGGGAGAAAAAACACGGAAGATTCTGCCCTGGAGTTCAGGAAGAAATTGGTCTCACACTAAAACAAGACTTATTAATAGTCATAGGCAACAGGAATACAGAAGAAAGAAACCGGGCAGAACCAAACATTATAGAAGAATTTGGCCTAGAATCATGAGAGTGACTGACTGAATTTTGTGGAGTCAACAGTCTGTTCATCACAAACACATTCTTCAGGCAACCCAAGAGGTGACTGTATACATGGACATCACCTGATGGCCAATATGAAAATTAGATTGACTACATGATTGAAAGCAAAAGATGTAGAAGCCCCAGTCTCTCTGCAGAAACAAAGCCAGGAGCAGATTGTGGCACAGACTAAGAACTTCTAATATCAAAAATTAGGGTACAATTACTGAAGAAAGTTGAGGCACAAAGTCCAAAGGCAGGTTTACAGTTGAACACTGATGATTTACATAACTATAAAATAGTCATTAAAGACTCTGATGCCCTTTCTGCACTTTACCTTCTTCCGGCGCTGGGGTGCGGGGATCATGTGAGCAGCCTCCAGCAAGAGGCTATCGCGTCTGGGGTCCTTTGGCTCCACACGAGCTGCCTGCTCGCACAAGAGCCCTGCCTCTTCCTTCTGCAGGAAGCGCAACCGGTGCAGCTCTGGAGGCTCTGCACACCAGGTAAGTGTGCATGGGGCCTGGGAGCAATGCGCGATCAAACACCATTTTCGGCTTCTAGCCGAAAATCAAAAGGTGTGCAATCAGCACCTTCTGGCCCCTGGAGCATTGCATGATTGTGAGTGCGTCATGCAGATTGCTCCTCACAATCGTGTGATGCTCCAGGCGCCCTTTTGCATGGAAAATGCTGTGCGAAAAAGGTCTGAGAGGTGAAAGATTTCCTATACCTTGGCTCACTCATTAATGAAAATGGGGGCTGCAGTCAAGAACTCAGAAGAAGACTAAGGATCTAGATAAGATCCTGAAGTGTAAAGATTGAATATCAAATTTGCGTTCTTATGTTACCCTGTTCTCTGGGGGTCCTGAGAGGGGTGCCCAAATAACCAAATGAAAACACAAGATGGGGAAATTAACTCTAGCACTCTCTTAAGCTAACGAGAGGCAGGGTAACTTAGCAGGTATCTTGTAACCCAATGTCTACGAGGTCAGGTCAGAAGAGCAGTCAGACAAATTTTAAAATAGTAAAATGATAGCTTTATTAAAGGACAAACAACAGAAAAGACAACACAGCTAACTGGGAAATAAGAAATTGGGCAGAAATGGGCAATACAACACCTTATCTTGTAGTCCTGGAGAAAAATGGGGGATTGCAGGGAGGAAAGCTCAGCGTGGCTTGCTGGGGGGACAACTCGCTGGACACAGCAGCAGCAGGGCTGGATGAAACTCAGGAGCGATCCGAATGGGATGAGAGGTCCGGACGGGGCGTGCGAGCGATCCGAGGTGGGCTCAGAATCGGGGAGTTTTTATAGGGTGGATTGTGCCTACAGCCCATGCCATACTCGGTGAGAACAATGGGAGTTTGGAGCGGGACAAAGCTTTGGGAAAGGACAAGTTTTACATGATCGGCTTAGCGCAGATTTGACAATAGTGTAGCCAGTATGCAAATGGCTTGGCATTGTAAGGGCGTCAGCTTGAGGCCGAACGTCTTTGTGTAGAGTCGCGCTTAAGCATTGGGTGTCTGCAAGAGAAGTCCCTGAAGCAATGGAGTGGCGTTAATCTGCCTGCCTAAGTGGGAGTTGGAATGCCCAGCACTTACCGGCTGCGTCTGTGTACGTGCCTGTCTGGTGGCCTCACAAACACGTGGAGTGGGGTGGCAGAGAAAGGTCAAATGATTTGATATCAAAAGGAGATATCTAGTGCTATCACCAGGTAGGCCTGAACCATAGTAACACTTATTTCAGTACTAAAGGCATATTATTTTTTTCCTCTTCTGCAATGGAAATGTAAAATCAACATGATAATATGCATTAGAAATAACAAGTATTTTAATGTTTTGGTGCCTGGGAGAGGTATAGATCTCGGAATCAAATGCAAAATTGTTCACTACATTTTTTTTAAGGCAAAATAGGGTTATGTGAATCCACTATATGGTAAGACAAGTAAGACAGGTAAGACAGAAGTGTTAGGAGAACAGATTATGTCTTGAGAAGAGGAAGGAAGGAAGGACAGGAATGTCAGAGAACTGAGTAGAAACTTAATAGGTAAGGCTGTAGCAATATCCTTTGGGATGACAAGTCAGGAAAGCTGGTCTCATCTAAAGATCCATGAGAGCTATTGAATGTTCTTCAGGAAGTCTCAAATGGCAGGCAACTCCACCCTCAGTTTCTAACTATGTGAAACATACAAAGGTTTCAACTGTTGTGGGAATTCCAGAATAATTATCAGGATTGTCTATGTATTTCAAGTTTCTATGTATGGCTGTGAAAGCTAAAGGGTAAAGAAGGCTGACTGGAAGAAAATCAACTCATTTGAAATGTGATGCTGGAGAAAAGTTCTATGGATACCCTGCACTGCTAAAAGGAGAAATAAATGGGTCTTAGAGCAAATAAAGCCTAAACTCTCCCTAGAAGCCAGACTGATTAAGCTGAGATTGTCCATTGTTGGACATATCATGAGAAGACATAATTTGCTAGAAAAGATAACCATACTTGGCAAAGTATGTGCCTGTAGGAAAAGAAGAAGACTCCAGTTCAAGTGGATAGGATCAATCAAGGGAGCCACAGCCCTGAGTGTGCAAAACCAGAGCAGGATTGTTGATGATTGGAGACCTGGAGGTCTCTAGTCCATAGGGGCATCATAAGTCAAAGACTGACAGCAGCTAACAACAACAATCTGGAAGCCCTGTTGAGTGCTAGAGCAATTATCTAAATAAATGAATAAATAAATAAATAAATAAATAAATAAATAAATAAATAATCAGTCCTTTGACAGTGGGAAAGCAGAAGGAACTCAACCTAGTACAGTGCTGAAACACACCCAAATTTCACATAGCCCAGTCCAAAATTAGTTTTCCTTTCAGTTACCAAGACAACATGTTATATCTCCCGTCATGGAATTCTTCCTTTTTCGTTTCCAGTGTCCACCAGATGTGCCATTCTTTTTCATGCTACTTTTTAATCTAACCTTGCTGACTTTAAGTTCAGTTTTTCACCATGCACCAGCCTATCATGTTTTACTTCTTTCCTCCAGCTCACGTATCAACAGTCCCATACCCTCCTCTAAATAGACACCGGGAATGTCTACTCTTTGAAGCTAATGTGAAAAATATGTATTCTTTTTTTAAAAAATGTACAAGATTTTTTTTTTCAGAAAGCCATGGCATACTTGTAGCCTTCCTTTAGATAATTCCACAATAAAAGCAATGGCTGGGCAAATCACATTCCAGCTCTTTTTCCTGTACTCCGACATATAGCAAGAAATACATTCAAAACCAGCTGTTTAAGCAAACTGCCAACAGAAGATGAAATAACTAGTATTCCTCAGATGTATGCTCAATATGGATCTGTCTGGATGTCTTAGAACTCAGTCATGGATCCTAATGCAAAATCTAACACATTAGGATATCATATAGTTTTGTGATTCTCTCTGGAGGAACTTAGAATTACAATTATTCATACTTGCTGTTCTTTCCATCTGTAAACAGGCACAAAAGCATGAGGACGTTGGTAGAGTTCTTTGTATACTGTAGTGTTCAATAGCATTTCATTTAAAGGACATTTTACTTGTTATTTACAGAGAAAGCTGCTGAATCAAACAACCCAAAGAATATAAACAGGCTTTGGACAGCTTTGCCTCATCAAATACCTTTGGGATCAAGCAGTTTGAAAAGATTTAATAAACAAATACAAAACCAAACCCCGGACTGTCAGGTTGTAGCTAGGGACCATAAGAATGATAACTGGAAGGAATCCAGTCATCATAACTGGAACAAATTCAGGTCCATGTTCCAAAAAACAGTCCCTCCCTCCCTCTCTCTCTGAAAACCAGATAGCAAAAGACTCACATTATAGACTTGCTAATTATTCTGGAATTCCCACAACAGTTGGAACTTTTGGATGTTTCTCATAGTTAGAAACTGAGGGTAGAGTTGCCTGCTGTTTGAGACTTCCTGAAGAACATTCAATAGCTCTCATGGACCTCTGGGAAAGACCAGCTTTCCTTACTTGTCATCCTAAAGGATATTGCTACAGCCTTACCTATTAAGTTTCTACTCAGTTCTCTGACATTCCTGTCCTTCCTTCCTTCCTTCTTCCTAAGACATAACCTGTTCTCCTAACACTTCTGTCTTACCTGTCTTACCATACAATGGATTCACGTAACCCTTTTTTGCCTTAAAAAAAATGTAGTGGACAATTTTGCATTTGATTCCGAGATCTATACCTCTCCCAGGCACCAAAACATTAAAATATTTGTTATCTCTAATGCACATTATCATGTTGATTTTACATTTCCATTGCAGAAGAGGAAAAAACTAATATGTCTTTAGTACTGAAATAAGAATACAAATCTTCTGGCTTAGTAATATGTTATTTCTGTATCTTGTATAGTAGGTCTCTTGATATTTTATCTATTTAGATATACAGCGTCTACAATACTGAATGCAAGCAGATCATGAAAGCAAGTTCCCTCAACCTACATGTTTCCATCTGAATGTCAGTATAATTCAAAATTAATCAATTGATGCCTTGCCCCATAAAACAGTACATTAGCAGTAGCCAAGTTAGTAAATGATCATTGTCATTGATAGCACAAAATGAATACAGCAGCAGATGATGCTAGTAGATTTCACATGAGTGAGCCAGCATACTATAGTGGATTGAATGTTGTACTACGAATCTAGGAGACTCTAGGACTAGGGTTTGAATCCCCACTCAGCCCTGGAAACCTGCTGGGTGATCTTGGATGAGTCACATTCTCTCTGCCTGAGAGGAGGACAATTGCAAACATCCTCTGAATAAATCTTTCCATGAAGAACCTATGATAGTATTATCAAAAGTTGGAATCAGCTTGAAGGCACATGATAGCAACAATAAGAAAACCATACCATTGAGATCATAGCCATGAGGATATGTTTGGGATGAAACGTGCATATTTTTTTTATATAAGAGAAGCATGACCATTCCATATTTTGGTTATTTAACTGCACAGAAAACTCAGAGGCTTTTCCTTTGTCAAGCAATAGAAACTAGCTGGCTCTTGCCCAGCAACATCATGTTTTAAGAGTGTTGGTGGTGTATTAAAATCCCCAGAATGATAGTGTTCAGTTTTATTTCTCCCTCTGGTATACAGCAACCTCTCACCCACTTACAGCAAATGGTGTTGCAGCACAAACTCAACACAGGTGATGGACCCCCCACCCCACCCTTGACAATACAATTGTTAGACTTTAGAGCATTTCAGAGATCTCTGTACATTCTATGCTTGTTTGGAGAATTTAGACTTCTTTTCAATCAATTGATAAAATGCAAATCATGTGTTAGGAATGTTATATCATGAAACCTGGTAAGAACCATGAAGAGACACAAGGAATTAAAACAGTGTGTAGGAAACAAAATGAACACTATTGTATCAAAAGCAATCATCCATTGTTAAAGGGACAAGTATGGTGTAAGTGGTTTAATGCTAGACTGAGACTCCAGGAGACTGTTCAGCCATGGAAACCCACTGGATGACCTTGGCCAAATCACACTCTCTCAGTCTCAGATGAAGGCAATGGCAAACCCTGTCTGAGCAAATTTTGTCAAGAAAACCCCATGATAGGTTTGCCTTGAGATTACCAGAAGTTGGAAACAACCTGAAGGCAGAACACATACTTGGGAAATGACTCATAGAAAGAGCAAATAACATTTTTGAAACAGAATAAAACTAGCTATATTCATGCAAAGAAAGTCGTGTAGTACAAGGGGGGGGGAGACAGATGGGACACACAAATAAAAGGGAAAGGCAACAAGTGTATTTAATTGCATGGAAGGAACACCACCATATCAGCTCAGACAATTAAAGAGGCATTGAATGATACCTTCACATCCTACAAGGAGGCCTTGGACCCTCTCACACTACATAATTATAATGTTATGATTCCACTTTACTTGCCTTGATTCCATCCTATAGAATCCTGGGATTTGAAGAATGGGGAAGGGAAATTTTAATTCTCAATCAGAAAGTTCTAGCATCTCCCAAAACTACAAAGCCAAGGATACCGTAGGATGCAGATGAGGCAGGTAAAGTGGAAGTATAGTGCTACAACAGAAGGGCCCATTCTCTTCACTGCCCTGCCCCATAAATGGAAGTGATTTTAGCCTTGTGAAGGCCCCTGCTCAGGCAAAGGAACATTTTCTACAACATTCTGGACTGCTTTAGCTGTTTTGAAAGTTCAGAAGATTTGAGGGAGGTCTATAGGGTAAGTGGAGAATAGCAAACATCACAGCACCCTTTCTGAAATTGTCAATCCTATGAAGAGGATTTGGCTCTAAATATCTCTGTATTGAACCCAAAGACAGTGTAGAGAAACAGGCAAACGAGCTGAAATGTACATATGTTGTTCTTGTCAGTCTTTGGCTAAGACTGAGGCAAAAACTAGACTGAATAACTTAACTGATGTCATCTATGTGAGATTTCCATTTTCCTAAAACCTCAGAATAGTGGTTCTTAACCTTTTGTTTACTGGGGATCACCTATAAATGTAATTTGTTGCCAGGGACCCCCAAGACTTAACTCAAGATTTAAATATTTAAATTTAGATTTAAATAGTCAAAAAATTATTTAAGAATTCAAATTTTCAGTCATTTATTAAAGGCTTTTGGAGACAAGGATTCAAATCCCTGGGCAAGTCACAGTCTCTCGCCTTAGAGGCCCTTTCCACACAGCATTTGCCATGCGAAAGAGTGCCTGGAGTGTCATGAGATTGTGAGGATGCACTCACAATCACACAACACTCCAGGGTAGGGCAGGCGCTGCTTGTGCACTTTTTCATTTTTGGCTTTCAGCCAAAAATGGTGAGCGATTGCGCATTGCTCCAGGGGCCCCATGTGCACTTGCCATGTGTGCAGAGCCTCCCGAGCTGCAGCAGTCGCACTTCCTGCCCCAGCACAGCCTGGGAAACTCCCAGGCTGCGCTGCAGAAGGAAGAGACAGGGCTCTTGCACTACCTGCTCGGGAGCAGGCAGCTCATGCGGAGCTGAAGCAGTGGGGACGTGAGAGCCTCTTGCTGGAGGCTGCTCGCACAATCCCCACACCCTAGGGCTGAAAAAAGTAAGGTGCAGAAAGGGCCAGAGAAAGGCAGAGGAAGCCTTCTCTGAATAAATCTTGCAAAAAAAAAAAAAAGCTGTGATAGCTCACCTTAGGGTTGGCATACATCAAAAGTGATGTGGAGGCACAGAGCAATAAAGTGCTCCAGACAAGAAGAGGTTCTTTCTACCCACCATGTCTCTCCCCTTTGAAAACTGATTTGTGGTGACCCTAAGCTGAACCTATCTTAGCAGTTTTGTTTGTTGCCTTTGCCATTCTTTAAAGCTGAGAGAATGTGATTTGCCTGGGGTCACCCAGTGGATTTCAATGGCCAAGTAGGAATTCAAGCCCTGGTTTCCAGAGTCATAGTTTGGCCTGGGCAAACACGTCTGCCACCATATCCTTTTATTCAAGGATGTAGCAGTGGGAAGTGTGGCACCAAAACTGCTCCTTCATTTGCAAATAAGGGAGCAATTTCAGCACCCACATCCACCCACTCTGCTGCAGTGTCCCTGTTGCAGCTATGCTGTTGGTGTTCAGCAGCAGCTCTTCACAGACTCCTTGTGAGGGCTCCGCAGATTCCCCAGGTTAAGAATGCTGCCTTAGTACATTTGTGCTTAAAAGCTATGCTGAGTATATCCTCTGCATTCTCTCTAGAATTTGCCCTGCTCTTTAATGAGAATATTACAGATTAACAGAATGTCAGCTAGAGATAATTATTTGATCTAATATTCTCCAGAATATCTATCATACAAAATAAACTTGCATATAATTATCATAAAGGTCAGCTTAATTGTATAATTAACCTTGAAAACAACAGGCTTCAGAGGCATTATATCTTATAATTTTAAATATAAGTAGTTTAAGAAAGCCTGTCATGTCAAATAATAATGAGGGACTAATTCTCTAAATAATCACCTCTTTTTATATGTTTCACTTGTACATATGCACCTATTGTTTACTGTGGATCATTAATACTTTTTTTGGGTTCAGTGCAGGTGTGTTAAGTTATACAGATACAGAGGACCAATTGGCTTTCTGAGTAGGATGGGTGATGGAGCAGAAAACTAAAAGGGAAGGGAAAGGACCCTTAAGAACCAGCAGCAGAAAGTTGTTACAAGCAGGAGCATTTCACTTGGCCTAGAACTACTCGTGCACTTATTCTGCGAAATCAGCAGTTGAAATACACAGAGGAATATGGACAGAATTACAATCAAGAATATACAAACTGGATGCGTTAATTAACCAACAGAAATGTGGCTAGTGATTGAATTTTTAGAGTGGCAATACAAATCAATCCAAAAGGGTAGTGGAAAGTAATATCAATTGTACTGGCCGCAAATGCTCAAGTTTTAAAATACTCAGGGATCTCAAGTCTGAAATCACATCCCTTTCTTCCTACACCTGCACGCTTGATTTGACACAAGCCTAACTTCTCTAAGTTGTGCTTAAAGTACATTATTTTTCTTTTCTTTTTTCAAAAAATGAACAAACTCTTTGTTCTTTAGGACTTTAACTCAAGGGAGCTTCTCTGAGGGAGGGAAATTCTAGTGAGAACGGAAGTCAGAAATCAGCTAGGCAGGACTTTGAAGTGTGTACGTTCAACTAGGAGTGCTTGAGGATTTTGTCTGGTCCACAGTTTTATGCAAACTGTCCTGATTCAGACTTTCCAGACAAAGCGCTAATCAAACCAGGCTAATCGTTATTTTTCTTTTACTTATTTACTTATTGTCACAACGCAAAAACGCGAGCGCAAAAAGTACCCAAGCCTCGCACTCAAGGCCTCCCCAGCCTGACACCTCTTTGTGATCAGGTCTGAACAGCCAGGGAGATCTCTGAATCCAGCCAGGGCCAGGACAAACCGGTCTGCCTCAGTTCTCCCTCTCTGAGAACGCAGTCCCTTCCTCACTCTTGTCCCCACTTGGCTTCTTCCTTTCAAGACTCTCCCCCTCTACTGCCTTCCCTAAATCTGCCTTTCTCCCAGATGTAAGGATCGGAAGTGATTTATATTTTCCAAGACTGTGGTACTGTTGGTACTAAGGTCAAGATAATGTTACTGGTAGTGTGTATATTCCAGGATTCACAATAAGACTCTGTGACACTGTTTTAAGGAACACAGAACTTCAAACATTTACTGTAACACTATTGCTTTAAATGTGTCTTGTATCTCAGTGTTTACAAACAGCACACCATTCCTCTCTCTCTCTCTCTCTCTCTCAATTCATTCACTATCTCTCGTACACCCAATGTCTCAGTTCTCTCCTCCACAGAGCTCTTCAAATCTCCAACCTCTTCCAAACACACCACAAATCACACTCGTCTTCGAACACACACCAGACAGTTAAAAACCGTTATTTTTCCTCTTTCCACCAGCCCCTCCCCTGGGCTATCCAAGGTTCCATTTCACCAGTCAATCAACTTAAACACTCTCAGTTGCCAGGGAGGCTCTGTTGTCAAGACCCCCTCCCATCAGTTTTGTCACACTTATCATGAGACAGTTTTTAGTTCAAAAACATAAAACTCATATAAAATATCAAAAATATCAAAATCACATTGGGAGTAGAGTTGGTTTTTAAAAAAATCTTTATTTTATTGATGGAAAGTATAAAAATAATACTTTTTAAGAAAAAAATCACAAATTGTTGCAGAAAAGGTATTGAAAAAGCTTGTGGGGGAAAAAAACCCAAAAATTCATTTGGCCATTTAGCCATCCCTAGTTTCCAGTGTCCACAGATCCTAGTTTATGGTAGGTATCTATGGCCCTTGATTTATTGATTTATGTATTTACCTATGGCCTTTTCCACATGGGGTTTTTGAAACGGTGCAGTCCGTCCTCCAAGAAGGACGTCTGCACCTCAGACAGGACTGGGTCAGACCTATTTAAGGTAGATCTGTACCTCAGTCCAGTCCAGAACAACCCCAAGTGGTCCTCCAGCGTACTTTTGAAAGAGCTGTTTCTTTCGGTCTTTCAAAAGCATGCAGCGTGCCACTGCGAGCCTGCCCCCTTATGCAGATTTGCAGGCTCACACCAATGCGAGCCTGCGATCTGCCCGGGGGCGGGCTTTAGGTTGGTGAGCTTCAGCAGTTGGTCGACGCTCGACCAACCAGAAGTTGCCATTTGGGACGCCGGAGCAGTGCGTATCAACAAGCACACACTGCTCCAGAGCACTGTGGACCAAACCGGGGAGCCAAAAGGTCCAGTGAGTAGCGGTGCAGGGCGATTCCTTCACCCGGTGCGGAAAAGACCTATGTGACAGTATTTATATTCTACTTCTTCACTACACAAGTCTCCAAGGAAGCTCTCTAAATCAACAGCACCAATAAATGAAAACAACAACAAACTGAAGATCAATTAAACAGTCACTGCTAGTGTTGATTTTTTAGAAAAAGTTGCGTCACCCAGTTTATTTCAGTCCTAAGAGTCAGGAGAAAGAGAGAAATAGTGCTTAGTTCTCTCTGTGTATGGGGGGAGGCAGCAACCATAAGGTAGACCAATCCTATTTCCCTTTATATAGGCATTCAACTGAATATGTGAAAAGCCAGTGGGAGGTGGTGGCTCCAAGAGCAGCAGGGTAATGAATCTGCTCTGCAGTTTTCATTCAGACTTCAAATGAGTATCCACGCGGATGAAACTTATGCCTAAAAGGGCTCTGAGATAGCTCCTTCAAAGTTTGGACTAAAAGCCAGAACACATTCACCCTCTCACTAGAGCCACCAGCCTCTGGTGAAAGGGGCGATAGTAGAACTGCATGAGAGATACTAAGTCAGTGATTCTTTTATGTTAAAAATGTTATGCATATATCGGCATTCCTTCTTTCATTTGTGAAACATAAGCCCTTTCGGTACTCACCTTTTTCCGGTGCTGGGGTGCAGGGATTGTGCGAGCAGCCTCCGGTGAGAGGCTCTCATGTCTGGAGTCCTTCAGCTCCACATGAGCTGTCTGCTTGCACAAGAGCCCTGCCACTTCCTTCCGCAGCACAGTCTGGGAGTTTCCCCAGTTGCGCTGGGGCAGGAAGCGTGACCGGCATGGCTCCAGAGGCTCCACATGCCAGGTAACTGCGCATGGGGCCCAGAAGCAATGCACGATCACGCACCATTTTCGGCTTCTAGCCGAAAATGAAAAGGTGTGAGATCGGCGCCTGCCTGTCCCTGGAGCATTGCATAATTGTGAGTGCATCGTGCAGATCACTCCTCACAATCGCGTGATACTCCAGGCCCTCTTTCGCATGGAAAATGCCATGCGAAAAGGGCCATAGGAAAGTCTGAAGGTACCCAATTGCTTCCTCAGGTATTTAAAATAATTTCATTAAACAATTAAATTAACATTTAAAAAATTCTGGCTAGCTTTGTCCAGATAGAATGTTATTCTTATGAGTGGAGGTACAGGTGAAATTGGAATGTAACCATTAAAAATGCAATTATGGTGATGTTGTTGCTGCTCCCATGGTTTGGCAAACCATGGCAAACATGATTTAGAACAGAAGTGGGCAACCACATCAAAGAAGGGCCATTTTTCACTGCCACCTCCCCTAGCAAACTACACCAAATGATCTCAGTTATGGGAAGTCACTCCTTACTTTGATTTTGGCCAATCTGAGACAGTTTTTTTCTGGTTTGGGATAACTGGAGTTTGTGGGAGGCATATTAGGCTCACCTGTCACATTTTGGAGCATTTTTGCAACAGTTTGGGTGATTTTCCTGAAATTATTTGCCCATCCTCATTAGAATACTGTTTTGGGGGAGGTCCTTGGGGCTTTCAGGATGGTGCAAAGAGGGTCTGGAGGCTGTTTCTGGCCAGTACCCCCCAATTCCCTTTGAAGGAAAGTAGGAAAGGGGATGGGGGGATAAGTGGGAGGGGTACTTAGGGGGTAAGAGATGCAACTTCATGGTAGGAGAGATAAAAGATCATCTTTTTTCTAATAAATAAAGAAAGCTATTTAGCTATTATTCTGAGGTTTGCAGTTTAGGGTGGAGCATTTAGAATTCTCAGCCAGAGAGCACTTGGGCTTCAAAAAACCACAAAACCCAGAATTCTGCAGGATGTTGAAAGTTAAATTATAGCACTATATCAGTATAGTGCAGTAAGGCCCAAAGTCTACATTTGACATGTAGCTTTTCAAGCAAATGCTTCTCTTTCCAATAGGGTGTATATTTTTGTGCTGGGGTTCCATATTTTCCTGACCATCGTATGTTGGTGAAATACATGTAAAGTTTAATTTTCTTCTGCTTTCTTTTTGCTAACCTCCCTCTCCCCAAGATATTAGCGCATTTATACAATTACCAACGTGAAATTTTTTTTCAAATAGGCTGCATGTGTTCAACTTATATTTTAATGGGATATCCAGGTAATTTTGGCTGAAATGAAAGGACTAGACAAGAAAGCACAATTTCATATGGATACCTGGGAGAAAATTCTGATCTGGAAACCAAAGAGATTTACCAATAACTTCAAGAAACATGTGCAGACTGCTCTTAATTATACACTTGAAAGGATATAGAGTTACAATCCTCTTTGACCTCGGTTACTTTAGTACTCTGTGTTGTTTGACATAAGTGGATCAGTGCTTTTTCTTCTCAACGGCACAGAAAATATTTAATCTCTTCATTTTAAATATTAAAATACTATTTTAGATCCAACATCTGTCATGGTAAACAAACAAACAAACAAAAAAATCTATATCTGTATTTCTTCCAGGTTAATTTGATGGCATTTGGTGTCATAATCTATAAAGTATTCCAACAAACAGCTACGCTAAAGCCAGAAGTTAGCTGCTATGAAAACATACGGTAAATTCCAACTCTGATATTTTTTTTTAAGGATATCTATAGAATTTAGAATATACATACACTGAAGTAATTCCTTATTAACTTTGTTATGCTTTATCATCCTTGGGGGAAAATGCTTTGCTTTGTTTATGAAGAAGGAAAATATATACTTTATTGTATTAAGGCATTAGTCTTGCTGACAGCTGCATAAATCTCTCACACTGAATTTTAATTATGTAGCCATTGACATAAATGGCATTGATTCCAATGACCTTTCCCACTATGGCCATTTCAATAGTAATTTTACTGAAATTTACTGAAACAACAATGATAGCAAATTTTGTGTGTACCATGAAGTGCCAAGAAATTTGAATGAACATTACATAATCTATCCCTTGAGAGATTTTAAAAAGTTATAAAAATTCTTGGGTGAGAATATTGATGGATTGATAAAATTCCTACATTTCTAATCCACCAAAGATTGGATGGAAAGAAATACTTCCTAAATGTTGTACTGTACTTCAAATAGAAATGTCATCTTTGTTCTGATTAAAAAATACTGCATGTTGTGAAGAGACCAAACTTGAGGCTCAGTGAAATGCTGTACATGGGTAGTCATGAGTAAATTCTACTGAATTCAGTAGCACTTACTCCCAGATAAGTGAGCATGTATACAACTGCTGCCTGAGCCCTATTTATTTCACTAAGGGGGAGCTAAGCATGTACTTCACTCTCCCAAAGAAAGTGGGATTTATTTATTTTTAAAAAATACCTATATATGCCTATATCATGCTCTTGCTTTCTGAGTAATTTGTTTTGTTTTGTGAGGAAGACAGAAATGGGGATTCAGTTATTTGTTCTTTTCCCAGGATTTTTTTAAACAGTTTATATCATGTAGCTGCTATGATTTTTCCATCAACTTGTTCTCTTTAAAACTGATTTATAGAGACCTTGAAAACCATTTGTGCTGGGAAAGCTGGAGTATGCTACAGGGACCATTGAAAACAACTTACTGTTTTTGTTGCTTGGAAACACTCCTACAGATTCAACGACACTGCACTAGATTTATGGTTCAGATTTAGCAATTGCTTGATTGATCACTTTTGTCCTGCTTCCTCCACCGATCGGCTCTCGTAGGGCACTGCTTCTAATGAAGTCAAAAACATATTCATGTCTGAGGAAGCAAGACCATAAGAGAGGAGGGGGCCGCAGGAGGAGGAAAGCTTTCTTGTGTGAAGAAAGTCCAGAAACTGCTGGATTGAAAATGAAAGAGAAAACTAATCAGCGAGCCCATTTGCAAGACAACATGGTATAATTTGTCAGAGTCCATGAGCAAAGCTAGATATACTTGTATTAGACTGTATTAACCTTAAAAAAAAAGGAGGGGTAGAATCAGAGCTAACTGATGTATTTGGACATCAGCATTCTAACCCAGCAACATTATTTAAAGTTCTTGTGCATTGTAAAAGCAAAATCCTTTTTAATATAAAAAGAAAGTCTGGTTTTACAGCCAGCACTGTCTCTGAGGCTGAAACTGAGAGGCAGCCAAATGCTGCCTTTGATGTCATGCACATGTGCTGACCTAAGAGCATACTATACATTTTTTCCCCCAAGGTTTCTTAGGGGGTATACTTCATAGCAGACATATGTTTTACCTTGGGGAATTACACTAACAGTAGATTTAAAATCAAATCATATGGCTCTGCAGTACACCAGAGAAAACAGATTTGAAGATTAAGACAGACAGTGTTTTAAAAGCCATCCAGTTTTACTCTTTTTCCAGTGATTTGCCTATGAAAGCAAGTGGACCTGAACATTCTGGCAACAGCACTACAACACACCCTAAAGGCCACACCATGTAACTGAAGTTTCTGGGGATCTTTTCCCAATCGGAAAAAAAAAAAAATTGCTTGCCTTCTTTAGAGCAACAATTAAGAGGAGAGACAGAAAAAATATCCTAATTCTTTTGCTCATTTCTAGGTCTTGTGCACGGGGAGCTCTTTCTCTCCTCTTTCTCCTTGGTGCTACCTGGATCTTCGGGGTGCTCCATGTCATTCAGGGATCAGTAGTCACAGCGTATCTTTTTACAATCTTCAATGCATTTCAGGGGCTTTTCATCTTCATATTTCTTTGTGTTTTGTCACGAAAGGTAAGTTTTCCACAGAACACTCTCACCCCCAAAAGTCACTCCTGTAAACTGATAAATAAAGAACCTTTTGGAGATTCTTGAATTTTTTTTTAAAAAGTTGACATTTCAGCCTTTTTTAATAAAAAATATATATGCTGTCACATAGGGCTACACAGTCAGTATGCCCAACAAAAACATAAAAGTCCAAGGAAACTTATCAAAGGTGTGACAAGGAAATAGTGTCATCTCTAATGAAGTCCAAAAGGCACAAAGCAACTGAGTGTCCCAGCTAAGTGATTTAGCTTGCTTTTACTACACTGCCTCCAATCCATATGATCATATTTTAACAGTCATGGCAACATCCTATGGAATTCTAGGATTTACAGTTTAGGAAGGGTAGTTTAGAATCCACAGCCAGAGAGCTCTAGCACCTCACCAGCCTACAAAACCCATGACAGTTGAAGTGAAAAAATAATGTTGTAACTATATAGTATGAAAAAGTCCCTGGATACACCAAATACGATTGTATATACTTGAGGATGTCAGGCTTCCATAAAGAAATGCATAGGTAAATATAAGAAATTCAAGGCTAGTCGGTGCAACCACTGCTACATTGTTTGTTGCTGAATAAAACCAAGCTTGCGCATTACATTAACAGTTCCTATTGCACAGTCAGGCCCAAGGAAAATCTTAAATGGAAGCATGTGCTAAAAGCATCTACCAGAATCCTATATGACTTGTTATGTTACATAATTTTATGTTTACCTAGCTACATACCAGAGGAGTTAAACCCCTGCACTATATTGCAAAGATGCAAAACAAGAAAGCAGCATTGGTGTCCATTGATGTGATGCACATCAAGACCAATGCAATGTGCTTTGGGATTGATACATATTGGCCCCATTGTGCATCAGGCACCAATGCACATGGATCACTTTGCTGGGTCTGCTACATAGTAATGCAACAGAAGCTCTCTACTGGATAGGGATGTTACACCACTACGCAATTCTAAGTCCCAAATACATAAGTCCACTCGCAAAGACCTAAATCCCTAACAGGCTCTCTTTTCTCTTAATCTGTATTCTTAGCTGAAAGGAAAGAAGTGTTCTGGTTTTGCTTCTGTAATAGCAGTAGCATATGTGAGGTTTCGGTGCCATTCACATACCCATTTTCTAATGTAAATTGTTGTTGTTGTTATGTGCCTTCAGGCCTCCTCTGGCTTATGATAACCTTTTCTTTGCGAGGTTTATTCAGAAGAGGTTTTCCATTGCCTTTCTCTGAGGCTGAGATGGTGTGATTTATCCAAGATCACCTAGAAAAATGTTTCGAAATACATGCTAAGTTGTTCGCTGCCTCGATCCATATGGAGAGGCGGGATACAAATAAATAAATAAATAAATAAATATAAAATAAAATAGTAGGTTTCCATGGCTGAGCATGGATTCAAACCCTGGTCCCCTAGAGTCCTGGGCCTCAAAGGCCCCTCTCTAAACTGCAAACCTCAGGATTCCATAGGATGTTGAAAGTGGAATAATAGCGCAATAACAGTTTCGTGCGGAAATGGTACTAGTCAGACACTTAAACCACTACACCACATTGGCTTTGTGGTAAATAACAGCTGACTGGAATTCTGAGCTGCCTTGAGAAGACAAATAGCATTAGGCCCTGAGGCTTGCTTGCAAAGAGATAGGATAATCTTCCTCTCCCCGGTGGTCCCAACTGAAATCTCTTCTCTGAAACTACTATTTGCATTTCAAGAAGCTTCCATTGTCATAGAAACTGCAAGAAAATATTCTCAGTCTTTAACATTCATTGCCCCACAATTCAGAGGAAAAGAACCAAACTGTGACTTTCTGTAGATTTTAGCATCTGATGCAAGTGTTGCTTTGGATAGGAATTGTAGGGTTGAAAGAGAGGGGAGGGGAGGTTTTTAAACTCTTCTCCCACCCATCTCCAGCCACTACATTTATGTTAAATGCTGAAATGTATTATTTCTCCTTTTTCTGTCTCTGTGGTTAGCAGCTTGTGGCCCTCCAGATGATTTGGGACTCCAGCTCTTGCAGGCAACAAAGACAAAGATGTCCTCTTAAAGACTCATGTCTCTCTTGTTTTCAAATATGTGCTTATCTTTCTTTTGGACTCCAGCTCTTTTCAGCCTAAGTTTATAGGGGCAGTGGTCAGGGATGATGGGAGCTAGAGTTCAGCAATATCTGGCTGCTGGCAGGTTGCACTTGTAGTTGACCTAGATGAAGAGGCAGGCAGTGGAGAGGAAAAGGCTGACTTTTTTTGTTTGTTTGTTTGCAGGAGAGCAGATGGGGAGAGTAGATTATAAAAAGCAAAAAACTGTATATTATATTAAATGGCATTAGACGTAAGGGTCTCTTATAGGCCTGGGGTCAGTGCTACCTGGGAGAGAGATATGCAGGATGGTTAGGATTAACTCTCCCTGCCTGATCTTGATACAAAAGGTTTTGAGCAAAGGAAAAAAGAAAGAAAAAAGTGGTATCTGAAGGGAAGATTTTAAACTGATAATCTGAAAACCCTGCTGGGGAGTTCCTGCCTCTTTCCACCAAGACCTTCCAAGAGTGCAGAGAAAATACGGAACTGCATGTTGGTGGTCGGCAAATGTTATAGCCTGCATGGAGATCACTGAGAAAAGCCTGTTTTCAGCAGCGTTGTCATAGTGACTAGAAACATGTGATCTAAGTCCCAGAAGGGCCTAGGAACTGAAAAGGGGACAATATGGTTAGATGTAGAGAAGCTGGAAGATGAACACTACAATCCCGGCCATATTAACTCAGAACTCCCATTTATTTGAAAGGGCCGTGCTTTCAAGTAAGTGTTCTAAGCATTGCAGCATTACATGAATAAAGTAATTCATGCACATACATAATTCACAATCAATGTCCTAATACTCTGAAATCTGATTTATGTCTCACAGATCTGGGATTTAAGAAGCAAAGCATTTCAGATTGTATAGAAGTAATCCCATGAAATAATTAAAGAGGTTTACTAACTATAGTCATATGATTCTGGATTGAAGCCTTCCTGTAAAAGTCCCCTCGGTATCTTTCCTAATCCTCTCTGAGGCCAAATTATGTAAAACCTTCATAACAGAGTAAGCCACACTTTCTGGATGGTACTGAAAATACATATATTTACCTGTTAATAAGCCAATGTGTTCATCTTTTCTTTTCAGATCCAGGATGAATACTCCAGGTTGTTCAGAAATGTCCCTTGCTGTTTGGGATGTTTAAGGTAAATTGATGGAAAGCTAAGATGAGCAGCACTGTGGAAGAAAGGAGAAAACGAGAGGCTTTAGAAAAATTGCTATATTGTGAAAGTATGAAATGAGCTACTGAGCTGTCATCTCTCTTAAATCAATTACTTTCTCTCCAGTATAGGTATTGTACTTAAATGTGCACTCAGGCAACACTATATTGTGTACAAACTGCATATCTGTACAAGACAGACTGGTTTATTGTGTAACAAATAAGGCTTCTAAGGGAGCTCAGGAATCTTCAGGGCTAATGGCTGTAGCTCGGAAGGGAGTGAATCCAGTGGGCAAAGCCGTTTCCGTGACTAGCTTTGCTATTAAAGTCATACCTGCTGACTTGGAAATGAAAATAATTCTGCTTATTGCTGTTTAAAGAGAGTAAATTGCATTAGAGTTGTTAATAAAAAAAAGATTTTGCTTTAATCAAAACTCAGTGTTCTCTGTTGGAAATAGCAGGATTAAAAGTCAGATTGTGTATCATTAGTGTGCTTCACTAGGGCCGTACTGAAAATAGTAGTGCAAGAGGTTGCATGGTTATGCTGGCCAGCTTTCCCCCTCCCTCATATGAAGACATGCACTAGCCATGGATTCCCAGCAACAGGAAGGGACACTACGACCTGAATTCTATTGACAACCTCAACTAGAATAGATCCATTGAATCTACTGCTAAATAGTGAGTCAACACATAGGCAACAATAGCATTCCCCTTCATCTCTCTTACTAGATATTTCTAACAGTAATTCAGGATTGCACTTATGCCACATATGAAGAATGTAATGCACAACTCTTATGTATAAATCTTATAGATCAGTCTCAGCTGGATCAGATCTATTGAATCAGTTTTTGAAAGATGAGTTGATGGATTTGATGGGTCTAGTGAAAAAGCCAGTAGGATTTAGGTCTATAAGAGTGGCAAAATATATGCATAAACATCCTCAGACATAGGAGATTCTGGATCAATCAGCATTTCCTTCAGATGGAGGAATCCCATGAAAAAGCATGCAGAGTCCATTAACATAGCCATTCAATGGGCACCCATGACTGTCAGTAATATCACAAAAAGGAAGGAATTCTAGCTGCCATGATCATGAACTCTTCATAGTCTGTGAAAGGGCTCGATTGGATAGTCATCCTCTCCTGCTTATAATGTAATAATATCGGCGAAAGATGTATACGATCTGAAGAGAAACCAGAGTATAATATTGGGGAAAATAAATGGGCATATACAAATCTTAGCTTGAGATTTTATTTGACAATGAGGATGTGTCTGAGGATACTGAGGATACCTGACCCCAATTGTCCCAGAAATTTTAGTTTGTATAGCATAACTTAGATTCCCAAAGCTGGTACCTTCCAGATGTGTTGGAACACAACTCCCACTACACTCAGCCTGCATGGATAATGAAAAATGACCATGTTTCCAATGGATTATGGGAGTTATAGTACACAGCAAGAATGTAGTAGGTTGGAGAAAGCTGCCATAACTCCTTACAGAGAGTCAAGTTTGATAGGCAACACACCTAGTAGTGAAACACCATAATGCAAGGTTCTGTCCATCCATCATGCATTTATTTAAATATCTAAAGATAACCAATACAGAACTCTGTGAGAAGCTCTAGCCCCAGACTCACTTGAAGCAGCCAATTTGTGGGAATGTGAGGAGGCACAGCATAGCAGGGAACTACCATCTTCCTCCTCTAGGAACTGGTCTGTCTCTATAAGCCCCACACACTTTATGCAAGCTTTGGGAGGTCCAGCTAGTCAGAGGGTTGGCCAGCATCTGGGGAGCGTTGGATCTTATCTCAGGCAGAAGTGAAGCCATAGGTTTCACTTAGGCCTGCTGAGGGAGAATATATTTGCCCTGCCCAATGCTCCTCCAGAATCTAAGCACTGGCTGTCTTCCCAACCACTCTATATTTAGTGATAAGTTATTTTGCTTTTGTAATGTAGTTGTACCTGCCATGGGCCAGGACTCAGTTTCCCCAGGTAAACAGCAGCCTTGAAGGAAGACAAGCAGACATAAGCACACCAGGAGCTAATCAGGCTGGGATGAGAGCCAGCTGGCTCCAGCCTTCTAAAGGAAGGCAGCAGACAGTGGCTCAATGCCAGCAACAACTTGTGAAGTTTGCTGGCCCATGCCTTGTGTACTCTAGATTCCTTGTTTGTTGCCTGTGTGAATTTTCTGACCCCGGATTATCTGGCCGTGTTGCCCACCAGATTCCTGGACCTTTGGACTGAACCTTAACTATGTTTCTACTCCATTCTGAAGAGGCAGGCATTATTGAATGTGAATGGTTTCCTGCTAGCCTACTATTCCATGCTGAGCAACAAACAGATGGCACCTGCAACAGTACCAGTCTTTGTTGTCACAACTTTGGTGGTGTAGCATGGGGCTGGATCCAGGATTTTTATTAATATTTTTACTAGAATAACAAAAAACAAGACAGAATACAATAATCCACTATGACTAAATATGACATGACAAAACAAAACATATACACAACACATACTGACATTCAAAATGCAAATATTATACACAACATATATTGTGTTATAAGAAGCATCAGTGTCAGAATCTGAAAGAAAAGGCTTTCACCTTTCTCCAGCTTGTAAGAAACACTGCAATCTGAGATGCAAGATATTTTGAAATCTCCCAAGACTGCAAAATTAAAAAAGCAGAATTTGAATTCATTCAATGAAATTGTTTCTTGATTTCTCAAGTCGTGGCAGTGGCAGAGAGTCTCTTCCCTATCAGAGATATGTTGAATCTGCTCTGGATTTTACTCTAGACTTCACAGAGCTCTTCAACATGATGCCCAAATAGGCCCAGCACTTTGGATCACTCTTTTAATGTCTGGACTAAAACCTACAGTGTATGCACCACGTCCCTGAATTGAAAGTCATTTGTCTCCATGGAGCCATGCAGTGATGTCTTCAAGCCATATATTGACTGAGGAGCAGAACCTGGCAAGTGGCTTTCTTAAAAGGGATTAATATAATAACATGCTGAAGCCATCCATAATGGAGCACTATCTTGGATGTACAAGCTAGATTAGAAATATATTTGGTTACATTTGTTTCTGATGTGTATGTTACTTCAGTGGTAGGGCACATGCTTTGCCTATGGGAAGTCTCAGTCCCTGAGATATGGTTAGAAATAATCCCTCTTGGAAATCCTGGAACATGACAGGCAATATAGAGAGCACTAAGCTAGACAAACCAGTGATCTGAGAATGCAAATCACACAGTATTTACTTGTGTAGTTGATTAAAAAAAAATTAAATATGGCTAACTTCCTACTGCCTCTCATTGAACGAAAACTCTCATTCATGTTTGAAGTGAAAGTGCATGGGATTGTGGCTGGGGGTTGCAGCAGGGAGTAAATATTAATGCTGTTCTTTTGATCTGACTTGCCCACAGTCTATATTATATATCTTTTTTTCCCCTTAGGTGAGGTCAGCCTATATGACAAATGTCACATCTTCTTTCTGTCAGTATAAGGCAGGTTCCTATGTAGCAACAAGCTAGCAAATATGAAAGAGTAAGAAATCTCCATGTCCAATTTTTCACTGGGAGACTGATTTCAAGGAATCAAAACTCATCTGAAGTCTACAAATAAGTTTGTTTTGTTTTTGTTTTTTTTTAGAAATTCATGGTCTCTCCAGGAGGGTTTGGTAAGAAACAAAATTCAGAGGACCATGAAAATGATGGGTGAACATAAATGCTTAGATTGAAGTATAAAAATGCTTGCTTACTGAATGAAGCAAATCCTTTATATTAACCATATCAAAGACAGCTTTGCTTTTTCAAATACCAGAGCATCTGTATTGCTGAGTATAATAATATTTTTTTAAAAAACTGTGTTAACAAAAGCTTGATTGTTCTCAAAGTAATGTTTCCCACCCTCACAATTCCACCTTGCATTTGGAAGTGAATTTCAAAGCCTCTACAGCAAGAAGGGGACTAGGGGTTAATTATCCTCACCAGGAGCAAACCACTAACAATTTCAAGCAGCAAGAGCAGTAGTAGAGAATAGACTCTCTGTAACTATTGCTTGATGTGAAGAAATAGGTATATGCTTCTGCCATGCACAGACATGTGCACATGCACACGTGCATGCATGCACACACACACAGAGTTAAAATTACCCTAAGGCTTACTTCTCACCAAGATTGTAAGTCTGTATCTGGAATGTATCCTTTTGTACTTGTGGAAGGGGGGGCATTCATAAATGAATGCTTAGTGCAAAAAACAACTCTTTCTTACATGAAAAAAATATACAAGGAAAGAAAATAGGTTGGACTAGAACTCTTCTTCCTGCCATCTGTAGTTTTCTATATAGAGGCATTCTTTACAGCCCTATATGTTCCATGTTATCGCAAGTACTGTGTTTCCCTATACAAACCAAGAAATCTTCTTGGAATAGCTTTGTCCTTGACCCATCACCCTCTCAGGTACATCAGATAAAAATAGTGGAGTGGGCTTTCCTGGTGGCTGCTCCCAGTCTCTGGGACTCCCTTCCCTGAGAAGTTAGACTGACAACCCCCTTGCTATCTCTCCATAGACTGGTGAAGAACTTTTTTGTTTTTTGAGGCCATTGAGGAGTGATTGCTTTTGAAGAAGTCAGCCTTGCATAACATGCTGCATCTTCTATTTGCTATTTTCTTTTAATGGTTTATGCTTTTAACAGGTTTTAATTTTTTGATAGTTTAATTATATTTTTAACTGTATGCTGCAAGTTTGAACTCTTGTAAACCACCTTGAGTCCTGAACTGAGAAGAAAGCGGGATATACATTAAGATGTTGACTGACTTCTGGTATTACACTTATGGATTAGTAACCTAGAGTTACCAATTTGTAACTGTTCTGTATTCAGTAATACAATGTATTCATGATAGTGGCACTATTGCCATTATTGTAAATGCCCCCCCAAAACCTATGTTCACAGCCAGCAGCTAAAGTTCACAGTAAAGGTATGTTCATCTGGTGATCAGGATGCGGTAGAATGATATCTCTGGCCCCCTTGCTGTCAGCAAGCAAGGCTGCAACAACCAGAAGCAAGACCCCTGTCACAATTCCTCATCCCTCTGCAGATCACTGGTAGGGGAGGTTGGAAATGTCATCCCAGAGAGAACTCCCCGGCTCCAAAAGGTGCTATAGCCGAAGCACAGCTTTACTGGCTTCTTCAGAGAGAATTCAACCTAAAGTTATCTGTTTCTCCTTCAATTTTCTAATAAATGGAACCCAGTCAGGACCCTTCAGTCCACTTGGAAACAAATGATCATATTTATACTACAATATTAGCATCAACTAATATTACTGGTATCTTTAAAAATGATAACTCTAAACTAAGTGTAAGGAAGTCACTATGTGCTGACCTTGCACTCAGCTCTCCCACATTTCAATGTGAATGGTATTTTGATTTAAACAGTTATTCCCACTTGATCCTTACTATGTCTTTCCAACCCAATCCACTTCTCCCAGCCACACTTTTAGACAGCTTAATGAGGGGCTCCAAGTGCTTGCCCTTACAGGCCTGTTTCTCTACCTTCAAAGAAGCATTTTTATGTTATTTATCTTGCTAATTCACTAGTTTGACATAGGGCTCAAACCAATTTTAGATTTCATGGTTTCAAAGTCACAGAGAGAGGTACAATTGTATTACACAAAAGCTGTAAACAGTTTAAAATGAATGCAGAGGGAAAGGGCCAAGCTTTACATGTTCATCCAACATACAAGATCCTACATTCCAACACATTTGGGCATTTTTTTTTCATCAACCTATGAAAGGCAGGATGGAGCCAGCAGGCATGACTGCCACACTGTCTCCTACATGAGCTTCCTCTGAAGTTTGTTTGGGTTGCTGATGCCGACCCTAGTCAAGATCCAAAGAAACCTGTGCAAAGATTATTTTAAAGAAGTAATTTATTACAATTGAAGCTTCAGGGCTCCCTGAAATAGTCATAGTTTGTCTATTTTAAAAGTAAATATTTTGTTTCCCATTTCTCAAATGGAATAGGTACTTAGTTATTTTTTTTAGAAAAAGAAAACAGCTGAATGCTATAGACTTTCCATATTGTGGGCTCAATAACATGGGCTTAATGTTTTGAGCTCAAGAGTCACAGGAGAGTATGAGGCAGTAACACAAGGTTCAACAAATGTCAGTACCGGAACTATGGGATATTTATCCTCTACCATTTAGTCAAATTTCACCCCAGTAATCTTAAAAGTAACTAAATTGTTACAACAATGCTACAACAGAAGTGAAATTGTCCTTTATTCAGTTACAATCATAATGGCAGTGTAAATGAATGAAGGACAATTTTACTTTGTTATGGAAAATGGAAATAATTATAGCTGATATATTATCCAGCTAATTACTTCCCAGTTCTGATCTAATATGGACACCTAAAACCACTCCACACATACATGGAGAATTTGCTGATTTGCACATCTGTCTCCAGTTCTTCATGTTCTAATGATTAGCATTCTGGAGAGTCCTGAGATCTTCAGTACAATAGTGGCTTTTTGAAGGTACCAAGGGGCTGCAGTGGAATTGTGGAAGGTGAAAAACTGTGATGTGCCTCTGGAATATTGCCTTCATTTGCATCCTGACTCCAATTTTTAAACACTTTACTCAGTATTTATACCCCCTGGCCTGGGAAACTCAGCCACATTCTCTAGAATCTTCAAGAGTCCTCACACATCTGAGACAAGCTAACTCCTTTCAGCTGTCAAGGTCATCAATCCAATAGACACCTGGAATGTGCTAGATTCCCCTTAACCATCAAGATGATCGATTAAAGATTCATATTTCAGGTTTGTCCCTGTTCCCGCTCTCTAGTGCTACTTGGCTGTTGGTCTCAAGCCAAGAATAGGTGCCAATTAGCAAGTCTCATCTGCAATTTATGTTCTGTCTACATTCCAAGCTGACAAGCTTACAAGATACAACCAAGAATACAGCAGTCAAGGCAAGTTTGGTGTGCCTAATTAAGAAAAATGCTTAGCAGTAGCAGACAGGAACTTAAAATATGGAGAGACAAACTGGGGTCAGGACGTTCCTACACCTCCTTGAGATTACAATGATCTTCTATTTTATTTGCCATACAAACAGTGTGCTATTATTTCACATTCCAGATCAGCAACCTAAATGGTGTTAATCTCACTTTGCCTAATGGTAGGGCAAGTTCAGATGCCTAACAATGCAGTTTTGGCACAGTGCTATAATTTGCTTGAAGGAGACCAGTGAATATCAGTGAGTAAGCTAACAACACAATATTAACATCAAAGGAGAAGGAGGGAGGGAGAGAGAGAGGGGAGAGAGAGAGAGTACTCCACCACTACTGACTATGTTTCAAGGTTCAGACTTCTCACAAACAGAACTTTAAAAAGAAAAGAACCCTCTTAAAACTCAACAGGGAAGATTTAAACAAAATTTTTCTCTTTACAGAGGAGAGAAATGGTATGAATTAGTACGTGGGAAGCAGGGGAAAAGGTGACAAAAGGAGCCTATGTGTGATGGAAGATGGGAAGGATGAAGCAAAGAAGTTAAGTAGTTGCCATCCCGATATAATGGGAATAGCAAGCAACCTGGAGCCTAGGTGATACTGGTAGTCTCAGTTAGACTAAGCCTACTGAATTAATTACAAGTCAACTCTAATTAGGACTAACAATAGGACTCAGAGTGTAGTTTTCAGACACCAGAATGAAAGCATGAATTTCTCCTTCAAGAGACCAGCTTAGCCCTGGAAACATGAGAAAGTCCAAACTGTCAACAGATCGTGTATGTCTGACTGGCATACCCAAGGTTCAAGCTGTGGCTTTTGAGAACATGTTCTGTTTCACAGACATTATCGCACTCTTAGCAGTATGAGAAACATTCTCTTAATCTACCCATCTTTTGTGAAATTCCAACAGTTTACCTGTCATTACTAAATGTCTACAGCAATATCTTGTCATTGTCTTTTGTTGTTGTTGTTTTTAATGACTATGTTTTAATTGGTTTTAATTTTATTGATAGTTTAATTACACCAGAGATCACTGGCAGGAAGGACATGGAAATGACAGTCTGCTGCACCCCAATTTACAGGAGAAGAGGTCTCTGTCATTCACAATGGCTGGTGGCTCTTAACATAGTGGGGAGGAGATTCAAACCAGGAAAGCACATTCAAAGCAGGAAAACACATTTAAGCATGCTTAACTATAGCCAATCTAGGATCTTGGTCCAAAATAATAATGATTTGCAACAAGATCCCAAAGCCACAAGTTATGATATTATCCCAGTGTGGTAAACTTCATGCCAACCGTTTACTACCTATGTCATAGTCATTGGCATTGAAGGACTCTTATTGTTCTTGTATTTTCTTTACTAAGATGTCAATAATTGCAAACATTCAGTAAATTCACTCCAAGTGCGTCTATGTCACAAGTGTTATTTGTATGTGATACATTGCTGAAGATGTCCACAAATCAATATGTATGAGAAAGTGGAATGAGTGCTAGACCATGTGCCCATTGCTTTGCAAAGGTGGATGGCATTATAGAAAGTTTGTTGAAATCTAAAATCATATGCTTCTCCCATTAAGGCAAAATTTTTCATGCTGTGTCTACAAGACAATTGTGTCCGATTCAGTAGCTTGTAACACCCTCAGCTCTCTTGGAAGTGTTGCATACAAATAATCTATTAAAAGGATAGAATATGTGATATCACTGGAATTTCTTTTAAGATTCGGTAGATGCCTTTTCAATTTCGCTTAGCTTCAGGGTAGATATCCCTTCAAACTGCAATCATTTGATGCATCTCTCATTTCCCCATGATTCATAAATCTACTCTCCTCCTCCAATTCACTTAATATGCTTTCCTTTTTCTGTTGTTCTATAAAGCAAGGTCCATGCCTTTCTAAATGAGATATTTCTGCAGTCCTTGATTTGAGACATAATTTCAGTCAATTCAAGATGCTTGTTTCAGGGCAGGAATTTAGTTAGAAAGTCATTAAATGAGTCAGATGCATGTATTCTGTCATTGAACTATGGCATCCCTCACACTCTTGTCATCAGAAAATGTACTAGTAATATGACAGTCTATAGGGAAACATTAATTCAGTATTGAAAGGATGAAAATGGGAGAAAGCTCTTGGTACCAATGGATTTCTTTTGAAATTTCAGATCTGTGAGATTAACAAGATGAGTAATATCTAAAAAAGAAAGGTGTCAACAGACATATCTTTGTAGAGGATCTTCAGTTTCCAACTCAATATGTATAAAAATAGGGTGTAATATAAGATAAGTGTTATAACATTGTCCCATGTTTCTCAGAGCCAGTAAGAAATAATGTAGCATATGCCCTATTTTTTCATAATCCTCTTCCATTCCTCTAACTGCAAGTCAACAGGGCTTTCCTTGAAAAGATACTTGAGAGAACAGAAGATAGCAGTATAATGAATGTCATTTAATGCCTTAATTGTGTGGTTGGGTGCAAGGTTTTCCTTTCACAGCTTCACATGGCTTTTCTCGGATGATTCATACAATGTGACTTCCATTGCCAGTGAAGCAAAACACTAAAATTGGATGAGGTCAACCAAGTTTAAACATATGAGGATATCATTTAGTTGAGCAAAGAGTTGAAGGCCCTCGTCATTGCCATATGAACCTCCAAGGAAGGATTTGGTTGATTTTATTTTTAATTTTTGCACTGCTTTTCTGCCCATGAATGCATCTCAAATTATATATATATACACACACACATACATACATACACATACATACATACACACACACACACACACACATACCTACCTACCTACCACTAGTGGGTGGAGAAAAGGTTCAAGATAGTGGCAAGTAAAACAACCACCTCTTCTCCTCTGAGGCTAAGGGTGTGCAATATATGGCCCACATCCTACAAATGTCCATTATTCATTTCAGTGGGTTCTAGACACTGTGGCATTTCCTGCCATCTTGCTGAATTCTGGCTGTTACAATGCAATGGAAGCTATTCGAGGTGCTAAATCTGTTTGGAGAAATCCTTCAAAGTTCAGGCCATTTCCGCACTAGACTGTTATAGTGCTCTTATTCCACTTTCAACATCCTGTGGAATCCTCAAAGGCCCCTCCCTAAACTGCAAACCCCAGGATTCCACAGGATGTTGAAAGTGGAATAAGAGCACTATAACAGTCTAGTGCGGAAATGGCCAGACTCAAACCTGGTATAGATTTGTTCCCACACTGACATGGAAGCCACCAGCTGCCTAGACCACAGTGATGGCAGGATATTTGGAACTGTCTTTGAAAAAAAGATATTGCATACTTTCAAAGAATGTCTGGGTATTTTGCTACTGTGATCCAAAACTGGGTGACCGAGAGGAAAACTTGATGACAGGGAAGGGGCAGCACAGAGACTGCCTATGGAAGGTTGGGGTGGGCTCAGTGTTCCTCCACCCCTATTATTGTCCAATCCTAAACTAAGCTTGGTAAACTTTAACTGCAGCCTTTGTGAGGAAAAGCCAAGGACTCAACACAAAGCTGAATTTCTTAGACAGAAACTGAGCTTCAGTTGAATGGCTTGACAAGACCCTCCAAGAAATGTCTGGGTAACTGATGCTAAGAACTTTCTCCCTTTCCACACTAGATTGTTATAGTGCTATTATTCCACTTTCAACATCATATGGAATCCCGAGGTTTGCAATTTAGGGAGGGGCCTTTGAATATGTTGAATGTGGAATAATAGCACTATAACAGTCTAGTGCGGAAATGGCCTTTATGTCCACTCAAGCCATTGGACTATTTTGACATTGCTCATATATAATGTTGCATATACAAAACTGCATTCTTTTGATTTATATTTTTTAACAACAACCACCTTTTTGTTCTGTACACGTTATCAAAAGTATTGGTTAGAACCCACACTCTGTTCATCAGCATGTATTGACAGGATGGCTATAACACCTCCCTTTACACTTTCTGATTTAGAATGCCAGGTAGTAGTTAAAAGGTGTTAAGAGGTAACAAATCAATTTTAAGTGATCTCAAATAGGCCTGGGCATCAAGTGGCAAATAGACAAGCAAATCAAGCCTGAAAATTCTTCTTAGAAGCCAAAATAACTAAACTGAGGCTATTGCACTTTGGATATATCATGAGATAGCATGTTTCATTAGAAAAGACAATTATGCTTGGTAAGATGGAAGCCAATAGGAAGACCCCATGATAAGTGGATTGACTCAATCAAGGGAGCCTTAGTCTTTGATATGCAAGATTTTAACAATGCTGTTAATAGCAGGATGTCTTCAAAATCTTCCATTCATAGGATCATCCTAAGTCAAAACTGACTTGATTGAAATTAACAACAAGAAGTATTCACTTTTTTTAAAAGGAGAGATTGAGAAAAAGAGACACAGAGAGAGGTATTTCACAAGAAAATTATGTGTGCTACTTTACTGTGGCTAAATTGTTTTGTACAAGGTGGATGAGGTGACGTCTCCTAAGTAAGTGACTAAATAAGATCAGTGCAGCTTAAATCCTTTCAGCAGAGAAACATGAAGAAAGCTAGATGTTGTGAACAACTTTATTATGCTGGTGTTTGACACTTTAACCAAGGCTAAATGGGGTGTCAGTGTACTGAACATGCTATATTTTCACTTCTATTCGTTTTGTTTATAAATAGCTTTTCCAGGCAGGCAGGCAGCAGCTACTCTCGACTTATATAGATCTAATCTAAAAGTCCAGCCACTGACAAGCAGGGTAACATTTCATCTTCCCAGATGTGTGTATCTGCTGATATTTTTATTTCTTTTATACTGCATTCTTGTGAGATACATAGGATAAATTCACGTGATAGATTATATTTCATTACCTGTATCCATTAACCACATAGCCATGTGATTATATTCTATGTAGTATCGGTGCAGTCTGCTCCAAATTGTTTAGGGACCCTGGGCATGATGTTCCAGTGGAGATCCTCTCCTAAGTTGGCAAACACTGTTCTTGCAACTGTCACCCTATACAAAGGTTTGTCTTCTACCTCTGTGCTGAGTTCATTCAGCTGCTCACACAGGAGATTATGAAGCAAATGAAAGGATTTCCTTTTCCCAGTTTCCTCCCACAGGGTGACAGTCGGGGCAATGATGGGGAATACTGCTCTGCAACCAGTTCAGATGAATCCTGAATGACAAAGAGGACTGAGACCAATTTGTACAATCTCTTGATCAGAACAGAATGGTCCACTTTGTTCCCAGAGCAAAATAGGCACAGACTGGAGCACTTCAAAGTGATCCTGAGATCTAAATGTTTAAAACTAATTTCTCCAACATGATCATATAAAGACACCAGGTGGTGTAATACAGAGGGGGAGGTCACCTGGTCTCTGCTGTTCTCTTCTGCTCAACGGTAGTCTCGGACAAGAATCTCTCCAGCATTCTGTAGTCATACTGCTTGTGGGGTGGATTATATGAGATCATCAAAGTTATATGATTAATTATTTCTTCTGTGATATTTATGACACCTGCTGTTCAATTGCAGAGATCTCTGGTTCCTGCCTTGTCTTGTTCTTCCTTGACTCCCTTCTGAGGCATAGGACAATGGAAGGTCTCTGGAGAACATCCGTGGACTGGACAAGCCCACGATCCAGGTGCCCCCCACTTTACAGATTCCCGTACAGTCTCTCACTTAACGCTCAGACAGGGAATGTCAGGCCATTTCCACACGGGGTGAGGGAATCACCCCGTGCTGCTACTTACCGGATCTTCTGGCTCCCCGGTCCGGTCCAGGCTGCTCCGGAGCAGTGCGTGGTTGTAGATCCGCACTGCTCCATCATCCAAAATGGCAGCTTCCAGTTGATCATGGGTCCTGACCAACCGCTGAAGCTCGCCAGCCTAAAGCCCACCCTCCACAGATCGCAGGCTCACTTTGGTGCGAGCCTGCAAATCTGCACCGGAGAGCAGGCACGCAGTGGCGCACTCCGGGCTTTTGAAAGACCAGAAAAATCAGGTCTTTCAAAAGCACACTGGAGGACCACTTGGGTCGTTCCGGAGCAGACTGAGGTGCAGATCTACAGTAAGTAGTCCAAATCCAGTCCGCTCCAAGGCGCAGATGTCCTCCGTGGAGGACGCACTGCACCATTTTTATTACCCCGTGCAGAAATGGCCTCAGTTTCCCAAGTCTTTTTTTGCTACCGAATTCACACAGACCCAGACCTATGAGGCAGGAATTTTATGATATTGTTACAAGAAGAACTGCAAGCATTGCTCCCCCAAAGTTACACAGCTACTAAGGTGATGCAAATATAAATTTCTTCAGAGGGGCAAGTTTCTGTTTACAGCCCTAAACTACAATAAAGGACCTCTTGTTTTGTTTGTTTTCTGATTTTTTTTTGAAAAAAAATAATGTTGTAAACATTATAATTCAATCCTTTGCACATCTGCCCTGAAGTAGGTCCCACTGAGTTCAAAGGGGCTTACTCCAAGGGAAGTGAGCCTATGATCATGGTCTTACATGCTGAAATAATAAAGTTTTCCTCCACTCATTTGAACAAACATGTTTTCAATTATTATCTCTAATATACATTTTTGTCACAAAAATCTGACTTGCATTTTGGAGCAAGTTTAAAATCAAAGGGAATCACAAGAAAGGAAAACTTGGTTTTCTTCATTTTCTTGTGGTACTTAATTTCATCATTCAAAGAAATGACTGACTTTGTAATTCTTTACCACTATCTTGTGATAACTAGCAATTTAGTTTACTGGGATTTCACCATGACTAACATCATAGGACCTAAAAAAAACAAATTATAGCTCTCACATCTGTCATTTATCACAGCAGCAAAACCTCTGAGAATTCTGAAGGCCATCTGGAACTACACAAAGAATAGACTCCAGGGACAAGTGTCCTATTAGTGCTGATGATAAAGCTAACTAGAAGGGGTTACAAAATCCCTGTAAATGAAAGATTATATTTCATGTAATGTACATTTCCTTCATCAAATTTGCATTTGTAAAGTTGTGACCTACTAAAATATTACATGCAAAATAACTGAATTCTCATATTTTGCTCTTTGAGTGGATAAGGGGCACATGTAAACCTTCTTGTTCCAGTGTAGTACAGCACTATGCTAGAAAGAAAGAAAAACGATTCATGTAGTTGCTACCTTGTACTGACAGTAGACAACCAGTACTGGCCTAGTAGATGAAAAGTGGATGTTCTTCTCAAGATAATAATTTTTTTAAAAGCATAATGTTAGGCCTGCAGAAAGAATTGGTGCAAATATTCCTGATGAAGTCAGTAGAGAGCCCTGCACTGCTGTCTTTTCTAACTCCTCTCATTCTGCTACATGCACACAACAGCAGAGGGGATTTTGACTGATGCTATAACCATGAAGTACCTCCAGGGGACATATACTAAAACACATGGCACAGATCAGATGTTGCCCCCTTGGTAAGCCTTATCCTGGGGTCTACAACTTTGATATAAAATTAATCTAACCCACCAGAGAGGTCACCCGAATGTGCACGTAGACAATAATGGTCCTACAATCAAATGAACCAGGTCTGACCAATAAAATCCTCAGCCACATAGCCACAGGAGACCTCATGTTGTGATAACCCATGGTGGACAAAGGGTCCTTAACCTTTAAGGAGTCCACTTGAAGGGAGTAAAAGTGTTCCCAGAAAGTTGGGTACTGGAAGCAATAAAACCTTATCAAATCCATCTCCAGAAACTCACACGGCAGCCTCAAATCGGAGGAAGATCCTGTTACTGGGATGACACCTTGTTATTTTCTGATATCAGAGAAATGTCAGCTGTGGAGTTGTTTTTCTTTTCTGTCCCTGTTTATTTTTCCCAGGAAAGGATTTGCCTTCAAAGTAAGTTTTTCCTACAAATAGTCCCTGTTTTGGGGGGGCTAGTTAGGCAGGAGAGAAAGGTGAGGAAAGGAGAAGAAGTATGATGCCTCCCGGTCATACCAACTGACTGGTCCTCCTCTGTCCTCAGCGTCTCTTCGCTGAGCTGCTGTTCAATCGCTGCTTCCTGGACCTTCAGGAAAAGGTGCAGTATCACCCAAGCTGCGAATCCCTCAACAATCCCTCTATCTTATTTCCACTATTTCTATTAGCCCTTGGATGTGCGTGTTCGTGTTTGCATTAGTGCGAACTATTACTATTCAATAAAGTCATTCATTGGATCTTTTTGTGTGATTTCTGACTGAGTCTGACCCCATAAACATTGGGTAAAAGATCTTTAATTACCCTGCCCTCTTTGCATTGCTAAAGCAGTGTTCATAGCTAATTTTCCCCACAAGTGATAATTTTGACAGGCGTTAGGAATCCCCCTAAGGGACCCCCAGCAAGCAGGGTAACACAGATCTATATCAATAGAGTCCCTATGGCTCAACAGCCAGGAGCAAACAAGTGAACACACATAAGTGATTGGAACTGGGTTGTAATTCCTACAATGTTTCACCAGTGCCTCTTGGCTAGGAACTTCAATTCCACAGGTACAACTGGGCATGTAACAAGGGCACGGTACCTGCACATGTAAACTAAGACACCAGAGAGGAGAATCAATGGAATTGCTTGCTCATTTGCCAGTGGATTTGATTGTTTCGGCACTAATCATCCAATCTGTCTTAAGGGCATGTACAGGATGTTTGTCCATAGGAAAATACAGCTGGGAATGAAACCTGTAACTTGCATAGTAAGCTAGTCACTACTGTTGTACCCTTTCAAACTGGACAATGTGTTTGGGCATCTGCCTAGCCATGCATGGCATGGGGAACTGGCCACCTGAGAGATTCTAAATACCCCACTGAAGGTATAGAGTTCTGTCTATTATTGTTATTATGTGAGTAGTCTTGCTGTCTGTAGTTAGAACAGAGTTCTTGTCCTACTGCTTCTGCCTTTTGCATCTAGACATTGCAACTGGGAAAGTGAAGCAAGTTATCTTTAGAAAGTTCCTTACAAAGCAGTGATGGAGGATCTGCACAACAACATAAGAAATGAGTGTTCTGAATCTACAGCATCATGGGAAGTAAATCTCAATTAATGCAATTGATATAAAGTACAATATTGATTAATTTCCTTGGTAAGAGTTCACAAGATTATGATCTTTTGAAGACTTTTGTTCCTGTTTACCTCTGCTAATGAGAGTTTAAAACTGTACTCAGCCCTTAATTTGTGGGTTCAACTTTCATAGATTTGACCATTTGTGAGTTTCTCCAACCCCTGTCCCCCCAAGCACTTCTTTTCCTGCAGAACCTTTCCTCTCAGCTGCCCCAGTCAGTCTGTGCAGGCTTTTTTAAAAAAAAAATCTCTGGTCCTCCTCCTCCTCATCTTAGTAGACATGTATAAAATGAACTGCAAAAGATATAAGCAGGATGTAGCAAAGAACATCACCTCTCTCAAAAATAAAAATTCTGTTCCCCAATAAAATTTTCAATACAGCATTTAGAAATACAGTTTAGACATCCAAAGAAAAGGGACAAGCAAAGTTACCAAAGAGAGGCGAACACATCAAATATGACCTCTAGGTGTGAACAATTTTCAATGGCTCACTGTCTGCAAAATGAGAAATTTGGAAACTGAAGGAAAAATCCATTGGGTCGGGAAGCCCACATTTGCCACTCCCCATCTGGTAGCAACAGCCCTGAATATAACCTGCTGTAACCTTAGGAGATTCCCTTTCTTTGAATGATCCATGAATAAACGAAGCCAACTGTCTTCATATACATTTTTCTCCTATTTTTTTTAAACTTGCAAAGATCTAATACAGCTGACAATAAAGGAATGCAATTTTAACATTCGCTGAAGACTCCGCTAGCATCTGCTTATTAAAAATAAAAGAAGTATGTTTTTGTTCCTACAGGCAACCTAAACACACACACACACTTACACACTTCCTTCTCTGCCTCCCTGCCTCTCTTTCCTTGAAACAGTGTCAAACCAGCACATTAGAGGCAGCTGAAGATGAAATGTTGCTTGCCTGCCTACTTCAGAAACATCCTACTGTTCCATCTGCATGACACTGAACAATTGCTAGGCTTGTGACTAATGAAAAGGGGATAGGGTGGGAAGGACACTAAGTGTTTTGGCAGCAGTGGGTGAAAAAACAAAAGAAGATTATGGATAAATGAAGGAAAATCTCTTTTCTCAGATCATAAGGAGCTTGATTTGGGCCTTGGTATGACATGGCTTCAAAGAAATAAAGGGAGACTGATTCTTTGCAACCACCTGCTAGCAATCTCTGATGCCTTTAGGACAGGCAATAAGCCATTTCACCAGTAGCAACTAGTTTTTGCAATGCAAATCATTTGCATCCAGGATACCTGAAGGATCATGTTTTCCTATAGCTTTGGGAGATGCCTTTTTCCTGGCCCCACACCCTCAGAGGCACATCTGTTGAGGAAGCAAGAGAAGAGCTTCTTGGTGGCAGCACCCAGGAGAGAGAACTTCCTCCAAATAAGGTTTAGGCTGAACCCTTCCTGGTGGCACGCAAATGTACTTCTGGAGTGATTTCAGCAATTTCTTTACTAGAAAGATATTTTTGTGGGTGATGTCCTTTTTTTAACATTTCTATGCTTTCAAATTGCTGTTAATTCGATTCTGTTTTAATATTATAATTTCATGTATTTTTATTTTAACACTGTAACTTTCGTGAGTTTTATCTATGTGGCATTTTTTTAGTGTGGTGAGTCATGTTGAATCCCAGTCTGGAGAGAAAGGCAGAATGTGATTTAATTAAATGAAAAAAGAACCCACTCCCTTCTGTACCCACTAAACGCATTATGGTAAAGGAAAGAAATGGAGACCTTCCCTCTGATATTCTCTCCTTACCAGATGTTTCAATGAGAGTAAATGTGGAGCAAAATGTGACCAGTGTGCCCAGATGCTCAGATTTGGGGGAGAGTCACAAATAGTGCTTTGCATACTTACATCAGTGCCCATTCTTTTCCCCTCCCCTCGCCAAAAAAGAAACAAAATGCTGATTCCTGTTTACATACACTCCTGACCATATGAGAGAGGCAGATGGTGACCTTCCCTCCCTCACTGACATAAATGTGGGGAGGAAATGTTCTGATTATGCTTCCTATCCCACATATTCAATATAGTCCAGGCAACCAGCGGGGTTACAGGATTCAAGGAAGGGCAGATGAGGAAAAGAGTTTCAACAGGGCAAGCAAACACAAATAAAACTGTTCTTACAAGTAAGAGGCTCAGCAGAAGAAACAAACACAGCAGCCTCACATTTGCTTGTTAAGTCACTTTTGGGGGATGGAGTAAGGGCAGGATTTTGATTTGGACTGACAGAGTTGGGAACATGCTGGCCTGCCTCCATTTAATACAGCACAGCCTCTGATATGGAGACATTTGTGTGTGGGTGTGTGTTGGTAGAGGCAACGTTGTTTTCAGTAATACTGTAGGGAAATGGTCTGTCTGTGTTCTTACATGGGTTTTTGTTTCTACAACAAATTATGGCCTTGTTGCAGTTTTGACTACAGTACACTGGGGCTAGCCAACTCTGCAGAATGTAGGGAGGGCGAGGTCTTCCTTTCCGATGTGCAGAAGTGGAGTGAGTATACAAAATTGGATGTGGACCTTTAATCAGTGTAGTTCAAAGCACTATTGTCTTGAGCAAGGCAGAGACTTTTCTCTTCAAACATTAATTCCCACAACAGAAGGGTGTTGCATGCCTCTGTGTAGTTATTATATGCAACATGTTTTGGCTTGGCAGTAGCAAAACCTATTCTTACAAGGAAGATATGTATTTCCGCAACACATTTGTTTGCTTCCTGATCACTCTTTTCCCCCTTTGTCTTATATCAATTGGTGACAATTTTCTAGCATCAGGCTCTGTATCTTATGATCACATTTACACTGTCTGGTTTCCCCAGAGTTTTTACTGTCAGTTCACAGTCACTTCAGAGGAATGTCATATGAAATGGAAATGGTGAACAGTGGAGTCATAGGAGATATGGTGGAGGATTAAATAGGAACAATTCAAGAGCATGAAAGGGAGGGCAGAGTTCTACTAGATGAGGTAGTGGGATGATCAAGGCTGAAGTCCCAACTGAGCTGTGGAACTCATTGGGTGACCTTGGGCCAGTTGCTCTCTTTTCCAAACTGACCTTAGCTCATTGTTTTGTTATGAAGAAAAAGTAGTGAAAAGGAGAATTAGGTGTCCACCTAACAGGAACATAAGCAGAGTTGTTTATGTGGAGGTATTGCACATGAGATAACACATTGAAGTATACGTGTGAGAATGTACATTGCCTCTATGCATTACCTTTGTGCACTGCCCCTTGCAATTGCACAATTGGTTGCACATTGAGCATTGATCTGTGTGCCCTGCACTATATTAGTATTCAATGTATTAGTATTTATATGGGCTGTCTGATGCAACCCCTATTGGCAGATATTTACACTGTGCTGAAGTGTCCATTTCAGACAGCTGGTTTTAGGGATATGGATTGTTAAGCAATTGTTAATTTTTTTATTTATCATCATTGTATTTGCAATGCTAGGGACAAAGAGATGTGTGAGAAGTATCTTCTGCCTTAAGTATCTTCATCACTCATCTGGCTTTGAATACTAAGGCCATTTCCACACCACACTGTTATTGCGCTATTATTCCACTTTTAGCATCCTGTGGAATTCTGGGGTTTGTAGTTTACTGAGGCCAAAGAGCTCTCTGGCTGAGAATTCTAAATGCCCCCCCTAAACTGCAAACCCCAGGATTCCATGGGTTGTTGAAACTGGAATAATAGCATTGTAACAGTGTAGTGTGGAAATGGCCTAAGGCTATTCCTTAGCATGACAGCTGCTTCAGGAAAAGTATCTTGGCTCAGCATAGTCAACTGTTGCTTCTCTGGCCAGAAATTTAAAATCTGTGGCTGATGGGATATTATTGCATTGCAAGTCCACATACCATTAGACTACAATTCCCATCATCTTTCACTATTGATTAAACAGGTCGTGCTTTAGGGGAGATATAGCCGAACAACATCTGAAGGATTACACATTCCCAGTCCCTGTTCCAGGAAACAATTAGAATGTGAATCTGACTATAAGCTCTTTCTCCTAATTAGATGAAATTATTGTTGTAAACTCTTCTGTACACCTTTTTTATCACTCATTTTTTCCCCACTTTTCTGGGATTAGATTTGGCAAGACTTTTGGATAAGCATGAATAAAACAGGATTATAATGTAATGAATTATAAGGGCAAAGCTACAGTTCAAAGGCACAAGGCATATTCCTTGTTGCCAATAGGCATGCAAAAGAACAGCCTCCCAATTTTAACATGATTGTATTGTAATGAAATCATCATATGTTTGTATGTTATTAAATGAACTTTACAGCTCCAGCCAACCATTGACAACAGCCTCTTTGATCCCCTAGCGAAACAAATTATTACAAAAAAAAAAAACCCCGCAATGCTGCAAAAGCTTTTCACTATGTTCTAATAAGAAATATAACTAATTCTATTCAATTTCAAAGTTCCAGCAGGATATCTGAAAACTAGTTTGTGGCATTTTCTGATATCTGTCTCAAAATGTTCCTCTCTTTAGCATTCAGAAACATTTGGGGTTTGCGCTCATATACTCTTAACATGCCTTGGAATTTTATAATGAATGAAATTTGCTCTATGCTGAAATTAAACAAGGACCAAGGAAATTATAGTTCTCCAGATGTTGCCAGATGGCAGCTCCCATGAGCCCCATCCAGCTGGCCAACCAGCATGAGTGATGGAAGTTGTGGTGGAGCAATATCCAAAGGATAACAGGTTTCACCGGTAGGATATTTTTTAAGGACGATGTTATAGTTCCAATGCACAATGTTACTCTTATTAATGTTACACACCTAACTTATGTGTATTGTTTTTACAATAGATGAAGGCTAGACTGTCCCAGGTTAAACAAATATAGGACATTGCATGACTGTGAAAACCTTCAACCATGGAAAGAAGGGATGCCCAGATCTTGGTACTCTGTGTGAAGAGAGGAAACTCCATCTGTACAAAACCATACATCTGTTTTCACATGGGAAATATAGAGAGAAAAAATAACCTCCATCCCAATTTTTGTACTTAGTATTTTCCAGGGGTTGAACTGTACCTTACAAGGCCTGGCCCAGCCTATTTTTGGCTGGGTATGCCTGAAATCTACTGAAACTTTCAAGCAGCCAGTCATTGACCTACTACTGTGCATCAATTATCAAATCTCACCAAATTACTGCTGGAACACATAAACCTCAGGTTGTGTTTCAGGTGAAACATCACTCTAGTTAGTAAAAAGTCATAACAGCTACAGCATTATGAGTTTTCCAGCAGCTTGTTTTAATTCAAATACATATTTCAGTGCCTTACAGGGGCATTCTTATCCTCATCATTTGGGACTTGGAGATTTGCACACATAATTTCTATTAATACTAGTAGGTATTTGAGTATGTATTGAGTGTATAACCAGCCCCACCCCCAAAACACACATATTTTAGGAAGAGATATACTCTTTCCTTAAAGATAGTAATAAATGCTCTTTTAAAAAAATATTTTTGATTTTATGCAGATTCTTTATATAACAGACATAACAAAATACTGTTTTCCAGAAAGTACACATGTCCTCACTCAACACGTTCTACCATAACACCTTTTTTTGTCCTCAGCTACATTATTTCCTTTCTTCTTTCTTCTTCAAATAGCAGGGTAAACTCAAGATAGTTACTGGAAGATCTTTTGAAGGAGTCTTTGTTTAGAAATGCACCTTCCTCCCCCCTCTTTCATCTTACAGCCTCATGACTTTTGAGATGTCATGTTGTATTATCTTAGTGCCATCTGCTGGATAAAGCATGTAAGCCACTCCAAACAGCATAGATGCCATTAGAAAAAGAGCAATAATCTTACACAAAGCAAACACTTTCATAGGAAGCATCATCTCCTGTGAAGTGTGGAATAATAATTATGGTGGAAATTAAAGTTAATTAATTAACATTAATGCAGCTAAGAGTTGGTTGCCTTTCTTCCTTTTTTGTCACTACTACAAAAAGTGATGGCTTCTCAGCAGCCATCTTGAGACTGAAGAAAGCCTGAGTCTACAGGCTGTAATATGGAAAATTAGGAATCGCCACAATCTCATTCACAAAACTTTCCCTGTACCCCCTCCAACATTTCACTGATGAAAAGTGGGGCATGTGTGGCCAAGCAAAATCAAAGTGTGGTGAAAATGATGAAAGTTAACAGTGTGGAAGAATACATAATCTAGGAGAGGCTGCAGTAGTTTGCTTTTGCCTGAGCCTACTGGGAAGGGCAAGATTCTTCCCTCTCCATTCCTCTCCCTTCTGCTGAGTTAATTGAGTTAGAATATTTTTGCACTTGAAACTCAGCAACTTTAAGTAAGCTGCAGACAAAATAAAAAAGGGGAGAAGGAGAGAGCATCTGAGACATCTTAAAAGACATCCCTATAAAAATGGGACAACAGAGCATTAATGGGAACTGTCCCTGCCAAATCAGCACAGTTGCAGGAAATGTTTCCCTGGGCTTCCATGCTTTTCTCTGCCAATTGGGACATTTTCAAGAGATAAGAATCAGGCAGGAGCTTTTAACTAATTCCATCTCCATCCATCTTTATCCATAAATGCTTCTCCATTGGGCTGTTTTTCAGCCAGATCCTTGGTTTCATACTAAGACCCTTTCCGCACGAGGCAAGGGAATCGCTGTGTGCCGTTACCTACCGCTTCTTCTGGAGTCCGAAGCAACGCGGACTGTCCCTGAAGCCCTTCCGCAGGGCTCTTCCTTGGTCCAGAGTGAATCGGAGCAGTGCGAGGTCTGTAAATCCGCACTGCTCCCTTCCAAAATGGCCGCTCCCAGCTTCCAAAATGGTGGCTTCCAGTTGGTCGTGGGTCCCAACCAACCGCTGAAGCTCGCCACGCCTAAAGCCCACCCTCCACAGGTCACAGGCTCACATTGGTGCGAGCCTGCAAATCTGCACAAGGGAGCAGGAACGCAATGAGGCATTCCAGGAAAATAAAGACCTGGTTTTTGCGGTCTTTAGAAAACACACTGGAGAACCACTTGGGGTCATTTTGGAGTGGACTGAGGTGTGGATCTCCAGTAAGTAGTCCACTCCTAGTCCCCTCCGAGGTGCAGACGACCTCCATGAGAGGACGCACTGCCCCGTTCTAATTGCCTGGTGTGGAAAGGGCCTAAGAGAGAATTGTTTCAGACAAAAAATAAAAAACACTAGGATGCTAGAAATAACTCTGTTTTTTTCTTGAAAAAAACTTTCATTGACATTAACGAATGATGGACAGAATTTGGTATGGGATTTATATATGTATAAGGACTATAGTTACAGTGCTAGTCACTGAATCCTGCGTAATCTCGGGTATGGCTCCCCAGGTGGGGGTTCCCAGATATCACTTTGATATCATTTAATTCGGCCTTAGCTGGACTGGCTCTCAGTTATCTCACTCCACGTGTTTGTAAGTTCTCTGGACAAGCACAGGCATGAGTCCGGCCGCTAATTGCTGTCACATTCCAGTCTCTTTTCAGGCCAGCAACTTAGCTTTGCTCCCCGCTTCAGGGAACTTTCCACGTGTATGCTTTTGCAACAGTGGCGCGTGTCAGGACTCTGGCATTCCAGGACTCAAGCTCTGAGTCTGAACCAGAGGACTTCAAAGCCATGGAGCCTGCTGCACCAGCAGACTCCACCCCAGAGGCTGCCATGGAGCCTGCTGCCCAGCCCACCTCAGAGGCTGCCCGGGACACAGAGCCCTTGGCCCCAGTAGCCCCAGCAATGGAGCCAGGGGCTGCCTTAGACCCAGAGATTCAAGAGCAGGTGCCTACTTACCAGCAGCACTGGGAGCAAAAGAGTGCTTGCAGAAGGTCAGAGCATTTAAATAGGAAACACCAAGCAATCAAGCTCCAGCTGAGGTAGCACCTGGGTGAGGGCCTGCTTAATAAAAGCACTCACTCAGCCTTGGGTATCTGTTGGTTCACAACTGTCCATTTTGGGTGTGCCTGCTGGGCTATTGGGGACCTTTGCCTTGCTTCCTGAAACGCTGCATGACTAGCTGAGGAACAAACTCTGTGGTATGTGGACTCTGTTTGCTGTTTTGCCTGGCTGTGATGTAACAGCCAGGGATTATCTTTGCTGCAAAAGTCTCTTTACTTTACTGCTGCCTTATCTACCCACTGCTGAAGTAAAGCCCTTTGATTTATTGCCTGTCTGCCTTATCTGGGAAAAGACCTATTAGCCGGCTCTTGGCTGCCTGCCACGCCTTGGCGTTGACAGTGTGGCTCTCAGCTGAGCTGAGCCAGTAAACAAGTCATTTACATATTGGCTACACCACTGTCATCAAGCGTTAATCCCATCATGTAAAGTTGACCTTTCCAAATCCTTTGTCCAGTGCCAAAACTCCTTTTGTTCTTATCTGGCTTGCCATAGCCGAGAGATACAAACTCCCCTATATATACCCCTCACTTTCAAATAGTCTTTGGACTATCCTGCCCTGCTGCTGGCCTTCTAAGGAAACTCCCCTCAGTCTTCCAGCTGAGCCTCTTCCTTCTGAACCCCATCTCTTCGTTTCTTTGGACAACGAGACCAGGTGTCATATTGCCTACCTTAAGCTTCCCAATTCCTTTTTCCAGTTAGCTAGTGTGTGTGTGTGGTATTTATTTTCTGTTGCTTATTAATAAAACTGTTATTTTGGTTACTTTAAAACTTGTGTGCCTTCTCCTTGACCTGAAGCCATAGACATTGGGTTAAAAGGTCCTCGCAATGTTACCCTGCCTCTTGCTAGCCAAAACAGTGTTCAAGCTAATTTTCCCCCAATTTGGTATTTTGATTGGCAACCTGGGCGCCCCTCACGGGACTCCCCCCAATTCTCAGGGTAACACCTGGTCTGACACTTTGCCAATCCCACTTAATGAACAGCAGCTTCTGTGATTGATGGTGGGGTCTGTTCCCCTGTTGCTCAGGAAGCAGCTGACTGCTGTTTCCACACCCTCCCATGAGTGATCTCCAGTGTGACAAGAAGGATCAGAATCCCTGTCACAATTCCCTCTCAAGCTGGAGGTTGCTAGCACAAGAGGGTGGGGGTAGGAACATCAGTCTGCTTCCTGATTAACAGGGGGAATAGACCTCTGTCAACTAAAGTGACTGCTGCCCAGCAAGTGAGGACTGGGGGATTTTCACAGTCCCTACATAGCCCCTAAACTAGGGTAAATAGAGATCATGAATATGTAACAGTCATAAGTAGATAACTCTAGTTTAACTACCATAAAGCAGCAGTTCTTAACCTGAGGTCTGGGACCCCAGGGGTCCACAATGCTCACAGAAGAGGTCTGGGAAGCCCTGCTGCTGGATACCATCAGCTGCAGTAGCAACAGAGACTTGCCCAAAGTGACCCAGTATGTAAGCAGGAATGTGAATCCTAGTCTCCAGAAGCCTTTAATAAATAAATAAATATTTGAATATTTAAATATAAATTTAAATATTTAAAACTTGTCTTGGGGGACCCTGGCAACAAATTATATTCACAGGGGGTCCCCAGTAAAGAAAAGGTTAAGAAGCACTTCCACAGAGGATTGCAGACAAAGGTTATAGTTTGTGCCAAGCATCTTCCAAATAATATTTTAATACATACACTGTTGTGTATGGAGCCTTTGCCTGAAATTTGCCACATGGTGAATTTAAAAACCAGCTATCAGTCAGTTCACACTCTCTCAACCATAATTTGGTGGATTGGGAATAAACGTTGTATTCACATCTTAACCAGCTTCAAACCTTGCCTTCTAAACAGGTTTTCAATCTTGTTGTAAAAGCAGGTAGAAATCATAGCCTGAAGATCAATGTAACATCAAACTATTGTTTCCATCAACCATGAAATAACAAATTGGTTCTGAGCAAGGAGATGAAGATGGGAAAGCACAGAAGCCTGTTCTTCAGAAGCATGTGGACTTGTTCCTTATCTTTGGTTGACAGGAACACACATAGGCTGCAATCCAACATCCCCTCAGCATGGTATAAAATCCTCATAAGGACCAATGCTACACTGAGCCATATACCCCCTCCAACTGAAAATTAAAAGTACCTGAAGCCATCCTGCATAGTCATTCCATGTTTGGGGTGAGCAGGCAGGATCAGAGGAGCATCTGGCTGTGTCCACATAGCCAGATGTGTATTGATTACAGCAGTGTTGGGTCCTCTGGTAAATCCTAGTGGATCTCAGCACTGATATCATCATTTTGTTTCTGACTGCGGGGACACAGCCAAATACTCTTCCAACTCTGCTAGATTCCATGCTTCCACGTGAAATGGTTTCAGGGGCTTTTCAGTAAATCAGAGGAGCTTTGGCCATGGTGAAGGGAGGAAGTGAATACCAGTTCCCTAGAACCTGAAAAAAAGACATCTATCAGAATGTTGGCCATGTAGACATGGGGCTGTTTACACCCCACAAGTATGTTACGTTAGGGCACAGGCCATGCTGCTGATCCCCTCTCTATTATCCCAGAGTATACGCCCTTGTTTTCTGATCTTGTCATGTTGAGTTGTGAAGCCTAAAACAGGGTTCTACTCTCATTTGTTTGAATACAAGTAGAACTCTGAATAATCATGGATTCTGATAATATGGATCAAGCAAAGGCAAAGAAAAGCCTACAGTGTAGTAATGTCAAAGATTGAAAGGGCCAGGACATTGTACACTGAGAAGAAAGAGAGTGGGTCAATGTATACCGGGACATAGGCGACTGGACAAGTGTCTCCAGCTACATTGTTGTTGTTAGCTTCATTCAAGCAGCTTTGATTTATGGCAATCCCAGGGAAGAAAGATCTCCAGATCACCTATCAACAGCTGCCCTGCTCAGGTCTTGCAGATTCAGGCACTTGTCTTCCTTGATTGAGTCTATCCATGTGCAATGTGGCCTTCCTCTTTTCCTACTGCTTTCTACCTGGCCAAGCATTATTGTCTTTTCTAGTGAGTCATGTCTTCTTATGAGATAGCCAAAGTGTGCTATCCTTAGTTTAGTCAGGCTGGCTTCTACAGAGAGTTCAGACTTGATTCACTTTAGGATCCATTCATTTGTCTTTTTAGCAGTCCAAGGTATCTGTAGAATTCTTTTCCAGCAACACATCTTGAATGAGTTGATTTTCTTCCTATCAGCTTTCTTCACTGTCCAGCATTCACAACTGTGCATAGAAATTAGAAATATGATGTTATGGACAATCATAACTTCCTCTTCACTAAATGCTTGAATAGGATACATAAATTCATATTAGGCACCCAGTTCCTGGAATCTAGCCTGAAAAAGAAAAGTCTTAATTCAGTCTTTAGAGAAAAAGGCTCCACTCATTCCTGTATCATTATGTCAAGCAGAAGAGTAATCCGTACTTCTTCCTACCCACTGTACCTTGCCTCACTCATCAAGCCATGAAACAAAGGCAGGCGCTATAAAATGACTTTTGAAAGAGAGAGAGAGAGAGAGAGAGATGGCTGTATTCTATTTTACTTGTTACTGAAAAATGTACAGAATTCCTGAACAGATAGATAGATGAGAATTAGGAAAAGAAGGATAAATAAGAAGGGAGTGAGACAGCAGCATACCAGAAAAGTCCAAGTGGCTAAATTTGGATCCATGCAAAATTAAACTGCAAGGCATCTATGTATTTCAAAGATGTTTAATCAAAGTGATTTTATTATTATTATTACACTGATGTTATATCATCAAAAAGCCAAAGAAGCAGCAAAGAGATCAGAAATGTAAAAGGGTTTTGTATGCAGAACTAGTGTACAAGCATTGTATTTATATCCACAGTTATTTATTAAAGATATTTATCCTGCCATGTGGCTCTATGGAGTTCTTGAGCTGGGATATCTTGCAATTCAATATTAAAAAGTATTCTCCCAAACTTAGATTCCACTATAAATTAAAACCAGTAGCCAATTATAATGCAGTACTCACATTGTCAGACTTGTCAAAATATCTTTTTAGCTTTGCTAGGAATTCCTCCAGAATGTATTGTTCACTGAGAGGCTTCCCCAAATTTGTCTCAAAACTCACTTTATGCAAAACAATCATTTTGTTGCTTCTACAAGAACAGGGTGACATCTTCTAGCGCTAGAGCTGCCTCCGGTCTCAGGCTAGTACTTGCATCAGTAGCCATTGCCTCTTCCCAATTCCCTAACCATCTCAAGTCTGAATCCAACATTCCCTCGGCAAAGTGTAAAGATTTTTGAGCAGACTTAGGCCCTTTCTGCACGAGGTGGGAGAATCACTCCATGCCGTTACCTACCGCTTCTTCAGGGGTCCGAAGCAACACGGACTGTCCCTGAAGCCCTTCCGCAGGGCTCCTCCTTGGTCCAGGGCGAATCGGAGCAGTGTGAGGTCTGTAGATCCGCACTGCTTCGGCTTCCAAAATGGTGGCTTCTGGCTTCCAAAATGGCAGCTTCTGGTTGGTCGTGGGTCCCAACCAACCGCTGAAGCTCGCCATGACTAAAGCCCACCCTCCGCAGATCGCAGGCTCACATTGGTGCGAGCCTGCAAATCTGCACAAGGGAGCAGGAACACAATGGCGCGTTCCAGGAAAATAAAGACCTGTTTTTTCCGGTCTTTCAAAAACACACTCAAGGACCACTTGGGGTCATCTTGGAGTGAACTGAAGTGCAGATCTCTGGTAAGTAGTCTGCTCCAAGGTGCAGACGACCTCCCTGAGAGGACTCACTGCCCCGTTCTAACTGCCTGGTGTGGAAAGGGCCTTACATTACATTGAGTCATACACACATGCATAAACACAGAGAGAAAAAGAGAGAGAGAGAGAGAGAGAGATTGCTGCTGCAAAGCCCCTAAGGCCACCCTGCACAACCATTCTGTGCTTTATATCAAGGAAACAGGATTGGAGAAGCTTCTGGTTACCTCCTCATATCCAGATACACAATCTGACATCAGGGTTGAAATCTGCAGGATTTCTCTGGGAGCTTCAATAGCAAACTATTCAATGTGGAAGAATTTGGAAAGGGGTTTGAGGGCTAAATTCACTCCCTTAGCCCAGCCCTACGATGTCTCTCCAATTTTCCCTTGGAGTTGCTTCTGGTCCAATGCGAGGGGGTTGGAAGAGAGTATGGGCAATCCTGAGGACATGGTGGAGACCTCTATCCAAATAACTCCAGAAAGCTATGGCTTCTTTCACTAGCTTCTAGATCATCTGGCTTTGGACCTGATTTTAGTGATATGGAAATGAATATTGGGCTCTTGCAACTGCTTCTTATCTTCTTTTTTCTTTTTAAAGATGCTTTAAATTTATATTTTTGTTTGAAATTGTTTTCCACTTTACGGAGTAGTTTGCTATATAAAATAAAAGAGAGAGAGAAAGGGGAACTCAATAGAATTTAGATGGCACATCAAGCCGAGGCAGTGGGCAATGCCATAAATGCCATACTTTGGATGCTGCTCCAGCTACAATTTGTGCCACAAAAGCAAATAGAATTCTGTCTACCTGCTGTAAAATGCAAGGAAAGTACTTCTTTCAGAAAAGTGACACCTGTACAGGAGAAACCAGAAATTATGTCTGTGAATGAAGTCAGTGATTGCTTTGGCTTTGTACCTGTAAATGCCGTTGGGTCACCCTGAAATTCAAAAAAAAAGGAGGGGGGAGGCTGTATGTCAGCAAACTCTGCTTTTAAGCAAACTTTCATCAGACCATTTTGACCTGTTCTTTGTCTACCTGTCAGAATTATTTGTTCTTTCATAGCGCCCAGAACAATTGCAGGGTAAAGGTTTGTTTACTCTTTTTGCATCCCATTCAAATCATTTACTTTCGCTGCTCTGCAAAGCTGTTCAAGGGGAATATGAGATGAAGATATAAATAATACTGACCAAAAATAACAACTGCACATTTAAAATAAGCAGCAATAGAATTTTAACCATTTTATTGCCAATAAAATGAGAAAACATGCCATAACATCTATTAGAACTTGAAACAAACAGGCATTTGGGTCGGAAAATTAGTTTCCAGAGATAATATATTGAAGACAACTAGCCACAAGGGCAAAATAACGTATTGCCTACTGTTGCAATTTCCTTTTATTGGTCCTTAAAATACAGGATATCTTATGTTAAATTTTTACCTCAAGTTAGAATAGCTGGTGAAGTTCTGCCACTGCTGCAAGGCCTACAAATCTACTTACAAATGGAATAACAGCAGCAAGAAGATTGTTCAGGCTAGAGATGCCACCTTTTCCAATCATTTCACTTCTTGAACAAGAATGAATAATTTAAACTATTCTCTCCATCCTACAACATAGTCTCCCAAAACTCTGACATTTTCAAAGGCTATTTGCAGATTGAGATTTATTTTGCGCAGAAAAAGAATGTGGGGTTTAGTGCAGGAAACGGGATTCTCTCTGGGTAGGAAACCTTTCTTAGAGCAAGAGAAAAAATCCCCACAATCCCATTTGACGCAAGAAATGTCTCAAACCATGGCGAATCTTGTTGCCACAAATCTGCCTGTTCCTGAGTTTATGAAGCCAATGAAAAACAACTCAGAGAGATTGAGTGGGATAAGAAGACTATTTAATGAAGTGAATTGTACAATTGAGACTGACTTTAGGGTTTGTGTTCCCTGGAAAAAATAAGTCAGTGCTGGACACATTTTCCACTTGAAATTTGTATTCTCCTTGCCCTTTCAAAAATACACATTGATTGTAAAATATGTGCACAGACACACGGAAAATGCTTCTATCTCCAGGACTGAATTGCAGCTGTTCTCCTTTATCAGAGAGTTAACATCTTTATCTTAACAGAATGACTGGCTCCACTGACATAAAAGATGCATTTTTAAAAAACTCTATTACAAAATCTGACTGTCCAGCTCACACTGGCTAGTAATCGTCTAGTGTCTCTTTATCTCTTTTTCACATCCTGTTACAAAGCAATTTTTTCCCTCTGCTGTTCTCTTGGTTATACTGTAACACCCATCATCTTGCTTAAAGGCACATATTCATATGCCAAATATTTTTCAACAATTAAAACAATTTGTTATTTTATATTCTGCATTATCAATAGCACTACATTCTAAGCTCCTTGGCAGAGATTCCCAACAGTAAGGAAACACCATTTTCATCAAGAACTGGAAAACAGACAAATACAGTGGGCCCTCCAGTTTTGTGGGGTCAGCACTAGCAGATTAGGTTATTCATGGGTTATTTTATTTTATTTTAAAAAAAATCTTACCCTGTTTGCCTCCTGCAATGGGAAAAATATGTCTCTCTAGGAATCTCTAGCTCCTCCAGTTCAATTCAATAGTCTGCTTTTCGTGGGTCCTTGCACCAGGACCTAGAGATTCATAGATAGAAAATCTCTCTAGGCATTGCAAGGTCAGCATGACTCTATGGCCCACTTCCACTAGATGTTGATCATAGGATTTAAATATTCAAACATTTATTTAAATATTCAAATATTGATTCCTTTATTAAAGGCAATGACATCCACAACTGTGTCTTAGGACATAACCTTGGTTTATATCTATTCTGCACTCTTAGCATAGCACGTCTTACATAATGATTATTAAAATCTATGTTCACCTTGACTTTATCATACTACTATAATCATGCCATCCAAACCTCAGTTCATGCCCTTCTTAATCCAGCAGTCTCTTATTTGTTAATGTAACCTACTCCTTTAACCAATCTAAAAAAAAAAATGCAGGAAAACTGCAATTTCAAATTGGGTAATACCAGCTTCCATTCTTTGTTTAGCATCTTGTAAAACTTTAGATTTCTTTCCTTGCCATATTAACTTCAATAAATCACTGTGCCATTTTTTGAATAAGACTTCATTAGTCTAAAATCAGTCCAGTCCAGAACAAGAACAACATTCTGGTAAAACATTGATTTTGATCACAGAATTTCTTCCCAACAACGATAATTTAAGTTTCACCCATCTTTGCAGATCCATATTAATATCGTTTCATGACTTAAAATAGTTATTCTTCAACAATATACAATTTGTATTTTTCATAGTAAAACCTGAATATGTCACTTTCTTCTGAATTTTAAAACCCAACTTCTTCATCAGTTGTATTTGTTTTTCATCTCTCATATTCTGCATTAACATCATCAACTTTTGCTTATTTATCTTAAATGCAGCCATACCTCTATTTTTTTAATCTCTCCAGCAACACTTTTATAAACTTAATAGGATTTTCTAAGATAACCACTAAATCATCTATGAATGCTCTTAACTTACATGCTTCTTTCTGAAAAAATTCCTAAATCTTTATTCTTTCATCATGTCTTATTGCTCTATTCAATATTTCATGAGTGGAAATAAACAGTAAAGGTGAGAATGTCTTGTTCCTTTTTAAATGGCACAGGATTTGCTCAACTCCTATTTAACCGAAATCCGTGCTTTCTGTACATTATAAATTGCCTTGATCACACAGTAAAATTATCTCTGAAGCTCGCCTTATCTAAAACTCCAAACAAAAATCCCAATTCAAATTATCAAAAGCTTCCTAAGCTTCCATTACCTCTCATTCTCCCAGTTGCTTCAATTCTTTTTCATATTTCTGTACAAATTATTTAGCTTTTGGTACAGCGTTCACTAAAAAGCTTTTCATAAAATTGAAGGAGATGCCTCCTAGCTGTTCTCATCTAAATGGGATCTTGTTCTGTTTCAACCTTTCAATCAAAAAAGCCTATTCACTTTTCTTGTCCAGAATACTAATAGGTATCTCCTTGAATAACAAAACTTCAAACTCATCGATCTTCATTTTATTCTTGAAGTGACATTGCAACACTTGATCTCTAGTCTACTTTCAGACAAAATATATAATCACATCTCTTAGTAAATTTTTCTCCTTAGTTATGCATGAAGAAATATGTTAAACACGATCCAGTTCAGATTCTTTGTCTTCCTCTTGCTATTCCAACAAGTTTGTTATAGCATCCACCATTCTTTCTTAAATATTTTCATTGGCTTGTTCAGGGATAGCTCTCAAATGTAGACAATTCTCCTTTTCTTGCTGTTCTGTTAAGGTGAAAGCATCTAAGTCATGTTCACAATCTCTGCCCAATTTTTCTGTCTTTCCAACTTCTCTGTTTTCTATTCCAGATTCTGAAGAATTTCATTTATTTGTTTCATGTATAATACTATCTGTGTCATAGACAAATTCATTGTGGAGAGAGTGGTGTTGGATCTAGCCCATCTTGGCCTGGCACCATTGGTTTCTGGCCACTCCAAGCAGCTGCTCAGTGTGGGCCAGGCCCCTGTCACAAAATGACATTGCCATTGTGAGATTTAGAACAAGATCTGCTGTGATTCTCATGTCAGGTCTCACGGGAGGTCTCATGGGAATACAGATGCCATGAGACTTAATGCAAGATCTGGCACGCCTATACCAGCAAGCTAGTCAGCCATGTTATTTGGGCCTTTAGTTCAACCCACCCTCTCACCCTATGTTGCAACATGCTTCCTAGCAAATCCTCAGACTGTGGCTAGTCAGCTTCGAGGGCTGGGAGAAAGTTTTTTTCACATGTTCTTGTAGCATGGATTTTTTTCACCTTCCTTGGGGCTTCTCCCCACTTCTTGTAGGGTCTCTCTTACTGGTCACTTAACTTTGTCTATGTTACTATTACTTCGCCTCTCCATATCTGTGATCTAGCAGATCTCGTCATTTTGTCACAACCCACAAATATGAAAGAGAAGAGAGGACATTAGGCAGAACTTAAATTGTGGGGGAGGGAAGTCCCAGAGTGGCTAAATAGGGGAGACCTGCAATCTGGCACATGATGGAAACCTCACCAGCAGGAGTCTATCAGGGCAAATCCTATGGATTGACTGAAATGGCAACTCCTGCCAGGTATTTTGCCAGACATCCATAGATTGATGCCCCATCTGAGCATTTGCTGGTCTGGAAACCATCAGGCCTTGTGTTGCCTCAACCTTACTTAGGCCCTTTCCTCACGAGGCCAGAAATCGCTCTGTGTTGTTACTTACTGCTTCTTCTGGTCTCGAAACAATGCAGACTTTCCCTTAAGCCCTTCCGCAGGGCTCCTCTGTTTGTTCCAGGGCAATTCAGAGCAGTGCGAAGTCTTTAGATCCACACTGGTGAGGCTGACAAAATGGCGGCTCTCTGTTGTTAGTGGGTCTGGACCAACCACTGAAGCTGACCACGCCCACAACCCACCCTCCACTGATCACAGGCTCACATTGGTGCGAATCTGTGCAACTGCATAACTGAGCAGGAACAAATTGGCGTGCTCTGGAAAATTTAAAAACTGCTTTTTTCCGGTCTTCACATAGCGTGCTGGAGGACCACTTGGGGGCGTAATGAATTGGACTTAGGTGCAGAATTAAGGTATAGAGTCCAAACCTAGTCCGATCCAAGGTGCAGATGACCTCTGTGACAGGATGCATTGGTCCATCTTAATTTCCTCGTGCGGAAAGGGCCTTAGTTTACATATTGACTACTCAAGGAAGAGTATACTTATGAATGTAGTTGTAGCTGGTTTCTAATTGTTGTATTTGTATTAAAATTGTGGTCAACACATTCAGCCCACAACATGGTTTCCAGTCTCTCAGTACAAAACTAAACTGATAGGTTTCCCTGTCCAGGATGGGAGGCACTTGGTATTTTAACTCTTACATGTCTAACTTTGAATCTTTGTTGTTTGTGCTAACAAGAGATTTCCATTTCTTTCCTCCTCCATCCCTAGCAGTGTCCTCATCACAGGTGACAGAAATGTCATGGTTTTCTTCATTCTAAGAAAGAATGTACATTTGGAATTCAGCCAGCATGTGTCCTTATAACAGCCTGCATGGTGAAGTAGTTTGAGCATTAGACTGTGGCTCTGGAGACCAGCATTCAAATTCCTGCTCAGTCATAGAAACTCACTAGGTGACCTCGGGCAAGTCACACCCTCTCAGCCTCAGAGGAAGGCAAAGGCAAATCCCCTCTGAACAAATGTGACCAAGAAAATCCCATGATAGATTCACCTTAGGGTTCCCAGAAGTCAGAAATGACTTGAGGGCAGACAACAATAATGAGTCCTCAAGAATTTCATTCATTAACAAATATTCACAAATTTTAATGAACAGGATGGAAAGAATTTGAGATCTTTTTCAAAAAAAGTGGAAGAAACAAGAGTGATGAATCAGTCCATCCCTTGTTATTGTTGTTCTAGGGATTTGGAAATGCATTGCCATCCTTATGTTCAGGACATGACACCCAGCTCTATATTAGAGATGTAAAAAATCATGGAGGACAAGATGGGACCCTGTCAGAAAATATAGTGGGAAAATACAACTTTCCAATTTATATAAACTTATAATTTGTCCGATAGCTAACCTCCTTGCCTGTTCTCACATTCCAGGCTTCACATATACATTTTTCTCTCACTTTGAAATAGTTCATGGCACAAAATCTTCCTGAAGAGGCAATAATATCTTGCTTACCCACATATGCTTTCAACTGTTAGACCAGTGAAACATTTTACTTCATTTTATGAAAAAAAATGTAGCTCCAAGCTTTCATACAGTACAGCTCAACAGGCAACCTTATGAGTTTAGTAGTTTTCATAGTCTTTTCAGCCTGAAGTCAAAAGAGCAACAGAGAGCAAGAACCAGCATTTATATGCCTTTGCTCCACTCCAAGAAAATAATTGATTGATGGAGTGTGAGTTAACGCTCTCCCTGGACAGAAATGTAATGGGACAAGGGAATGAAGATCATGTTGTGGATATGGATTCACTATTCATCTAATGAAAGAAAAGGGAATTAAATTATAATAATTCTCCATCAAGGCAATATCCCTTTCCAAGCAGTCCCCCAAAAGATAATAAGACAAATGATAAATACTAAAGTAGATTTTCAGTTTAAGACCTAAGCATTTGGAACATATTTTGTATTAGTGAAACAATCACATATAGTCTTAACAACTAATAAAAATGCTGTCATATTTAAAAATTTTAGGTTGGATCAAGAGTTGCATTTGTGGAGTTCTGCTCATGATAATAGAAATTTTTCATCCAGACTCCTACAGCCTTACTGTGTTACTGCTTGTGGGGACTGGAGGACCATCTGGAGCAGCATAGAAGTCATTCAAGCATTTGCTGTATGAAGGATGCCTCTCATGCCTTTTCCTTCAGTAGGCAGTCTTCATTCAGTCCTGGTGCCTTCTATGCCTTCTATGAAATGAAAGAGCCCTTTTGTTCATGGTGTAGCCAATCTGGTGCCAAGCCATTTTGTTTTGATAGCTTTTAAAAAAAAATACAAAAATAAGCTCCGCTTCCTTTCAACAGAAACATTAGAAGGAGATATTCAGAGAGCTACAGTTGTTATTGTGTTACACCTATGGGATAAGATACCAGGTTATAGGTTGCTGCTTTGTCTCATATAATTGTCCCCTTCAACTTGTCTTCCCTTCGTGTTGCCATGTAAGGAAATGGTGTGTCTGACCTTTAACAGGAACTAGTAGGATGGGCTTCCCATTCAACTCGTCACCTGCCGAACTCATCCATCTTTTCTTTTCCATGTGAATACAAGGACAGCTGACCTCCACCCATCAAGGGAGAGGCAAAAAGAACAGCACAATTAAATTAAGGTAGCACAGTCAATTTAACTAGAGCATCTTTTAATCAGCTGGCAGCCTTGGCTATGTTTATGATTACTGAAAAACAGATGTTTGGGAACATTTGGTTCTGTATTTAGCACATATAAACAGATGCAGAAAGGTATGTTAACTCGGTCTCATAAAAGCTTGCCACGTGAATGTTAAAACGGTTTCGGGATACATCACTGAATATAAGATTTATTCTCAATGATGCCATTCTTCCAACAGCACACTATTTCAGCAGTTATAAAGGGAATGAGCCATACTTTCCCTCAGTAATAAACATTTCCCAGGTCTATTTGAAACCTGCACTTAGCACATCTCACATTCACTGTCACCTTTCTATCATGTCCCCTCTTTTTAGCCATTTCCCAACAATTTTAGATAAAGGGTAAATGGGGAACTGGGCAACCATCCATCAGACTGGTGGAAAGCAGCAAGCTATAAAATGGGACACTCAAGCTTTATACAATTTAGCTTGCCTGACTTATCTATGGAAACTGATGCAGCACAAATTATGAACTCTCTCCCAAGAACTTGCCACCACATTAGAGTTTTTCAAGAACCTGTGACCACTTTGCAGTGAAATGGTGACAAATTGGGTCCTCCACCCCAGCAATGTCCACTATTTTCAGTTTTAGCATGAATACAGTGGTTGTGTACTCTATGGTACACTATTGGTGTACTCTATTGGTTTTAAAAATAAATCCTATGGCAATGGAAAACATTACTTGACTTGGGAACAGATGTAACTATATTCTAATGCAGTTTCTAACTTACCCCATGTCTCAACTCTATTAACTTAAGTACTCTACAAGATTGTAGGATATCTTTGTTGTCACAGATGAAGACACTAAGAAGACTTAATTCTGATTCTATTCTATTATCTATTTAAAAGGACAAAATGAAAGAAAAATGACTATGCTTTTTATCAGTTCAGGTGTATTGATTTCAGATGTAAACGTAAAAGTCTAGAGCTCCTCTCGGCTTATTAAATGTATTAATTGCTTAAGAATAGCTAGATGGCTGAGACCAAAGTTCCTTCTAGCCTTCTAGCCCAGGCTTGCTCAGTGTTGATGCCTCCAAGTCTTTTTGATTATTGTTTCCATTTTCCCTAGCTACATAGCTAGTCATGTCACAAATTGGGTGAATGGCAGTGGAATGGAAGGTAAATTAAATAGTCACCACAACAAGGAAAATTCCCAGAGGCAGGGTAATTTTTCTAGCAAGCCATACATTGGCTGTTCTCCTACAACCTGTGGCAAATGCTACAGCAATAAAGTGTCCCGCTTGGCTCTCCAGAATACCCACTCAATCAGTGTCCCTCTCTGTGGGATCTTCCTCAGACTGAGTCATTGTAGACCAGATGGCCCATACCACCACAGCTCAGGCTGACTCCATAGTCACCCTGCTCTTTCTTCTTTTCTTTTCTTTATCATGCCTTTCTCCAAGCATAAGATTCAAGGCAGCTTAAAGCCATTTAAAAACACAGCACAGCTAAATCAATTATTAAGACAGAAGCAAAACACAATTATAACGAAGATCTGTTTTTTAAAAAAAACATTAAAAACATAAATTAAAATACATTTAATATAAAATAAAATAGAGACACAGCATTCCCCATGAATTGAAGGTCATTCCCGCATTACATTGTTATAATGCTATTGTTCCACTTTAAACATCCTATGGAACCCTGGAGTTTGCAGTTTAGAATTCTCAGTCAGAGAGGTCTTTGGCCTCAGTAAACTACAAACCCCAGAATTCCACAGGATGTTGAAAGTGGAATAATAGCACTATAGCAATATAATGCATAAATGACCAAAATCTCCATCTACCGCAACATATTAAAAACCAGATGCCTTCCTAAACAAAAATGGCTTTACTGGCCCTCAGAAAAACAGTGGAGAAGGGACCACCCAGAACTTCCAAGAAAGAGTTTCACTACTATGGGAGCAACCACTGCGAAGGCTCTCTGCCATATCCTACCCAAATATGCCTAGGATGGTGGTGGGACCAAGAGAAAACCCTCCTTCAAAGATCATAAAGCTTGAGTAGGCTTATACAGAGAGATAGGTTCTTTCAGATAGTCTCAACCCAAGCCATAGAGAGCTTTAAACCAGCACTTTAAACCAGAAACAGATTGGCAGCCAGTGCTTAGATATGAGGAAGAATGACCTCAGATATGTTGTTGACCTCAGATATGTCTACCTTCAGGCAATAACAGCAGTGAGAGGAAGGGGATAGTGGCAATGGGAAGAGGAGCAGTGGGAGAAACATGAAAATCAATAGTAGAAAAGTAATTGGCATCATCGATCTTCTCAATTCAGTTAGCAGTATATCATAAACTACCTCTGCCCAGCTAACATGACTAATGATTGAGGCTAACAGAAAGCTCTAATCCAAAATCATATGGAGGGATATAGTTGTGGTACACTGACCTAACTCAGCATCCTTTTTTGAAAGGTAGCCTCAAATACTTCTGGAATATTCACAAGCAGAATACAATGGTAACGTTCCTGTTGTCATCTTTTTAGCATATGGTAATCAGAACTATGCCACCAAACCATTATTTAGGGATTAATGTTTTACAAAAAACAACAACAGTGTGATAGAGGTATGGTTACCATATATACCATTTTGGAAATTGTGGCATATAGATCTTGCCATGCAGTAGTGAGAAAGGTAACTGCTCCTGAAATCCCATCCTCTTCAAAGCAATTAAATACACAAATATCTCACCTCATCACCTTAGCCCAGAGATGTGGAAACTGTTTCTTTCCAGATGTCTTAGAGCCACAATCCCCATCATCCATGACTGTTAGGCATGTCGGGTGGAGCTGATAGAAGAAGGAGTCCAACAACATCTGGCAAACCATGGCCATGAAGATTCTCACAGTTCACTACAGTGAGGTCATTTCCGCACGAGACTGTTACAGCGCTATTATTCTGCTTTCAGCATCTTGTGGAATCCTGGGGTTTGCAGTTTAGAAAGAGGCCATCCAGCCCCTCCCTAAACTACAAACCCCAGGATTCCATAGGATGTCAAAAGTGGAATAATAGCACAGTGACAGTCTCATGAGGAAACGGCCTAAGTTTCATTGAAGAGGATAGAAAACAATAAAGAGCAGTATATTGATATTGTCAAAATTAGCAACTCCTACCTCCCTTCCCATTTTTGCCTCTTGCTATAAAATTATATGCACAAAATTATATCCCTGTCTTCATTAGAGAAGTTTACACCAGTTTATTGTTGCTGTTTTTAACTGCCATTTAATCAGCTTTGACTTATGGCAACCCTTTGAATGAAAGACATCTCAGAGACCATGTCATCAATAGGCTAACTCAGGTTCTGCAAACTCAAGGCCATGGCTGCACTCATTGAGTCTATTCACCTGTAATGGAATCTTCTACTCTTCTAACTGCCTTCCACTTTACCCAGCTCTGGCAACTTTTTAAATGAATCATGCTATCTCTTCATGTGTCCAAAGCACCATAGCCTCAGTTTAGTCATTTTGGCTTCTAAGGAGACCTCAAGCTTGATTTGCTGTAAGACCAATATATTTGTCTTTTTGGCAATCTGTGGTATCTGTAGAACTCACCTCGTATATTTCATTTCAAATGAGTTGATTCTCTTCACTGTCCAGCCTTCACAACCATACATAGAAATGAGAAATGGGCAATTTCAGCTTTATAAGGGGCTCTCAAACAGTATGCCACTCAGGAACTGACCACATTGGGACCTAATAAGCATATAACAAATAAACACTAGCATGTCCTTTATCTCTGTTTCAGTGAAATTTTAAGATAATAGGTGAGAGTCCATTTGGGAATGCATAACCAAGAGTCGTGCATTCATGACTGTTTCATATTTATCACCCCTATGTATATCTCAGTTTCAATGGATGTGTAAGGCCATAAAATTCCCCCAATCCCCACTCTCCAGGCAGCAGACACTGTAGTGAATAGTCAGCTGCTTCCTGAGAGACAGGAGGAAGCAGCTAACTGATGTTCCCAACTCCTTGCCCCTCATGCAAGTGATCTCCAGCATAAGGGGGAATTTTGACAGGCAGTCTCCTTGACAGTGGAGATTGCTTATGGGAGGAAGTATGAATATCAGTTAGCTGCTTCCAGAGCAACAAGGAAACCCATCAATAACAGTGACTGCTGTCCAATAAGCAAGTGAGAGGAAGGATCAGCTAGGAATCACTGCACAGCTACATAACTACTGTGTTTAGGCATTCATAAGTGATCAAATGGATTCTGGCCAATGATTGCCAAGGCCTTTTGAATGACTTATAAAAATACCTTTGATTGCAACTAAGGGCTTTTCCACACTACACTGTTATAATGCTATTATTCAACTTTCTACAGCCTAATAAATCCTGGGGTTTGCAGTTTAGGGAGGGGCATTTAGAATTCTCAGCCACAGAACTCTTTGGCCTCAGTAAACTACAAGTCCCAGAATTCCACAGGATGATGAAAGTGGAATAATAGCACTATAACAGGGTAGTGTGGAAATGGCCTGAGACACCAGGGTAGAGAAAAAGTAGCACATGTGACAAACATGCAGAGCACTCCAATGTTGAAATTGTGGCAGGGCAGTACTGCCAGCCCATCCAAGACAGTGTATGCTCAAACTACTCATACCAATGATGTCCATACCCTAAGTGCACATATACATGAAAGAATTCCTATGAGGTAGCAGGTACTCACATAATAACATTTCTTTACAGTTGTCCACAGTCTGTGTGTGGATATTGGGAGGAGGCCTACAGAGAGCATGGAAGTGTCAGAATTAGAATTAACGTGTGAATGTTAGATCGTCAGATAAAGTTGATTTAATTATCTATTTAAAATAATGGCCAGAATCCTGAATGGAGGTTAAAGTCCTTATAAGTGGATTTATGTATGCAGGAATTAGAGTTAGGCAGTTTCATAATGTCCATATCCAGTAGACAGCTGCTGTTATATTAAGGATCTCACCTGTTTTCGTAAATGGTTGAAGACCTTCCTCTTTGACTGCCTACCTTAAGTCATTGAGATGTGTTCAAGGTGTTGAGACTGGTGGGTGTTGGGAAATTCATGCCATGTATTATTGTGATTTTCTGTTTTGGTGTCTTTGTCCCTGATTGTATATGTCATTGTTCTGCCCTTTGGTGTAAAGGGTATTATAAATAAATGTTGTTGTCGTTGCTGTTGTTATTGTTATTTAGCAAAGCCAACAAAGTGCCTGTTGCACAATGCGACTGATATACAACGAGACCAAAGTGTATTGAGTACTCTTGCCATTGTCTGCATCTTCACAATTCAGTAACAGGATTTCTTAGCCACCTGCTATTCAGCTAAGTATATGTAAAGTTGTATTAAGCAAAAGGTGATATAGGATTCCAGCGGTAACACGTAATTCGTTAGATAAATCACTGTATTTTTAAAAATATTTAAAATTACTATTCTTGTTGTTGTTAATTTATACCCCACGTTTTCCTCAAAACCAGGCCTCAATAAGAAACATAAAATGTTATTCAAAAATAATGCTTGGTTTGCATGTTGTGTGCCTTCGAGTCATTTCCAACTTATGGCAGCTATAAGGTGAAACTATCACTGGGTTTCTGGGAGCTGAGATTGTGTGATGTTCCCAAGGCCACTCAGTGGGTTTCCGTGGCTCAAACTGTTACACCACGCTGGCTCTTAAATAATGCTATGGGCATTTAATTGTTAAAATGACAAATTTTGAAATAATAATTGCAAATTTTGATGAATTATCAGTCGTAAATGAATCTTTAACAATTATTTTCCAGCTCTAGTGCTAATCTAGGCCCACAGTATAAAGGTTGGTGCCAATAGAATGGTTCCACTTCTCCTCTAGAACATGAGTTCCCTACATGGCTATAATTCACCTCAATGCTCTGTGAGTATGTAGCTAGAGAAACTCCGAGGTGAATCATTTGCTACTTCTGTCATATACAGACCAAAATATCACCGTGATTTATTTTAGCATCAGTGTGTTTCTGTATTTAGGGTGTTCCATTATCCAAGCAAGGATGATTTTGACTTTAAGTTACTAGTGAGGCTTTCAAGTAGCTGCTCAGTAGCTGGTTCAGCTCAAGCGCACTTCCTGTTTTATAGCCACTTTCACTCCTTGTATGAATGCCATTTCCCAGCATCATACCAACTCAGCCTGCTCTATTGAATTGGAATCACACACCCTCATCCATTGTATTAGGTTAGCACCTCCTTACCTATAATAAGATTGAAAAAAAAAATACATATCAAGGCTTCCTTCATCAAATGGAACTTTTCAGTGACTTATTAAAAGAACCCCTGTGGTATTAGAAAATGCAGGTTTGCTGTCATCTAGCTAAAAGATCCTTTTAGGAACCCTTCATTTTTATGTGTGCAAAAAGGCAATTTCTTGACAAAACTCTTTGATTCCGGTCTGAATGAAATCAAGTGTTTCAAAACTTTTTTCTTTTTTTTTTTAGGTACCCCAAAGGCTCACTTCTGTACTATGGAATGTAAAGGACTATGAAGCTTTTGCATAGCTCCCCTTCAATGAGCTCACAGAAAATGATCATTCATTACTCCCTGCTAGTTTTTTTTTTTTTTATGAAATTGAATAAAATCAGGTGAGAGGAAAGTAGGAGCTGCATCCTTCTTGATCACGGACACCTAAGGTAAAAAGAGGCCCTCGTAAAAAAAACGAACTCCATGATGACCTGTTCTGTAATGAGGTTAATAAATACTAAAGCAGTAGAATTCCCAATTAATAAAAAACAGATAGAGAAGAAGAGAAAAGCAGTAAAATTATTCCTCATATTAATCTGTTAGCTATGAGGTACCTCACTCGAGCTGCCATAAAAAATATTAGAATGATGCACAGCTTAGCTGACATTAGATCTTGAAACCTAGAGTGTAGGAAATTATTTTTCAAACTATAGCTCTCAGAATTTCCCAGGCAGCGGCAATGCTGGCTGGGAGATTCTGAGAGCTACAGTCCAAAAAAATAACTTTTTAAAGTTCTGCTCAAGCCTAAGGAATTCCTTGAATGTCTGCTTTGTACGGTTTCTGGTAAATATCCAGATAAACATTTTATAGGGTACTAATCCCATAACTTTCTCTGCACACATACACCAGTGAACACTGTGCAAAATTACACTGGTTTATACTAATATACTTTTATCTCATAGGTTAATATGTGCCTTCCTAACTTTCCCTGAAGCGCAGCACGCACTACCTGCAATCCTTCCAGTGTGTGAGGAAGAGGCAATCAGAAGCAGGACCCCTGCCATAATTCCTCATCACAGCCACACTTGCTGGTGAGAGGGGGCTGGAAATGTCATCTTTCTTGCACCCCAACTGGCAGATGAACAGACCACCTTTGCATAAGGAGTCTGCCAGCTGTTAAGGTCGCCTTCAGGTTCTCTAATGTCACTTCCAGTTCCAGAAATAGGCCACATACTGCCAATTTCTCCTTTTGCAAGTTTTAAGAGAGTGCAGGTCCAAGGGAATCAAACTCCCACATATTTGTAGCAGTTTTATGCTTTTTTTTAAATGTTTTGATTGGGCTTTAACTGATTTGTTTAAATGAGAAGATCTGAAGGGGATTTGGAGGTACAAAATGGCCCCCCAGGACCTGCATGTTGCCCCCTGAGCTGCACTTTTTCTACCTTTGCTTTCAAATATCGGTTTAGGAAAAAAACAAAAATGCCCTTTGATCAAGCATGTGGTTCCCAAGCTTGGGCCCTCAGGTCTTATTAGGCCACCTTGAACAATGGCCATGGAGTCCTGGAATGATGGTCCAACAATATCTGAGAATTGAGGAATAGGAGCTTCTCATTTAAAACCTGTAGAATGCTGTCATCCTTTCAAGGTTTTGTTTCTCAGAAGCTCAAAGGAAAGCATTTTTCTCAGTGGTTCCAGATGCAGTGGAGACAGCCTTACAGCTTGTTAAAGCTTCTTAACTGCTAACCTGCAAATATATGGGTTGTTTTATTTGGTGAATACTTCTTGAGGCTTGATCTGGTAGCCTAGTCACTTGTCTTTGTTTTCCCTTATTCATTTCCCTTATTCTTTCTCTCTCTTTCATTTCCCAGGTGTCTACACTGGCTTTCCAAAGTCGACTTTAATGCAACTGTCTTTTCTGAACTTCATTAACATACTGCATTTGTTACTCTTTCTTCAGAGAATGTGTAGGCATCAGAATATGCTCTACCATAACTCCCTTTTATCTCTCCCTATACATTTCCCATAGGTGAACAGGAATTTATAGATAGAGCTGCTGATGTGCTTTCATGTAAAGCAGATTTTCTTTTACTGTGATACATTTCATATCTCACTTTCTTCCTTTTCCCTGTCAATTGCAGTTACCAAGCATCTTGAAGATGAGATGCCCTGGGCTTTTTTCAAGCGACATTTCTTTATGGATTGCATGGCAAGAATATAATGAAAGGTTGCAGGGTAAGGAGATTCCAGTGGCATTCCAAATTACACAATTGTAACAGTGGACTGAAGCAAAACTTGAACATGCCCTACTTCTAGAGCAGTGAACAGCTTATTCACTATGCGTAAGATCAGTTTATATAGAAGGAATGAGTGATGAAAGGATCAAAAACCATAACAAACTTCCTTTTTTCTTTCTACAAACAGCTCAATGTTGTTGTCTGATTAATATTGGCCTCAGCCCTATAGCCTAATCAGCCTGCTGTTAGATCAGCTATGCTGTTTTCCCCAATCAGTGCCACATGTAAGCAGACATGATATTATGGAAATAAAAAATATAGATACTGTTTCGCAATGTCTCATATTAAGACATCCTACTTAACATTTTAAACATTCCACTCTTAACATGAAGGAGATTGCATCCACCACCACCCCACCGCTTTTGCCCTAGGAAGAGAAGGTAATGTTTTCATGAGATGGGGGGAGGGGTCATTGGTTTTTGCATAAAAATTATTTTGTGCACAATATACATTGTATTTATGTAGAATTGAATTTTGCACTAAACACAGTGTTTTGTGCAAAACAGAAAGTTCTGTGCAAAAGTATATTTTTCACAGAATTTCATGATTTGCACAAAATAAGATTACCAAATTTTCACAAAAAGGCCCTGATAAGAAACAAAAATAGAATGCACAGAAAGTCTCCTAATTTCAAGTACCTAGGAGAAAAATAAATGAAGCAGACAGCATAAAACTCATAAATGACTCAGTAAAAATGTTTCAATTTGTGATTCCTTTTCATTTTATGCATGCACAGATGTAATTAGTAACATCCCTACATAAGACCTGTTTAACCAGATTGTGGAATAGGTGATTCTTGTCTCTCCTAGGACTTTCAGATGAGATTCACTTGGTCTAAGATCTGTAGATTGTGTAGTTGTAGACAACTGTGGCCAGTACAACATCTAATTTACACCAGTTAAAGGCATGAAAGTTTTGCCTGTCATTCTGCCTGGGAGCCAGAAATCAGTCCCCCCTTTAGTGCAATCTCCTCCATTCACAATGTCATGGAGAGTGGGTGGCTCATTTTCTTAATCATGACCAGACAGTGAGGAGGGGGAATCACCTTTTTGGGACATATGGTTCATCCAGGTGTTTTTATTTTAAGTGTTATATTCTTTATTAATACTTTTATTCAGTAACTGAATTGGAAGATGAATCTGTGGTGAATAGTGTAAACAAGGAAGCACCATCTATTCCATGCATCCACGTAGAACATATGGCACACTGGCCACAAATATTATTTATTCTGCTGCTCTGCACAGTGAGGGCTTCCCATGCATGTAGAACAGAAAGGGGGTCCCAGTGAACACTTTTAGGGATGAGAAGTCGTACTGAGATTATAACAAGAATGTGGGTTGTTGGGGCGGAACAGAAGCAAAATGAAAAACTGAGTTGAAGGCTTAAAAGTTTCCCTCACATTTGAAACAGCTTTTAAGAACCCAATGAACTCACCAGCATCAAAATCAAGGAAATATTATAGACATTTTTATGGAGTAACATATAACGATGAGCTCTTATCCGTGGTATGCATGAGTGAACACAAATGAACTTAATCCATGTTAACTTACATAAGACTGAAAAACAAATTCCTGCCAATAATTGATGAAATACAGCTAGATATTTTTGCTGTTTTGAAAGTTAAAGTCTATATTCATTGTTTGCCTTAGAGAAAAGTGTCCATAGTTTCTTGATATAATACCATGATTCTCTTACCTGCATGATGACCTGGAGTCACTGCAACCTATTTTTGTGAGAGCCAAAGTACATACTGCCTTTTCCACCTGTAAGCAGATCTAAACTGAAACTGCAAATCTTTTGCTTTCAAACTTCCTTTTTAAAAAAAGAGTAGTAGAATGCATGATTTCACTACCTGGTGGGAAACCATGTTGGTTTGGGGGGGGATGTTGCCTCCCATTCTTTAAATTTGCTTTGGCCCAAGCCATGCTTCTTGGAACGATACTTCTTTATAATACAGAATTGTTCTTTGGTGCCTTCTACTGAAAAAAAAAATGTTTCTGATGGCTTAAAGGAAACGATACTTCCTTATAATACAGAATTGTTCTTTGGTGCCTTCTACTGAAAAAAAAAAAAATGTTTCTGATGGCTTAAAGGAAGTGTTGGCTTGGTAACACTGCTGTTCTGACAAAGGGATGCTGCCTGTCTGAGTACCACTAGTTCTTGTCTTTCCTGATGTAGTCATGTTGCTTTCTTGGTTATTATAGCTGGAAACTGTACTTTTTGGTGTGCTTGGTTCTCTTAAACAAGCTGAGGTTCACCCAAACCTGGGTGACTGAGCTGCCAAATTCAGGCATCTCATCATGTTTTGCCCCATCAAGTAGATGGAGGTAAACCTACACAAATAACACTTCTGCTATAATCTCTTAAGCCATGCACAAGTAAGAACATCTCATCCTTCTGCAGCTTATAAATTGTAAATGCATTTAAATGCCTTGTAAATGCAATGTAAATGCATTTAAAAGGTAGTTTGCTATAGATGCATTTGTATATCATTCATGAAACACTGAGTGGATTTAAAACTTAAACCTGTGTGTATCCACACAATACGGTTATAGCACTTTAAGAATCCTGGCTTCATCTTTTGGAATCCTAGGATTTGTAGTTGAGGGGGACTTAGAATTCTGTACCAGAAAGCTTTAATGTTGCGTTTCACAGGAAACGCACTAGAGTTTCCTAGTGGAGAATTCTAAGTTTCTCCCCAAACCACAAACCCCAGGATTCCATAGGACAGAACAGAAGTAGGTTTTTCTTGACATTATGGAATGATTCTGTTGTCTGACCAGTGAGCTGGAGGCACTGTGCCCATATCTATTATTTGTACTGGCAAAGAATTGAGAGTTGATGTCCTGATATTGCAACTAATGCTTTTATCAGTTGAGTCACTGTGACCTGGCACTGTAAGATCCAAAGTATCATATTTACCATTGTTCTCATCTGCACTCAGACTTAAATTGAACATGCAACTTGGTATTACAATACTACACTGCCTTTCAAATATCTAGTGATAAAGAGTTGCAGAGTAGTATGTAGCGTACACAGTTCAGTGCTCAATTATATTGGTTTTATAGCAGAGCCCTAATTATGAGGCTGGGAGAATGATGTTGTGGATCCTCAATTACTTCCACAGACCTGCTACCAGACAAAGCAAGAGGGAAAGGCTGCATTTCTAAGCCCTTTTGTCTCAATTGATCTTTGTTGGGCATGGGGTGATTTTTGTCCCACCTATACGCAACATCATAAGCTCCAAGGAGTCAGTGGGAAGAATTTAAAAAATTGAAATGTTTGTTTAAAGTATTTATGTTGTTTTTGTGTGCTTTCAAGTCCTTTCTGACTTACGGTGACCCTAAGGCAAACGAATCAGAGGGTTTTCTGGAGTTGAGAGTGTATGATACACCAAAATCACCCAGTGGATTTCCATGAAAAAGCAGGGAATCAAACCCCAGTCTCCAGGGTCATAGTCCAATGCTCAGACAACTACACCACACTGGTATACACCATCATTAATCAATTATTTCAAGGCAGTTTATATAGATTCAGATTATAAATATAAGGAAAACAAAAAAAAACAGATAAAAATACAAGGCAGCTTCAGCTGTGAGACAACACTTCTTTAAGTCCCTGGGGGATCATACACACCATACTATAGATGGGATGAGTCCAGAATTTTCCAAATACGGATCCGAATATGGATCCGAATCCCTGGAAGGTTCTGGGAATCCACAAATCTCACGAATCTCAAATCTTTCAAATCCTTTTTTAAAAAGGGGTTTAAAAAGTAAGGGAAAGAAAGATAATCTTGGGCAAGACACACTTTCTCAGCCTTAGCAAAAGCCTAGGCAAAGGCAAACCTCCCTCTGAAGAAATCTGGCCAGGACAATTGTCACAGTTTTGCCTCAGGATCTCCCCAGATTGCAAATGACATGAAGGTTGTGTAGAAAGCTACACAGGCAGGAAAATGTAGGATTAATCCTGCATTTTCCTACCTGAGTAAACAGGGCCACATACTATAGTACAGAGATAATCCAGGTCAAAACTGGATTTTCTTTGCATAGCTCCTTACGGCATCCTGGGGTTTGTAGTCTGATGATGCACCAGAACACTTTGTCAGAGAAGGCTGTGACACCTTATAAAACTACAAACCCCAGAATTGTGTATGAAAGAGTTTTGCAAGGGAGCTATGCAAAGGAATCTTTCAGCTGTCCTTGAAATCTCAAGAAGACTGTATCTTCCAGCTAATCAGGCCTTTGGCAGGCCCTGGAGGCACCAATTTTTTAAAAAAAAATTCTTTTCTGTTACAAATAGTTTGTCATGTAGCTCCTGAGAAACTATGACAGACATTTCACTTCTCATCCTATTCTGGCTATAGGTTTACAACCAGGCACTGGTCTTGTGGAAGGAGGTACACTGGCCTACATGTGGCAATCACTTGATGAGATTAGCACTTTCCCCATGTGAAGAAAAAAACATCCTGAGACGTCCTGAAACGGAGCTTGCCTCAGTCCGTCGCCACATGGAGCAGCGCGTTTTTGCTGCTTCACACTCGTCAGCATCCTGCGGGGTCCTGCAGCGTCCAAAATAGTGGCTGCCAGCTGGCGGAGGCTCTCCACCAACCAGAGAAGCTCACCAGCCGGAATGCCCGCCCCCGGCAGATCTGCAGGCACGCCCTTGCAAGCGCCTGCAAATCCACACCGGGAGCTGTGACGGGGCTGCACACGGCTGCACGATCGTGCTTTTTAAAAACCACTTGAAAAGTGGTTTTTAAAAAGCACGTGGTGCTGCCACTTCCGGGTGCCCTAGCATGGATTGGGGTGTGGAATTACTCTAAAGTAATCTGCCCCAATCCACTTTACGGTGTAGACAACCTTGTCAGAGGTCACTCTACACCGTTTTTAAAAGCCCGTGTGGAAAGGGCCATTGTGTGACCTTGTCCACTACTTCTGATAGGTGTCAGGCCCACTGACCCCAGCATTTACACATGCCATTGATTTTCAGCACAGAAAATAGTGCTGAACTTAAATACTAAATGTTCAATTTAAATGTATTAGAATACAACCTCAGATGTAATTTCTGAAATTGTTAGCAAAGGCCATTATTACTCCAAGGGAAAAATTCACCTACTTGCCATCTCCACTTGTGTATCTAATCTCCTGGGTTTTCAGGTGTCCTAGTCTCTCAGATATTGAGGTGTCCCGGTCTCCCAGGTTTTCAGGTGTCCCAGTCTGCAACAAACTATTTGGTTGGTGGATTCGAAAGACTCAGTTTGCCTATCTTAGCACAGGGATTCAGATTCGCAAAACTTCAGTCCTTCCCAAGGATTCAAGGATTCGGTTGGCCCATCCCTACACTATACAATTGTAGCATTATTATCCTGCTTTAATTGTCATAGTTCCACCCTGTGAATTCCTGGGATTTGTATTTTGGTGAAGCATTAGAGCACTCTGACTGAGAATTCTAAAGACTTCTCCCTAAACTACAGTTCCCAGGAGTCCATGGGATGGAACCATAGCAGTTAAAGTGGAATAACAGTGCTATAATTCTGTGGTGTGAATAGGCTCCAGGTCTCAAAAATCACTGAGGGATTCAAGGTTAAACACCACTATTTGAACTGGGCTCTGAAGTAAATAGGTAGCCAAGGTTTTTTTTTTTTTCCAAGTTCTTTTTCATTCATTTGAACAGTGACCACACACATTTAAAATAAAAAAAAATCTTAAAATTAGTCCACCATGCCAAAGTCACCAGATGCTCCTCCCATTGTATCAGCGCATAAATGATGCCATAAAATGAGGAGAGGAACTGTGCCTAGCTAATTTCTTAACTCAGTACTTGAAAATCATTATAATGAATTAAACCAAACATAACCATTCAAATAATGGATTGCAGTAGAACAGAAATAATGTTTGTGAAGAAGAAGAAAAATCATTAAAGCTGAAATCTGTACACAGTTACCTTGGAGTACAACTCATTGAGCCAAGTGGGGTTTACCTCTGTGTTGAGAGACACCCAGTGTGGTGCTGTAAATCAGGTACTGGCCTGTAAACAATTTCTCTCAAAAATAAAATGAAACTTAAAATGTACACATCACAATTGACTTCCAGAATTGGACTGCTCCAGCCGTGTGACAGAAGTGGTTTTGCCTTCCCCAAACCACTGGCCAAATGCAATGCTAGTATGTGTTGTGATGCTAGCTTCGGGCTGGGCTGGGTTGTGGAATGGACTGTTAAAGCCAAAGTGGACATGTTTCAGGCCTCTTTACCATTTCTGCTCCCCACCTGTCCTCCTCTGTGTAGCATTCTACTTTCCCATCCTCATGCTCTACTTGGCCATTGGACATGGTTTTTTGTGTTTGTTTTTGTTTGTTTGTCTACTTCATGCTAGATAATGCTGGAGCCTTTAAGGTTTCTATTATTTTGCTAATTGATTTAATGTTGCATACTTGTCACAACCTGTTGGGTGTGGTCATTTATTATTGATTTGGTCTCTTTGAAGGCTTTTAGGGGTTCCACAAGGTGAAAGAATTCATCCATTTTCCTATCATTGCTGACTAGCTTGAGGGGAGTTGTGAGGTGGGAAAGAGTGCTAAGCAGCAATCTGGGGAATCCCTTGGACCTGGCTGATCCCTCCAAGAATGAATTACAGGCTCAATGATCCTCAGTTTCAAGCCTGGCAATCAACCAGTTAGGATACTTGGCTTAATTGGACTCCCTTATTCAAATTGTGCTTGCATGTCCTGCTGGCTGCTGTATTGCAGATTCTTGTAGTTAATAAAGTTGTGGCCTTATTTCACCAATTCCTAAGTTTTGTGTCAACATTTGGGTGAGAAAGCAAATGCACTGTCTCTGAACACTCAAGTCAACTCATACAAGACACAGGTACCCTGAAGCTAAAGCTTGAGAGAATATTTGTTCCTATGAACTCCAATGCATATACACATAATGAGGAAATTTCTGGACAACGACTGACACTCAATAGGAAAAAAATATAGCTTGGAATATGGACTCTCTATGTAGCAATGGAACTGCTAAGAAAAGAAATGATAATCACGGTGACAACAACAGCACCATTTTTAAAAAATACAAGTATCATCTCAGATACATATAGCAATAACCATATGACCTATTTATGGTCAAATAAGGCCTTTTCAGCACAAGAGCATTACATCTCACTGGCATCGTATTCTTGCTGTTACATCTGCATGTTAAACTGGTTAGTATCAATGTTTCCTCTGCAGATTCGCATGGCTTGAGCTCTTAGCGCGATTACTATTGAAGTAAAACCGATGTATTGTAAAACCAGTAAAATTCCAATGTAAAGCACAAAAACCAGTTTGGCTGCATTTCTGACAACATGCAGAAGGTGTACATGCAGAGGTGTTTCTCTGTAGGCGTTCCCACCTTTCTCTGGTGTCATTTCTGTCCGCTCCTGTCTCTGCTCCTCAAATGCAGGGCAGGCACTGGAATACAATGAAATACATCGGGATCCTCAAAATAGTTGCTTTTCAATTTCTGGCTATCTAGGCCAGAGCTTTCCAAACTTTTCCTGTTGGTCACACACTTTTTAGACATGCATCATTTCATGACACAGTGATTTTACTAGCAATTTTACTAGCAAACCGGAGGTGGGGGCTTGTCTTCTGTAAGAATGAACTAAAGTACCTCCGCTGATATGTAGCAATGGGGGATTTTTTTAAAAAAAAAAAACGACCAGTCAGAGGTGGTGATGTTGAGCAAGGGAGGGAGTGGGAGGAGAATGGGAGTTTCACAAGAATTGACGGAGTGGAAGCAGCAAACGATTTTCATTACATTTCTTCAATGGAAACTGGAGGGCATGCAGATAACAATCTGATAAAATTTGAATAAGTCGAGTTAAAAAAACACAGCTCACAACACACAGTGAAATGCTCCTCCACTCTGGTAAATCAGAGTGAAATTAGTGAATCACCTTGAAATATTATTCTATAAACTTTCAAAATATGATTATGGACTCATATTCTACATTGCCTACTTAGGCAATGTATGCATAACATCTCCTGGCCCAATTCTCCCAAATGTACTTTACCAAACAACTGGTTCAACAGGAGATCAGGGTGCAAGAGGATGACAGCGTAGTTTAACCAGGGAGCTCCTTGGCCTCAGTAAACTACAAACTCCAGTATTCCACAGGATGTTGAAAGTGGAATAATAGCACTAGAACAGGGTAATGCGGAAAGGGTCTAAGGTTAGAATCCATAACTTCGGTACAGAATGCCAGCCAGGTTTTCCTGTGGAAAAGTAGAATATGATAAACAGATGATTGATGGTGGTGGTGGAGGTAGTGAGGATAAGGAGGAAGAAGAAGGAGGTGATGATGATGATGATGATGATGATGATGAACAAGTTAGAGTATAGCCTGATGCATGTACTCCATAAGCTGTTATAAGGAAACTAGTTTTTTTGATTTACAGTTTAGAAGTGTAAAATGTAGCATTTATTCCAGTCCAGCCAACTTTTGCTTAAAAAATCCAATAGATCACATAATTCTTGGTAGGTTGAAGGTAGTTATGTACCATAGTACATAAAGAAAATCAGACTTCATACATTTCATTAAAGAACTTTAACTGTAAGCCCTTCTTACACTTCTTCAGAAATAATTCCAGAAGCAGTTTGCCCCTCACAAGAGGAAGAAGTGGTATGTAAATTTTCTAGGAGCTCAGAAGAGAATATGAAAAACAGACATTACTTTGACTCTTCTTTAGGAAGATAAATAAACTACTCTACTTACCTATCTGTATCCATGTGAGCATATTATTGTTGCTTGGAGCTGCTTTGCTAATCCCTGCTTTGTTGTTAGGCAGTATATTAACAGTATGAAAATGGTCTCACTGCACCATAATTTAACAACATGAATATACAACAAGGAGACCATGGGACTATCAGCAGCAGTCCAGCAGCAGATAATAAGGCTCCTGTTACAAGAGAAAAATATGTTCTGGAGGGACAATGGAAGTGAAAGTGATCATTCTCATCAGGTTAATTAGGCCGTTGATGTTTCAGTTACGGGACAAAAATTCTGCAAATGCAAAGCATCCTCCCTTATCTCATTGCAGCCCTCATAAGCATATATATATATCATGTTCTCTCTTACTGTGCCCTCCACATATTGAAATTCTGTGCAGCACAATGTTTGTGCAAATTAGGTACATTACTGTGGATCTGTTTTTTGAACAGCAACATTGTGGAGTTCCATATTCATTATTTTATTTTATTTCATGAATTCACAAGCTTTATTTGTTTTTGTTCTCCAAGCACTTATAATACACTGCAAATAGCTAATACAATAGTTTGTTCACTGAGCAAATCTATACCTTCATTATGCTAGAATTCATGCTGTTATGTGAGTGAAATGGTCACTATATCCCATGAATGCTCAGCCTAAGAGGAAAAGATACAAACCTCCAGGTAGAGAATACAAAGTGGTCCCGAAACTACAGGCAAACCCACAGCAACACTGGAGACCCCACCCTATTCCCCAATGGACAGTGTAGAGGACAATGCCCCCATTCACTCTGTTATCGGCAGCTAATGAACTTGTGCCAATGAGAGTATGTGCCCAATGCACATATACACAGCCCTATCATTGAAGATGTAGGTTGTTTTAAAAAATGCAATAGATTTACAGTTTTAACTAGTGAATAAGCCAGCAAGTAGCATTTAATAAAATTAGTATAGGGATGGGCCAACGAAATCCTCGAATCCTGGGTAAGGATTCAGATCCCTGAATCTGAATCCCTGTGCCAAAATAGGCAAACTGAATCTTTCGAATCCGCCAACTAAATAGATTGTTGGAGACCAGGACGCCTGAAAACCTGGGAGACTGGGATGCCTGAAAACCTGGGAGACCATAAATACAAGGGAAGATAGTAAGTAGGTGAGATTTTCCCTTGGACTAATAATGGCCTTTGCTAACAATTTCAGACATTACCTCTGGGCTTGTATTCTTAAGATATTTAAATTGAACATTTCATATTGAAGTTCAGTACTTGACTGGAAACTACAGGCTTCAGATTTCAAGAACAGCTGAAACATTCCTTTGCATAGCTCCCTTGCAAAGCTCTTTCATACACAATAAGGTGTCACAGCCTTCTCTGACAAAGTGTGCTGGTGCATCATCAAACTACAAACTCCACGATACCAGAAGGAGCTATTCAAAGAAAAGCCAGTTTTGACCTGGGTTATCTCTGTACTGTAGTATGTGGCCCTGTTTACACAGGCAGGAAAATATCGGATTAATCCACATTTTCCTGCCTGTGTGGAAAGGGCCTTCATGTCGTTTTCAATCTGGGGAGATCTTGAGGCAAAACCAGGACAATTGTCTGGGCCAGATTTCTTCAGAGGGAGATTTGCCTTTGCCTAGGCTTTTGCTAAGGCTGAGAAAGTATGTCTTGCCCAAGATTATCCTTCTTTCCCTTGCTTTTTAAACTCTTTTTTAAAAAAGGGTTCAAAAGAATTGAGATTCGTGAGATTCATGGATTCCCAGAACCTTCCAGGGATTCAGATCCGAATTCAAATTCAGAAAATTCTGGATTTGTCCCAACCCTAAATTAGTAGCATTAATGTCATTTAGTAGTATAAAGGTTATTTATCATGCAATGCCATTTATCATGCAAGTAATTTGCAATGCAATGTTATAGAAACTAATACAGAGATATTGTGCTAGATATGTTAATCTTTGGTAGAAGTTCATTTGCTTTTTCTTCTCAAATACATGTATTGGGGGAGGAGGAAGATGAAAAATGTTGGATGTTTCTTTTTAAGAGGCTTGAATTAATCTGATTGCTATAATCCATTCAAAGGAGGGAAGGAGATCAATTCTTTTTCTTTTTCATTTCCTTCCTTCCTACCTTCTTTCTTTTTCTTTGTTTTTAAATTTTTCAATCATATATTTTTATGTTTTTCTTCGTGTTGTCTTTTTCTTTTCTTTTATGTATTTGCAGTGTTTTTAATATTTGGGGGGAAGTTAATAAAAATATATTTGAAAAAAAATTACAGCAAAACCTTTAACTGAGTAGACCATGAGAAATTTTGGTTCACTCTAAAAGAAATGGAAGTGCTACAACATCTGATTGTCCTGATGTGTAACCTATGCTCTGGGCAAGAGGCCACTGTCCAGACATAATATGAAGAAACAGACTGGTTTCCCATTGGCAAATGATTCAAACAAGGCTGCATTTTATCACCCTGTCTAATTTATATGTAGAACATATACAGATAGCAGGGTTAGAGACAGAGAAAGGAGGCGTGATAACTGGAAGAAGGAACATCAATAATTTGAGATGTGCAGATGACACCATAATACTTGTAGAAAATAGCAAAGACTTGGAATGACTATTGTAGAAAGTTAAGTGCAAAAGCAGGGTTACAGATGAATACTAAGAACACAAAAATAACAGCCACAGATTACTTAGCTGACATTACAGTGGATAAGGAAAACATTGCAATTATCTAAAAAATTCCTATACCTTAGCTTCGTCATTAACCAAAATGGATACATAGTCAAGGAATTAGAAGACTGAGACCATTTCCACACTAGCCTGTTATAGCGCTATGATTCCACTTGCAACATCCTATGGAATCCTTGGGTTTGCAGTTTTGGGAGGGGCCAGCCAGCCCCTCCTGAAACAGCAAACTCCAGGATTCCATAGGATGTTGCAAGCAGAATCATAGCGCTATAACAGGCTAGTGCGGAAATGGCCTGAGACGCGGAAAGGCAGCCATGAAGGAACTACATAAAGATACTCAAATGTAGGTGCAAATACCCAAGTTAGAAAGTCAACTTGATGGGAAACAGCAATAACAATTAAAAGTAAGACTGTGTGATAATAGCACTGCTTGCAAAAGAAACAAAGCAGTAGGTTTATGTAATGCTTGGGTGCTTCTAAATTCTTTTATTCATTCTTTTAATTATTTCTTCTGTTTGTATACCACCTTTCTCCCAGCATGGGACTGAAAGAGGCTTTGCCTAAAGGTAATCCTAAAACAGGGTTTTATGAAAGTGGAGCCCCCCAGATGCTTCTGAACTGTAATTCTCATAATCCCTTGCCATTAGCTGTGCCAGCTTGGACTGATGCATCTTGACAACATCTAGAGGGCCACACATTTTGCAGAACTATTTAAATTTCCCTTTGTATTTTCTTCTTTGTACTTTCCATGCCATCATTGTGCTTTAAAAGCATAGCTCTAGCTAAGCTGAGTGGCTAGCCTGAATGGCACTCTTGATTATACAGTACAAATTTGCATCCTCTTATTTTGCATAGCTGACTTGGTTCACTCACTCAGCAGAATTCAGGTGAACTGGCACAGCAATAATAACCTTCATTATTCCTGTAGCTAGGTGACACAACTCCAAGTAAATGGAATAATGTTATTATAGAGGAGAGGCAGCTACTGCTTGATGGGCCCTACAATAAATAAGTTCAGAAACAAGGGCTTCAAGAAACCCACTGAGTTTTCTTTTATCCTTCATATTCTAAATGAATCAGCAGCTTGAGAAACTTTCCTCTTTGTCTCACTTGCTTTTGAACAAGGACCACTCACATTTTGAATAGGGATAGAAGGATGAATCCATGTCAGTTTTACATCTGTTCTTTCCTGACTTTGTCTTAAAACGAAAGAACATGACCATTTTTGTTATTTTTGGTATATTTTACACTTCATCCTAAAATATCGTTTTTGTACTGATGTACCCAAAACAAATATTTTAAGATTTTAATATAAAATATGCACATCTTATGTCTTTTGGTTCCCTCATTTTTTGAACCAAAAAAAATAAGTGTGAAAATGAATAGATAATTGTATTACTATATATATATTAGTCCAAAAGAGAGAGAGTGAGGTGTAGTGGTGCACATGTTAGACCAAGATTTTATCTCTGCTTAACTATTGTAACCCACTAGATTACTTTGGGCATGTCATACTCTCTCAGACTAAGAGAAAGGGAATGAAAAAACCTGCTCTGAATAAATCATGCCAAGAAAATCCTAGGATACAGTCCCCATAAATCAGAGTGGACTTGAAGACACATAGCAACAACATTAATCTAAGAAGTCTTATCTGGTTAGTGTGCTTAAATATGAGCACTGAATGAAAACCATGAGCATTCTAGTTTGAGTTCTCTGATCTCAAGAAATTTCAGGAAAATGTAGCTCCCAGAAAGAAAGGAACATGATGGAGAGAGAGAAGGAGGGGAGAGAGGCTACCAGAGCTTTTAGAGGGAGGTGAACGATAAGCAACAATTCCTGCTTCTGGGTTGTTTCATAAGAAACAGGAGCTTTTAAAGTGTGAGAGACATGACCTGGGTTCTGTTTCAATAGATGAAGGAGCTACTAGTTTGCCTGTTTATATGCCTGTATGCATATGCACACAATTTGAATTTCATGAGATTTTCTTCAACAATACTCAGAGGTGGCTTGCCAATGCCTTCTTCTGATATATAGCCTACTGTACCTGGTACTCTTTGGTGGTCCAAGTAACCAGGCTTCCAAGTTCAGACAGGATTCCAAGATTAGCATATTTAAATTTCCATAGTTACCAGCTTAGGGGCAAAAGCCATATAGATTGGAGGCAAACCAGTAGGGGTGATTACCAACAGGAAGATAAATCCAAGAGGTCCATGGGCAGGTAACATATGTAGGCCCATGGGCGGGTGACTTGGACCATTGCAACTCTTTTTTTTTTAATCATTAAGGGGGTTGACATTCTGTTCTAAGCACAAAGGAAGCAAAATTCCATCCCACTCTCACCTTGTAAGGAGAATAGTCTCCCCCACCCCTCCCCAAAAGAACAACCCCATGACCATATCCATATTGTCAGCGAGTGGGAGGGGGTGAGTGGTGATGCATCCAGCTAGTTTCCTTTTGTTGATGCATTGTAAAGATATCATCTACAGAGACCTCCCAAGGTCCCCCAAAGGTTTCTGCAGATCCTGTCACAGCTATCTTACCAGCCTGCACACCCCCTAGATTTCATATGCTTTAATTGGCAAAATATTATTTAATTGCCAAGATACGTTAATTGGCACGGATACAAAATGTACCCTGAGATGACAGTAAGGCCAGGCTGGGCAGAGAAAAAACACTGGTTGAATAGGTATGCTGCAAAGTAGGTCAGAAGATCCTCTCAAGGCATAGCCAAGGTCATTGTCAGATCAGTCATTAGGTAACTCCAGAGATAATAGGCTTAAACTAAAGCTGTAACATCTCTGCTATAACACAATAGTGAGAGGAAGTTCCCAGCAAAACACTGATTTTTTTTTCCGGCTCTTCTTCCTAGCACCTGGACATTTCCCTTCATTTTTATTTCACCTGTCCACTATTAGGAGCTATTATAACAGCCATTAATTCTTTGTCACCTAACACTAAGACCAGTAACTCTGTCTGGAGCCCAACATCCACATTCCAACTTCCATTGTTTGCTTAGCCAGAGAGCCATTGACACCCTTGCCCCCCAGGCAGATTTTGTGTAAAGAAAACTCTCTCCATTTTGGGCAGCCAGATGCAGTATCTTGCTTGCTAAACATCTCATTGTCACTCTGATTTCCTTATGAATATGTCCTTAAGTGCAAGTCTAAGCCACAGTGCTGCTTTCTTTGCTGCTCTCCAGCCTGGTAATTATTGCCCATTCCCTAAAACTCCTCTATCAAAAATTTTGCTCCCTTTATCCTTTGGTTAGCTCTTGTCTGTGAGTGCTTGGATCTTTTGTGTGTGTGACTGAACTCTTCAATAAAACACATTTTAGTTTATTTTGAAATCTCTGGCTGGTTCTTTCCTGTGAGGACCCTGTAAACATTGGTGGAAGATCTCATTAGGTTACCCCCTCTCATAAGCCTCCTAATTGAACTAATTAATTCCCCATTGTGACATGAGGGTACTAGCATTGTGAGTGGACACTTGAGTCACCCCAATTTTGGGGTAACAGTTATGTCCCCCAATGCAGAATCTTGACTATCGAAAGTTATGATTCTCCCTCCGCTTGCTATCTTATAACACCAAGATGGGAAGCATTTGTTCAGCTTGTTTGTACAAACCATGGACTAGGCAAAGCATGGCCCTCCAGATGTTGTTGAAATGCAGCTCCCAATAGTCCTAGCCTTAATAGTCAAAGGGGTGAAATGCACCCCAGCATTCTTTCCTCTCTAACATAAATGCTTTGGATTTCCTTTGTAACTCTAGGAGAAATTAACAGACCAGGCCTGGTGAATCAAGGATCAAGCTTTATTTAGAGAAAGATAGTAATTTTTTCTCCCACCCCATCAGACCAGAATCTGAAGAGAATGGAAGCCCTGAGCCACAATCTCATACAGTTCAACACAGTTTATCAAGATTGCCAAGTCTCTACTGCAAAAGGCAAGTGCTTGGAAAATCCCATCTAGCAAACACTTTCAAAGTTTTGACTATAGGCCAGGTGACATTTGACCTTGTGGACTCCGGGAAACTAAAACATCTTATCTTGGTGCATTAATAATAAAGTACTTTTTTCAGAGCATGGAAAGATGTTTTTTAAAAATAATTTGTTAAAGTTGTAGCTCTGGAGCAAACACAGTTACCTTTAGTTACAGTTTTGAAAAATAACATTCTCAGTTTTCAAAAGTAAGTAAAATTGATGTTTTAACTTTTTTAAAAAAATTGAAAGTTACAAAACCCACTGCTTATACCTGTGACAGTTGTTGGTTTCCATATTAGTGAGGAGAGGGGAGATTCACTGTAGGTTTTAGTCTGAATATTCTAGGGGGTATTCAAAATGCTGAACCTATGTGGAAAGGTGAAGTTCAACATCTTTGATAGTTTTTTTAATGTTCAGACTAAAACCTGATGAGATTAGCCACCATACTGACATCAAACTCAAAAGCCAACTTTGGCCCAAGCCATCCCTTGAATCATGTGATATTCCTTCACCATGCTCTTGTGACTTCAATGAGCCTGCCAACTTATAAAAGTAACTAAAAGGTTTCTCACCACAAAAGTGAGGAAGTTTTCCCTTGTTAAATTCCAGGTGTTATGGAAGGTTACTTGTATTCTTTAACTAAGAAAGGAACTACTTATATGCCACAATTTATGGCCATTTCTGTACTACAATGTTATACTGCTATTATACCATTTAACAACATCCTATGGAATCCTGGGGTTTGCAGTTTAGGGAGGGGCATTTAGAATTCTCAGACAGAGAGTTCTTTGACCTCAATAAACTACAAACCCCAGAATTCCATAGGATGTTGAAAGTGGAATAACAGCACTATAACAGCATAGGGTGGAAATGGACTATGGCAAGTTACTTTTAAGTTCTGATACCTGAAATGTAAAAAATGTCACTTCTTCCTTGTTAATGTTAATGTACCCTCTTGAGTCTGCTAGTTATTGGTTTTGGCCCTCTTATTCCTGATTTAACCAAACTTTTGTAAACCAATATTCACGTATATCATCTGCCTAAAATTTACTCCCTGATACATAAATGCATGCTTAACTGTATAGAAAGAAAGACTTGAATTCTATTGTTAATCTTGATTAAAATAGACCCATTGAATAAATAAGATTAGCCTACTTGTTCATTCACCTTTGAACAATTGATTCAATGGGCCTACCTGCCCTTTCAGTCCCAACTGAAGATTTTCTGGTACTACACAATGGAGTTCTGGAAAATGAAGTCTGCACTGCTGTCCTTATTGTGGGGTACCTTGAGACAAGCAGTTGCTGAAAGACCCTAAGTGGTCCTTCCAGCTACTTGTTGTCAACATGTCCTCTATTCAGGAGAATGCTGCAGATGTCATTTCCTAGAGCCCCAATCTGCAGCATCTTGGAAACCCTTCAACTGGGGCACTGCATACTGAAAAGATAGGTTTCAAAGGCAATGGCATCATCAAGTGTAATGACAATGACAGAAATCAGAAATGAATACATCTGATGATGCAGGATCTCAGCTGCCATCTTTCATAACATATGCAAACAGATGGCAGTGAAGTATGTCATCCAGTTTCTCCTTTTGTTAAGTTTCAAAAATTTCTTTGTCAAACCATGTTGATTACGAAAATTGTATTTTTTTTCCCTACTAGAACATACTAGAAATTTCAAATTTTGCTTTCTTGACATAAAACATGTTATTTAATTAAAGGCATGCCATAAGGGTTCCCAGATCTCAGGGCCTAGCCCTGAGGCTCAGGATTTGGCCCCTCTTCTCTAATCCACAGAAGACAGATGACTCTCATAGCAAGGCCTTGAAAAGTGCCTGTATGTATGCATGTATATTTTGTTCACCTTTTCTGCTTCATTTCTTTCCTTGAAAGTGGCATATTTTTTGCAACTGTGGTTGATTCTTAAGAAATTGGTTACAATATCACCACGCCGTGACATCAAAAAGGGTTGCCCTTAGATCTGAGGATTTGGCCCTGAGACTCAGCCAAACTTATGTGGCCCGATTTTGTAATGTTAGTGTTTCCTATCAGAAATGATTGTTTGTTGGGTCAATCAATACTGATTGACCCAAAATGTGCTGGTTGATAAGAAAGATGTACAAACTTAGCATGTGACCAAGGTTAACTCTCTATAAAAGAGGGACCAACCCAAACAGTTCTACCTTCCCCTCCACAATGAAGGTCTTAATTCTAGCAGTAGTCTTAACCCTTGTGGGTAAGTATAGATTCACCAACTGTCACAAAATGAATTCTGAAGAATACACTATATATTTTTCAATTAAAATCTAAAATAGCCCAATACTTATTTATAACGTTAAAGAAGTTTCTTTTTGTCAGTATCACAAATAATTGGGGAATATTTACAGTTGAACACAGAATACTAGAAAAGACTGTGTGAATAAAGTGGCTTTTTTTAATAAAATGAATGCTATGTCTGTTGCAGCAATGTGTTTCTCCCAAAAATATGAAGTTAAAGTTTTTACAGAATCAAATACCTTTTGTATATCTTAACTTCTATTTTTATATTTCAGGTTGTCAGCAACAAAATCAACGTAAGTATCCCTCCATAAATTCCTATGAAGAAAGCAAAATAAATCTATTCAATCTTGGAAGTGTGGTTTACAGTCTTAGATTATTTCAGACAGTTGATCCAACTATTTTCCATCTATTGCCTATCACATTTGTTTGCACACTTTTTTTCCAGAAACTGAAATAAATAGAAACAAAGTTTTCTCTTATGACTATGAATTTGAAGTTCAGAACAGAATTCCAGGAAAAGGTTTTGCAAGTGCTGGAATAAAAGTTAAATGTAAAGTGGATATTGCTCAAATTGATCCAGATCGCAAATTTGTTCAGGTAAGAAAATGAATTTAATATGAACGTTGCCTTTTTCTCTCTGAACTTTTAAAGTTTAGTCAGCTCAGGTAGAATTCAGCTGCCACTATCATTTTTTATGTACTGACCTAAATTCCTATTTCCCAGCTAATTCTCACTCAGCTCAAGCCAACCTCAGCCTTGGAGGATTTGTTCTGCTGTGTGGTCAAATAAACAATAGGATGCCATTTCAGATGCACAATAATTTATTGCTGTATCAGTTCAATTGTTCTCAGGCTATAATGCCTGGAATTATTTAATCAGATTATTTTTGTTACTAGAAACAATAATATTTTTTCAAGTAAATTTGGATGCCATTTCATATTTCTGGTGATAATTTCATGTGGCTGTTTCAATAACTACAGAGTGCACATGGCCATTTATCCTCCACTCTGCATATTTAGAGTTATCTTTTGACATTTAATATCTAATGTGTAACTGAGATATTTGGACTCATGAAAAACTTTGCTACTCTTCCTTGGAAGATCCTATACAATTATACGTTGAATATCATTCTACCATAATCAGTTATTTTTCAAGTATTCCTTTGGCTCTTACAGTTTAAAACAGAAGAGTTCCTGACAGATTTATGGCAATATCCTATCACTCACTGCCATGTTATCCTCATGCCAAACATGAAGCTGATGTACTGGACATACCTTAGTACATGGCCTGACACACACAAAAATAGAAAGTTTAGTTAGCCTCTGGTCAGTTGATGGATTGTGTTCACCTCCATAGGTCAGAAATTATGCAGATCTGATTTAGGCTGAGGACAGAGGTAACAGAAAAATAGAGTGTTCACATATGCAAGCCATAATAACCTACTGACTTGTGCATGCATTCCCACTGCAGCCATTTCATTTCTGTGGCTCTCTGTAAAAGACAATAAAGCACTTTGCACTCAATTAACAAAACAGGAGGGACAGGAGAGGAGGGGCAGAAGTTTGCCCTACCCAAACTCTGTACATAGATACCAGATATTTCTCTGGTTAAAACAATAATTCTGTGTGTTCTTCCTCATTAATAATTTTTTTCTGTCTTTTTACCTGGTCATTCCTTTTAACCACACTCTGCTATGGTTCAACCACATGCGTCCCCAGATTTCACCTATTAAATGTTGGAGGGTATGGGATAGGGTCAAGAGTGAGGCAGTATTCAAGGCTGAATAGTCACTCCTAGTTTGATGAAACATAGATAACAAGCCAGGATTGCTAGGTTCAAACAAGTAAAATTTCAAGTTTAGTCCTAAGCTACTACACTACCTAAAAGCTTCTCCTCAATATAGCAAAGGCATCCCAACAGCTCCATGGTGCTCCATGACAAGCCATGTACATAGATTCGAGTCTTCGGAAACAGGGTCCTGCTTGATTCTGACAAGGTGTTGATAATACCTGATGCTATGTAGAGTAAATGAGCAAAAACTGTCATACTCCTTCATTTCTGTTCTGGCCTTGCTCACAAGTTCCTTTACAGGTTCCTCCCCGGGGGGTAGGTGGTGTCCAAATTCATGTCAAACGATGCAGGGAGCCTCTGTGATCTATTTAAATGGTGAATTCCTGCACCCAGAGGATTCAAGGACAGAAAGGTCTCTCTTCCAGTCTTTTTAAGAGGCAGGCCAAGAAATCTGGAGAGGCCAAGGGCCACAGAAACAGTCTTGAGAGCCACGTGCATCTCCAGTGGGGCACGTTTCCAATCCCTTTCTAGGTATAGGCTGATGATTTCTGGGAAGGAGTCTATGATGTACAAAAACATCTTGCCCACAGCATCATAGACTTCCTTTTGTTTCTCTTCCCTTCTTTTCCATTTGTAGACTATAGTATGCATACTGTATACTAGTATATAGAGATACTATAAAAATGAGCAGCCAATGTAATGCTGAAATCTTATGCATAGCCATTTCAAAGTCAAAATAAGAGGAATGTGTGGTTGTGGAGTGGGAGTGGGTAGAGTGTTTTTTTAAAAAAAAATATTAAAAATAGATTGCCATTCAAATAAGATGCATGAAAACCCCATATAGGGGGAACAAATAACAATAAATTTACTCTTTGGATTTGTTTGTTTGTTTGTTTAACAGGCCCACTCTTTTGTAGTATTTGACTACAATGGCATCTACCCTTGGCAACGTTTCATTCCCTCACCCAAACTGACTGAATTGTTTGAAAGAGAGTTCAAGGATGTAATTACATTTCAACACAGGAATGGTCATGTCGAAGATATCATGGCTCCAGCACATATCTCAGAATTTGCTTTTAACATCTACAAAGGAATTTTGAATTTATTTGAATATACCCTGAAGATCGACCAAAAAAACTATAATTTAAAAGAGGTGAACTCTTAATTTCCATTACATTTATGATCCTGCAACTTTTATTTTTCTATGTTCTCATACTAACCCCTTATGGTTGTGTATTTTATTTATAGGCAAACATGTCCAGGCTGTGCCACTTGGAAGACTAACAAGTTTATTTGAAATAAGCACTTAAACAGCCTTTGTCATCAGATGCATCTGATGAAGTAGGCTCAGGTCCATGAAAACCTATGGCAAAATTGAAGATGCCACAAGGCTCTTTGTAGTTTTTATTGCAACAGACAAACACAGCTACCCTGATAGTCATTTCTGCCCAGTCTGAAGACTTGTTCTGCCAGGCAACAATTGCCAATACAAACATCTCAGGCCCTTTCCGCACCAGGCAATTAGAACAGGGCAGTGCATCCTCCCATGGAGGTCATCTGCACCTTGGAGCGGACTAGGAGTGGACTTCTTATCAGAAATCCGCACCTCAGTCTGCTCCAAAATGACCCCAAGTGCTCCTCCAGTATGTTTTCTAAAGACCACAAAAAACAGGTCTTTATTTTCCCAGAATGCACCATTGCATTCCTACTCCCTTGTGCAGATTCACAGGCTCACACCAATGCAAGCCTGCAATCTGCAGAGGGTGGGCTTTAGGCATGGCAAGCTTCAGCAGTTGGTCGGGACTCATGACCAACTGGAAGCCGCCATTTTGGAAGCCGGAGCAGTGTGGATCTACAGACCTCGCACTGCTCCGATTCGCCCTGGACCAAGGAGGAGTCCTGCAGAAGGGCTTCAGGGACAGTCTGTGTTGCTTTGGACCCCAGAAGAAGTGGTAGGTAACAGCATGGAGCGATTCCCTCGCCTCGTGTGGAAAGGGCCTAAGATTCAAATGCCAATGATGCTTAGAGCATAGATAGAGCATAGTCCACAATCTGCATGTTCAAGCCCCACTTAAATGAAAGGCACAACCCTTTTAAATTTGATAGGTAAGGGAGCACAGGACTGTATCACTGGTATGCATAACTGTCTGAACTCTGGTTCTAATATATACATACCTATTTCTCATCACATATATTTTCAAAGTGCTTCATGTATCTTTTCAGAAGTCCTTTCCACAAGATTAAGGCAGGCCAGTTTATCTCAATATTACAAACAGAGGCAGGGAGGTCTAAAGCTGAAAAGTAATGTCTTGCCTAAAGGTATGTTCATGGCTGAGATCTAAGGCGGGACATTAACCATGAAGTTACATTGTTAGTATCATTACTCGCTAAACTGCACAGTGACGCCATTAACTGCTAAGTTATCACAACTATGGTATTAAACCAATATGGATGGTGGGGCTGAAGAAAAGAGAGGAGTGGGTGAGCTACAACTCTTGAGTGGTTCAGGTAAGGCTCATCCTTTTGAATCTTGGGAATCAATAGAGGGTAATAAATGACCTTCTCATGTCTACGGATTATGACAAAAAAGAAAAGTTGTTTTTCCTCGTGCGTAGATTGTTCATTTATATACACCTTTGCCTTCTCCATTCTTGCACTGGCTCTTCAATACATATGTTAGCAATGAGGGAGCTCAGGAGGAGGCAGCCAACACCTGAAAAGATGAACCATAGAGTTTAGGAGTTGAGACAGCAGCCTACATTTTGAGGCTCTAGGGTGCTTGGCTAAGTTGGCAGAAAGAAAAGGAAAATATAACTGGCCCAGATATGTCTTTTTAACAAAAGGGAGAAATTAGGCAATGCTCTTGACCAGCTACAGTCTCACAAACTGAATTCCTTTCTAAACATGTAGTTTCCGACAAAATATTTCTTGCTACTTTAAAACTGACCCATGAAGTAAACCTGTAACAAAGTGACATTAGAACTATACCGTGTTAAACTGTAATTTGGCTCACTTTGAAATCCTGATGACAGACTGAAATTAATTTCAAGTTCACAGCCATATATTTACATTAATTACGACAACTTTGATTCAGATGTTGATCATCGGAAATTATTTTGAGTACAAAATTCAGAACAGAGTTAGATTAATTTTAAGTTTAATTTAGAAAATAAATATTTTAACAAACTAATATTGAATTTAGGAAATTGGTTTGGAGACAATGACTAATATTCTGTCCTACATCACTAGTTTTAGATCCATGCTAATTTTTTTTTCAAATTCCCAGTGGCCCTAGAAAACCACCAGGGGACATTATATGACATCTAAAAGCTGATCTTACCAATCATATGGGAGTCTAGAAGCCCACAAAGTTAGACAATTTGATGTTTCTTCCCATTAAATACTTAAATGAGGGCAAACCAGTTCCATTTAAGACCGAAGCCATTTCTGCACTACACTGTTATAGCACTATTATTCCACTTTCAACATCCTATGGAATCCTGGGGTTTGCAGTTTCGGCAGCCCCTCCTGAAACTGCAAACCTCAGGATTCCATAGGATGTTGAAAGTGGAACAATAGTGCTATAACAGTCTAGTGTGGAAATGTCCTCAGTGTACTACTTTGATTATGCTGTATATTATATGACATTTGTGTTATCCACTTTATTATAATTTTCTATCAACTGAAAAGCAGATCGAACAAGAGCAAACCATTATCACTGGACCGCAGAGCATAATTCCAGGGACCCATAACTTCAAGGGCTGCCCAAACAAGGATAAAGGCATGCATCTTCTTTCCAGTAGCACCAACAGCATGTCTCTATGCATTGTGGAGTAAAGCAGAGACCATTTATCAAGGCTACAACTATGGCCATTTCCACACTACACTGTTATAGTGCTATTATTCCACTTTCAACATCCTGTGGAGTTCTGGGGTTTGTAGTTTACTGAGGCCAAAGAGCTCTAAAGGCCCCTCCCTACACTGCAAAACCCAAGATTCCATAGGATCTTGAAAGTGGAATAATAGCAGTATAGCAGTGCAATGCAGAAATGACCTATGCCTCTTTGTACTGGGAAGGATTTCTCCCAAAGTGAGAGTCGCAGAGAACTGAACCAATCAGATGCTACTTTTGGGGGCACACAGCCAATGAATCTACCTTTTCAGTGTTTCGGTGAGTGGTGCTATGGCTGGGGAAGGGAGACAGTGAACTGAGCAGCCATGCTGTTTCCAAAACAGAGGGAGCCACAAAGGCAGCAAGGGAAGAGCAGAATGCCCCTTGACTGAGAGACTGCCAACCTAGCAGTATCTGAGAAAAAGGGCTTTTGTTCAACTTGTTGAGGCTTATCATCTGGCACATGTGACATTCTTGCTTGTAGCAATTGACCCATTAGCAGCTAAACTTTCAGAAGGGAGAAAGCCTTGGAGGGCCCAAACTAGTACAATTTGCACAGCTAGAGCTGTTGGAATTCAAAGTATTATGAAAGTAGTAAAGTGTCCTTCCAATGCAAACTCTTTCCCCTCTTCATTATGAACCCTCATTATGCTGGAATCAGTTGTGGCAGGTTATGGAGTGCTGCATACCAGCTCATTAACTAATGGGCAGCATAAGGCATATGGAAGACTCTAGACTTGAAACACCTTGGGGGAAAAAAGACAGGGTTTAAACTTAGTAGAAACTCTCTAAGCATATACCAAGATTGCACTTCTGATGAATACAAAATTGTGTTTTAATGTTATAGATCTGAGTGAAACTTGCTAATGTGAGAAAGAAAGTAAAGGTTCCTTAGCTCTTCAGCAGTGCTTAATTATTATCACTTTTATGGCACATCTGTGCATCTACAATTCTAAGGCTTCTAACAGATGAATGTGTGAGTTGTAGATTAGGTGTAATGGGATTTTTAGGGGCAGAGTATCAGCCTTGACTATGAAATCTCTTCCTTTTGAGGTTTAATTCTGACTGATCAAATTATTGCACCACATTTTTTATTAAAATGTTCAAATTACGCTTCATATACAATAAGTCCTAATTGGAACTGAATCAGGAACTTCCCAGTGGGGCAAGCCAAGACTCGACTGAAGTCTGTAGGGGTTTTCAAGTGATCTTTCAGTAGTAGTCCATGTTTGAATCTTTGACAAGGAATGTGTGAAAGGAAAAGAGTAAAAACATGAGAGTGATTAAAGGCATGCTTTAGAATGGGGTTATTTTAGGCATATCTACAAGTGGATGAATATTTTCCAGAGAAGGCTATCTAGACTGATTGTCTGTCATCTCTCTCTCTCTCTGTTTTTATTTGTTCATCCAGAATGGCATTGAAGGGAAGTGCAACACAACATACTTCCTGAGAAATACAGAGAAAAATGATGAAATCTTAGTGACCAAATCAAAGGATTTAAATGACTGTGATAACATGGTTTTAAAGGTTGTGGGTGCCACATATGCTATTCCATGCAAGCTCTGCAAGCAGGTCAGTCACATGAATGTGTATAATCTAAAGTACAATTCACGTATGCAAGCAAAATATTATACTTTATTTGTATATAGTTAAATGAAATCTGTTTCATATTCCTAGCAATTCATTTATGGGACCATACTACACACACAACACACACACACACAAACACGTGGTAAAAACTGCCGTCTTGATATGGCTCATCCCATATATGTTGCTTTCCCATGTGGTGTATCTTTCTTTTCATATATGTGACAGCTATGGAGTTGGATGAACTCTGTGACTGAGAAACAGGAAAGTATCTTTTGAAGAAATATTTGAACACTCTGCTAGTTTCAGTTACCTTTTTGCATTTCCCAAGTATCTATATTATAGAGAGAGACACATGAGAGAAGAAAAAATTGTTAGCACCTGTGTTCTTATATCTGAACCACATCATCAACAAAATGAGAGAAACAGACATGAGAAAGCAAGAGGAAGAGATCTAGCCCCGTGTACCTTGCTTCACATGCATGCACCCTCTCATTCCCCAGTCTCCTTTCGTTTTTCTGGGCCACTGTCAGTTTGGAAAGGTAAAAACAACGGTGAAAGTAAAAGTCTTTTCCATCTGGGTTTCTCTTTTCTATTGCCCTACTCAAGCAAGGTTAGAAGCAAGAAGATACAGTAGAGCATTAGGAACACAGTAAAGAAAAGGTCATTTCTGAAAACTGCTTTATACTGTCTCTTAAAATATCAATGATAAAACTACCTATTAAGGGGAAAGCAAATGATGGGATTGACTGTTGTTACCATTACATTCTGCTTGTAAGCATCTCATATATACACGTGTGTGTGTGTGTGTGTATACATATACACACACACATATATTTGTTCACTGAGAAGGAAGCAGAATGTTGAGTTAGATAGTCCTTTAATCTAATCCAACAAGGTTCTTCTTATGGAAAATCAAGACAGCAGAAGGAAAAGGAAGACTTTGTGAACACAATTATTAAATTCTTGGACTATTCTTTCCCCTTCCCTTCCCCTTCTCTCTCTTCTCTGTAGAAAGCAAAGGCTAAGGCAAAGTGATAGAGACAGTTTGCATATAGTGTTTCAAGGTGAATTTCTTAAACCTCCTGGTGGGACTGGGAAACTTGTTGTTGTGTGCCTTCAAGTCATGTCTAACTTATGGCAACTCTAATGTGAACCTACTATGAGGTTTTCTGAGGTTGAGAGTGTGTGGTGCACCCAAGGGTACCCAGTGGGTTTCCATGGTTGAGTGGGGAATCAATTCCTGGTCTGTAGGATCATACTCCAATGCTAAAACCCCTGCGCCACAATGGCTCTAGAACTAGGAAATATTCCTGTCTAAAACCCAGACTGCCATGGCTGTTCAACTAAGCAATATGGAAGTAAATAGACCAAAGGTTTGATTTAACATAAGACATTTTCCCATGTTCCCCCTCTTGCTCTATCTAGTACATTGCCAAAGTGAAAAAGGAGACTGCTTTGTCATTTGGGAACTAGAAAGCCCCTAAAGGACCAAATCTGAGTCTGTGGTGTGCCAAATTCTATGATGAAGAGTCCTAACAGAATTACTGGCTCAAATTACCTTGTATGAGTGCTTATTTCTGGATCTCTTACAACTATATTGATATAATAATAAAATAATCTTGCTATTACCTTTTTTTGTAAAGACAAACAAGAATTTTCAAGCCACAGCCACATACAACTACAAATTCAAGAATACACAGAAGAGAGAGAAGCTGCTTCTGGAAGCTAATAGCCTGGAAATACGACAGTTCACACCATTTGAGGAATTAAATGGAGGAAACACTCTAATGGAGGCCAGGTACCACACCACTGTCTAAGTGATGCAATGTTAAAAAATCAAGTTAGTATGTTAGTTCAGGATCGTAAATAACTAGTTAAATACCGTGAGACCAACCTTCAACTTTTACTGTGTCCTGTTTATTCTAGAATGTCACCGATTGCTATAAATCTGAAACAGATGTAGAAATACACAGACTTTTTAAAGGGAAATTGCACATTTCTGATTAATTCATTTCAAATGAATATTATTGAAAATATAATTTTAAAGCCAACACAAATGCAATTTGATATGAAGCCTACATACTGTTATGGTTGCAGTAAAATAATTTGAAACATGGAAATACTTTGATAAGGAAGATATGGGAAACAGTAATGAATGGATCTCTTGAGACCAAAATACATGTGAAATATGTACATGTGTCTAAACAAGTCCTTATCCTGGTCATTTTTGTGTGCTAGGAAAAATTATCTACAATATCATGACAAAGTGTGTGCTTTCTAAACAGAACAGGAACCCCTGCAGTTTTCTTCAGCAAGCTGCATTATATTTCATCTTTTTCTACACATAAAAGCTGAATCATGTCATGTATAGTTTGAGCATAAATAACACCTTGTACAAATAAATAACACTTTGTACAAATTCATCCATGAATCAGAAAGCAAATGGCAACCATATGAGGATGTACAAAGATTATTCAAATCAAAATCAGATGCTATATACAGGTCTAAATTCTGTTAGCCAGTTCCAATCAGACAGAGAAGAGCCATTGAATAAATTGTGAATGATTATACAAATAAATCACATTGATTCAATAGGTCTACTCTAGTTAGGTCTAATCAACAAAATTCAAACCTTCAGACAGAATTCTGTGTGTGTGTGTGTGTGTGTGTGTGTGTAGATAGACAGATGATGGCTACTGTGTAACAATTGTACCCAGTCTGTGTTTGTATAAGTAGAGTTCCATAAATCCTGTTATTACTCCTCAGTGGAGTACTGTCACTGAATCAATTGGATTTAGTTTGTGTTAACTTACCATTCAACAATCGATTCAATGGGGCCGCTCTAGCTGGAACTAACCAACAGGACTCCATCCATCCCACTGAGCATTTTTGGATAGTATATTAAATGTTTGTCAATGTCTTTAATGCACCACTTTATTCACTGGAATTGCAAAAACAGCCACTGTGCATTCTCCATTGTACAATGAGAACCTAAGTAGGGACACTGCCAAATACACAATCAGATGCACTATGTTTCTATTCAGCAGAAGGGTGGTGTCTATAACCGTTATGCAATTATATGAGTGCAGATTTTCACTACACAAGCACAACATATGATCTCAGCTATCATGTTAAGGGAGTCAGCAAATCTTCATGGCCAAAAGATCAGACACAGGAAAAATAAAAGAACAAGGAATTTCAGTTGGCATGGTAAGTATACTAGGTTACCTTTTAAAAAACGCCCCTCGAAAAGTGCCCAGTAGCCCCTATAGATAGTGATATTATTCCAAAACAGAAATATTGTTAATATAATCATATCTCCTTTCCTTGCTCTAAATTTATTTTGGCTTTTCTTCTAAAGCCAGAAAATAGTATTCATTGGTTCTCAAGAACGCTTGCCCAGAGTGCCTTCTGACATGAAAAAATGTGGGTCACTTCCATACAAATTTAAAGATGAACTTCCTCCACTTCCTGTCCAGTTACTGAGAATCAAGAATCGAGAAAGAGAGGTAAGCTATAACACTGAGATTCAAATCTGGATATAAGGCAAATGTTCTTTACCTAAGACCTGAAAAAGTATCTGACAAGCATCTTCTTTTTAAACAGATTGAAGATGGACTGCAGTATTTGGCAGGCCACTCAGATGCACAGTTTCCAGCTGATGGCACAATAAGGTTCCTACAGCTAGTACAACTTTTGCGCACAGCAGATGAGACTGATTATTTTGACTCATTCTTTAAACGATATTCTAATCAGCCAGCATATAGGTAAGATACTACAGGATGTGCTTTTACTATTTGAAAAGCATAGCCGAATGATATGAACTAAAGTTATCAGAATTTGGACATGACTCCTGTTTCTTTTCCTACAGGCGGGTCATCTTGGATTTAATTCCTGCTGTTGGCAATCCAGTGGCAATTAGATTCCTAAGACATAAAATGGAACATGGGGAACTGACCAGCTTTGAAATATCGCAAACACTGCTTGTATTCCTCCATTTCTGCAATGCATCTCAAGAAGTAGTAGAAGAAGCTATGGTAAAGTACACTGTAATCTTTTGTTTGGCATGCCTTAAACTGACTTTTTTTTTTTTTTTTTGTAAGCAAGACATGCACAGGACAACCTAGCAAGACTTCTGAAACTGACAGCAGACATAGGCCTTTTCCGCACAGGGGAATTAAAACGGTGCAGTGCATCCTCCACGGAGGACGTCTGCACCTTGGAGCAGACTACTTACTGGAGATCCGCACCTGAGACCGCTCCAAAATGACCCCAAGTGGTCCTCCAGTGTGTTTTTTAAAGACCACAAAAAACAGGTCTTTATTTTCCTGGAACACACCATTGTGTTCCTGCTCCCTTGTGCAGATTTGCAGGCTTGCACCAATGCGAGCCTGCAATCTGTGGAGGGCGGGCTTTAGGTGTGGCTAGCTTCGCGGTTGGTTGGGATCCACAACCAACCAGAAGCCGCCATTTTGGAAGCTGGAGCAGTGAGGATCTAAGACCACGCACTGCTCCGATTCACCCTGGACTGGACCGAGGAGCCAGAAGTTCCGGTGAGTAACGGCACGGAGCAATTCCCTCGCCTCGTGCAGAAATGGCCATAGTCAAACAGTTTAAAATGCAACTGTCCTGAGCATGGTTGGGAAAATTATGTCCCAAAGCCCTCCTCACAGAGACTCTTGAAATTCTTAAGCCTCTCCCCTCTAATGCTGTTCCCACTTTTAAGATGCTGACCCATGCAGTTTTTAGGCATAGGACTATTTTCTTTTCTTTAATCCTTGAGTGCAATCTGTAAGGCATTTGTACCTGAGTTTATTAAGACATATGATAAGTCTGTGCAAAACATTTAGTTTGCATTTCTTTTTCCTTTTTGATGATTAATTGCAGCAATAACTGACTTTTCTTTCTACAGATCATTGTGACCGAAGTTCTTAGAGGCCCTGATAGTGTCTATCGCAGGGCTATCACCCTTGCCTATGGATCATTACTTAACAGATACTGTTCTGTCTCAGATGTGTGCTCTGACAAACATCTCAAGGTATAGGTCTAGATTTTCATTATGTGCACTGAAATGGTAATGCAAGAGAAATATTATTATTATTATTATTATCATCATCATCATCATCATCATCATCATCATCACCCTTCTCACAAAATTGGAGTTCAAAACAGCTTTGTTGTTATGTGCCTTCAAGTCTTTTCCAACTTATGGTGACCCTAAGGCAAACCCATCACATAGTTTTCTTGACAAGGCTTGTTCAGGAAGGGAAATGCCTTTGCCTTCATTTGAGGCTGAGAGAATGTGACTTGCCTAAGATCACCCAATGGGTGAGTAGGGATTTGAACCCTAGTCTTCAGAGTCATGCAATTTTTAAAAGACCAAGACAGCTAAAAACATAGAAAAAATGAGCATTAAAATGGAATTAAACTATGCACAATATTAAAATGTTTCAGAACTACATTTTAAAAAGGTTAGACACAATTGAAAGAGAAAAAGCAATTAAAACAGTCCATTTTAAAGCAATACAAGACCTTCAGGCCATTCTTTAAAAACTTTCTGTTTTAAAAGTCTATTGAATAAAAAAAGTCTTTACCTGCTCACAAAAAGATAGCAGGGAGGGGGCTGTTCTGACTTCCCTGGGAAAAGAGTTCCAGAGCCTAGGGGTAGCCACTAAGCAGACATTATCTCATTTGCCGCCCTACCCACGAAATAACGAGACCGCAGACAGAGCTTGGGTTGAACTAGGGCAATTTATTAATATGCCTAATTAACAAGGGTTGAACTTGAACCTGAACACCAACTTGAACATAAACTTGGGATAATGGGAGGGGGGTAATAGCACCTTCGGGCCAGGGCCAAGAGGTCACTCCGGACCATCTTCCCTAGCCCGTTGAGCGAGATACCGGGCCCCAAAGCCATCCGCTGAAGGTGCAAGATGACTTTGGCCAGCCCTTGTCTGGAAGGGAGCCCCAAGTCCACCCCCCGCTGCGCAGCAAGTGGGGTGATCCCGGGGCCCTCCCCGAGGATAATACCTACTAGACAATATGGTCTGCCACATAGCCTGGCCCTGATCTATCTGAGGAATTCTGAAGATATCAGCGTATTGTGCATTTATTGAAACAATCATACTATTTGTGACAAGTATTTTTTTACACTAAATTCTTAGAAGACCTTTTACCTTAAGATAATTAATCATCACTAAAAAGAATATAGCACTAATTTAGTCTGTGTTGCCATATATAGTATAAATTCCCTAACATTGCCTAATAAGAAGGCATTTTGCAAATATACATGGGAAATCAGGATATGTAATATAAGATGCCACTGCTACTGCATGTTGACATTCGAAGTAGCGTAACAACAGATGTTCAGTCTCCCCTAGAAGTCATTTTAACATTTCAAAAAAGATTTTATCTTATGTTTCTTGAACAAGATGTATTATCTTAAGAATATATTCACATAGCTTGATTTGAAGGAGAGGGAATGGCACCAAGAAAGTTGGTGACTGTTCACCCATGTGACACCATTTAGAAAATGGATTAGTGCATCACATCACAAAGACTTTTGTGATTCCTTCCAACTCTATGATTCCATGAATAATTTTTCATTCAATAAAGAAGCCCTAATCTAACAAAATGATATTGCTAAATGTATATTATTGGCTCATTTATTCAGTGTAATGAGATGCAGCTCAGGGAGTTAAGTAGAATACCATTTTTTGCCAGACAGCAAAAACTACTTCATTGTATGGGATTGCATTTGATATTTGATCTGCATTCTTTCATTTAATATTCCACCTTTCTATCAAACAAGGTACTTTCCTTAAAAACCAAACATAATTGTACTCTTTAAGGGTACATCACATTAACTAGCTTAACAATGTGTAATTATGGATTTGTGTCTATCAAAGCATAGCAATTCAACTAGAATAAATGGGGAAAGGTTCTACAGGAACATATGCATACTCATAGATGAATTCATAATCATGTCTCATGTCTCTACCACTACTGATGTTTTTGTGCATGGATTTTAGCCATACTGCTTCCAGGGCTCATTTAATATTTATTCTACTTTTTTTTAATAGCCTCTGACAGATTTTGCAACAAAAGCAGCACAATCATCTGATGAAGAAGGAATAGTTCTAGTTATTAAGGCCTATGGAAATGTTGGTCATCCAGCTGTCTTGAAGCCTCTCATGAAGTTCATACCAAATTCTGCTTCATCTCTTAACTACAGAATTTGGTATAATGCAATACTGGCTCTAAGAAATCTTGGCAAGAAGGATCCTACACGGGTAAGAATATGTAGTTTGAGTTGTTTAAAGAACATCATTATAAATATTAACCAGTTATAGGCCCTTTCTGTAGCTTACCTTTTGCTGAAGCCATCCTGCGGGGATCCCGGGGTTGGCTCTGAGGAGAGTGCAACAGAACAGCTCCCCTCTGCGCCAGCTGCCTGCTGGAAGGGAGGAAGCACGATGGCTCCTTCCCTCTCTTCTACTGTGCATCCCAGCATTTCCCTAGGCTGCACTGGGGGAGGAAGCTCCTGACCCTCTGCAGAGCAGGTAAGTGTGGGAGGGTGGTTGGACAACTGCGCAATCATGGTTCATTGATGAGAAAAACCTGTCAATGATTTACTCCACGATTGCGATGAGTGGCCGCAGGATCGTGACGATGTCATGCAGAACCGTTGTCGCAGTCCCACTGCACTCCTGTTGCCATTGCAGGTTGGGAGTAGGCTGCAGAAAGGACCCTACTTAGCTAACACAAAATTGATGATATAACAGTTTTCTCCTCTGAAAATATTAGATAGGGATAAGGGGGAAATTCATCTAGTCAGAACTTAACATGAGTTCACTTTGCATCTCCTGAACTAAAATAAGAAAACTTGAAGCTCACTTGTGCCCTGAAATTCACACTTCACCCAATTTTCCATTAAAATTCTCCAGTCGAAAGTGGGCACAAAAATGCACACTTCAGAGGAAAGTGCACAAGAAAATTGCACATATCAGTGGAACCAGTGAGAAAGTTTCTGCTAGGGTAAATTGCTTGCAAAACAAAACATGTATGTAAGAAAATGAGTTCGCAAAAATGAGTACCTTAGATAAAAACTACCCACAATAAGGAGGTGTTTGTAAGAAACTGATAGCTACTAGGGAATATGAAAAGGAAAGAAAAATTGATATTTAAGAAAAGTGTATGAAATGCATATGTTAGGAAGACTATGTATAATCATGTGTATATTAGGAGAAGCATACATAAAAATAAGCATGAATTTTCAAATTGACTATCTTTTTCCAAAAACAAAGATGTAATTTGATATGGCCAAAATGAAGTGAAAGTTAGAAGACTGAGAAATGGAGCAGAACTTAGATCAGCACATTCACAGATCTCTTCTATGAATGTTCTCTTGAGTGTCTAACAGGAAAGAGCACAGAATAGTCTTGTATTCCCTCTTTCACAGTTTAGATGTGATAGTCCATGAAGAGATTTATGCAATTACATTCATATATATATGTGTGTGTGTGTGTGTGTGTGTGTGTGTGTGTGTGTGTGTGTATATATATATATATCTTATAGTGGGAAGCTATATAATACAGTGTTTTAAATATTTGCTGTCTGAGAGAGATTGAAAGAAAGACAGAGAGACACAGAATCCTCGAGTGTCTTTTCTGGCTACTTCTTTTTAGGAATCCAAAGCTAGCTTTCTTCTGCAACTGCAGAAAAGGCAGAAATATAGAATATTATTTGACATTTCCCTAAGTAGCAGTAATTTCCAGGGGAGCATTTTAGAAAATTTTTCTCAATACTGATAGGTGAAAAAGGGCCTAGATGTTTTCTACATATGATGGGCCCTTTCTGCACCTTACCTTCTTCCGGCGCTGGGGTGTGGGGATTGCGCAAGCAGCCTCTGGTGAGAGGCTCTTGCATCCGTGGTCCTTCGGCTCCGCACAAGCTGCCTGCTCGTGCAAGAGCCCCGCCTCTTCCTTCTGCAGTGCAGCCTGGGAGTTTCCCAGGCTGCACTGGGGCAGGAAGTGTGACCGGTCCGGCTCTGGAGGCTCTGCACGCCAGGTAAGTGTGCACAGAGCCCGGGAGCAACGCGCGATCACTCACCGTTTTTGGCTTCTGGCTGAAAATGAAAAGGTGCGCAATTGGCACCCCTGGAGCATCACACGATCGTAAGTGTGTTGTGCAGATCACTCCTCACAATTGTGCGATGCTCCAGGAGCCCTTTAGCATGGAAAATGTCATGCAAAGAGGGCCATGGTCTCAAAGGGCTTCAATAAAACTATAATATAGAAAACTGCATGCAAATCCAGCAGATAATTTGACTCTTGATGTTTGAAACACTTGTCTCTTTCACTATATAACAGAACAATTCATTGTATTGCTTGGGAGATGGGGCTGTATACTTTTAGTCAAAGGTGAAAAGAGCCCTTTGAATCAATGGGAACTTCATAAGTGTTGGTAAGTCAATACTTACATAAGTTCCATTGATTCAAACAGTTTACTGTAGTTGGGACTAAGAATTGAATTTAGAGTTAAATATCTGTTGAGTGTGCACATGCCTGTTGCTTCCTGAACCATCTTGAATGAAAAGCCTCTTATGCAATTTTATCAAGGAGAAAAACAAGAGGATAAAAATCCATCTTTCCTATCTGTTTTACACAGGTCCAAGGAGTTACCCTTCAATTAATCCTGAACTACAAGATTGATGCTTCAATCCGGGTGCTTGCTGCCATGGTTCTCCTTGAAACCAAACCAGCCCTTCCTGTGTTGATGACCTTGACTAATGCTATGTTAAATGAATCCAGCAAGCAGGTGGAAAATTTTGTCTACACTTATCTGAGAGGAATGGCCAGATCCACAGCTCTTGATCTTAAAGTGATGTAAGTCTTATTTTTAAAAAATTGATTTCCTTTCAAATGAATAACATACAATGAGCAGCAACACTTATCGTGAATGCTCCTGGATGCACTTTTTTTTTGTCCAGGGCTTCTGCAAGCAGAGTGGCTCTCAAAGTACTCAGCAGAAAAATCCAACAGTCAGCAGGTTATCGATTCAGCAGAGTGTTCTTCTTGGGTGTATTTAAAGGTAAGAGACAAGGGTTTCTTTTTTTCCAGCCAGTGTTTATTATTTCCAATGCTACAGTGTCTTAAAAATAAATGGAATTTCATGTGTTATGAATAAAAGCTGCATTCTTTAAGACCGAAAAAGACACCATGCATCTGTCATCATGTATAATTTAACAGCCTAGCATCACAGGGTCCCTTTATTTGAAAAGTTTACTGATCTCCACCTGAGGATGAAGTGTAATGAAGTGCTAAAGCAGAATCTCTGTGCTGAAAGACATCTGAGGAATCTTACACCTGTTAATGATACCTTACAGATGGAAGGAAGATGCACATTGTCTGCTCAAATCTCTTTTCTATAGTATTCCAAACACATAATGTTGCCTATTAATCCTTTTAAATGCATTGCTTGTGTCAGACATAACAAATCAATAGCAAAGCTTAAATACTTAGATGACCTTGTCCTCTGACTAGAATAGGCCTAATGAAAAAAGGGACAAGAGATGGGATGATAACCATCACTAAAAACCTTATCACAAGCTAGTAGGTGCAGCTACCAGAGGGAGCCAGCATGATCTAGGGAATTTGTATGATGCAGTGGTTTGAGTGTTGGGCTAGGATTCTGGGAGTTCTGAATCCCTGCTCAGCCATAGGAACATATCAGGTGGTCTTAGGCAAGTCACATGCTCTCAGACTGAGATGAAGGCAATGACAAACTCCCTTTGAACAAATCTTTCGAAGAAAAGAGTCACCTTAGAGTGGCCATAAGCTGGAAACAACTTGAAGGCATGCAACAATAACAACAACCAGATTGTGTTAATGAAAGAAATTGTACCCACAAATTGTGGGAGAAAAGGCGGCATATAAATTCAATAATAAACAAACAAATAGATATAGACAACTGTAATCTACTCAAGTTTTAGATGGGTAGAATCACTGATCAGTTGTCTGCATTTCAAGGCACATGGACTATGATTGGTCAGCAGCTTAGAGTATGATACATACCCCTCTATGTATACATCTAAGCATAGATGAAAACCTCATTAAATGCAGATATCTAGTATAGAAATATGGATATAGTGTTGCAAGCAAGTCTGAGTTCCCATGCTGGTCCCTCTTCCTAACCTATGGCAGAATAAGACATTACGATACATGTTGTTGTGTGCTTCATTAAGTTTCCAACTTATGGTGACCCTAAAGCAAATCTATCACAAGTTTTTTGGGGGGGTGAGAGTGTGTGATGTGCCCAAACAGTTTCCATGACCCAGTGTGGAATCAAACCACAGTCTCCAGGGGCATAGTCGAATGCTCAAATCACTAAACCACTCTGGCTCTCTATGACAGATAAAAGATCTTTTAAAAGCCTTATTAAAATAATTTATTTAAAAGATGCATATGTCACCTTTTAGAATAAACCCTCCCATGGTACTGTACAAACTAGTAGATAAAGCTACAAAAGAGAACAACAGTACTGAAACCATAAAACATAAGGGAATAATAAAAACAATAATGAAAGAATAAGTCTATTGAAACTCAATGTCCCTCATCTTTACAGCTGCTTTATGGCATTATACATTGCTTCAATCTTGCCTGATAATACTGTCCTGAACATGGAGATGACATTTCGTCTATGTTGTTGCTGTACTGCTTGTTCTATGTCTAGATTATCCACAAACCAGAATACTTTCTACATGCATTCACCCTTATAGGCACTTACATGATAATTAGCTGTTACTGAACAATTAGTACTATTTGATTTGGCATTACAACATTTATTAACAGACATGTTAAGCGGCTTAAGAGTAATTTGGCACACCAGTCTATATCTTCCCATCTGTCTTTAGAACATCCATATTGTCTCTAAAACTGTTAGCAAAGGTGGCAAATCTCTTTCAATGTTGTTATCCTCTCAATTATGTCTTAAGAGATGATGTGAATCTCATAGAAGGGATGACCTGAGCTTGGAAAAAAGATCTAAAAAGTAGGATCAGTAGTGGCAATTTTAAAAAAAAGTAGTTGTTTTCCCACTTCTCCAGGGTGGCAGCTACAGCAGGTCAGTTGTCTGCCCCATAGCTCTTAGAGAGGCCATATTGTTGTTGTGTGCCTTCAAGTAATTTCCAATTTATGGCAACCCCAAGGCAAACCTATCACAAGCTTTTTCCGCACTAAACTGTTATAGCGCTATCATTCCACTTTCAAGATCCTATGGAATCCTGGGGTTTGCAGTTCAGGGAGGGCCCCCAGCCCCTCCCTGAACTGCAAACCCCAGATTCCATAGGATATTGACAGTGGAATGATAGCACTATAACAGTCTAGTGCGGAAATGGCCACAGAGTTTTCTTGGCAAGATTTGTTCAGAGGGACTTTGCCTTTTCTCTCCCAGGAGGCTGAGAGGGAATGACTTGCCCAAGATCACCCAGTGGGTTCCCATGGCTGAGCAGGGACTTGGTCTCCAGATCTGTAGTCCAGTGTTCAAACCACTGTACCATGCTGACTCTCAAGGGGCCATATAGATTGCCAAAAATGCCCAGAAAAACTACAAAGAGGTCGAAAGTCTACCTATGGTTTTGAGAAATTAGTATTTAAAACAAACAAACAATGTAAGGTAGTCCCTCCAGCCTATTGGCTACGACCCCAGAAAGTTTTTGGGACGAACAATTAATTCTCTTTTTTAAAGAAATTCCCCTACGCCCATAACTGTAAAAGTAACTTCATAAGTTGTCATTAACTGCAGAAGGAGTGAAGCTATCTTTCACTAAATTACAGTATACTTGTAACTAAGTAGTTCTAAATTTGGATAATGACACAGTATATGACTAAACTTAAGGGTGGTGTAATTATGATTATTATGATTATACACGGGGGTTCTAAAACTGTCACTAGTATTATGTGAAACTGTTGTAGAGTCAGCAATAGCTTTGAATGAAAATATGAAATTTAATCCATCCTGTTGCTGTATTTTCTAACCTCAATTCATAGTATGCTGAGCAAATATGCTGAGAACATTCCCAAACCTGTTACCTAAGAACGTCTTAACCTAGAGGTGCCAAAGAAATTCTTCATGCAAATGTGTCACCTACTGTACTGTGTCTGCCCTCTAAAATTTTCTAAGGAGAACAACAGTGGAATTTGAACGTTTGAATCACAATAGACTGTTTTTGTTATAGAGATTTTGCCATATTGCTTTTACACATATTGTTTCTAGCTTTTTTAATAAGATATTGGAAACATTAAGGAGTTACTGAACTGAGTAACCATGTTCTGCGGTATGAAGAACTGACTAAGCCTGTTGTGTTTTGCAGAATCTGTTATGGCTGGTGTGGGAGCTAGATTGGTCCTTATACATAAAGATGGGAGCATGTTCCCAATGTATGTAATGGCTAAACTCAAGGCAAACTTTCTTGGCCATATCTTTCTTCCTTTGGAGGTAACTGGGCATTTGCACAATTTACCTGTCTTCTGAATCAAATATTAAAAGCCATACATTTCTTCTCCTCAATCCTCCATTTCCCACAGTATTCAATTAATTACCAAGGCTAGCAATAAACACTTTTGGGCTTTGGGCAGATCTGTCATGGCACAAAGCTCTAGAGAGATGCCATTTTGTCTCCCTATCCCTATAACAAACTAGATTTTTTTAAAAAACTATTTTTACTATCTATATCTATAGCTAGCGGACAGTTTGCCTCTCATATACTTTCCAAAATTTCTTTCCAAAATTAAGAGCTATGATTCCACTGATGTTGATTATGAGTTCAGTTTCAGAATGAACTTCTACTCTATTGATCAGTGGAAACTACTGACTTCCATGTCAATGGGAGAATGAATTCATTCTCGCTTTGAGTCTCAGCTTTAAATGAACTGTACAAGGTGCTACATCCGCTCCCATCACTTCTCAGCATTTTGGCAAAGATTAGTTGTAGCCTACCCAAAATAGGATCAGGATCTTGGATAGTTTCTTTAAAGTGATGCCTGAAACCTGGAGCAGAAACACTGCTTCACTGACATGGAAGACACAAGTCATCACCAATACTGATGACTCTAGAATTTATTAGTTTATTAGTTTATTTCAAAATCCATTTCATTCAGATTTATTTGGATATTATAATCATTCCATAATCCCATATTTGTTTTTTTTAAATGAATATTTTATTTTTAAAATGAATATTTTATTTATAGCCTTTCATCCTAAAAATGGATTAGAGTTTTTTTTAATTAAATGCTAATTAATCCATGCTCCAAAAGAACTCAATTGTGTGTGACTCTTGAAAAGTTTTCACAGGAGGTTTAATATGCTAACATGCACTGCATTCCTGTACACACTAACTTGAGAGTAAGGTCCAGTAAATAGTAGTGGGCTTACTTCTGAGTAAACACAGCCATGCATAGATTTGAATAGGGAATATAACTGATTAATTCTTTGTTGGTTAAAGTAATGAAAAACCATCTACTGATTTAAGTTATATGCAATATTGAAGGCCTTTTTTGTAACTTTATTTTACCATCTAACATAGGTGGGCATTGCAAGTCAAAGAACGTCTGATATCTTAGAAAGGGTGTATGCCAGTGGCAAAGATGCCAGTCAATTCACTGATCCACAGGATCTTCTCCAAGCAGTAAGTAACCAGCACACAAACAAAAATCTAATAGGGGTTACTCATACAAATGCTATGAACATTTAAAGTCACGCATGGCTCAGAGATGGGGTACCTCCCATACCAGATTGCCCAGTCCCTAAGATCTAAGATTCCTAAGTAAACATGGCCAGTTGTGTCACAAGAGAAAGTCTTTTTTTCATGACCAAAAATAGAATGTAAAATTCTCTGATCCAGGAGGCTTCTTTGGTTCCTTTCCATTCTCTTCAGCTCTCAGGTACAACTGTTGCAAAGAATTTAATATGTGTTAGAACTCATTATTTTTGAAATTTTGGGGTTGGTGTTGCTACAACCACTGTCGTTGAAGGGTGGCATTTACTTATTATTTAATAAACAATAAAAGAACATACCAATGAGAGTCTGATTCTTGTCATCCACAGCTCTCGGACCAGAAAACATTCTCTGGATCATTAATCGGAGGACAGCTAAAAATATTTGATCAAGAAATCATGTATGCACCCTTGAAAACTGATATGATCCGGGAAATACTTAAGGTGACTCTTTTGACATCACTGTTAGACTAATGATCAATGCCTTCTCCATTTTTGTCCTCCCTGTTGATAGTTCTTTAAAGCTTTGATTGAATGTAAAGCAATACAGATTTTATCCGTGATATTTATTAACACATATGGCATCTTCCTGGGAGACAATCACTGCAAAGAAGTGCTCAATATACTAGTTATTCCTATTTAAATATGCCAAATATATCATTGCAGGCATACCAAGGAAGAACATTCCCCATCATAAAAGAATTTGTGGATTTCCTTAAAAATCACAACACTGTTCAATGGGACAAGAATTTTATGTCAGCAGAAATCCATCGTGTTGTTCCTACCTGTACTGGACTCCCATTGCAAATAAGCTTGGTGCATATTTCTAACACAAAAGTGGTTGGAAATGGTAAGACAATGGAATATTAACTCTCAGGTACAGCAGTTCACAAGAGCTCCATAGCCAAGAGCCTGCATCAGGAGATGTACCATGAAGTTCTGTAAAAGTAGAACCAAATCTCTGTTTGAACACTAGCCAAAAACAAACAAACAAAAAACTCTACCTATTACCACACCACTATTTACTGGCTAGTGGGAGGGGACAGCATAGAAACATCAAGCAAATTCCTATCACTAGATGTACACCAGTGATATCATCTTCTAGAACCTCCTGGGAGATCCTCAGTGTAGGCATATTTGGTATGTATATCAAGCAGAGTACAGCAGGTCTAGTGGAAGAAGAACTTGCAACAAACAAGAGTAATTGCTCTGAATGGTAAAATAATGAAACCTTATGTTTATTGATTCAGGAAATGCATCCTGGGCCATTTCTGCCCTACACTGTTATAGTGCTATTATTCCACTTTCAACATCCTATGGAATTCTGGGTTTTGTAGTTCACTGAGGCCCAAGAGATCTCTGGCTCAGAATTCTAAATTCCACAGGATGTTGAAAGTGGAATAATAGCACTGCAACAGTGTAATGCAGAAATGGCCTAGGAAAGGAAAGGAAAGGAAAGGAACGGAAAGGAGAAAAAAAGTTCACCTATGATAGGTTACAAGAGCCCTAAAAGCTGGTTTTCATGTGGAGATGCAAGCTAGCAGCCATTGTTGGTACTGGATCCCCATAGATGCTGCTTTCCCAGACAAAAGGGACAAAAAGACATGGGCCCTTTTCGCATGGTGTTTTCCATGCAAAAGGGTGCCTGGAGCATCAAGCGATTGCGAGGAGTGATCTGCACGAGGCACTCACAATCGTGCGATGCTCCAGGGCCGGAAGGGGCCGATCACACACCTTTTCATTTTCGGCTAGAAACTGAAAATTGTGCACAATTGTGCATTTCTCCTGGGCCCCATGCGCACTTCCATGGTGTGTGGAACCTCTGGAGCCGGGCCAGTCGTGCTTCCTTCCCCAATGCAGCCTGGGAAGGTCCTAGGCTGCACTGCAGAAGAAAGAGGCGGACCTCTCGTGTGTGCACGCAGCTCGTACAGATCTGAAGCAGCAGAGAAGGGAGAGCCTCTCGGCAGAGGCTGCTTGCACAATCCCTGCACCCCAGCACCGGAAGAAGGTAAGATGCGGAAAGGGTCTAAGTAACCTCTTGAAGAAGGGGGAAGTGACCTTTGCAGGTGAGAAGGAAGCAAAAGGCTTAAGTACCTAGACCAAAGAAAGATACCAAGAAGTGAAACAAAGGGCAAGGGTTATCTAGACTCTCCATCTCCTTCTAATCTCTATATATAAGCATTGATGCCTCTTCTAACACCCTGGAGATTCTGGAGAAGAATTTCATTACCATGCATCCAAGTACAGTAACATTGCTAGAAATCTCACTGCCACCACCCCTATGCTCCTGTTGCTGTGTGTCTTCAAGTCATTTCCTACTTATGGCAATCTTATTGTGAACTTATTACGGGGTTTTTGGGTGGCTGAGAGTGTGTAATGTACCCAAGGTCACATGGCCAAGTGGGGAATCAAACCCGAATCTCAAGGGTTGTAGCCCAATGCTCAAACCACTACACTGTCCTAGCTCTTCCCATTTGCTTCACTGGTCAGTAAATAGCCATGCAGAGGGAAGGGAGCTGTAGCACCTAAAAGTTGGTCTTGGAGGTGAATTTGGTTCCTATACTGTGCAATACAAATGGGCTGCAGATTCCCCTTTATTCAGTAGGACTTCTACAACTGGGAATAACAACAGGATTTGGGCATTTGTATTTAATATACCAGTAATAATACTATTTTGCAGCATTGATTTTACTTACTTCTTTTCAAACAGCTCAGTTATCGATGACTCCTGAGCCAACATCGCAATTTACTTTGCCAGACATGATTAACACCAATATTAAACTGAAAACCAAGCTGAGTCTCAGGTAAATAAAATCACTGATACACTGAATCATCAAATGCAATGTAAGTGGTACCAGTGTTGTCTATGTGTTCATTAATGCATTAATGTATATAATTGCAAACTCAACATGATTTTTCTTGGGTCACCATTTTTAGCATCTTTAAAGACATGTTCTTGACAATGGGAGTTGTAACACCCAAACTTCAGGCTGTACTGGAAGAAAATGCCAATCTGGTTGTAAACATCCCTGTGAATATGGATGTTACTGTGAATATCAAGGAAAAGAACTTAAGAGTTGAACTTCCACCATGCAAGCAAGAAATTGATATAATTTCCTTAAGGTAGGCTGGATTTTTCTTCAAATGAACAGGGTTTTTTATTTGTTCATTTCTGCATACAAAGGGATTATTTTTTTAAAAAAATAGTATTTCACTATTTTCTATTATCTTAAGCCGGTAGTTGGGTAAAAAGGAGTGGATATCTTATTTTCAAGTTATACAATTAAAATTATGAAGGTGTAAATTTTAGTTTTACACAGTCCAAAAACACCACTGTAAATTGAAAGTGAGTTCAAAAGCTCAACAGTGCAATCCTATACAAGTCTACTTGAAAGTAAGACTCACTGACTTAATCTGGAATTACTCCCAGGTAAGTATTTAGAACATTTCAGCCTTCCCAAAAATAAGTTTAGCATATGATGCATCACTTTTTATCATAGATTGCACAGACCCTTCATGTAATCAGCTTTTTGAAATCCTCTTGCAAGGCTGGAACTACTGAAAGAGTCTCAACTCTGAGACTGTATGATTTTGCTTTAAAATGTAAAAGTACAGTAGGAATTCTGTTACAATCACAGTAGACAGCAGGTATTTCCTACTATGAATATTTTACCCACTTTATGCCTTTAGAAAGGTTGAAAGCCATGAATGAACTTTAAAAAATGGTTTCTAATGGAAAGAAAACAGTGAATTGGGTCCACATTTATTAATGTTTAGAGCAGTCAATTAGATTTAATACCTAAAGTCAATCAGAATTAATTAAATCACTACTGTAATTAAGGCTATTCTCAGTATTAACTTTCTGTAGCCAGTTCAATATGAACAGCAGAAAGCACATCAAATAAACTGACAGTCACAGGAATAAAATAAGACTTGCTGTTTATTAAAATGATTAGATAAATAAAGAGGACTTCACTTCACATAAAAACCTAGCAATGAAGGTACTACTTACACCTCTCAGGGGATAGTGCTCCACAAAGATGGTATCTCCAGTTACAGCTAGAAGCCATTTAATTCGTGGCTTGGTTGATTGACAGATTTCTTGCTAGTCAGTTCCATTCTGTCATCCATACTATTAAATTCTAAACTCAAATAACCTTCCCCTAGTATATATAGACAGCTGAAAGGGACCCACTCCACTCTTCACTCTGTCCAATTTTGTGTTGGCAGGATTTGGGATACTGTTGCAGCTCAGCAGTGGGTCTCCTCTTCTACCCCATTTTACACTGTTTGATTAATCAATGGATTTATCATTAAATCAGTAATAGTTCCTCTGACTGAATGATTGCCCTGATATTGGCTCTGTAGCATTTTGCAAAAATTTCTGTGCCATAAATTGTGTTAATGCAAGGTATTTTAACACCTTGTCAAGCAACATATCTTTCCTTGCAATATTTGCAGAACAAACAAAGGGGCACTTAAAATCATATTTTTCTTCATAACCCCAAGAAGAAAAATGAGCACATACATAAGCCTTTTGGAAAACCAAACTCAGAAGATTAAAGCAGGAATATGGAAAGCTGCCAGAGAACACACTATCCAAAATATATCATGCATTGCTGTGGCAAGCTGTTGAAAAATATCCCTTAAGGGTTGTTCTCATTCCAGTTTTTTAGGATACTTATGAACGGGTCCAGTAAAAGAGTTCACATATGTATCTTATTCATGTGAATGATCACAAATATAATTAATTATGTTATGCATAATTATGCCTTCCATACAAATTAGCAAAATATACTTGTATATAAAACATGGGATAACCAAAGAAATAATAGCCTGAATCCAACTGTTAATCCCATATAGAGCAGACTCATTGAGCCAATTGCTGAATGATAAATCAACACATATGTAAACACCATTGATTTAATGGATCTACTTTACTGGGAACTAACTTGAATTTATGCCATTGAACTCAATGTACAAAACGTGATCAAAATAGATCCATTTTGTTACAAAATACAATGCCATTTCTTCTATATTGTTCTCAATCATAGAAATAAGAAATATCAAGAGGAAATAGACTTTTCACTGGAAACTTGATCTGTCTTATTTCTGTTTTGTAATTCACATACTTTTTATTGATAGTAAAGAATTGCACAGTTGCATGTTGTTTCTTTATACAGAAAAAATTCTGCCTGTTCCTATTCTCTACTGTGGTAGGATCTTCCTACCTCCTTCATATCGCATCCAACATCCCACAGTCCTGCCTAACAATTTTGTACAGAGTCAAAGGGCTTTTTCGCACTTGCTGAAGAAAACGCCCTGTTCTGTTGCTTACCGGACTGGTGCGCTCCCTCGGAGGATCCAGGCTGATCCGGAGCAGTGTGTGGCCGCGCTACACACTGCTCCGGGGACAAAAACAGCGGCTTCTGGTTGGTGGAGGCTCTCCACCAACTGGTGAAGCTCGCCAGCCTAAAGCCCGCCCCAGAAGATCTGTAGGCTCATGCTGGTGCTAGCCTGCGAATCTACACCAGAGTGCAGCCATGGAGTGGGGCGCTCCATGCTGTTGAAGGACCTGTTTTAAGCGGTCTTTCAACAGCACAGCGAGTGACCACTTCTGGTCATTCCGGAGCAGGCTGAAGTCCGAAACTACAGAAAGTAGTCCGGACCCAGTCCGCCCCCAAGTGCAAACATCCTCGCTGGAGGACGCTCTGCCCCGTTGCAAAATCAAAGTGCGGAAAAGGTCAAAAACACATTCAAATTGATTCATATGGGCATGTTTACTATTCATTCTGACAGATCCAGATTAGCCATTTCATGAACACAAACGGTCCTTTTTCATGGAAGGCACTGGCTACAGCAGAAATCTCGGCTGGAGGAAAGGGGTGGTAGCGATCTTTGGCCCTTTTTGCACGGGCCTTTTCTCGCGCGACAGCCCCGTGAGCCTCGCGGGAGTGGGAGCATCGCTCCGCACGACGCACTCCCGCTTCCGCCGGGCTCACGGGGCTGAAGCGGTGCGAGCGCGGGTTTTTTGATTTTCGCTTCGAAGCGAAAATCACCCGCGCTTGCGCAACGCTCCCGGCGCCCGCGCGCACTTACCTCTCGTGCGGAGCGTCAGGGAGCTGGCCGGGTCGCGCTTCCTTCCCTCCGCCCCTGCAGAAGGAAGGGGCGGGCGCTAGCGCGATGGACGCGACACGTCCTGCTTCGCACGCGCGCGGGGGGGCAGACGCAACAAACGCCTTTCTCATGCGCGCGGGGGGGATGGACGGATGCGCGAGCCTCCGCCGCCTCCAGGAGGCTGCCGCTTCCCCGCTCGTTCCTTCGCCTGCGGAATGAAGGAGGGGGAAGCGGCAGCCTCCCGGAGAAGGCTTCTTGCGCAAGCCGCCCTCCTCTGTTGCGCGAGCGCCGGCGCTGCAAAAAGGGCCTTTGTCAGATGTGTTGTTGCCTCTTAGGCTGCTTTGAAAATTCTTCCAGCTCTTCAGAGCAGCTTTTCCAGAGATGCAGGCTCCTGCAGGCTCAATTGCTTCACATTCTCCCAGGGAGGAAGAGGAATGGCACAACATAGGTGGTAGTTCAAGCTAGCCCTCTCATACTATCTTTGCTCTGTAAACCCCTGTAGAAGCCACTCATTGGAAACAAGTGGCATAGAGTTGGAACTAGCAGTTGTCTTTACCTGCATCGCTGCTGCTTTTGCCTCCCCCTTTGATCACTGTCACTAGCACTATCTTCACAGTTATGCTGCTTATGGAACTGGTCAACTCCCAGCCAAGCAGTCAAGAAATACAACAGAAAACATACGCCATATGGTATTTAGCATTCACTGAGGTTGATCTGTGATGGCTTTTTCATACACAAAAATCATCACATTGTTATAGCACTGTGTTCAACTTTAACTGCCATGGCAACATCCTATGGAATTCTGGGGTTTCTAGTTTAGTGAGGCCCGGGAGCTCTCTGGCTGAGAATTCTACTGCCTACCCTAAACTACATAGGATGTTGCTATGCCAGTTAGGGGAATATAGCTCTTATAATAGTGTAGCGTGATAAGGCTGTTAGGCCTTAAATTAATCAGCATGATTACATTGTGCTATTTATTTAACCAGGGGTAAAGCCTGACTCCATCTGGTTCCAACCTATAAAATGATGAATGTATATGTATGAATAAGGGAATGTGTGATGGTCCATTCACTTGAGATGTCTGTCAACTGTGTATTTTAAATTACAGTTTTGGACATTCTAAGACTTTTCAGTTAAGCAGGTATCGTTATGCACTACTGAACTGCAATGTCTGTTACCTATCCATTTATTAAGATGATCACCCTATTCAGATACAGATTCCCATGTGCATATCAGGCAAATATCTACAACATTTTCCCACCATTATACCTCCATACTGACCCAACTGTCAGCTGCTAGTTTTTGATTGCCTTGTAACTGTTAAATTGTTATTTGCCATCACATCATCTTTGACTTATGGCAACCCTATGAATGATAGTCCAAGAGCCCCGTTGATCAACAGCCTTGCTCAGATCTTGCAGATTCAGGGCTGTGGCTTCCTTGATTGAGTTGTTCTACCTTTGCTCAAACTCTTTTTCTACCTCTTTTCATACTGCCTACCACTTCGCCAAGAATGTCTTCTATAAAAGATGGTACCTATCATAGTTCATACCATCAGTGTCTTGTACCATCATACTTTGCATTTGTCTAAACAGATTAACTAAGTGTTTCAAGATTCAGAAAGCCATTTCAATAAATGAATAAGAATATGGTGACTGTCTTTTTTAAAAAATGAAATTGAATATAGTATCTTACCTGGAGAAGATTTTTCTGGTATTGAGAACTGAACTACTTCTCTTATTCTGGAAATGTTCAGGTTTCCCTTTTTTTATTTTCCCCTTGAGCAAAAATCAGAGAGAGGAGAAACTTTCATATTTTATCTTTAGGTCTTCCTAGCACTTTTTTTTCCCCTTCTTGTTTCTAAAGCACCAGAATAGGATGTTAGGCAGCTTATTTTTATTATTCTGTGTGATTCTGCATACAGTGACATATGTTATCCGTGATGCAACTGCATTTGCTGGCTCTCCATGCTCAGTGGGAAAGAACCCATCAACCACTTTTATTAAGTGGCAAGAGCAGAGTGGCTTAAAACAATAAAAAGTACTGCAGAAAAATATGATGCGGAGAGGGGAAGGATGCCAATGATTTCCACTTGGAGACATAGCCTGTGATTTGGTGATGATTTAAATTATTGAATGTGAATAAAGCGAAAGCCACTTCCTTTTAATCTATTCTGCCTGGATGAGCCATCACGAAATGCAAGTTGATTTGTAATTTCTTTCATCCCCTCAGCTTGTCTTAAAGAATATTTTGGTTCAGTTTTTATTCCTGAAATTTCTAGCTAAGCTTAGCATGGAGTGTGGCTGGCATGCCCTTTATCAGAAACAGAGAGTTTAGAAAGAAAACAAAGCCCTCGGGTGATGACGCATTATTTATTTATTTTTATTTGACTGAGGTTCTCTGTATGAAGTGCAACTGCATGTTCTCTCCAGTATCCTCACCACTACAGGCACTGACAAAAGGAAGAGAGAGAAAGATAAAAGGAATGCAAATCCTCCTTTCAAACAGAGTAGATTAGGTGTTCTTAGGCTTCATCACCAAGTGTGAAGCACATTATACTCAACATGAGAACACCAATCACTTCCCGTTCACAACCAGACAGGTCACTCAGCCCATCAATGTTCCCCAAACCACCCCGAGGCAACGACATCAATTGATTTCATGGAATACTGAATGTGTGTCTGTGTCTGCATGTGCATTTAATATATTTTAAAGCAACCTACCAACCAAGAAAATGGGGGAAGGGATTAATGTCTGTGTTGTCAATGAACTTGGTCTACCAGAAACTCAGAGATCGGGCCTATTAAAAAATACTGTTGAACAAATAGACTGCTAGTGTTACACAGCACGGGAAGCAATCCTTGTGCAAAGAGTACTTTATGTGTAAAAGCACAGAAAACAGGGCTATAACATAGGCTGTTTCTTCATGGCCTCACAGTCCTGCTACAGGGACAGGAAGGCAGCAGTCTTCAGAGTATGCTTTCACATGATATCATCATGGTCCTGCTGCCATCCCGTCTGCATGTGTCACAATCGCAGGATATTCACTTAATGGATTAAATCCGTTAAGTGCCCGCAGCAATCATGTGACACTCCTGTACTTACCTGCCATGCAGAAGAGCAGGAAGCACGATGGAGGCACTTCCTTCTCTGGCACAACATGGAAAAAAGCCTTAGCTGTGCTGCAGAAGGCAAACACATGTTGGTTGCACTCCTTTCTGCCGGAAGATGGCTGGGTGTGGAGGAGAGCATTCCTGTCGTGCTCCCTTCCTGGCAAAGGCACTGCCAGAACTGCAACATGGGAGACTGTCATCATGCAGAAATGGCCATAGTGTTATATGGAAAGCAATCATTTGTTCTGTCTTGCATTGCTTAATGGAACCGCATTACAAATGTCAGGTGACTGGCTAAAATGAATGAAAATGTAGTATAAGTTGTTCACCTTTGTACCCAATAATGTACTTCAGTTTACAGTCACCATTAACCTGTGAAGTGTACAAAGCCATGAGAAAGCAACTTCCACACAATCATCCAGTGAGTGGGGTTGTGATCTCAACCTGGGTTTTTGACACTAAAACTGAGTGCCATGGCCACTAAAGTGTCATAGCAATATTTCTATGCACCAGAAATATCAGCAATTTTTGCCTTTTAATGTAGGCTCTAATTGTAATTTGTAAAGATTTTCTTCCTCTCAAATAGTGGCAGTAACAGTATGAAGAACTTGTTCACCTAGATCTCCTAGTTCACAGGAAGGAAATTCTCAAAGGATGACAGAGATTCTATAACTAACACCTTTATGATTAGATTTGGCAAACCAGAGAAGCCCATTTCACAGTCACCCACCACTTTACCATATGTGTATGTGTATATATTGTTCTAAGTGTATACTCTTTGTGGAAGATTTGCCAGAATAGCCATCACTGAATTTTAGAACTATTCAACCTGTGGAGGGAGGTAGTAATGAATCTCTAGTTCATGGGTTGAAACATACCTTTGATATTAACAGTAACTTGAAAATTGATAATATATACTACCACTAATCAGTTGAAGGCTGGAATCGTCACTGCAGATAGACTACACTGTTCTGATTTTGCTTAAAATACAATTATCCATATCTACAAGTCAACTTGCAGGACAATTTGCAAGGAGCAGCATTTCCTAGCAAGTACATATTGCAATACATAACTCAGGTCTTTTTAACATCTTTGTGTCCTAACACGTTATTTCATTTTCTGTTTGTCTTGCAGGTTTAAGACATCTGCTATCACTCGCAATATTGAAGAGGCACCTGCTAGTAAGTCAACTCCTGTACTTCTCCCTGAGACGATGTCTAACATAATGAAGCAGTCCTTTGATTCTTCATCTGCTGAACAGGATAGAAGAAAGGTAATCCATATTGGATTTTTTTGGATGCACATTTTTTTCTTTCAAAATTGCATATGTAGAAGAGAAATGGTATGAATGATTGTGTTAATTTTTTCACATAATAGTAAAATGGGTCCATAGTACATTATAATAAGTGTTATAATCTATTGTAACCTGAACTTAACAGTCAGCAAGGTGGTCAGCAAGTACTGTAGTTGTCAGGCAATATTTCTATATTAACTATAGATAAATCCCCAGAAGTTGCTTTTTTAAACTGTTGGTACTGCTGGATTATTGAGCAGTTAGAACTGGAGTATGCTATATGGAGAGCTATATTGCCTTGTGTGGCAGTTCATAACATGAGTAAAATAGGTGGTTCTATTCCAACTAAATTTGTTGTTTTCATTGCTGCTGTTGTGCGCAAGTTATTTCTAACTTCTGTCAACCTTAAGGGGAACCTATCACAGGGTTTTCTTGGCAAAAATTTGTTCATAGGTTTGTCATTACCTTTCTCTGAGACTGAGAGAGTGTGACTTGCCCAAGGTCATCCAGTGGGTTTCTGTGATTGAGCAGGAATTTGAACCTGTCCTTCTGGAATTCAAGTCCAATATTCAAACCACTGCACCATGTTGGCTCCAACTAAATTCAGTCAGGACTAAATCCTTTTGAATTGTATCTAGACTTATCTAGGCTTAAAGCAGACCCATTGGAATCATGTTTAACTTGTTTCATTGCTTTCAGTGGGTCTTCTCTGAGCATACTAAAATCTGGATCCAATTCACTTGCTGTAACAGCTTTGGAGTGTAGGTCTGAGACATGGTACAAGGCATAAAGACCAAGATCCAACACTAACACTATTGAAATGTAAAATTACTGTATTTCTGTTTTGATCTTCCTGGTTTTCCAGCTGGATTTGGAAGCACCATGGCAATCCCAACCCCCACCACTCAGTTAGTGGGTGAAAAAAAGGGATACATCCTGACACATTTCAGTGGTGCTTGGGCAGCCATAAAAAAGGGACTTCATCTGCCCAGACCTCTAGTATTAAACCATAAGCATTGAGCTGGAGGTCCAGAATAGCACTTGATTATCCCTTTGTTCCAGTTGTTTAACTGTATGTATGCATTTCCTCATACCCTTGGCCATTAATTGGCTGTGAGGATATTCTGCCACCATCAAGCTGCAGTTGTACTGGGGCAGAGGGATGCCTTCTTCCACAAATTCCATCAGAGTACATACACTGGTGTTACCAGGGATTATGCTGTCATATATCACCAACAGGATTCTAGCCACAGGAAGATGCTTTACACTGAGTCAGACCATTAGTTCCTTTTCCCCCTCATTTTGTCAGCTCTGCCTGGCAGTGGCTCTCCAAGCTTTCAAGAAGGATTATTTCCTAGCCCACCAGGTAGTTCCTGGTGTTTCCTTATAGTCTCCCAACCAAGTACTAATAAGGCCCAAAGAAACATTCAAAATCACATTATATAGTGTATGTTCAGGATGGTGTTATGGTAATGGAAATGCTAAAGCAGGATAGAAATTGTTTCAGCTCATTATATAGGTACCAAGATCAGTCACAACATTATATTTCTTCAGTGTTTGACCAGTTTTTTCTGTTTAGCAGTTTTGTATTCATGACCAAGATCTTAGATCACCTACTTACATTTCCTAGCCCAACCCACCCCCACCGCCCAATCCTATATTACCTGGTAATAACCACTGTAAGCAATGGAGGTCTGTTCTCCAATCAAGCAAGGTACAGGAGACCGACATTTCCACTCCTCCCTGTGAGCAATCTGTGCTGTGAGGAGGAATTGTGGCAGGGGTCCTGCTTCTGATTGTAACGCTGGAAATCACTAGAGAGAATGGGGTGGAAACATCAGTGCACTAAAACCTGACCAGATCTCTGTTGCTTGCAGGGTTACAACTGGTAAAGTGGGATTTGAAGACTTTGATGATTGTGGCAATAGTGCAATGATCATGAATATGTAGGGACTGTGAATACAAATCGCTCATGGATGTGTAGCTGTAGGTTATACATCCATAAGTGTGATAGTGAATTTCAGCCAGTATTTTCAAATGAGTTAATGATCATTAACCAAAAGCAGGGAAACTATAGGTAAATCTAAAATTGTGACCTGTCATACTTGAATATGTTCCTTACCCTTCTAGGATGCACCTTCTTCAGAAATCAAGTCAGCAGAAAAGATCTATTCACAAAAACAATCAGAACGCCACTTAGATTCAATTCGACAAACTATGTGCTTTGAAACATGTACATTTGGATGTAAGGCCTGCCTTGAATCATCAAATGCATATGTCGGATGTATCCTAGGTGACTCTCTGTACAACATAGTTGGTGAACATCTTTTAAAATTAACCCTCAAGTCAGGTAAGTCTTATTTATACTCAAATTTAGTTTATGGCTCACAGAAAAACTTTATAGTAATACAGTGACATGCATGAAATAATAACTTATGTAAATGTATTTCTAACACATAACACAATGGAGAATGAATGCTGCAACTTTATGGTAGTTCATTTATTCGTATGATATTTTACCCAATGATGAATTCTAAAAATGTTAATCCTGGGAAGATAAGCCTGAATCTACTTGCAGGTCCCAACTTCAGTAGATACATTGGAACAATGGGCATTATGTAAGTGTTGACATAAGTATCTTGCATCATCAAATGTAACTATGATGATGGAGCACTGTCACTAACATCTAACAATGCCACCTCACCCCCTAAAATCCTAACTTTTCAGCTTAACAGCAACGCAGCCAAAGGATTTCTGAGATGCTGCTGATCAAGGTACTGGGAATGACAATTGTAACACTCTCCTAGTTGTGGAACATATGAAAAACAGGCAGCTGGAGAGACTCTTCAGGGACCTGCCACAACTGTTTGTCTCAAGGGGCCCCATGACTGGGAGAGTACTGTAGATATCCTCTCCCAGAGCCTTGATCTACAGCACCTAAGAAACCCCTCAATTTAGGTTCTGCCATGCTGACAAAATAGGATTTGGGGCTCACGTTCAGATGTTAATGACTGCAAATGTGAATCTCCAGCATTTATGAGATTGTAATTCTGGCTTACCACCTTATAATTACCAAACAGAATGCCAGCCATGATTTACATCTTTGTGACTATGTATTAATATGATGTGAGGGAACACTAACTTCTCTCCCACAATCCTATGTTTTGATCACACATGATTATTTCTCATCTATATCTTTTGTACTGTACAGATTACTTATTACTATTTCCAAGCACCAAATGGCCCTGGGTATTGATATGCAAAAGACCACAAGCCTTTTGTTTTAAAAAGAGAGTGATTCAACTTCAGTAGTAGTATTTATCTCATTAAGAACTGGAGCAAACTGGAGTCAAACAAATAGAATGAGATGATTATTTGTTTGTAATGGATTTATCATGACTAGAATTGGCTGTTTGGGAGTCATTTTTTTTTTAAATGAATGTATCCATGACTAGATTGTATTTTCTCTGGTTTAGATTTTGGAAAAGTTACTTTTTGTAGTTGTAGTCCAAGAAGCAACTTTTAACCTCTGTTTTGATTATATACTCTTCCATCCCCGTTGTTGTTGTGTGCCTTCAAGTCATTTCCAACTTATGGTGACCCTAAGGAAAACCTATCATGGAGTTTTCTGGGGCTGAGAGCGTGTGATACATCCAAGGTCATGGCTGAGCCAGGGTAGTCCAACACTCAAACCACTACATAACACTAGCTCCTCCATACATACACGGAAATCTTTTTTACACATATTTTTAAAAAATCTATGAAATGACATCTCTAAAAACATAATTTGCCACTTGTTGTTCTTAGTATACCAGATGCTACTTATTTCATGTGTGTCAGTCATCTGTGAGGAGGTGGAAATAGTTGATACAGTTCACTTGCTGATTCATGTGAAGCTATTTGCTCTGAAAGCATTTGGAACTGGTATATTGCCCTCTGCTTGCAGCAGGTGGATAGGTTGATTTATCAGCTAAAATGCAGAAGTCTTGGACCAGAATGGCAGTGTCAGGGTCTGGACCTGTTTGCCTTCCAGCCATGCCAGTAATATGAATTGTAGGTCTTATATATTCCAGAATTGCCTATGTTTGAAAATCCTAGTGAAATCTGAATTAGTCAAATAAAATAAGCAGAATAAATATGTACTTTAAAGTATTTATTACAATGATTCTCAAACTAACCTTTTGTTATGGCTTCAAGTGAGATCAGAGAGGTGTGTCTGAGGGTCACAGATGAGCCTTAGGAACACAGTCATTTCCATATGAATCAGTGGAACAAACAGTTCGATGTCTATAAAGTATCCTGTGTCTGCACATGAGAAACTGCAGTTTGTTGCACAAATTACAAGAATCTTATAAAATAGCTCTGGTATTAATAATTTATACATTTTCAGATGAAACAAGAGCACCAATTGAGAAGTTACGATTCACAATTCAAGGAGGTACTCATGCTGCTGCAGAGAAGGTGCCACTGCTGAGGAATGAAGAAAAGGAGTTAAGAGTAAAAAAAAATAAGGTATTTCTCTAGTATGTGCTTTGATCAACATCACAGGATGGCAACATCCCAATAGTCTACTACTTTTTCCTATCTTAGGAGAATACATGTTACAGTCAAGGCTTTAGGAGAATGTGTGTTACATACAAGGTTAGATTCATCCAAACAAAGTTAAGGGAACAAGTGGACACAGTTGTGATTGTATTGCCTTGAACCTTATTTTTCCTATTTAACACCCATCTACAAATACGTTGTGATTCTATAAATAAGAAAATCAATGTTTCCTGTTGGCCAGAGAACCCCCAATCTTCCATTACTTTGTAGCTGTAACATTAAAATATTCTTATTCTTCATTAATTCTGTGGAAGAGTAACATGTGCGTTTGTTTTAACTTTGTGGCTTCATTAGACATATAGACAAGTAGATAGATAGAGGGTTCCTACCCCTCCATGCTATACAAGTTCATCTGATATAGAAAAGGTCTTTCTCATATTTAGAAAAAAATAATAACAAGAATAGGTTTTTAAAAGAGTAGGATTACAAGACATTTTCTGGGTATATCCACCAGGGAAGGTCCTCAAGCAGCGAATCCAGTCCTGAGAGCTCATCAAGCAGTGGATCCTGGCCCCAGGAGTTAGTAAAAGTCAAAAAATTGAAGGAAGCTGAGAATGAACAAGAGCAGCGAGAAGATGATCAGGAGCAGTCTGGTGAGAAAAAGCAGAGGCTTTCATCTGCTGAATTTAGCAGCAGCAGCAGCAGCCAACAACAACAAGGGAGGACCACCAAGGGCAGTAGCAGAAGTAGGAGTGAGAGCAGCTCCCAAACCAGCACCAGCAGCAGTGAGAGCAGCAGCAGCAGCAGCCCCAGCAGGAGGAGCAGCAGTGACAACAGCCGCAGTCGCGGTGACAGTAGCAGCAGTGAGAACAGCCCCCAAAGCAGTGACAGCAGTGGAAGTAGAAGTAGCCCTCAAAGCAGCAGTGAAAGTAGCAGCAACAGCAGATCCAAGCAGGGTGCTAAAGAGAGGTATGAAAAAGACCAGGACAAGAAACATAGCAAGACTCAATCAAGTGATCACAGAAGACCTTCGGATGAAAACAAGCATTCGAAGAGACCTCTGACCAAATACCTTGACAAGAAAAGAGATGATCTTTCTCCTCCTGTAAGTGTTTTCTTTAAAACCACCACAACACAGATGAAGTTCATCCATTTATTGTGAGACTGCATTTGTCTAACCATTTCTTCTTGGAATTTTGCAGAGGGTACGAGGCTTGCAGTGGTCTATTTACAGCTTCAAGGAAATCCGTCCCAACCAGGTAGGTTCCATGCCTGAAACACACATCCTTTGTTGGAAAGAGAGAATAACTTATTGTCATGCTTTCTTAAATCAAATTAGTCCTAATAAAAAGGTATTAACAATTCTTCCATCTATTGCAGTCAACATCAATAACACATGTACTTATTACTCTCATTATTTTTTTCTAAAAATATTATAGATCCACTTGAACGCCCCCCTATAAAACTTTAATACGCACTCCTCCTATAAAACCTTGCCCCTTAGATTGTGGCACCTGAGAGTTTTTCAACAATCAACATGGAAACAGAACTATTTTTTCTTTTCCAATCAGCAAAATTTATATAAGTCAGTGTTCCACAGAATATAGAAAATCCCTTATGTGAACGTTTAATTTGAATGGTATGGTTCTTGTTTAATGCATACATGGATGAAAATTAAAAAATAACAGGAGCCCTTTTCGCACGGCATTTGCCATGTGAAAGGGCCCTTTGAGCATTGCGAGAATGTGAGGAGTAGTCTACATGATGCACGCATATTTGCGCAATGCTCCAGGGCCTGGCAGGCACCACTTGCGCACTTTTTCATTTTCGACTCTGAGCCAAAAATGATGCATGATCGCACATTGCTCCAGGGCCCCACGCACACTTACCTGGCGTGCGGAGCTCTGGAGCCTGCCAGTCGTGCTTCTTGCCCCAGCGCAGCCTGGGAAACTCCCAGGCTGCACTGCAGAAGGAAGAGCGGGGCTCTTACGTGACCAGGAAGCAGATGCGGAGCTGAAGCAATGGGGACATGAGAGTTTCTCGCTGGAGGCTGCTCGCACGATTCCCGCACCCCAGCGCCAAGAAAAGGTGAGTTGCAGAAAGGGCCAGGATCTCCAAACCATTCAGCAGACTTCAGGAAAGGAATTATCTAAGGCATTTGTTAGAAAAAGACATATGGAAAGAAAAAGACATAAAAAAAAGAGCACAAGAACAAGAAACAGTAATATCAATGAACTAGACTACTCATTGGAAAAAGATAAAATTTTAGATAAAAGAAAAGGAACAACTACAGTGAACCCTCCACATTTGTGGGTTTAACTTTCATAGTTTTGATTATTTGCGAGTTTCTTCAACCCTCAGATGCTGCTTTTCTGGGGGAACCTTCCCTCTTGGCAGCTCCAGTCAGGCCTCACAGTCCTTTAATAACCCACCTCTGGTCCTCCTCAATTTCTCAACGCCACAAACCCTTTCCCGATTTCCCACATACCCAAGGAAAGAAATGGGTGAGAGAGAAGAAGCATAGGACCACCATGCTGATCTACCCTTCTCCTCTCTACTTTCCCTGACCTGCTTTGAGCCCTGGGTGTCCATTCCCCACCATGCCTCAGCCCTCTTCCCACAGATACACACACCCATTTTGATATTTGTGATTTTTCCACTTTTTCTGTGCCCCCAACCCTAGCAAATGTGAAGGGCCAACTGTATATAAAAAGAACAGATCAAGAAAGGAAAAAAAAATTGAGACTCCACTTTGGATCATGTTTATATTAATTGTGGTAAATGGAAGTGAAAATAATCAAACCAGAGTAGGTCTGTCTGTTACAATGAGCTAGTGAGCTCTGTTGAGATCTTCCAGTTGATAACAGTGTGTCACTCAGTAAAGCCTCTCTTGTAGTTCAACACTGAAGAACCTTTGACCCTCTAATGTTTTGGCCAGCAAGTGCTGTTAGGCCTATGCAGCATTCAGTGGTAAGGGACTGTGGGAGTCTAAAGGTGCTACACTCACACAGTGTTTTAATGTGTGGTTTTCAAATATTTCATATCAAGTACATGAGCAATTTGCTTAGTTGCCTGGGCATCAGAACAGCGCTTCATATGGATTCTTGTACATGTATATCTATTGATAGTTGACTTCTGACTTGGAAGTAAACCCAGCTTCATATATTGCTTAAGTAGCAAGATTTCTCCCACAATCCCAAACCAGGTGGGCCTCTCAGCATGGGACTCACGTGAGACAATACCATCTCCAATACTTATAATCATCCTACAAAATCCCATCATTTGAAAAAAAAAAACAGGTATTTTCTGCTGTAGGAAAAATCAGCATACCTTCCTGGGCACTCACAGAATTGTGTAATAAGGAGAATTTGGCCTCTTAAAATTTCATTCCTCCTGTGTCTATTGACATGAGAAAAATCAATGATAGGCTGGGAATCTGACAGTTCATCCCTAGGGCTTTGATGCATCACTTTAGATTGTGCTCAGGAAGTTGTAGATGGATTGATATGCCAACATGATTTCCTTACCTCAGATACTAGAAGTAGATATGGTTATTTTCTCTTTAGGGGTGGAGTGCCAAAAGAAGCAGGCATTTTACTAGGGCCTATGAAGATGTCACATATTTCCAGTCTCTCTGAAATATCCATTGAAAAATAAGAACTCAAGACACAGAGGCAGAAAAAGACTGTCCTACATTTTCACATACATCACAGCTTCTCTCCCTGTTGTTCTCATTTCTTGTTTTCCCCCTTCTCTTTATTTTCCAAAGCAGGAACAGTCAAGCAGTTCATCATCTTCCTCTGAATCAGGCAGCAGCAGCTCCGGTGACAAAAAGAGTAGAAGCAGCAGCAGCGACAGTGATTCAAGCATATCACAGCAGGTATGTTTTAAATGTAATAATAAGAGGTGTTCAAACAGTGGAACAGATGGCCTTGGGGTGGGGATGGACTTTCCTTCTTTGGGGGTCTCCAAACAGAGTTTGGATGGCCATCTTTTTAGGAGTGCTTTAGTTGTTCATTAGAATATAACATTCAGTAAAGTTGAAGGCAGCAGGAAAAGAGGAGTATCATAATCACAACACATAGATTGATTCAAACAAGGAAACCACTGCCCTCCTTTTGCAAGACCAAAATAGGGCTGTTGATTAGCAGAACTCTGGATTTTCTCATTCATAGGATGGCCATATAGTTAAAGCCAACTTGCTGCCAATTAACAAAAAAAAAAAAGTGGAGTTGGACTAGACCACCAATGCAGTTTCTTCCAGCTCTATTATTTATTGATTTTGTAAATAAAATATACAGGAAGTTATGGTTGGGGAAGGAAATGTAAGTTCCTATATACATTCTGCTGTAATAATAACCAGGTCATTAATTTTTAGGAAAAAGCTAGGAAAATTATCTCCCTCCTATTTGTTCCTGAATGCCACATAATGTCGGCGGCAGGCTGGGGTCGAGCAGGTGTGGGTCAGGAGTTACAGGAGTCCCGCCTGTGGAGGCCCCTGCCAGCGGTCTAAGGCAAACACAAACAGTCCTTACAGCAGGTACTACGGAAAATAAAGAAAGGGTTACTTCACCCTGGAAGCTGGCAGAGGGCTGGGCTGGCTGGAACTCCGGATGAGGACGCGGGCGTAGACAGGCGTGGCAGAACCAAGCACGAACAGGAGGCTCACGGAAGGCCAACGGTTGTTGCTCCATGCCTGCCTCTGCCTCTCACTGGCCTTAAGTAGGCCTCCAGGGTCGGCGGCAGCCAATCTGACAGCTGGCTCACAGCTGCAAGCCCTCAGCCAGGCTCACAGCTGTGAGCCATCAGTCAGCTGAGAGCTCTCAGCCTGCAGTCGCCGCTCCAGCAGCCGCCGGGAGAGGCGGGCAGCCTCCTTGGCCTGCCGCCGCTGCTGGAACGTGGGAGGAGGGCCGGCAGCTTCCTCGGGATCGGGGCCGTGGGTGGGCGGTGCCCCAGGATGGAGCCTGGGTCCCGCCCACCCTGGCAGGCCACTCGGGCGTTCTCCCTCGGCAGCGGTGGCCTCCGTGACGACCGGGCACTCTCCCCTGGCGGTGAAGGCTTCTGCGGCGTCCTCCTCGGCGGCAGCGGCCTCTGTGGCGTCCGGGCGGCCCTTCCCGGTGGCAGAGGCCTCCGTGGCGTCCTCCCCAGCGGTGGCGTCCTCCACGGCGTCCGGGCAGCCTCTCCTGGTGGCGGAGGCCTCCGCGGCATCCTCCTCGGCAGCGGCATCCTCCACGGCGTCCTCCTCGGCGGCAGCGGCCTCCGCGGCATCCGGGCGGCCCTTCCCGGCGGCGGAGACCTCCGCAGCAACCCAGGAGTCGTCTGGGTCCTCCTCCATTCCGGAGGCCGCATCTGCGGCGGCCTCCGAGACGCCGGGGGAGCCGGCCAGGCCGGAGCCCCCGACACATAATAAGGGTCATGATCCAATAGGGTGCTTCCACTGATGGATCTTTTTCCATCAGCAGAACCGGGAGGGAAATAATCTCTCCTGTAGCCCCTGATGGGTAGAGCGGTATCCATGTTAGCACAGGATAAGAATTGTGCCACTTATTGGGTTGCATGCAGCCTAACAGGACAGCAATGCAGCCACCAGAATCTCCCTGGGTCCAACTGCCCCTGGACCACACAGTGAAAATTAAATGATCCCCATGTGGCCAGTTACACCCTCAAGAAGCTTTCATAGGTCACAACTGGTTATATGCAGTCTGTCCCTCGCTGCAGCCTGTTCTAGTTCAGAAACAGCATTTTTTTTTTCCAAAAGCAGAAGAAACCCTTTTTCAGAACTGGAACTGCACCCAAGGAGATCCAAGCAAGTAAACTGGATCAACTCCTGAACACACAGCATCTCCCCCTGCTCCTGATTGTGGTTAGGCAACAGCACAACACTGGACCTGGGGTTGTATATTCCAGAACCCAGATAACAACTCAACCCCTTCCTCTTATCTGAATTTTAAAAATATTTGATCAAACAGGTCAAATACATCTTGCATCATGTTTACAGAATGCAAAATATTTTCAAAATGCCAATAGCAAAGGACCAATGTGGACCCAATTTCAGCTGTGCAAAAGTGTTCCAATGCTTTCTTCACAGTTTTTTTTTTTTTTAATTTAGGAAGACTATTTCCCTGAAAATATATTTTCAAGTAAATATTAAGGAAAAATTCAAAAGTCCATCTACTTCCTGTATTGTATGTAATTGTTAGCATTTGTAAAGCACCTCTGGCTCATCCACAGGTAAATGCCTAATCACAGGAATGAATGTGGCCAAGGAGGCATATTGACATTTACACAAATAGCAACTCTTTATTTTCAATCTGATCTGAACATCCCTTAAATATTAAAATCTTTTTTAAAATGTGATTGCATGGAAATATCAATGACTGAAATTATAGGGGTTCTCAGAGCAACCTGGTTCTCATTTGCTCCCATAGCAATCAAAGCCACTTGTTCAAAGTTTTGTCATCCCTAGTAACCCAAAAAGAGGCTCATGAGCTGCTGGTCTTTGTAAGATCTAATGAGCTGCTGCAGTGTAAGAGCTCTTAAAGAGCTCTGCAAAAGCTAAAGGAGATTAAATGCTACCTCTCTATAAGTCATTATGTGTTAACTCTTTTACAATTCTGATAGGGATGTAATGAGGCAACTGGTCACAATGCACATCGATACATTGTCCTTTGTTTGCTTGTTTTTCAGACTGAAGACAATGGGGATGAACTTCTGCCTTACTTCACGGTCGTGGCTCAGGCACTTAAGAGTGACAACAAAGATCAGGGCTACAAATTTTCAATGTACATGAACTGTGAAATCTACAAAATCCACATCAAAATGGTTGCAACAGAGCTTGAAAAAAATAAGTGGAGGGCCTGTTTCGATAACCAGGTGTCACCTTACAAATTCCAGGTAAAGATGTTATTTTGTTTGTTTGTTTATGGTTTCTGTTTGTTTTTCATTTGTTTTTTGCAATTTGAAATGAATTTTCAGTGATGCCTCCAAATCCATGCACACTTTTTGACAAAAATGATTTCTTTAAAAAAAAAAAATCACATAAAACAACAGCTGCAGCAGAACAAAACATGGCACCACAAAAAGCCAGATAAATTATCTTTAACTGGTTTGGGGTTACAAACCACTCCAAAATGAAATCTTCTTCAGTTCTTCTAAGTCAATGCAGTTACTGTAAGGACTAGCAACTATCATTTGTAAAATAATAAAAATAGGAAGGCTAAATGATTTCTTCTGGCATGTGTCCTTCAACAATTATGAAAGAGGGATTTTTCCAATTTTATGTGGGATGAAATTCTAAAATCTGACACAGTAACCACTGGCTCAAATTGCATGGCTGAAGGAATTAAGTTCCATGCAAATTCCAACCATTGCTTAGCAGATCTCAACTGATATGATTATGAGGGAGCAAGGATTTCCTACAATTTAGAGTAGGCATGTTTTTGTTTTGTTTTTTAAGGACAGGCACAAGGTTGACAGAAATAGTTCTGAAATCCATCAATGTGTTGAAGACCATAACCTGAATCCAATTGGTAGACAAAGGCCATTTCCGCACAACGGGGCTGTCCCGCCTTGATGATGGGATGGCAATGATCCACAGGTCATGCTTCTTCATGATGTCATTGTGGTCCCATTGCCATCCTGTTGTCATGTATCACACTCATGCAGTAGCTGCAAACAGGGGGGAAAAAACATTTTGCACCTGCAAACACATAGCATGTCCATGTTTACCATCATGTGAAAGGGCAGGGAAGAATGATGGCAATGCTTCCTTCCATAGTGTAGCATGGGAAAGTTCCCGGCTGCGGTGCGGAAGGAAGAGGTGGGGCCATCACACTCCCTTCTGCAGGGAACTGGGGAGGTGCGGAAGGAAGCATTGCTGAAGCACTCCCTTTTCTGTTGGGACTGCAATGCAACAATGCATAGGAGTGTCATCATGTGGAAATGGCCAAAGCTAGGGTAGACCTATTGGATTTACATAAGTCATGGTTCACAGTTCAACAGTCAATTCCATCAGTCTACTCTAAGGATGGAAAGAATTTTTATAAAATCTCAAATTCCAGACAAAAAGGGGTTTCCCATGTGTCAGGAAACCCTGATGAGGAGAATCCTGGATGGACAAGAATCTTTGCCTTTTAAGGCTTGTTCTGCATGAAAAACACACTTTTTTTGCACAGAAAATGGCATTTTCTGCATATACATGTTTCTTTCTGTGCATAAAACATTATTGTCTGCACATAAAAACAGCATTTATGTCCAGAAAATCCTTTTTGGGGGATCACAAATATGGATTTTTTTCCCCACAATAAATCCTGAAATACAAATAGTCCTTGAAAACAGCACAATGGGAAGAAAAATGGTTAAATTATTCATTCTTGCCCCAAAGAATGAAATTAATGTAGATTTACAGGCCCAGTCTACTCTAATTCAGATTACCAAAAGGATTCATGAACTTACTGTTACAAGAGGTCCAATCTACCATAACCATTATGTATTGATCCAAGCAGATAATTATGTTTCATTCCTATAACATCAATTCATTTACTTTGCTTCCTACAAAAGAATTATGTGAGCTGGGGTAATGATTGCCGGGACTCCAGAATTGACACAAAGGTTTCCAGAGGCCAAGTAGGAAGACATGCTGCCTTGCAAATGAACATGAAGTGGACCAAGCTTCCTGCTTTCTTCAGAGAACAAGCTTCCTGGTATGCCAACCACAAAGTTTTTCATGAATCTAATTGCTGGGCTTTGGGGTTTGAAAGAATTTGACCAAATTCTCTTACTCATATCTTGATTTCATTAAGGGCTATGGAATTCCTTCCTGGCATTGCTTACATGTCAGGCTTTTTAGCAGTTCATCAGAAAAATCCTTCCCGTGAGCTGATGCTGAGGATGGTTGCAACATCTCCATATACAACTGCTATGACTCTTAAAATTCCTGGGGTATGTGCTCAATATTCCTTCTTAAACTAATTTTTATGGTTTGATTTTTGCCTTCAGATGATTAAATGAGTGGGAAATGAACAAATGTAAATAGAGACATGATCTTCAAAGGATGAGCTGCTGATAACAGTCTTGGGGTGCAGAGGGAAACAAAGCCCAGGATCATATTGGAACATTAACCTATTGTAAGAACTTCTGTCCAAGTAGTTGTGCAATCAGAAGTCTTGCAAAGGGAGCTCTCATATTCAACTAGATAGGTAGGGAGATCATTGGCCATTGAGCAAGAGGTGAGCACAAGCCTATGGCACCTGCTGTGTCATCAGTTGCACAATGATCAGAGCCAGTGTAACTCCACCAGCATAAATTTACACCTCACAAAAAGTCCATACGGTTCTGACCCAATTTTGAGTACATTTCTATATGGCTAAAGACACCATACGGTTATCACTTTCCCATCATTTTAATATTTGTATCTCTCTTCTGCTACTCTTTTCCTCATGTTGCTGGTAATCAGTGCAGAAATGCTTTACTTTCTGTAGAAATGGGTTGAGGATTGCACAGACCTCCAGATGTTGTTAAACTATAACTTCTAGCAGCCCTAGCCAGCATAGTTAATGGGAAGTCAAGCTGGAAATTACAGGTTTGCAATATTTGGGGGGGGGGTGCAAAATTCTCACTGCCATGGGAGAAGACTTTGTTTTTAAGCGGAGTGTTTTGCCTTCCAAGACCTCTCCTTTTTCTGAAGGCATTAAAAAGTACATGATAGGCACATGTAGGCCATTTCCACACTACACTATTACAGTGCTATTATTCCACTTTCAACTTCTTGTGGAATTCTGGGGTTTGTAGTTTACTGAGGCCAAAGAGCTCTCTGGCTGAGAATTCTAAATGGTGCTCCCTAAACTACAAACCCCAGGATGTTGAAAGTGGCATAATAGCACTATAACAGTACAGGGCAGAAATGGCCATAGTCTTTACACTTTAATTCAAGGGGATCCCTTGGTCCTCCATACGTTTTGTACTTTAGTTCACACAGTCCTTTGGCATCAGTCATGCTTGGCAGTTGCTGTGGGAGCTGTAGACCAAAATATCTCAAAATATAAAGGTTCTCCTCACTTGTTACATATTAGTGGTTTCATTTAAAAATGCTTTATAATTCTTAGAGATGTTGAAAGTGTTTATTTATCAACTTGTAGAGATGTGCTTTAATTAAGATAGAAATCTTGTCAGAGAGGTTAACATATATTTTTCCAAAGGCTTGAAGCAGACCTTATGTTGATGGACAGTTGATGGTACTTTTGGAGGAAAAAGAATTTTCTTGGGTTTTTGTTTTCTTCTTACATTTAGACAGCATTCACTTACAGCAGCATACTGGTTAAAGCTATGAGTTCAGGACATTTAAAAAGTGCATATGCTTTAATATATAATGTTAAATGTTCAGTCAAGATGCAAGCTTTTGTCTTTAGCCACATTGATCCTAATATATTCAATATTTGCTTTCTAGGAAACCTTTTACAAAGACAGTCTCTATTGTCCATTTATTTTACCAGTTTTCCCAGCTGCATATCATCAGCCTCCTCAAATAACCACCTTCAACATTTTAGACTTAGCTTCATGGCTAGCCAAAGGAGATCAAGGTAAATGAATTCTGGTTTTACACCAACCTAATATTTGGATTTATGAATTTCAGCTGTCCCTTACCTTTCAGTAGAATCATTTCTGCATACACCTGAGATTAGATCCAGCCTTAGTTGCCCTTCAAGTAGACTTCAGACCCTTTGAAATCATGAATAACTTAATTCCAAGTGGTTTCGGCATTTCTGCTCTAAACACATCTAAAGCTGAATCCATATCTCTGTTTCCAGCTTAAATAACTTGAAAGTGCAGTCCTATATGGGTCTACTCAGAAGTAAATCTTTCAGTGAGACTTAGACCCTTTCCACACCACCCTCCCAACCCACCATAGAGAAGGATGGAACTGTAAGAACAGTTCTACATGACTTCATTGCAGTCCTGTCCTTCTGCCATCCCGAGGCGGTGCAATCATGCAGTAAATCACTGATGGGTTCACCCCATCAATGACCCGCAATTGCACCACCACCCTGCACTTACCTGGTCTGCAGAGAGTCCAGAAGCACAATGGCTGTGCTTCCTGCCCCTATGCAGCCTGGAAAAGTGCCTGGCTGCACTGTGGAAAGAAGAGGCGAGGACATCTTGCTTCCTCCATCCAATGCAGAGGGGAGCACTCCCGTCACACTCTCCTCCCAGCACAGCCACTGCTGGGATCCTCATGAGAGAACATCAGAAGAAGGTAGGGTGAGGAGAGGGCCTTAATCTAGAGTAAGTGTTTATAACAGTGGTTCTTACCCTTTTCTTTACCAGGGACTCTCTGCAAATTTAATTTGTTGCCAGAAACCCCAAAACTTAACTCAAGATTTAAATATTGAAATTTAGATTTAAATATTCGAATACTTATTTAAATTTTCAAATATTTATTATTTGTTTTTGTTTGTTTATTAAAGGCTTCTGGAGACTAGGATTAAAATCCCCACTCAGACACTGGTGGCCTTGGGCAAGTCACATTATCTAAGCCTCAGAAGCAAAGGCAAACCTGCTCTGAACAAATCTAGGGGGGAAAACTGTGATAAGTTTAGAGTTTAAAGAAAATACTTTAGGGTTTTCATAAGTGAGAAGTGACTTGAAGGCACACAACAACATAGTGTCACTGACAGCAGGAAGTTCATTCTAGCTGTCATGTCTCTCCCCTTTGAAAATTGACTTATGGCAACCCTAAGGTGAACCTATCATGAGGGTTTTCTTGGCAGCCTTGGACTTTTTCTTAGGCTGAGAGAATGTGACTTGCCTGAGGTCACCCAGAGGGTTTCCAGGGCCAAGTGGGGATTCATACCATGGTCTCCAGAGTCATAGTTTGGGCGCGCAAACACACACCTGCCACCATATCCCTTCACTCAGAGATGTAGCAGCAGGGGTATGTGTGCGTGTGCCCAAACTGCTTGCAAACAAGGGGGCCGTTTCAGCACACACAACCCCCCTCATGGCCACATCCCTGTTGCTGCTGCTGTTGCTGCTGTCCAGTATCAGGGTTTCGCAGACCCCTGTGAGGGCTCCAAGGACCCCAGGGTTCCCTGGATCCCAGGTTAAGAACCACTGGTGTATAATATTTCAGCTGCAGTGTCCTTTGTGTGGTTTTCTTGCTTATCTACACCTGCTGAGAATCACTATTGAACAAAACAGATTTTGTCAAGCCCACAGATTCATCATCACTGGAAGGAGTGAAACCTGAGTCCAAGAGAAGAATTTTTTTTCTAGACTTTATACCTGACTAGCAACCAACCTGTGTTCACTGTTAAATCTAAATTATTACCTTCTCAGCTGTGTGTGAGGTGGGTGAAGAAAGGATTGTAACTTTTGATGACAAGATATTCAACACTGCACTCAGAAACCAAGATTGTGACCTACTGATAGTCCAGGACTGCAACAAAAATGCCAGTTATGTACCAGCATTCCGTTTATGGACAAGAAAGTCCAATCTTAAACTTCCAAGAGAGATTCACCTCAAATTGAAGCCTGTGTAAGTCTTAGCAAATGTAAACGCTTTTCTGGGGAAAATAAGTATTAAATTTTATTTCTATTTATTTTCTCAGGATACTTGCAAAACAATCACTATATGTTTTCTATGGCCTATATCTAATTCCTAGGCCCAACTATTAAATCAGTTGTTGAATGACAATGGACTTTTGATAGAATAGTTAGACTATGCTTAACTAATTCACATGGATACAATAGGTGTTTTCTAATTAAGACTAACAATGGATTTGGGCCTATAAACTAAGACTGTTCTTATAAACTGAATCTTTATGAGATCAGACCCATGCCATAAGTGTATCAGGACGCTGTCCACTCTTGTCAAACTGCAACAGTAGCAGAAGAAGTAGTTCAAAGATCATTACGGTAGCTTTTCAGTGGACGTTGTGAGAGAAGCATGGACACATTCATGCTTATCATTAACATCAGGATTTTTATTTGTCACCACATCTTCTAACAAAATATACTTTTTGTTTTTCGCAACCCAAAGGTATGTCAAAATCTTACCTACCTTGGATACAATTCTTGTGCTGTGTGATGACAAACCAGTACTAGTGGACAAATTGCTGTATGAAGATGCTGCAGGTATTAAATCTTATATAATACTAACGTATATACCTGGCATTGCCTGGAATTTTATTTTCTCATAGATAATACTTGTTAGAAAGATTTGAGATCCTGCGTCTCTTATTCCCAAAACTGTCTTGCCCAGTACCTGTAACTTTTCCCCATCCCCAGTCCAATCTGTATTCAGAGTTATGAACATACAGAGGTTGGGTTCCTGCCCTCCTCCTTCTTGCTGCTAGGCCACCAGCCTGCAGCCTGAGAACTCTCTGTGACTGAGCATTCTAAAGGCCCCTCCCTAAACTGCAAACCCCAGGATTCCACAGAATTTTCACAGGCAGCCAAACTTAGGAGATCTTTACCTGCCTGACACAGACACAGTGGGTCTACTCTACCTGAGATACACAACAAACCTGAGTGGCCGCACTGCAGAAAACCTGCAGAAAACATGCACTGCAGAAAAGTAATTTTTCCAAACATTGTTGAAAGACCTTACTTTAAGAGGTCAAGAAGTAATTTTGAAGTGATTTCATCAATGTAAGTTGAGCATTGCATCTGACTACTGAATGGACATATTTAGGCAGTGCGTTTAGTACAAGCTGCTGTGATGCAGCTGTGATCTCAGACATCTAGTGAGAAAAAGCACAATTGTGTACATGTCCCTGTTCTGTTGGCCAAAAGCATAAAGAAAGCATAAAGGGGCTTTAAGTAAAGCTTCTGTGTGTTTCGGTGTTCTGTTGAAAACTATTATTGTTTTAAAATTAGGCAAACCAGTCTGAACTATCCCATTTCTTCACAGCAAAAATAAAAATTTACAAAAATAACACCACCGTTGCCATTGAGGCTCCAGAATATGGCCTAGTGAATGTGACATATAATCGTACCGAGCTGAGAGTAAGTCTACTAGCTTGCTCCTTTTGTACCAGAATTTTCTGCTTCTTTAAAATAGTACATTATGAGGGGAAGACTTGAATATCTACAGCAAAGATCTATTCTCAATGCAGGTTACAGTTGCTCCAAGGATGAAAGGTAATACCTGTGGACTCTGTGGAGACAACAATGGAGAAAAAAGAAATGAAGGTCTGATGCCAAATCAAGAGGTGGCTTTAAATGACATTGATTTTATTCGTTCCTGGTCATCAGCAGACAACTGTGTTACAGGTCAGTTAAATCTGGAAACTGCAGAAGCAATAAATACCAAATACCGCAAATATGTCATCCATTAACTTTTTGACATCACAATTACAATTGCCAGCAGCCAGGCAAACACTCAATTCCCACCACAGTAGCAGGGTGACACAAGGCCCAAAATCACAGGTTGATTTTTATACCTTTCTTTCCAGTGGCTGACAATATCTTATTTCAGAATGTTAAGAAAAAAATTCATCTTAAATTTGCATTCTTGAACTGTGTTCTTCTTTTTTTAACAACAGGAAAATCACAAACTAGATCATTTCTCTCCACACATGGTTAGGAAAGAGATGATAATGTTGCAGGCTCCTGACTTCTTCAGAGTATAAATTAAAATCTAACTGCTACACATCATTCTCATTAATTTTTTCCCATTCTTTAAAATTAGTCAGATAATTAGTTGCAACTAAGTGGCAATGGAGAAGAGTGTTTTGGAGGACATCAACAGCTACAGATCTTGATCTTTGAGGTCTTGAATCTCATTTATTCTTTTGAGCACTGAGAAGAGTCAAGTGCTGGCAAGAAACATGAGAAAAGGAGTTCCCAGTGCCACAATGCTTAAACAAATTGACCCAAAGGGCTTTAAGTTGTCTTTTCTTCAGACTCCCTGATGTCAGTGGCAACTTCCAAGCAAGGGAGACTATCTGATATCAAGTAGCACTCGTTCCACTATAAAGTATTGTGAGATAGGGACTTGGAATGGTGTTGAGCTTGGCTCGTAACAGCCAGGACTCTAAATCTTGTTGATGGAGCTTATGGTTCCATCAACATACTTATGGGATATAGCAAATGTTGCTCACTCTGCCACCTCTTTCTGGTTGCTTACTTAGTGCACAACAACAGCCAAGGGGTCCCCAGACACAGCCTTATTTCCCCAGTCACCAATCAACTGCAGGGATGTTCCCCAGGCTCATTCTGGGTACTCTTGAAAATGGAAGGAAAAAGAAGCAGTCTTGTCCCTCCACATAAGGCTTCCTCTTCTTTCATCACTGCTCAAGAAAGGTTGGAATGAATCCACATGTACCCTTGCAGCTGCTCAGTGGCAGGAAAGATGGTCCAGTTCCACCCACCCCCACAGCCCTGCAGCTATAGTATCACAATGGGGTGGGAACTTTAACATAAGATCCAAAACAGTACATATGGAGACATAACCCACAGTTATGCCTATGCAGAAGAGATTATCTCTCTACCTTCAACACCAACTCTAATTTTAAATCTGAGTGCTACCTGGTTACAGGCTCAGCCCCATCTTCTGCTCTTGAGTTCTATCAGCTGCCACCATGCACTAATCTTCTGCTCTTCAAGCTTCAGTGATGTAGTTGGAAGCCACTGAGGGGGTTTAATTTGCCCTATTTCCACCTCTGATTTCACAGAGACTTTCCTTCCCTTTTCCATGGGAGATGGGAATCTTGTACATACAAGTATACACACACATTAAGAAAATGCATTTAGAGAGGAAGTGGAGAAAAACAGATCTTTTAAGGAAAACTTGTATTCTAAGTAAACAGTCTTAATTAGCAGAAAAGTATCTTATATATGAAGGTACCTTCTTTCAGGTATTATTTAAGAGTAGTTTCTAAGTTATGAAAATAGTCTAAGACATATTCAGTTGAGGTTAGAAAGAAAACATAAGCTTTAAAGTGAATAGCTAAATATCCATATTCTACTCGTGATCCAGATGGTGTTCTGGTTCTTTGGATGTTCATGAGAAGCTGGAAGTGTGGACCTTTTGTTCAGCCTACAACCAAGCTTTCTTAAGGATGATGAGGCAGAGAGCACTTCCGCTATATCTCCACAGTCCCAACCTGGAAGTCTCTTAAAGTCTCCCTCATCCTTGTGGCACCACGTCTTTTAACCCTGCCTGTTGGAAGCATCACACTTTCACACTTCTCACAAGCTGGTAATCCCCACTAGACAATTGTCTCTTGTGGTCTTTGTTCTTCCATTTTGACAATCCATCATGTCATTAACCCCTTGTTCTCCTGGAAGAGAGCCCATATCCCTCAGCCATGTTGCCCAAACAATGAAAGAGCTCACTCCTCCCTCCAATTCGTCATCACATCTGGATGAATTTTCAATTTCATTTCTAGGAGGGAAAGTATATGCTTTTCAATTGGACCAATTGTAGTTGAATGAACTGCCCCTTCACTATGGGACTAATTCTATTCTAGTTTGGATGGCAATCAAGCCATAAAATGGTGAAAATGAGAATTTTACAATATTTTTTAAAAATCAGGTGTCTGACCATCTAACTCCTTGGGCTTAAATCCAATGATCAGTCCCAACAAGGGTAGATCTGCTGAATCAATGGCCTTTTCCTGTGCATTGACTTACTGTTCAGCAATTGATTCATTGTGGGTCTGTTTCAGTTGGGATTAGCAATTGGATTTCAACCTTGGATTTATGTTGCAGTTGTCAATATGTTCATTTCATAAGAGGACCTGTAATCTTTATATTACTTTGCATTCTTTCAGCAGTAGCTAATGGATGGTGACTTTACTTTTCTAACAGAAGCTGAACCAACCTTATCTGAGTCTGAGAAGGCAGCAGCAGCATAATGTTGAGTGACAACAAGCAGGACATTTTGAAAACTGCCTTTACAAGACGCTTAAGCTTGACACTTTGATACTCAAATTAACAGAGAAACTGGACAGCCGCACAAGGAATGTCAAAGCCTATGAAAACATATATGCATTAATTAATGTCAGTATGAACTAATTTAAATTAAATGTGTTGTGCACCCTGTGAAGTTCGTAATAAAAACATTGCGCATTTAATAAACAAGCATGACCTTTTTGTTTTTTCTTATGCCTAAAGTAGGCAGACTGAAAACATATTAAAATCATTCATTGTTTATCAGTGATTAGTCACTTCAACAACTTCAGGATCTGTCAGACTGAAAAGAGATTGATGGAGTCTATCAGTAAAGCTCTCACATATTACCATGTCACACTCACAAGATACATGGTTTGCTTTTATAAAAATAGCTGTAGTCTCATTTCCCACTTAAATAAACTAGAGATCAGAAATAATACATTGCACTGTAACAGTTTACATCTAAGCAGTTTAATGTAGTAGTAATGATTGCCAAACAACAGTATAGTTTGAAGCAAGTGTCCTTGATGTTCCTTTTCCTATTAACTAGAAAGGTGGGGCATGGCCTGCAAAAGCCACAGTCCTCAATGAGAATTGTGGTCTCACTCTGCAAATCAAAATCCAAGCAATCCATGAGGCATATATCTTCCTTATAAAATTAATAGTGCTCTGGGGAGGAATTGCTGGGAGCATTAGAGATATACAGCTAGAGCTTTCTAAAGTTATAGTATTTGAACACTATAGCTTTAGGGTGTTCTACAGATACAGCTGTACAGAGCTTTTGATTCTACCATCAGCACTTCCATGAGGCTTTCCAGTTTTAAGGTTTACAAAAAGTTGTATAGGTCCCATGTGCTTGGCATTTTGGTTTAAGAAAGTATAAGAAGCTTAATTTTCAGTGGCATGTAGAGGTGATTGCTTCAGGACACACTACATCTAGGAAGGCTGTGGAAAGGTCTTTCTAACAAAAAGAAAACAGCAATAGTAAGAGTATAACATGCCACAAAATGAGATGCAAACATAAGGACTGTAATAGTAGCCATCTAATCAGATCACTGGATAAACAGTGACAAGTTGCTTTTTCAAATAATGTTCCAAGCTCTAAAACAAATACAAAAACGTTATCAGATATTACAGTTAATCGTGACATAGTGTTATATACAAAGGTTCAGATCTATGTGCTTCTCTCCTCCCTTCTCATCTTCTGAGATGGTTCAGTAGAAAAGATCAAAATTATTTGCTTCAATTTTCACTGCTTGTGTTATGTCTTAACTGTCACAAGCTATAATTAGTTTTAAGCGTGATTTGTGCAAACAAAGCAGCTTCAAAAGGTATTATGATCCTGGCTTGTTTGGATAAAATAAGTACTTAAAACTAGGTGAAGATTCCAGTTCAAGCACCACAACAAACCTTGGATAGTTGAAATGGGAAGCAGATGTTTCTGGACTTCTCATGGTCAGAGGAATGGTTATGGAGGAATGGTTATGGAAGGGCAAGCTCATGCATGTGATGGTAAGTTATGTTTTAGTGTTGTATTCAGACCATGTCATCAACTGCTATTTTACACTGTCTTCCACACTATCCAGATTTTTAATATTGCGCCTTTTCTTTTATTGAGATAATTAAACTAAAAAAAAAAAACCTGCCTCCTTAGTGACACATGGTCCAACAAAAATCCCTACTTCGTATTATTTGCAATAGTTTTGTGTATTATTTCCACTTCATATTATTTATGTAAGTGTTAAAAGGCTGATACAGTTAAGGGGACTCAGACCCTAGTCTCCCACAGTCCTAGCCCAGCTCTCAAATGACAACACAATGTTGGCTCTAGCTTTATCTGTAACCAAGTAAAATTGTTTTGTAGGGTATTTAGTCTTAATCAAAACAATAAAAAAATTAATTACAAGGGGAAAATATGAAGTCAATTTTCTAACTTTCAAAAACTCTGAAGAAATATTTGTCTCATCTCATTTTTCTTATCTGTTTTGAGATCTGTGCTTACAGAACAATAGAGCAGTAAGTGTAAAGTCAGATACATATGCATTTTTAAAAAGCCTCAGTCATACAGTGAGCCATGAAGACAATGTGGGATAAACAAGAGCCACCCTAAGTATTTGAAATTTCTTGGGTGGTTTTGGCAAAATATCATACATAAAAATCTAACAACTGTGTACTTCTGTACATTGTACATGCAATGTTACCGTGCCCAGCAAGAAACACACGTGAGACAAAAAAGGACAATATATTTCATAAAAGTATACATGCTAATAGTGACATAGAACATTTCCGCATGTTACCTTATCCTGTCGTCCTCCTGTCGCAACCCCAGCACCGCCTTTGCTGGGAAAGGAATGCAACAGGAACAATTCCCTCTGCACCTGCTCGGTTCCCTGCAGAAGGGAGTGCGAGCAACATGCACCCAACTTCCACAGTGCAGCCAGGCTCTTTCTCATGCTGCACTGGAGAAGGAAGTGCCTCCATCACACTTCCTGCCCTTCTGCATGTAGAGAAAGACAGGAGCATTGCTCAATCATGGGTGCTTATCAGATTTAATCTGTTAAGCGAATATCCTGCAATCATGATGGGTGGGGGTGGGATGGCAGTGGGACCGCAATGACAGGCAGAAGAACAGCACATGCTCCACTATCATCCCGTCCCCAAGCAGGACTGTGACACCATGCAGAAACGGCCATAGACATTTACTTCCATCTCATCAAAAACTGTTCATGATTGCTCCATGGCACTTTTTATATTCCTTGAACATGAATTTCTTCATCCATTAAAGCACAAATGGGCAACTGCCAGAATATGTGGGGGGGGGCAAGAGAAATAGGACCTTCTCCCATCCCTGTGTTAAATGCACATCTGAGATATTCACAAGATCATGCTGGCTAAACAAAGTGCACCAGCCATGCCACACAAGTCACATGTTAGATGTCCCTGTGATGAAACATTGCTGATCTAACCAGAGAACAATGAACACTTGACCAAAATTTAGTATTAGCTTAACAGTTTTCAAATGTGGATGATCTAAGATGGATCTAAGACAGATCTTCCAATGGTGACATTAAATGCATTGAAAATGAAGACGGGTAACAGCACAATCTTATGTCTCACGGAATTCAGTTGGGTTTGACTGCAATTTGTTATAGGACTATGAATTTGGGCCTAAATCCCATATAGGAAGAAAGTCCATGGGGTTTATGTAAGGGTTGACTTTTTTGTTGTTATGTGCCTTCAAGTAGACTCTGACTTGTGGAAACACTAAACCCTATGATAGTGTTCTTAGCAGGATTTACTTAGAGGATGTTTTCCATTGCCTTCCTCTAAATATAGTCCACATCACCTGTTATTCCATGTAAGTCTCTCTTCAGTTACTAACCAGGCCTGACCCTGGTTAGCTTCCAAAGTCTGACAGGATCAGGTATCTTTAACATTCAGCAAGTGATTCAATGAGTCTACTTTAGTTGAAACTGCCAGTCAGATGTAGGCCTTGGAAAGGTTTCAGGTGACATATTAATATAAGGTTAGCAGGATGCATAAACGTTTCCTGTGTTTTGTTTCTCTTTTCTCACCTGAGAGGTTTTTTAAGACTGAAGTCCCACATGTTACTTCATTCTCCTGACCATCTCCATTAGACTTGGAGCACCCAAGGTGATGTTGATCACATGTGCAGTTTAAACGGTTTTTGTTCATGTATCTTTATATCTATTATTACAATTACTGTGAGATGGAAAGGGATTAGCATCCATAGCTACTCTTAAAATGCACTTCTCTTTCCTGATATTTTGAAATGTTTGAATTTATTCTGCCTAGAAATGGTGTGGTGAATCCCACACGACCACTACCAAACCTTTAATCTCTGTCAGTTTAATGTCAGCTCTAAAATTGTCACTGGCATTATCCTATCAGATACAAAAGTTTGTAAAATTCTGCCTCTTTCTTGATGGTTTGAAAATGGAAGACAGTCCCTCAACATCATAATGTAAATGCTGCTGAAATGCCACAGTGAAACTGTGTAATTGTTCCACATTGTTGTGGTGTGTCTCTGGAGTCTGCCATGAAGAAAGTAACTATTTGATTTTCATTCTGCTAACATCAATGGGAAAACACTATCTAGTTACATGGTTCATTCAAAGGCAGAGCTGGTGCATTTGGAATGAATGTTACCTGGAAATCACAGCAACTGCCAACTGGCTCTAAAAGGGAGGTGAAGCAAGCATGCTGAGAGAAAAGAACAATGATTCAGTGGTTGTTTGGTTTTGCCTTTGGTAGCACAGAGAGTGGCAGACATCCATTTTTTTGTCACACAAAACTCTATTCCAAGAGTGGCTTCAAATAGATTGGAGGTGGAGAACAGAGTGGGGGCAATGGGAATAGTGGCCAGGACAGTTCTGCTTTCTTCTCTTCCATTCAGGACAGAAGTTTGACACATATCATATTATTTCCATTTTTGAAAAGCTGCTTTCATTTTTTGTTAGCTATTCTGAAGACAAGAACTCATGTTCATTAGTGGCCCCCTACTGAGATGGCTCAACGTCTGTTAAAAGGCAGAAAAGACCTAAAGATGCTATTCACTGTGAAATCCAAACATAATGAAATCTAGTAATGTGCCTCAATGAGATGAGGAGAAGAATAACTCGCATGAAAATGTGTCTTCCAAAAAACCCCTTAATATTATATTAATGTTAAAGAAGTATCAGTACACCTGCATTTTTCAATAATATATCATAGATACATATTGTTGAGACATGTGCCTCATGAGAATAATTAGAAAGCTGTTAGAAATTATTCCTGATCTGATTTTAACAGTTAAACCCAAACCATAAAAACTTTGAAAGTATGAGTCTCAGTATTCTGACTTTTTTTGTGGTTCATCTATTGAGGGCATGTTAGACCTCTAAACCAGTGGTTTTGTTGTGCAGTGACTATATGTAACAAATATGTGTTCCTGTGTAGTTCATTTGATCTTGCTGCACAGAATCTGGAAACTAAACATACCTCCCACAATATGGAAATCCAGCCTTCTGATTTTTTCAGATTTTTTTTTAGTGTATAATCATGCTGCGTTATTTTCAGAACATAATTGTGCTATATAACTCTATGACTCTTGTCACTTTTGTAAAATAGCGCCAATCCAACACCACACGTACGTACTCTTCGTCATGGAGTTCTAAGAAGAGTCTCTCCTTTTTAATTATATCTTTCGGTGGACTTTTTCAGCAGTTACCTTTCCTTTCCTGTGCTGTTTACAACAGGCAAATTGATTAGAAAGATTTCTCTAGCTATCAACATGCATAAAAAAATTCTCAGTTTAACAAATGACTTCTCATCTTCAATACAGCTGACAAAACAGGCAGAATGTTACACAAACTTAACTTCCTTCCCCCAGCATGCAGTTCCACCAGTGTTGATTTCTGTCTTAAGGGTCTTAATTGTGACGATCCTTCTTCACTATTCAGTAGCCTGCCAGTCAAAAGTATTCTTTCCACAGAGCAGTCCAGCCCAACTATTGCCTTCCTACACTGTTGGAAGTTGAGACAAATGGAAGACTATAATATGGTTGGCTCTCTGACTTCTTCACAGAAGTACTGTGGGTGACAATTACTATAGTGCTTTATATTAGGGACGTGATCTCATCCTACAGACCAAAGTGCTCAGGGGGATCTTGAGACAGAGAACAAAATCAGGAAAGCACCAAAAAGAGATAATGGTGTAGTAGTGGGTGATTTGAACTACCTTAACTGTGACTGGATCAATGCGAATTCCAGATATAACTAAAAAGATAACATTCATAGACATCTTAAATGATCTAGTGAAATCCCAGCGAAACAAATATTCAAAGACAAAGAAGGAAGGATCATTGGGATAGAGATCCTGATTAATGGGAAGAAGACATTAATTGTGGAGATATATGCTCTGAATGACAACAAATATGACTTTTATAAAAAATTAAATGATATGATTCAAGAATACAAGTATGAGAATCTGATCCTAGCTGCTGACTGGAATGGAGTACTGGATATAGAAAAAGACAAACAAACAAAGGAAAATAAGAAAAAAGATCAAAGGAGACTGCCAAAGCAGTCTTTGAGATGACATAAGATCTAACTTTAATAGATTCCTGGAGATACTTGCACTCAGTGGATAAAGACTTTGCCTTTTTTTCAGAAGCTATCAATCAGTAACTAAAATAGATATGATATTATTGTTTAAAAATTTATTGAAAGAAACAAAAAAAAAAGCAGAAATACTTCCAAAAATAATGTCAGACCACAACCTAGTATCTTTGATCCTTGAAGAAGTAAAAAAAAAAAAAAAAAAACCAGTTCAATTGAAGACTAAATGAAAACCTTCTAAAGGAAGAAGAAATCCTTAAAAAGGCAAAGAAAACTGAAATTCTTTTTTCAAGAAAATATTAAAGAAGGCATTAGAATGATCACTATATGAGATACAAGTAAAACAGTAATCTGAGGGTTCTTCTTACAACAGAAATCTATACAAAAAAGGAGAAAAGAAGAAAAATTTCAGAAGTTACCATGGAACTCTGATAAGAAGAGAATTAACTATGAAATTATCGTAATTCAAAAAGAAATTTTCCAACTGATGACAGAAGAAATAGAAAGGAAATTGTCATACTTAAAATGCTATCATTTTGAACATGCAAATAGAATTGGAAAATGGCTAGCCTACAGGTTGAAGAAAAAGAAGGAAAGAAATGTGATAATGGAGATAAAAGAAGGAAAGAAGGTGTACAGAGTCCAGAAGAAAATTAAGCAGATATTTGTAAAGTATTACAAGAATTTATTTCAAGACAAAATGATAACCTCCCAACAAAACATCGTGTTGAGTCTTATTTAAAACATCAAACAATTAGGAAGATAACGGATGAATATTATAAATACTTTAATTCCCCAATTTCAATCAGCGAGGAAGGTAGGATAATCCCTGGATCCTGGTGGATTTACCGCAATGTATTGTAAGAAATTGCAAGATGAGTTGGTATAACCATAACATCAGATGATAAAAACAATGCCAGTTCAGGGAAGACGTAGACCCTGGGGAGACTCAAATATAATTCTAATTTCAAAAGAAGGTAAAGATCTCAAAGACATCAGGAACTTCAGATTTATCTCATTATTGAACATTAATGATAAAATTTTCACAACAATACTAAATAAAAGATTGAAAAGGATTCTCCAAGACTATGCACATGAAGACTAAGTGGGCTTTTTATCTGGAAGGTCTTAAACAAAGTATAAGAATAATTATAAATTGCATAGAGTATTATGACAAAAACATAGGGAAGAAGTTTATGATGGCATTTTTGTATGCCAAGAAGGCATTTGATAATATTTCCTGGATGTTCGTGAAAAAAAACCATAGAAGAGTATGGCTGTGGAGAGAGATTCAGAGAATATATATCAACTATAGAGAATACATATCATCTATAGAGACCACAAAGCTATTTGATAATTAATGAGGAAAGATCCATCCAATTCAAAATATCAAATGGGGTGAGACAGGGTTGCCCGCTCTTGCCTCCTGTTTTTATAATGACACTGGAAATATTAAACAACAAGATTAGAAAGACAAATCAGATAAGAGGGATGAAAATAAAGAAGAATGAACATAAAATAAAAGCATTCACTGAAGACATTGTAGTATTCTTAGAAGAACCAAAGGACAGACTTCTAGAAGAATTGAAGGATTACCGTCTAATGACCGGCTTTAAAATCAATAAAGAGAAATCATATTATTAACAATGAATTTGCTGAAAAAAGAAGAGGAGGAGTTGAAGAAGGTTTCAGGTTTCCATATAGATAAAAAAAATTAAATATTTAGAAATTTATATCACAAATAAGAATTCAGTACTCTATGACAACAACTATCAAAAAATCTGAAACCAAATAAAGACCAACCTACAAAACTGGAGTAAATTTAACCTCTCACTATTAGGCCAAATAAATACAGTAAAGATGGCAATGCTTCCAAAATTGATGTTTTTGTTTCAAACCATCCCTATAATAAATAATGAGAAACCATTCTCAAGTTGGGATAAAGAACTATCAAAGTTTACATGCACACGAAAGAAACCAAGAATAAAACTGAAAATATTACAAAACAGTAAGGAGAGAAGAGGATTTGGAGTACCCAACTTAAAAGTATATTATTATGCATGTTGTCTAGATTGGATCAAAGATTGGATACAATTAAGGAATAATAAACTATTGGATCTAGAAGACGTCAGATTTGACTGGTATGGCTACCTTTGTTATAGGAAAACAGAGGTAAACCAAGATTTCAATCATCACTTTGTGAGGAAAGCATTAATCAAAATGTGGCAGTCCATCAACAGGAAATTCTGTAACAAGCTACCAAATTGGACGTCACCTCAAGAAGTTTTCAAAATAATGGAAACTAAATCAGGAGGAATATTAATGTATAAGAAGCTAACAAAATGGGAAAGAAGAACCCTAGTGCTGAGGACCGGAGAAGAACTAAGTGACCAGAACTTTAAACTAAATTGGTTCTCATACAGGCAATTAAGAGAAAGGTTTAAAATAGACACAAAAACTATAGGGATTGAGAAGGAAGAGAACAAAATAGATGAAATATTGATAAAGAATCAGACAAAAACAATTTCAAAGCTCTACAGAATCCTATTAGAAAGAGAGCTGGAACAAGAATGAATAAAGGACTTTATGCCAAAGTGGGCACAGAATATTGATCACAATATTGAGTTAGGAAAATGGAAAAGAGCATGGAATGACGATATAAAATTTACCCAAAGTTTAAATTTGAGAGAAAATTTTTATAAGATGATCCACTGGTGGTATATGACTCCCCTGAAATCAAAGAAGATAATGCATAAAGGGAACTGCCAACGTTGGAAGTGCAGAAAAACAATAGGAACTTATTATCATATGTGGTGGTCATGTCATGCCAAATAGCCAAAAAATATTGGATAAAAAATCATGACAACATCACAAAGATCCTCGACATAAAATATGAGATAACCCTAGAATTATGTCTACTAAACATGATGGAAAGGAACAACAAAATGAAAACAAAAAAGAAGATATTGCTAAATTTAATTACTGCAACAAGACTACGGCCATTTCCACACTACATTCTTATAGTGCGATTATTCCACTTTCAACATCCTCTGGAATCCTGGGGTTTGCAGTTTTGGGAGGGGCCAATTGGCCCCTCTCAAAACTGCAAACCCCAGGTTCCAGAGGATGTTGAAAGTGGAATAATCGCGCTATAAGAGTGTAGTGCAGAAATGGCTTATGTTAAGAAACAGAGCACACCTTAGAAGAATGGAAGATCAAAGTAACAGACATTATAGAAATGGTAAAACTGACCTACACACTGAAAAGAAATTCAAAACAACAGAAACTCAATTATTAAATGGGTGAAGGAGATTTAGACATGGTAGAATAGGAAGAAGAGAAGTTCTGAGACAGTAACTCCTATAGTAAGGGGGCAATGTAGGGTATAGAATGAGAAAATAATTGTATGGGAATATATGACATTAGAAAGTAAAACAGAGTAAGAATACAATAACAAAATTATATTTCAAACTAAGGAGGTTTAGTCTAATATAAACACAGGATTGAGATTGGATTGGGGGAAGATGCAAAAAAGGATAGTAGGGTAGGGAGAGAGGGAGAGGGAGGGAACAAGAGGAAAAGAAATGAGAGAAAGTGCTCAATTGGTAGTTTATAAAAAACATAAGATAGATATTTAGAGGATACAAAAAGTAGGGCAGGAAAAGGGGAAGAAGCAATAAGGGCATATAAAAATTGTATTTAAGGAAAGAAAAACAGGTATTTTATTGTAATGTTTGATAGAAAAAAATCCAATTTTTTATGTTAAGTTTGGATGACATTGTCCATATGCTTTTTGGTTTGTAAAGATTAATAAAAAAATTAAATGATCTGGTGAAAATGAAAATATGAAGCTGGATGGATGGTCATTTCTTGAGGGTACTTTGAGTGTGTGTTTCTGCATGGCAAGGGGTTGGACTCACTGGCCATTGTGGTCTCTTCCTACTTTATAATTCTATGATTCTTTGATACTCATGCCTACTCATGAACGATTTCCAGGAACAGGGGGAGCTGTGGCAAATAGTAGTGACAACAGGCAAAGTTCTAGACCTCATTGACAAATTGCAAACAAAGAAATCATTGGATTCAGATGGCATTCATCCAGCAGTTAAGGAAAGCAAAAGACAAGATGTTGATCTTCTAAATAAAATCTGTAACATACTCCCATGGTCAGCCTCTGCATCAGAGGAGTAGAAAGTGAACAGTATAATGTTTCTTGTTTAAAAGGGATCTAGAGTAGGCCCAGGAAACTACAAATCCCAGAATTCCACAGGATATTGAAAGTGGAATACCAGGACTATAACAGTGTAGTTCAGAAAAGCCCCTGTTTTCAGTGCAGAAGACACTTTTCCATGCAGGAAACAACCCCCCCCTTTTTTTCCCCCTATGTGGAAAACCATGTGTTTTTCAGTGCAGAATAATTCCTGCACAACTCTTCAGGACATTTGAATACTGAGAAAATGCTGTGGAAGAATATTCATTTTCTTCTACAGTAGGGAGAAAATTACTATAATCAGGTATAAAATAGCCAAGGATGTTTTGTTATGTACCTTCAAGTCATTTCTGACTTATATCCATCCTATGGTGAACCTCCCATGGGGTTTTCTGAGGCTGAGAGTGTGTGACATGCCCAAGGTCATCCAGTGAGTTTTCATTGCTGACTGGGGAACTAAGTCAGGGTCATATTCAAGTGCTCAACCCATTACATCCCATGGTTTATCTTTCTTGGCAAGATTTGTTCAGAAGGCATTTGCTTTTGGCTTCTTCTGAAGCTGAGACTTGCCTAAGGTTGGTTTCCATGGCTGAGCAGAGATTTGAACCCTGATCTCCAGAGTGGTAATTCAGTGTTAAAACCACTACACTTTGCTGGCTCTATTAATGGAGTTTTCTGTAAAGGGAAAGAGCTTTGTCAAAAATTTGTGATTCCCATCTTGAATACAATGTGAAGGAAAGGACAAGTGAGTTCCAGAATGCTCACATACAGAATAGGCAACAATTTTGCCATTATTATCCAAAAATCTTTATTTTCATAAGATAGTAGCCCGGAGCTGGAACAAAAAATAGCCACAACAAGAGGTACTTTATGCTCAAGATTTAAATACTGAATCATGAGTCTCTCATGCCATCTGGTGGTACATTGCGGTTATTACTCTCAGTTGGAATCATTGCTGGTTGATTTTATAGATTTGCTTTGCACAGATTCCCACCATCTCCTTTTCATTCTGAAGAATACTATTTTAAATGCTAAATCTTTGTGATCCACAATTTGTCCATCCTCTCTTTAAACAGACTATATTTTGTAAGCTATCTTTGGATGATCTGATAAATTGAATATGCCAACACCAGTAACAGAGAGGAGAACTCTAAAGCTTTTCTCTGATTCAAAGTTAAAACTATCTGATTCAGAATACTTATGGAAAGGCTTTTTTCAGAACTGTGTACATTTTAAGATGGATCTCATTTCCCCAAGTCATAAATTCCAGTTTTGGAAGATTTCCTTATAGGGAGAAAGTTCCAGGAAAGACGTGATGGTTCATGTAATAAAAGTGTTCATCAGTATGAAGCAAGTGTGCAGGCAGGTTAGTTACACCTCTATAATAAACTTTTGAGATAGTGGTGGCACCTTCATCCACTATGCCACCTCCCCAACAAAATGATAGCACTGCCCCACTAAATGAGAATTCTGCCCCACCATGAAATTTTCTTTCTGTCCTCAAATTTCTAGCATTTCACAGAATGAGAAGGTGGTGATGATATGATGATATGATGATGATGGTGGTGATGATGTCTCATCTTTGTCCCAAGATGATTTCTCTGTTGTTGTATGCCTTCAAGTTGTTTCTGACTTATGATGACCCTAAAGCGAACCTATCACAGGGTTATCTGGAGCTGAGAGTGTGTGACATGCCCAACATCACCTAGTAGGTTTCCATGACTGAGCCAGGAATCAAACCCTGGTCTCCAGAGTCATAGTCCAACACTCAAACCACTACAAGCTACAGGAAAAGAGATTTCACCTGAACCTCAGGAAGAACTTCCTGATGGTCAGAGCTGTTCAGCAGTGGAATATGCTGCTTCGGAGTGTGGTGGAGTCTCCTTCTTTGGAGGTTTTTAAGGGGAGGCTGGATGGCCATCTGTTCGGAATGCTTTGATGTGTGTTCCTGCTTAGCAGGGGGTTAGACTCAATGGCCCTTGGGGTCTCTTCCAACTCTATGATTCTACAATTCTACACCATGCTGTCTTTCTGGGAAAAAAATAGGAAGAAGCTAAGGCTCTGGAGTTAAGATGGTTGTTGTTGTGTGTCTTCAAGTCATTTCTGACTTAAGGAGACCCTAAGGCATGCCCAAGGTCACCCAGTGGGTTTCCATAGCAAAGCAAGGAATCAAACTCTGTTCTCTAGCTTTGTAGTCCAATGTTCAAACCATTACATCACTCTGGCTCTGATTTCTCTACTAATCTCAAAAATCATCCATGCTTAGAACCCATGTAGTTGCTTTGTTCACATTTCCTTGGTAATTTTTCCCTGCCCTTTTCCTTTGGGTGCCTAGAATCTATTTCCAAACACTCTACTCAAGTTTTAAGTTACTGCAATACTAGAAATTTGGATTGTGGGGGACATAAATTCTTATTTGTGGGACAATGCCCTCATAAAGGAAACTCTTGGGAAGAGGAGTAGAAGTTACAGGTAGAAGAGGGTGTTCTATATTTTGCCATTGCAGAACAAAGAGGGGAATGATTAACACAAATTTATATGCGGTTCTTCTTGGGAATTAAGTGCTGCATCATGCCAGTGATGTGAGACAGGCCAAAACAGTGCTGCCAGGAGAGAAGAACTTCATACAGAAAGAGGGGATTGAAGGCAACCCTCTCATGCTTCTTACAAGACCCTTGCATTGTTCTAGCACCATTTGAGAGGAAAAGTACCATTTTTAAAAAAACCTGCTCTGAATATAGTGGTTTAGCAAATTAAAAGTGTTCAGTTTCTTCCACTAGAGGGCAAACTTGATCAGTTTTTTGTCAAGAGTACAATACTGACAAACTTCTGTTATGGCACTTCTCATATGGTATTTTGTAATATTGTTATAATGATCATAATTCTTTACTAACTGTCTTTGTGTATACGTATGTCTGTTAGTTATATCCTCCAATGGTTCCCATTTGCCAGGGACAGTCCTGTTTAACCCTCTGTTGTCTCACTTTTTATGTTGCTTTCAAAGTGCCCCAGCTTCTCTCTCTGCCTCCCATTTTTCCCCTTTGTCCTCATCTTACTTCATTTGCTTCAAACTGAGCTCAAAAGCAGCATGCACTCAATTAATTGAGCAAACAGGAGGGGTAGAATCTTGCCTTTCATTGCAGGCTCAGGCAAAAGCCAACTGCTGCAACTTCTCCCAGCTCATCTGTTCTTCCTCATTAGTAACTGTTGCCATCTTGACCCCACTCTGATGCTGCTTGACCACATGTGTCCCAGTTTTTACCTGTGTCACATTGGAGGGCTTGGTATGCATGCACATGTCTATGTCTATCAGCTTCCACTAGAGGTCCAGTGAAGGAGTTAAATTCAGAGAAGTATTGCATGAGTAGGAAAATAAGTGAATTGGACAGCAGATGTCCCTGCCTTATCTCAGTTTAAAAATATGATTGGCCTTGTAATGCTATGCTTAGGTGCCTGGGAAGTAAAAAGGGAGTCAGGCATACTCTCTCTGCCTCTGCTTTGTATTATCTGGTGACTGGGGTCTTTGTTCCCTTGTTTTGGGGGTGGTATTAAGCTCCAAATGTAATGGCTGACGTAGACTAGAAATGTGATTGATTGCTGACGTTGTTGACCAAAGGTATAAAAACTAAGTGTTTTAATCAATCGGGGCCGGCAGTTTTGGACATTGTATTTCCGCTGCTTGCCCTGCGCAGTAAATAAATGGTTTGGAAAATAAAGCTTTCTGTGATGGAACAACCTGAAGGTCTTCATCATTTCCTTGCCACTACACCAGGACTGAATCCTATGCCATTTCCGCACTAGATTGTTATAGTACTATTATTCCTCTTTCAACATCCTATGGAATCCTGGGGTTTGCAGTTTAGGGAGGGGCCTCAAGAAATGTAACTGCTATTGCTTATAGTGCAGAAATGGCCCTAGATACCCAAAATTTGACTTTGGTACTAAAGGCACACTGAGAGTATCTCAGGACTATCGTATTTTCAAAACAGATTAATTTGAATTGATTCAAATCTGTCTATACCGAGTAGGACCATGGCAAATTACTAAATGTCACTGAGATCTATAGGCCCAAAAATAATAATAATAAACCCTCCAAATCATTGTTATACAAAACAATTCCTCCTTGCCAAGCATAGTGGGCCCCTCAATAGATTTAAATGGCCCAAAATTAGCTAAAAAAAAAAGAAAATGGAAGTGATGTGTCATGTTGAGAGCACTGATGCAGCCCCCGCAGGGATTGCAGTGTGGATATGGCCTTGCGGTTGCCCTGACCTAGAGCAAATTCATGTTTTGGGTGCCTTGCAGCATCTTAAGTTATCACCAAAGTTTGAGAAGTAAGAATTATTCCATGAAGAAGAGAAGATGCCTAAAGACCAACTTAATGCTTAGAAGCAGAGCACAGGTAGTTGAAAACAGTTCTGCTAAGATTCCTTGTAAAGGTTTCACCTCAGACCTGCTCCAAGATATTTTGATGCCTGAAGCAAAGGACATGATAGTGTCACCCTTCCTGTGATGTACAGGAGCCAAGTGGGCTGACAGTTGAATCTTATTTCAACACTCTCAGTGGAAAAAACTCTGTGCCAGGGCAGTAGGTAATGGCTACTAGACTGACACTGAAACAAGTGTGATTTCCTGCCCTTGTGTCTTAGTCTAAAGTTCAATCCCTTAGTCTAGAAGATCCTTTACCATTCTGCTTCTGTCTCTGCTCCCTTTCATCACTTTCTGGCTGCTTGGCCATCTAACTTGTGACCACAGTAAAATCCAAACAGGCAGAGTTAAAAGAGTCCAGTTAAGCCTTTAGTATTAGAAGTATCAGAATCTCAGGATATTTATACAGGAGAATGAGCCAGCTATCTGTTAATCTTTTAGGCTATTTATTATATGCAATCATAGATATACACACATATACACTCCCCTTAGGGAGGATCATAGACACATCCATTTCTAGGCACACCTAATCAGCTAACACACTTGGTCCAATCAAAATGAGAGACACTTACTCTTCCTCATTCACACAAACAGTATCCCAGTCCAGAGGTGATGTAACATCAGGTACACTTCCATCCAATTACATCAGCCATCTGATTGCATCTGCTGTTGCTGCTCTGTACTGTGGCACTTGCTTTGAGGTTATTGTTGATTAAGTCTTGCTGACGTTCTTATATCTTTATTTATACCTGTGTTACTGCTCTACCTGGAAGCTTTCTCTATGTCCTCAAAGGGATCTTGTAGCACCCTTGAGACTAAGAGGAAGAAATTGGTAGCATAAGCTTTTGTAGACAATGGCCATTCCTGCACTACACTGTTATGGTGCTATTATTCCACTTTCAACATCCTAAGGAATCCTGGGGTTTGCAGTTTAGGGAGGGGCATTTAGAATTCTAAGCCAGAGAACTTTTAGGCCTCGGTTAACTACAAACCCCAGAATCCCACAGGATGTTGAAAGTGAAATAATAGCACTACAACAGTGTAGCGCAAAAATGGTCTAGGTGTCAGGTGCATGGAGTGAAGTACCTAGGAAGAGAAGTAGCCAGCGGAATAGCTTCTGATAAAAAATGACTGATGACTTTTTGATGCCTATCAAGAATGACTGATGCTTGTCAAAATGGTTGATGCGTATCGAAACGATTGATGCACCTCTCTCACCTGGACATACTAAGGAAAAATATCTGGATTGCATCATATGATCCCTCCTGGAACTCAGCCCACCACTCTGGACCAGTAGGAACTTGGTTTTGGACCCCTCAGGCCTATGTGGTCTGAACTGGCCAATCACAGTAAATTTTTAATTCACAGCCCAGTTGGCCCCAGTGAGTTTCTGTGACCCTTTTAGGAACTTCCCCCACCACTCACAACAAATGGGAACCAATTTCAGACCCCTCAGCCCCTTGTGGGCATATTTCAGACCCTCATGAGTCTGAACTGGCCAATCAGAGTATATTTCCAATTTGTCCCAGGCAAGCCTCTCTACATCCCTTTAACATTGATACCATCACCATTTTATTTTGGTAAAAAGTGCCATTTTACTTTGGTAAGGTGATTGTGAAACTAAACTTCCACCCCAGGAGAATACTGAATCTTTAAAACCATAATCTTGAAAACCAAGCCCTTTATATAGATTATTGCAGAGCCCAGGCAATAAATGGTCTTCCTGAGTAACAGGGGATCTCTGTAACATATGGGTCTGCGCTCAGTGAGATTTTCAGAAGCCTTTTCAGAAAAGCAGTTCCACTTTTGAGAAGAGGGCTAAACATTATCCAATCCCATGTCAAAACATTTATTCATAAGATTCCTAAAGATGTGGTTGAATAAGTTATTCAGTTGGTTATAAATAAAACAAACCCCACAACTCTACAAAAAGACCACAGAATCATAGAATCATACAGTTGGAAGAGACCACAGGGGCCATCCAGTCCAACCCTCTGCTACACAGGAACACACATAAAAGCATTCCCAACAGATGGCCATCCAGCCTCTGCTCAAAAATCTCCAAAGAAGGAGACTCCATCACACTCTGAGGCAGCATATTCCACTGCCAGACAGCTCTGATTGTCAGGAAGTTCTTCCTGAGGTTCAAGTGGAATCTCCTTTCCTGCAGCTTGAATCCATTGCTCCTTGTCCTAGTCTCTGGAGCAGAAGAAAACAAGCCCGCTCCCTCCTCGACATGACATCCCTTCAAATATTTAAACATGGCTATTATGTCCCCTCTTAACCTTCTCTTCTGCAGACTAAACATCTCCAGCTCCCTAAGCCGCTTCTTATAGGGCATGGCTTCCAGACCCTTCACCTGATATATATTCAAAGGAGGAATGGTCAAAAAAGAAAAGAATTGTGGGTGAAATTAATAGGACCTTCCCAAGCCCCTAAAAGAAAAGCTATGAGAGGATAGAAAACTCAGAACCAGAGGGCTGTAAGGAAGAGAAGGAGGCTGAACCAAGCATCAGTTTGCTTTAAACCACAATCATGGCTTATATCCATAGCTGTACTGAAGAATGCATGAAATCTGAACTAGAATAAATTTACTTTTGGGCCAACACAGTATTGAGTCTCTCTCGCTCGCTCTCATTCTCTCAAATATATTAATTATTTTGGCAATGTTATGGACTGCCAGCCTGACACATTGTGCGTACATCCTGGACCTGCTTCTCTTTTCTTCTAGCATTTTTCCCTTTCTTCTCAGTGTAGTTTGAAAATGGGCACATTCATTCTCTCAGTGTTACCCTTCCACCTTCAGCCTATTATCCATTCTTCTGTCTGTATGTGGCCCTATTTGTCATTGTTCATTCATCAAAAACTTCAAATAGCTTGACATTACTGCTCCCTTTCTCTTTGATTTGGCTTATTTAGCAACACAGACCACAATTCATAATTTGCTTTGCCTTGCCATTTCCACACTAGCCTATTATAGTGCTATTATTCCACTTTCAACATCCTATGGAATCCTTGGGTTTGCCATTTAGAGAAGGGCCCGTCCCTAAACTGCAAAGCCCAGGATTCCATAGGATGTTGAAAGTGGAATAATAGCGCTATAACAGGCTAGTGAAGAAATGGCCTAAAGTTATGAGGGCCACACTCCCTGCAAAGAAGTTTAACAACTGGGAACGTATAGAAATTTTCGGAATACACTTGGCCCTCCACATTCACTAGGGTTAGGGACACAGGATCCTCGCAAAAGTGAAAAATTTGGAAATAACAAAATGGGTGTGTCTGTGGGAAGGGAGCTGACGCACTGGTGGGTATCCAGGGTCTAAACCAGGTCAGGGAAAGGAGATGGTTGGCATGGTGATTCTGAACTTCCTCTCTCTTGCCCATCTCCTTCCTTGGGTGTGTGTGGGGCATGGGTACAGGGTTTGTAGTGCTGAGAATTTGGGCAGACAGCCACCCTTAGCTGGCCAGGCAGAGCCTGGTAGAGGAAGAGGAGGACCAAAGGTGGGTTTTTAAAGGGCTAGGTGGCCTCATTGGAGTCATCAAGAAGAAAGATTCCCCCCAAAAAGAGGCACCTGAGGTGGGAGGGCAAGGGCTGGAGAAACTCGCAAATAATCAAATCTGTGAATGTCAAACCTGCAAATGTGGAGGGCTGACTGTACTCTGGGTGGAATGTCTAGAAGTAACTAAGGCCCTTTCCACACGTGGAGGAAGAAACGGGCGAAAACACGCTAAAACAGAGCTTACCTGCAACTGGGTAAGTCCGTCACCATGTGGAGCAGTGCGAGTTCACTGCTCCAAAATGGCAGCTCCCAGGTGGCGAAGGCTCTCCACCAAACGGAGAAGCTCGCCAGCCGGAAGCCCACCCCCTGGCAGGTCTGCAGGCACGCACTTGCGCGCGCCTGCAAATCTACACCAGGCGCTGCAACGGGGCTGCACACCCCATGCTTTATAAAAACCTCATGAAAAGTGGTTTTTAAAAAGCACACGGCACTGTCACTTCCGGTCGCTCCTGCGCTGATTGGGGTGTGGAACTACACAAAAGTAGTCCGCCCCAATCCACTTTACGGTGTAGATGACCTCCGTCAGAGGTCGCTCTACACCGTTTTTTAACCCCTGTGTGGAAAGGGCCTAAGTCTTGGTCAGAAAAGAAGGTCCTGGGCAGGAGGACACACACTGAGGTAGGCCCATGGCTAGACTTCTGTTGATTAGCTCCAGCTACAGCAAACTCATTCAAAAATTGTTCAATGGTGAAATAACATGTAGGTAAATCTAATTGAGTCAACAGGTCTAGTCTTTCAGGGCTAATCATAGGATTTGGATCCACATGTCATGATGACACTATACCTGAATCAAAACGTTTAGATTTGAAATGGTAGTGTTTAATGGAATGAAGCAGTCATTACATTTGGGAGACCAGAAACGCTGTGAATATTCAAAATAGGGGTGAGCCCCGTTGGAGCCCTGAGAGCTACACCACTCCTATTATGGCAGCCAAAACTGCACTCACCTTTTGGATGACCAGTAGCGATATCGTATCACTTCTGTCTGTTTCTAGGCCCCTTTTGCTGGGTTTTCCAGCTGTTACCACTCTCCCCAGGAACAGCCTTTTTAGCATGTTTAAAGTAGTTTGGCCAAAAATTAGGTCAGGATGCTGAGGGTTGAGGGGACAAGTTATGATCCAAGAAGATGCACTGTACCCCTGCCCAAGGGCCATATGAATCCTACAGGCCACACGATTCCCACTCCTTGTTTAAAACAACTTAGAAATGAAGGCATAATACTCGAACTGAGGAATTCATTCCACAGGTTAGAAGGCAGGGTTGGAAAGCATGGTTGCCCTCCATACATTTTGGACTATAAGCTTCACAGTCTTTTACCATGAAACAAGCTGGCTGGGATTCTGGGAGTTGGAAATCCTAAATATCTCGAGGAAAAAATGTTCCCCATCATGTTTTAAGGACATAACTCTGATAGTATGCATTTATAAGACTGAGAACGTAAGTGGAGAAGTGAGTATATTCAGTGAAGATATACAGTATGAGAGCAATTTTGCTGGAACAATAAGTACAGTTTACATCCATCTAAACCACTTTTGTTTTATATACACTTGAAATATTTTCCTCAAGCAGACAGCAAATTTCATCCTCTTTAGTTACTGCTATAAGCTGTGGCACATCTGTAGGAAGAAAACAAGTTGTGAAAGGGAAAATACCACAATAGAAGCTTTTTCCAGTGTATTGTGTTATGAAAGGTTTTTGAAATTGTTGCTTAGCACTAATCAATCAAACCACTTCGAAAGCAACAGAGTTTAAGCTAAAATTAGAAGTACCACTTGTACTTGAGCACCACAACAATCTTTCAGGAACTTATCAAGACTTCTAGATATAACCTGAGACAGGACTGCATACAAAAACAGGTTGAAAACAACTGTTGCAAAGCCACACTGTACATTTCTAGATGCGTGTATCTCAGAATTTTTATTGTAGGGAATAGGAAAAGATGCAGAAAGAAGACAACACAAATGACCAAGAGCCTTAAGCATTTCATCACTGAGCAATGAGTACAACATTTGGTACTCTTCAATTCAAGGGAAAATGGTGAATAAGGCAGAACATAAATATTAGCCAGCTTCCTATATCACATACTTAGCTATACAACTGTTTCCACTCCCTCTCATGAATGATCTACAGTAAGATAATCAGAAGGAGGGTCCCTGTTTCAATTCCCCTTCACAACAGAGATTGCTCATGCAATGTGATGGACAGTGGAAACGTCAGTCAGCTGCCTCCTGGTCCACAGGAGAACAGAGCCCTGTCACTTGCAGCCTCTGCTGCCAGGTAAGTAAGGTTTGGAGGACTTCCAAAGTCCCTATTTATTTATTAAACATAGAGAACATAACTACAAACCTCTAGGTTAAACATTCATAACTACCTTAGTTTAATCTGTCCATCATGATGAACTATGTTGTGGAGAAAGTGGATAGATGCTATATCATCTATCTACATATGCACATAGTGTAAACCTACATGCATATAGTTACACCAGCATTTTTACTCAGCGTTGCCCAGGATTTTACTTTCTCATAAGTAACACTTGTTAGAAATACCTTAGGAATTATCTTACCTTACCTTAAGAATTAGATGTACTTGAAATACACAGATTTGATATCCTGTGTCTGTAATTCCCCAAACTGCCTTGTCCAGTATCTGTAACTTTTCCCCATAGCCCCCAATGCAATCTGTATTCAGAGTTGTTAACATACAGAGGTTGGGTTCCTGCAGGAATACACTGTCTTCCTCCTTGCTGTTAGGCCTTGTCTTCATAGCAACTAGCCTGAGGCCCAAGAGCTCTCTGGCTGAGTATTCTAAAGGCCCCTCTTTGAACCACCAAAGCCAGGATTCCATAGAATCTTCACAGTCAGCAGATCATATGAGATCTTCTTGCCTCACACAGTCAATCGCATGAGCTCTTGGCATGATGCAGACAAACAGGCAAACTCACAAACTTTGACTTTTATATAGTAGATAGTGGTCACGCTGCACCATCCTCCAGATGAATATCAATACCAAGCAATCAACTGTGCCTGTTTATTGTTCTAATGAACACTGATGAATGAAGGCTGACTGTTTTTGTAATCACAGTCAATAAAATGATACACAGAAAGCAATGATGAATAATTTCCACACCATCCAAGAATATACAGCTGGATGGCCAGAATCCTATTGGCTAATCTCAACCACAGTAGCCCTATTGAATCAATTGCTGAATAATGAGTTAACATGTAGGTAAATCAAACTGAGACTATGGTTCTAAACTAGTTGGGATAATAATAATAATAATAATAATTATTATTATTATTATTATTATTATTATTATTATTATTATTATTATTATTATTATTATTTTATTATCTCCGCCTCTCCCCATGGATTGAGGCGGCAAACAACAACAATACATTACATAAATTAAAAACATTAAAAACATACCCAATCTAAGCTCCTTTTTCGAGGAGCAGCTGTCCCCAAGCATCACCATCTGGTATCTACCTGAGAGATAGGACCGGAACCACTTAAGTGCAGTGCCCCCGATCCCCAGCCCACTCAGGCATTCCAGAAGGATACCATGGTCTATGGTATCGAAAGCTGCTGAGAGGTCCAAGAGTACCAGCAGGGTCACACTTCCCCTGTCGATACCTAGGCGAAGATCATCCACTAAGGCGACCATGGCAGTCTCGACTCCATATCCTGCCCTGAAGCCAGTTTGAAATGGGTCTAGATAATCTGTTTCATCCAAGACAGCTTGGAGCTGAAGACCAACAGCCCTCTCGATCACTTTGCTTAAAAATGGGAGACTGGTCTATAATTATTCATATCCAGGGGATCTAGGGAGGGCTTTTTTTAGAAGCGGCCGTATAATCGCTTCTTTTAAACGAGCTGGAAAATTGCCCTCCCTGAGGGATGTATTAATAATGGGTCTTAAATGGGTCTTAATTGCAACTCCTCCGTAGATGACCAGCCATGAAGGGCAGGGATCAAGAGGGCAAGTTGTCTTTCTTATATTTCCAGGGAGCTTGTCTACGTCCTCGGTACTCACTGGCTGAAACTGATCCAGTATAATCCTGTTCACGGAGTCGCCGGACACTCCATTTGTAACCTCTGCTATAACACCGACATCCAAGTCGGCTCTTATCTGAGAGATTTTATCTGCAAAATGATTATTCAAAGCATCACAGCAAGCTACACTAGGTTCTAACAGCGAGTTCAGGGGAGTGGGTAGCTGAGTCAGATCCCTTACCACCCTGAACAGCTCTGCTAGACAAGAGGTCACAGACGCAATACATGCAGAGAGGAAAGTCTTCTTCGCTGCATCTATTGCTACTCCATAGGAATGAAGGAATTCTCTATAGCGTGTGCTTTCAGATAAGAGTCCAGATTTCTGCCAGTTGCGCTCTAGTTGTTGTCCGACCTGCTTTAAGTCCCTATTAAGTGGCTGCACATGTGCAACTCTGCTTATACATCTATGAAGTTAGCATGTCCATTGTGTGGTGGCAAAAGAGTACAACCTAGTGTGTAAAGGAATTCACACATGCACGTGACACCAACAGAAGTCTGGCCTGTTTGGTTGTTGTTTTGTTTTGCCTTTCCCTAGCACTCCCTCTCATTTTACAAACACTTAGGACTTTTCCGCACCTTACCTTTTCACGGAGGTGGAGGGCGGCGGTTGCATGAGCAGCCTCTTGCGCGAAGCGCTCACTTCGCTTCTGCTTCCTCACCGCAGCTGACTTGCCGGTCGTGCAAACGCTCCGTCCCTTCCTACCACAGCGCAACCTGGGAATTGCAGGCTAGCACTGAGGCAGGAAGCACGACCGGCCCAACTCCCGAAGCATGGCACACCAGGTAAGTGTGCGTGGGCCCCGGGAGCATTGCGCGACTGCGCATCATTTTCGGCTTTAAGCCGAAAATGAAAAGGTGCAGGCATGGTCTGCTTTAGGCTCTTGAGCATCGCATAAATGGGAGTGTGTCATATGGACCGCTCCTCCCATTTATGCGACACTCAAGGGGCCCTTTTGCTTTAGAAACGGCGTGCGAAAAGGGCCTTAGAAACATCCAGTAGTTTTAATTCCGATTAATTAATGGAATTTGCTGCCACCAGATCTAAGCATGGGTAGTAATTTATACAGCTTTATAGAGGTCTATACAAATCTATGAAGGCTAAACCTTTGAATGGCTACTCATCCTAAAGTTTATATACAACTTAAAATGTCTTGTAGATAGTAAGCCATTGAAACCTAGCCCCTGGGGAACCATAACATGTGAGGACTATTGCCATCATGATGTGTTTGTGGACAATTCTATAGTAACTTAAGATTTAACTACATGTGACACCACATGCATCATTAACAACCATCACAATAGTGTTTAATTAATAGTTTGAGTCTGTGTTCTTGTGGTTTTAATTAATAGTAGGTATGGGGAAGATTTACACTGGGACTCCAGCATATGGGAATTAGAGATTTAATCTATTCCTCTTTCACTCCAGTCTTTTCCCCATTATTTCTAATACATAGAATATAACATGATATCATGTGCCATTAAGACACTGCAGGAAAAAACTACTAGCAACTGAAAGGGGGAAACCTAACTGACAATAAAAGAGTTATAGAAATTCTCTCAGAGATATATCAGTCTAATGTGTCTTTACATAAATTACCACAAGACAATGGAGGAGTACTAGACTTTTCTTGATGAGTCCATCAAGGAAAAGAATGCTGTGCATTGTAGAAGTTAGCATGGGCAGGATTTGTTTCAGCAATCCACAATTGCTGCATTAATTTTGTCATCTATACTCATTGTTGAACTCTATTTATCCACATCTGGCAATGGTGATGTTCTGATTTGCACTTCATGCCTGAGCAATTTCCAGCCTGGCTGTAGAAAATGAGTGAAATCTTAAGGTGCAATATTTCACTTTCCTCATAGTATGAGCTGTGTATAGGGCCTACACAGAAGGAAGTAGGATGAATTCTGCTGACTAGGCAAGTTTTTGAACAGTTCTGCTTCCTGGAAAAATGTTTTCAAGAACTGGTCCACCAACCAACATTCCCACTAGATGGGCATATGGATGCCCTTAGATTGAGCATGGGAACAGTGCAGTGCTCCAGATGTTATTGAACTAGTACTAGCATTCCTCACCACTGGCTATGCTGGCTAGGACAACTAAGAGTTATAGTTCACTAACCTACCTGACACACTCCATGCAGCCCCCTAACTCTCACTCTCTCTATTTTTTTTAGACCCCTCCTTGAGCCTTCATTATCAAGGTGAGGGCAAAAATATCCAAAACTTATCCATTTTATTGACCAAAATGGAGAACCGGATGCTCCCAGGAGGGTGAAACGGGTACAAAATAAGATGTACTTCACTGAAGCTACTTTTAACATTTTTTCCCCTCAAAATCAGCAAGGTTTTTCTCTCAAAAATGCTACCATTCTAAGAAATTTTCCAAAGCTTGTGAGGAATGTTGATACTGACCTGGCTACTAGGTTTACAATCTTGGGAGCAAAACTGATCCAAATAGTAAACACAAAGCAATTCTAATGACATACAGATTGACAGACATAGTTAAAAGTTAAAGTTAAAAAGTCAAAGTTAAAAACCCTCAGTCCCTTAACTAAGGCCATTTCCGCACTAGAGTGGAGGAGCGTTTCACCACATGTCATGAGCGGTGTTCTTTACTCCAACTTACCCCGATTCCTATTTGCACGTCCTCCAGTTTCTATCAAAATGAAGTGGAGAAAATTGTTTGTAGCTTCTGCATCGTCAATTCTTGTGGATCTCCTATTCCCCTCCCTTGCTCCATTCAGCTGCCACTGATTGGTCAATTTCAAAAAAAAAAATTTGTAGAAACCATTGCTACACTTTAGCGCAAGTGGTGTGAATTGATGTAACACTTCTACATGTAGGAAAAAACGCAGCAGAAACGGTTTGGGTGGTTTATATCAGAGTTTTTCTGTTTTTACAATACATCAGTTTAATGCTGGTGTTAACCGTGCTAAGACCTCAACTTGTGCGGAACCATGGAGGACAGAATGACATCAAACTGGTTTAACATGCAGATATAAAAGCGACAATACAACACTACTGTGATGTATCAGCCTTTTTCGGAAAGGGCCTCAGAGAGAAGGCTGGGGGAACCATGATCATTCCACTGAATCCTTATTGCCTCCAACATTTGGTTCTATAGACCCAGATCTGCAGCCATGACAAAAAATCTAATTCTATGCCATGTGGTTACTATTAGTCCAAGAAGGAAAGATTCCACTGGATCTAGTGTGAGTTTCCCCTTCAGGATTAATAGCAGTCATGAAATGACTTTGGTGCGGGGAGGGTCTGGACAGTGAAAAGGGAATAAAAAGTTTAACCCAATGCTCTTCAGTAACAGTGTATCCTTACAGTATTACAGTGTTCTTGGTAGGATTTCTTCAGAGGAGGGTGGCCTTTACTGTCCTCTGAGGTTAAAAGAGTGTGACTTGCCCAACTAGGTTTCCATGGCCTAGCAAGGATTTAAATCCTGGTTTTTAGAATCTTAGTTCAATACTTAGTGGTGTCTCTAGGTAAGCGTGGTAAGAAAGGGCTACACCAGGTGAAATCATCCAAAAGGGTGACAGCAAGAAATTTATTATTTGATGGGGGGAACAGAACACAAGAAAGAGAGGCAGGAAGAGAGCACTTGTTTGCCGCACACGTATACAAAAAGCTGAGAAAGAAAAGTGTTTGGCAGGAGAAGGTGCTGCTGCCAGGATGTACCAGAAAGAGCTAGGGAGTTTTTGTTGTTGCAGGGAACAACAAACATGTGAGATGAGAGAGGGAAGCAACACATGCCAGCACTGAAAGGGGTAGGTATTCTTTCACAGGTAGTGCTGGTAGTGCTGGTCCCTGCAACTCCATGGCAGCAACAGCACCAACAAACTGCAGGAACAACCCAAGCAAGGGACCAACCCAAACAGACACCACAACATGGAGGCAAGAACAACTGCACAGGGTCTTATGCTCTTTCCAAAGCTTGTGCTGATTCTCTTTGCATTCTTCTGTGGGTCCGGCTGCTCCTTGGATGGAATATGTAGCTGTCTCTCCCTACCTCTTGTGTGTAGACTCACAGATACTATTTTTAAAAAGTGAACACAGCTGGCTGACACACACACACGCACACTCCCCAAGCCCTCATTTGGAGAGAAAAGGACGGCTCCCACGGATTCCAAAGTAGTCTTAAGAAAGCTATGTGACAAGGAGGGAGGAAAGAATTGTGTGTTCTGTGTGTGTGCCCATCTCTCTCACCATCAGTCCAAAGTGCACTGGGGTTTGACTAGGAGCGCCCACTCATTCATTCTCTCCCCGCTCGCTAGCCTTTCTTATGGGAAAGGAGACCCGCTTGTAGGATTTGCAGTGAAGTGTCCTCCTTGACATCAGATTCACATGCTATGTAAACAAACAGAAAAGTTGTTTGCTCTCTTTGCCTTTACCTCCCTCAAAGGCTGAGAAAGTGTGACTTGCCCAAGGTCACTCAGCAGGTTTCCATGGCCAAGCATGGATTTGAACCTTGATCTCCAGAGTCATAGTCCAACACTCAAACCAGTGGTGTCACTACAGGGATCAAAGGCTAAAACTCTATGCTAATTTACTTTTTGAACTTTTCAATTTACTTGCACTCTGGTTAAAGCTGCCCTTATCACCCAATTACAATGTTAGTTCGAATTGCGGGGTTTGCACATGCTAGAAAATACATGCTGTTGTTATTGTTGCTGTTGCTTTCATTTAGGCCACTTCTGCATGACGACAGTCTTCTGCATCATCTTGCTGCCATCCTGGGTCCAGAAGGGAACGCGTCTGTGATGATGGGGCTTCCCATTATCTAGACTTAGCTAAAGGGGGACACTTCCCTTTTCAGGTAAACCAACGGTTAATGAGGTGTTGGGATTAGATTACATTTTACAGTGGGTCAGCATCATAGGTCACAGGGTGAGAACTGACCAATCAAAAGGTAAGAGGTGAGCATCTTCGGGATGCTTCAAGATGCTTCCAAGGAGAAGTTATAAAACTTCTTGCGAGGCCATGTGGCTGAGAGATAACAAAGGAAGAACAACAAAGGAATCTCCTGTAGAGGGGATCTGTGCCAGTCGCAGGCTTGCAGGCCTAGGCCTCGCCTCCTGGCTTCTTTCCTCACAGAACATCTAAGCCTATGGCCATCTGCGAGTACTAGAATAAAGTAGTTAGTCGCGTTAGGGACTTTTCTGTTATTTTGGAGGCTGGCTGATCTAAAGAATGTATCTGTGCTTTTATATCTGTTTTGTAACTACTTGTAACTAAGCGTGCCTGGGAGGGGGGAGCCTCCCATGTGTGTTATTGCCTTGTTCATTTGCATGCCTTTAATAAATACTTTCTGTAAAAACACAGTTTCTCTCCTTCCCACGCCAACGCTAGATAGAACTTCCTCATCCAGAAGGGGTGGGGGAGGGAAGATCCTTAGCTTAGGGATTGACATGTACTGGACAGTGTCCCACTGTGCTGTCCAAGTGTCCAGAATTCAGTGGGTGGTGGCAGCGAAGATTAATTAACAGCTAAAATTAGTAACAGGCTGGAATCTACATTCCAGTATCACAGCGTCAACAATACTCCCCTCTCCACCTGCTCGGTCCATGTGGAAGAGAACGCAATGGCACCATGTCTCCCTTCCACAGCACAGCCGGGCTTTTTCCATTGCTACGCTATGTAAGGAAAAGTCACCAATGCACTTCCGTAGCTTCTGCATGGCCAGAAGTGACAGGGGCACCACACAATCACAGACGCGAAACAGATTTTTTTCCGTTTTGCAAAAACTGCGCAAGCACAACACTCTGCAACAGGATGGCAGCAGAACAGCGATGATGTCATGTGGAAGCACGACCTGCCACCTGCTGCCATCTTGTGGCAGAAATGAGACAGCAACGTCATGCGGAAAGGGCCATAGTCACTGATTTTGTTAAATCTTCTGATATGGTTTAGTCTACAGACGCACATATATAATGGTATTGTGTAGATCCCCTTAAAAGTGCAGAGGATTCATTGGGATCTGTGTCCTGGATACTCATTTTTGTGTCATGATGGTAATTTTATGACTCCTTCCATAAGCAGAAATACAATCTATGATTTCTCCACAGACCTCAACTAACAATCATGTGGATCTATGAAGATCTATTCCAGAACGGGGAATTCTCAGAAGAGGGAATTCTCTTCAGCGTTCACAGAACTGAAATACAAAGTAAGAAGTAGTATTTGGCATGAGCTAGATTATGGGAAACTTTTCTATTTCGTAAGGCAGGCACAAGGCATTGTGTTCACTTAGTCTATTTTTATGAATTATGAATCTCCACACGCCCCGAGATCCTTTTCCTCCACGAAACATTGCATCTGCTCAGAAAGTGATGTCTCCAGGTGAAATCCAACCTGCATTTTGAGAACCACTGATGGAACATGGATGCAGTATGTAAATATTTGAATGTAGTCCCATCCACCAAACAGAAGCTTTTCACAATCTGTCATGAGGAAGTGTGCATAGCATATGCACACACAGAGCCTTGGTTACAGCTGGGAGGTCTCAACTACTACAATTATCTTAATCTTTTTGGTGTTTGATCATTTGCTATTTACACACTTCTTACCACCCTTCTACCCACCCACTCCATTCCAGGGTACACAGTAGTTTCTTTCACCAAATCAGACTTTCACAGGCTGTGTTTATTAACTACATAACCACTGTCTGCTAACACCAACATTTTTGTGGAAACCACCTAGGTGGGCAATCAATTTGCAAAGAAAATGTACACCGCTGGATAGCTTCAATACAAAGCACACACGTTACATGTATGAAAAGCATAAACAAAACCCAGTGCAAATGATACAATGGCTGAAAATGGTATGTAAAGCACACTAATTTTTTGACAGTGTAGTTCCAAATAAGAAACTCGGAAGTGCAATATGAACAATGAATCTCTTGAGGACAGCATTTAGCATTTAATATGCAGTTATTCGATCTTTCACAATCAGAATCAGCTTTATTACTTGGATGAAAAATCTGAAATGAAACAAAAACCAGAGTTGAATGGGCTTCAGTAAGCCTATTAAGAATCAGTATAGCAATCCACCTTGGAGTTTTTTTCCAAAGGGAAACCATCTAAGTAGCTTTCTGCTAAACGTAGCATCTGCCTCATTGCCATCAGTATCAGGATATCAACCTCATCTCTAAGATCCAGCTCTGAAGAGTAATTTTTAACAGGAACTATTTGACACAAAGGGATCCCAAGTTTTTCTGCTATTAACTGCATCTACAGGGGAAATAAAAACACAACAGTTATCAAGTAAAATCTCATGTTCATGCCCAACTATTCATAACAGATATTAGTCCTGACATTATTAAGACACAGCTGACACTGTTATTTTCTGGGAAATTTCCTAAGCTTCACGTGTAAACGGCAAAGGTTAGAAGCAATTATTTTAGTGCACAGACTAGACTTCTAGTGTGTAAAACAAGAGGAAGTACAGTGCACCCTCCATATAGGTGGGGTTCCATTCCAGGACTCCCCAGATAAAACAAAAAAGGGAATGCTTGATTCCCATTATCTTCAATGGACACAATGTGCGTGCACCTGTGGCAGTGCAGCCATGTGCCCGCTGCATCCACTGACAATAATGAATACGACACTTTGCAGGATCTTGAATTCATGTATTCCTAGGGCGCAATATATGGTCAGATATCAGCATGGCGTAGTGTTTGAATGCCGAATTAGGATCCCAGGGGACTAGGGTTCCAATCCCCCACTTGGCCATGGAAACCCACTGGGTGATGTTGGGCAGGTCACATTCTCTCAGCCTTAGAGGAAGGCAACAGCACACCTCCTCTCAACAAATTTTGACCCCTCCTCCCAAAAAACAATGATAGGCTTATCTTAGGGTCTCCATAACTTGAAACAACTTAAATCATGCAAACAAATGTCTGTTCGGAAAAGTTTAAATAACAAATAGACCCTTCTTTGTATATTCAATTCCTCTCTACTCTTCTGTACTTTGGTCATGTTTTAACCCCTTTCATATATTTAGAAAACAGTAATTCTTAGTTCATAAAATACTGCTTTTCAATTTTTTTACTGCATATTATTTTGTGCAAGACTTTGTAAGTTTGGGGGTTTGGTTTTTTGTTTGTTTTAAATGTAAGTGGACTGGGTTTCTGCTGGGTTTTGTTCAAGTGAATACTTTTCTGTTCTGCCTAGTAGTAATTTCCTTACTTTTTAAATTCATTTCAGTTTGAATATAACACTATCAATGTCCTCAAAGTTTTCAATGCCTTTCCACTACTGAACAGTAAAAAGCTGCCACCCCTCTAATTACTCTCTGAAGTAATAAACTGAACTAAATTAATGTGAAACATTAATTTTTGCTAAATAATTAACAGTGTTGGTGTTTAGCCATTCAAATGACTCCTGAAATCAGTATTTATTTATTTTTTATCAAATTAACCCAAATTAATTTTTAATGAATTATTTCCAAGTTCTGTTTATTTGTTATTCCTTTTGACTCATTTCTGACCTAGGGTAACCCTAAGATGAAGCTATCGTGGGTTTTTCTTGCAAAGATTTGTTCAGAGGGAGTTTGCCATTGCCTTCTTCTGAGGCTGCGAGAGTGGGACTTCCTCAAGGTCACACAGTGGGCTTCCATGCCCCAGCAGGGATTCCATTCCAGTTCTCCCAGTCATAGAGTCCTAATCCTACAGTCAAGCCACTACACCTCATTGGCTCACTTTCTTTATCTAACACAAAATGGAGAACATCCAGGGGGTTGTCAGAGCCAATCAGAGAATCAGTGCGGAAACAAAAGAAGCCCAGACCCTTCTCTTAAACAAAGAAACTGTAGTTGTGTAGTAGTTTATGCTCACTATTTAACATGCTTTCCTAAGAACTGCTACAGCCATGTCCAAACTAAAGACAAGACACGCTCTCTCTCCCTCTATAGTATTTTAATATTTCATATAACGTATACAATGTATTTTTGGCTGCTTGAAAAAGCCAGCAAATGAAGCCTTATAATGTGTTCAGGCTGTATATTTATTCCATATGGCACCTTTAAAGGATGTAACTTTTTCAGTAGCAAAAATGAATGAAAAGGTTAGCACACTCAGTGCAGACTTGCATCCTAAGAGCAATGCTGCTGGTTGAAAATACTGCCTGTGCATTGAGTTGATATTGACAAGGACTGCCAGCATTTACCTGTTTCTCAACAATTTTGCTTCTATAAACATCTGAAACATCTTCTTCAAGAAAAGGGCAAATTTCATCTACTTTGGTAAGTATTACAAGTTGTGGCATACCTAAAGGAAGAAAATGAATTGTGAAAAGATGTTATTGTTTTAGTAATACTTTAGTAACAATTCAGATTTCACAATCTCTTAAATTGCAGGCATCATACTACTGCCCTGCTTCAACAACTCCCCTCTCTGCTGGTCTATTTCCAGGTGCAATTTAGAGTGCTGGTTATGACCTACACAATCCTATACAACTCATGTCCAAGCTGACAGACCCTATCTCTCCATATATCAGCCTACCAAACCTTGAGACACTCAGGAAAGGCCCTCCTTTCAGTCCTGCCACCTTTACAGGTATAGGAGACAGGGCCTTTTTAGTCGCTACCCCTATGCTCTGTAACTCTCTCTCTGGGAAGGCTAGAATGACCCCCTCCTTGCTATCCTTCTGTCAGCAGGTAAAGACTTCTTTTATTCCAACAGGCTTTCAAAACTGAAGTTTTTAAGAAAAGAGCTTTTAAGAGGGTTGCGGGTTGTAATTGTACTGGGGCCTTTTTTTTTTAACTGCTTTTTATACTCTTTATGTTTTGAATTGTTAATAGATTAACTCTAATTTCATGTTGACATTTTGTACTTTTTAACTATATTGTAATCATTAATTAATTTCTAAGCTTCCTTGACTCCCTTGGGGAAAGTTAGAGCACAAATAAATATAATAGTAAAATAGTAATATAATAATGGCAATAATAATGAAAATCACAATAATAACAATCACAATCATTTTTTAGCAACAGTCAAGGAAAACTCTCTGAATTTAAATAGCTACTTGTACTAAAATACTCTGGGTCTTTCTGCCCTACACTGTTATAGTGCTATTATCCCCTTTTCAACATCCTAAGGAATCCTGGGATTTGCAGTTTAGGGAAGGGCATTTAGAATTCTCAGCCAGAGAGTTCTTTGACCTTAATAAACTACAAACCTCAGAATTCCACAGGATGTTGAAAGTAGAGTAATAGCACTATAACAGTGTAGTGCAGAAAGGCCCTCTGTTGTAACCTAAGGGGGAAAAAATCTAAGGATGGTAGATACTAATTTAGCTATAGGACACTGTGCTTCTGAGGAAAAAAAAGCCTCTTATCCTGCTTGATAGCAAATGGTGCAAACTCTGGGCAGCAGACTTGGCCCTGTAAAGCAAATGAAGGGGCTTTCCCTGGGGAGGGTGCCTGGCCCAGTATTGCCAAACTCTTCAAGTAAAGCATGCAGCCGAAAACCAAGGAGCATCCTAAATTTGAAGCAGAAGGACTGACAATGAAAGTGAACCAAATGATATCTGGAAACACACAGGCCTCTCCCAGGCGTGCCACACTGCTTGAAAAATATTCCAGTTTCAGCGAAAATATTCTTTATTTCACTGTACCATATAATCCTTAATCATTTATCTACAAATAGAATGTCAACTCAGGTAGATGTTTTTATACCATTTTCAGAATGCCAAATTATGTTGGACCAATATTCATCTTAAAATGGTACTCTCATATCAATTGGAAGCCTTCAACTTGAAACATGCTGCTTATTACTATACAGCATGGATTCATACCTAGTAACTTTGCAGATACTGCTCAACTGGAGCATCATTATCTCTGAACAACTTTAAAAGAACTGAACTCCAGCAACTGAACTGAACTCCAGACCACAGGGTCTCCCAGTGCTAAGGGACAGACAGTACTTCAATGTCATAGCATCACGTAATCAAATATTGGTTTCAGGCTGCTCAAAATGTAAATATAAAAGACTGACCAATCTTGTTAGTTTTTCGTCGAACTTCTCTCAGCTTTTCTACCAATTTGTCAGAAAGGATTTCAACCTTGGATCCATCAATGATAAAAATAACACAATGGATCTGGTCCTTCAAAGATGGACATTTGACATAGCCTGGTGAATTTGGCTGCATAGCAGCAGATGGATTAAACTGAAAATGAGAAAGACAATAACAATAATAATACAAGAAAATAGCTAGGACAGAATGAGAATCAAAGGTTAGCAGTTTGGTACATTGCATTCCCCTTCCATTCTTGTCTGCCCTGTACTTAACAGTAGACTGTTACGGCTTCCAGGGAGGGACCCATTCTCTTTTACTCTGTACAGTGCCTTGCAAAACTGCATAAAGAGATCCTCTTTTTATAGGTTGAAGAATCTAGATTGGAAATGGACTTCTTCCAGCAGATCAAGCTAGTATTGAACACTGTGACGGCAAGTGATTTCCTTCAACCTCCTCAAAGTCAGATCTTATTGACCTCTTCTGTTGGGACTACACGCATTCTGCCAAAGGCACCATTTTAATAAGGGGCAATGGCAATATCATTGTTCAATGTTCATTTAAATTATGGTAAGTTAAAAACAGAGTAGATATGAGACAAAGGAAGAAGCACACAGACCAGTTCAAAAGTTTAAACAGATCACTTCCTGGTCGCATGGCGTGCGTGAGTGGTAGCTTGGAGTGAAGCTCCGCTGATTGGGGCTACCACCGTTGGATTCCAGCCGTTTGTTTGTTTTTACCATCAAAAGTGGTTCGACACCCCCCCGGTAAAGGGGGTGCGGAAGAGACCCGAAGGGGATCCAGAGACTGACATCGAGCTCTTTTCAGGAGGAAAGAATGGAAGGTGCCAGGGGGATCGAAGGGCCATGATGGACCCAACAGGATCGCCGTAATTGTGGCACAAGCGCCGCCGCCAACTTTTAAAAGAAGAAGATCCAGTGTGAGACAGTAAGCAACCTGATCTAGTGTCTCATTTCATCGGAATCGCAACAAGATTAGACCTGCAACAGTGTGCAGAAGCATGAGAACAAAGAGACTCAGCTGACAGTGAGTTAGTGAGTTTGCAATGGCAGAAAGTTTTTAAGGAGGACTGTTAACAGTTGGATTACACAGTGTACTTTCTTGAATAGTAACTGATTTCCCAGTTGGATTTTTACAAGACTTCTTAAAATAGCATTTAAGGATACGGATATCTTTGAAATAATTAGGACTGAGTGGAATAAGTGGTGAGCTGTGGATGTTGTGACTTTACGATTTTTCTCTTTTGATCGCAGAGACTTTTCCTTGGCTATTCCTCCTTAAAATTGTTTTTGCTTGTTTAGTGCTTTATATTCCTTTTGTCTCTTTTCAAATACAAAGAATACTTTGATTGTTTGACTTCATCTGTAGAGGTTTAAAAGAAATCTGGGAACTTTCTGAATTTACACCTTTTAACTTTTGGAACTTTTAACTTTTGAAGCAACAAGACATTTGGGAATACCGGGGCGGCATACCGCAGACAGTGAGGTGTAACAGATTTCCCTAGCTGCAGCTAGAGAGTTCTTGATGATGTTTTTTTTTTATTTTTTGGCTTTTCCATGCTTTTTTTCGCTTTTTGTGAAGAGACTGGTCTGTGTATATGTGTATCCTCGCTATAAGTCTGAGTTTTCTGCCTTTTTGGTTTTATTATTTGAACTATTGGATTGGAATCTGGAACTGAGTATTCAAAGTTGTGGAAAACTCAGAAAATACCCACAACAGAACAATGGTGGGGAACACGTATCGAAAATAGAAATGCTGATATGGTCTCTCAGAGATTAAAAGGGAAATCAGACGATGAGATTCAAAAAGAATGGCAAATTGTAATGGATAATTGCTGGGTACTATCAGATTGAAATGACTAATTCATGATTTAGATAATTAATGAGGGAGCTACTAGATATATATCATGAAGCTGGAATGTGGAAATAGAAGTGTGAGAACCAACATGTAATATTAGCAGTAAATTGTGATACAATAATATAAACATGTAAAGAGATAATGAAAATGAAATCTAGATCAGTGTGGAAGATCAAAAATAATTCATGTAATCTTACATTTACAATTGTTTGTTTTATACTTGAATTTGAATAAAATGATTAATAAAAAAAAGTTTAAACAGATCAGTATGTTTCTACACACACATCTGACAGAGCAAAACGTAAGGACTGCAACCACAGCTAGAAGTCTAATTCACACCCTCAACACTTTAAAGTCCAGCTTTGTCCAAACCACCTAACACAGGAATCTATTCTGTCAGTAGGTTCCCACATACTTCCAATAAATTTTATCACATTATTGAAAACCACTGCAGAACATGAAGTTGCATGGCATGGACACAGTACAGCATGCCACACAGATCAGCCTTCACACAATTGTATTTTTCTGAAGTTATCATGTCAGAGATTACCATGTGCTAATCAGTCCAGAGAATCTGTGACAGACTATAGGATGTGGCTGATGTGACAATTATGTAGAGCAGTTTGAGGTGTGTTTTTTTTATTATTTATTTGTATCCCGTCTCTCCATATGGATCGAGGCAGCGAACAACTTACAAATAGCATATATTTCGAAACATTTCTATACATGCCCCCAACAAGCTGGGTACTCATTTTACCAAACTGCGAAAGGATGGAAGGCTGAGTCAACCTTGGAGCCGGGCAAGATCGAACTCACAACCTTGTGGCTTGCAGTACTGGCATTTAACCACTGCACCACCAGGGCTCCCTGCGCCACCAGGGCTCCCTGGAGTTATGAAGTCTCCAATGTCTTCACAGTTAGTGAATTAGGAATTTAAAACAGAAATTCATGACACATGACCAGTTTTTAAATTAGCAGTGAGCCTCAGAAGAACAGGTAATACATCCTACCTGATACCTGTCAGGAACATGTCCTTGTAATAGGTTGGGTATGTCATCTATGTTCAGCCCAGCTCCTAGCTTTTCTTCTAGTCCCATGGTGTCACAGAAGATGATAGGTAGTGGCTTTCCATCCTCTTCATTTTTAACTTGATAGGTCCTGTACTGTTTTTTAAAAAAACAGAAAATCTAACAGTATTGAAATACTTTCCTATCCACTTTGTATTCTTTTTAATATGTAAAAGCAAATATCAAAAACTGGTATAAAAAAGAGCTTTATAATATAATAATATTCCAGAATCTATAAGAAAAGCAGTCTTAATGAAAGGAAGTTCTGATTTGTAACAGAATTCAAAACATGAGTACAATCACCTAAATTCAATTGTTAGCACCAAAGAGCTACTATAATAGGAATTTGTTAAGTAATTTCTGTAAGTCCCATTGATTCAATAAGTCTGCTTGGACTGCAACTAGCTATTTGATTTAAGCCAGTAACTTCAATTTAGCTCACTGATACAAGTACATATGTGAAAGCTTTTTGCCTCAGTATGTCGCACTCTGCTTTCATCTATGTGGCATCTTTTACAAATATACCACAGTTAACAAAATAGTTGTATTCCCAAGCTTTACTTCTTTAACAAAAATTTGGTACCAGAGGTAGAAATAATGTGGAAAGAATAAGAGACAGTTTCCTGTACCACAAAGAAGAAAAGCAGTTCAAACTCGTTTCAGCAAAACTAACATGAAATGAAGCAACTATGTCAAGTAAGTCTTGCACAGATAAACAAAAACATTTTGAATCTTCTAGAAACCCCTTGAAAATTCCTTCCAAAATGAATTCCAGGATTTTTTCTTTCTTTCAACAGCCACTGCTTTTGTATAATGTTCATGATTTCCATTTTGCTGGTGGACAGGTGAGGCAGGCTAATTTGCTTTCCCCTTTTCATTCTCTTCTTCACACATGCTTGTAAGTGATTCTGGAGGCAGCAGTTTACCCTGTCTGTTGTAGATAAGCACATACAGCTATGGTAGGACCACCTAGATGGAATCCCACTATTTTCCCGGTCAAACTTTATTTACTGCAGACACTGAAAACCTTTCTCAACCGTTCCTCACCATCCTTCTAATACCAATAGTGCAAAAAGCCCAAAACAAGACAAGAAAAAAAGAAAAAAAAACACCTCCACCAGCCAGAAGACTTGAAAAGGGGGACTGCCCTCAACTCCCATAAAAAGACTTCATAAAAAGGAGCTTCTTCGTCAGAGCCCTTATTAACTGAGGTACATCTGCATGATGTCATGGTCTGAGCATTGGACTGTGACCCTGGAGACCAGGGTTTGATTCCCGTTTGGCCATGGAAACCTATTAGTTCACCCTGGGCATGTCACACACTCTCAACCTCAGAAACTCTGCGATAAGTTCACCTTAGGGTCACCATAAGTCAGAAACGACTTGAAGGCACACAACAACGGCTGTTGATCAATGTTTTGCTGTTTACCTAGTTTGTAAATGTCTTTTTGGCTCACTGCAGTCTGGGTTATCATCCCAGAAAAAAACTCCCATGACTTAAAACATTTGGGAACTTGTACCCAACCACAAACTGTAACATTAGAATCATAGAAATGTAGAGTTGGAAGAGACCACACAGGCCATCCAGTCCAACCCCCTGCCATGCAGGAACACCCTCAAATCAATCCCGACAGATGGCCATCAAGCCTCTGCTTAAAAACCTCCAAGGAAGGAGACTCCACTACACTCCGAGGCAACAGATTCCATTGCCGGACAGCCCTGACTGTCAGGAAGTTCTTCCTGAGGTTCAGGTGGAATCTCCTTTCCTGCAGCTTGAATCCATTGCTCCTTGTCCTGGTCTCTGGAGCAGCAGAAAACAAGTCCCCTCCTTCCTCTATGTGGCATCCCTTCAAATATTTAAACATGGCTATCATGTCCCCTCTTAACCTCCTCTTCTGCAGACTAAACATACCCAGCTCTCTAAGTCTATCCTCATAGGGCATGTCTTCCAGGCCTCTCACCATTTTGGTCGCCCTCCTCTGGACTTGCTCCAGCTTGTAAATATCCTTCTTGAATTGGGGTGCCCAGAACTGGACACAGTATTCAAGATGGGGTCTAACCAAAGCAGAGTAAGTGGTACCAGTACCTCCCTCAATCTAGACACCATACTCCTATTGATGCAGCCAAGAATTGCATTGGCTTTCTTGGCTGCCGCATCACACTGCTGACTCATGTTCAGCTTGTGGTCTATGAAGACTCCTAGATCCCTTTCACACGTACTGCTATCCAGCCACGTGTCCCCCATCCTATATTTCTGTATTCCATTCTTTCTACCTAAGTGTAGGACCTTACATTTCTCTCTGTTGAATTTCATTTTGTTCACCCTGGCCCAGCTCTCCAATCTATCCAGGTCATTTTGAATTTTGACCCTGTCCTCTGGCGTATTAGCAACCCCTCCCAATTTGGTGTCATCTGCAAATTTGATGAGCATGCCCTCTATTCCTTCATCCAAGTCATTGATAAAAATATTGAACAGCACTGGGCCTAGGACAGAACCCTGTGGCACCCCACTAGTCACTTCTCTCCAGGATGAAAAGCAGCCATTCGTGATCACCCTTTGGGTTCGGTCGGTCAACCAATTACAAATTAAATATAGCCATGAAACTGGTTCCCTATTTTTCTACTAGTTTACAGACTTGAAAGATCATTAAGGCATGGCTTCTCTTTATGATATTATTTCTTAAGAAGCTTTGTTATTAATTCTAACCTTTTTCAAGCTTTTCCTCAATTAACCTAGAAGTATCGAGCTCAAAGGTTTGTAATTCCTTTGGTTACAGAGTAATCATAATCTTGGGAAAGGTAAGCAATGCACAGGACAACCCACTACTTCCTATGCCACTATCAGCTTGCTGACACTGAAAGCTAGGGGAAGGTGGAATCTTTTTTTCCATTTTAGTCATCTGGATTTATTTTTAAAATACCATTCCCAGAGATTGGAAAGAAATAAGCTGTGCTATCTCTCAGATTATATCCAGAGAGACTTGGGATCCACTAGAGCCAGCTGCACTCCTGCCACATCCTGACATGTCCATTTTGGGACCTACTTTTTACTGGAGAAAACTGTGATTGTTTTGTTGCTTCCACTGGAGGGAAAAAAAAGCGAATGATGCTTGCTTGTATGCTTGAAAGAGCTTTGTTCATGGCCCTCCAAGGCAGACACATTCCCAGACTTCATTGCAAAGAAACACTAGAGCTTTGCGTGTGGCTAGATTCTGCACATTTTTCTGAAGCACCTTCATTTCCCATAAATCATTGAATCTTCCTTTCAGCACCACTGGCTCCTATACTGATACCCTGCATTTCTGCGTAAAATATGTATCTGAAAACAGCTTTAAAATACATTCCAGCAAAAATAAACTAAAAGATTAAAATAAGCATAAATCTGCAAATCAAAGTTCAAGCTAGATGTGGTGGGACAGTCATATTTGGTGTTCATGTCTACCCTTTCCAATATAAAATGTGATAAATCTGACTCTTTAGTCCAAATTCAATATGCTGGAGACAGAGGGTGAACTATCCCATCTCTCTTTCTATCTGTGGTTCCAGCTACATTTTTCTTGCACAGGTCCAATACCAGAGGTAAGTAAGGCTGATATGCAAGTTCCTGAAACATTAGAATTCCTCTGGGACTGGGAAGGAACATCTACCCTATCCAAAGCCCCTCAGATACCAATATATGATAGTTAGGATTGCTTTGCCCCCTTTCTCCCCAATTTTATTTAAATGTTTACAGCAGCTACCAACCCTCTACAAAAAGGGTCCTTTATTTATTGTCTTCACAGGCAGACTAGTAAATTGTTTCCTAGACTTGGCAAAACCCTTATGTGAAAACCTTTGAGCCTCAATGAACCTTGAGCCATTTAACATGTCACTTAATTGTGCAACTTCATCTTATCTCTGTCTGGACTAAGATTACCATTAAATTTTTCAGATGTGCTTCATGAAAACAGTGTGGGTTATCCCTCTAACATCTTCTGCAATAAAAAACAGTTGCAAAGATTCCTCAACCTTCTGTTTGGTCCTGCTGCACAGATTAAATCAAAATGATGGGTACATTTACACAGCTGTGAAGAATACACAGCACTGCAGGAAGAATTTAACTGCTAAACATAATGGGTCACAGAATGACATCCTGAGCCACTGATGAGTTTTAGTGAAAGTCGGGGGCAGGTAAATGCCTTCATCAGATGCCTGCTCACATGGGAAACCTTAATCTACCATCGGAGAATAATGTCACAACTTAGTGAGTGAGCGTATCCACAAAATGGACATGACAGATTAAAATGGAACTGCACACTTATTTCTATTTCAGATGAGTTTGTATGAGAATTTATTTTGTGAATGGTTTCTAATGGATTTATTTAATGTATCCAATCATATTTGATGAATATTGTGAGCAATTCTGAGACTCCAATTTTTTTAAAAAAGGATTCTGATCGATGAAACAAACCAATCAAGTCATCCTGGTTACTGTCTACATAACACTGGAACCAAAATTTAGTAAAGAGAATTCAGAGAACAAATGTAAACTTTATAAGTTTATAGTTTTGATTTTGTTGAAGGGGAAACAAACTACTCTTCCTACCACAGTAACACAGAAATATTTAAACACAATGATCATAAGATAAAACAGACCGTTCTTGGGATTTTAACATGATCTTTTAGTTTGTTCAATGTGATGAATCTGGATGCTGGTCAATTCGAAGTAACTGAAAAATGTATCTGAAACATCAAGAAAAAGAATGAAAACTGTAGAATGACTGTGTCTTAATTTTAGATTTAGCAACGCAGAGCAAACCTGCATAGTCACACTGGTAGAATCTGATCCTGCTATCGCCTGACTTGTCACATAACCACGAAAAACAGACTTCACAGAGTTGAAAAAGCTGGATTTCCCTGCTCCAACTGGCCCTAGGAACAGAGCCCGAAACTGTGGCACTGAATTCAAACGAGGCTTGTAAGCTGCTATCTGGTTCAGCAGTTCTTTTCTTTCCCTGTTAAGACAGCAAACAGACAGTTATATCTATTAGCTATATTGCCTTATATAATTCTAAACATTTATTTGTTGGATAAAGAGGTAAAGAAAAAAAATCCTATTTACAAATAGGATAAATGACTTAGGATCTGTGTGGGAAGAAGTCCACTGTTAAAAAAAAACTATTGTAAAGTGTAGGACAGTTAGTTTGTGCTGCCCAGAAGTTTATGCATTTCAGCAAAGTTCATTTTCAAAACATCTTCAGTTTAATAAGAGAGTTAATATGCTCAGAAATGCACTCAAGCACCAGAGAAATGAAAATGGAAACTGCCAGAACACCAGTATCCTCTAAATAGTAAACTCTTTTATTAGACATTTGCTCCTTTTTCTTTCAAAACCCATTTGTCCCCAGTGTGCACTTCTCTAGTGTATGTTCTCCCTTTATACAATTGTCTCTACTAATACCTACCATTCTCTCTAACATTTAACCCAAAGAGAAGAATTTAAGGAAAGCAGAGAGTTACTATGGAGTTAGATGCCACTGTACCATTAATGCCCAATTTCCTTCAATTTGCAGAAAAGATGATGGTGGTTCACACAAAATATGCGATACTTTAGATCATGGGAGAGCTTCCTGTGGCTCTCCAGATGTTGTTGGACTACAACTTCCCTGATATCTCACCATCAGCCAGGGGTATATATAATTCCTTTATCTAATGTAGCCAATGCATTCTCCACACTTCTTGAAAGGCGCAAATAGTTGTATACATCTTATACACAGCTGAACATATCTTAAAAGGGACAGAAAAAGCAGGTGCTTTTCACTTCTAATGTTTGCATTTCATGTATCAGTAAACTTACAATCAAAACTAAGGGGATTTTACCCCTACAATATAGCTAGGAGTAAACTGCTGAGATGATGACTGGGAAGAACTTGAAAAGCAGAGAGAGAAATATATCACAAACACTGTGATCTCTAGAGACCTTAGATCAGACTTAGATCAGATCAGGTCATTTATTGGACTAAAGTTCACATCATCCTCAGCCAACACAGCCAGTGAAATGCAGGAGTTGTCTGCCAACAACATGGAAATTACCAGCATTAGACCAGCTGCCTTAGAACATCTGCAAGCTTTTAAGATTGCAGTGAGTAAGCATATTTCCAGCAACCTCTATTTCCAGAGAATACATGCTTATACAGTTAGGTAGGCCACCTATTTGGTTTACCCATACTATGTAACTATAGCACTGTGGTATCACCCTAAACATCATGGCTTCATCCTAGGGAATCTTGGGATTTGTAGTGTGGTGACTGGTACTTAAGATTTCTCTGATCAAGACCACTCGCGTTGAAGTTCAGAAGAGTTGACATGAGCCTTGTAGCAGAAAATCTCAAGTATTTTACCGAATTACGAATCCCAGTATTCTGTAGGACGGTGCCATGGCTGTTAACGTGGGGTCACGTTAACAGGGGCATGTTAACATGCCACGTTAACATGCTGCACAATCCAAATTGTGCAGCATGATAAGGCAGGGATGTCCACTTTCACCACTACTATTTATAATGGTTCTAGAGGTTCTTACCAGAGTTATTTGTTTACACTCTGAAATTAAAGGAGTAAAGATAAAAGTTCAAGAATATAAATCAAAAGCTTATGCCGATGATCTGGTAATTTTTCTAGAAGACCTTAAACAGACTATTGTGAAACTAATGGAAAATTGCAAAGAAACTGGAGAGGTTGCCAGGTTCAAAATAAGTAAGAAAAAAAAACAAAGATTTGTGTAAAAATACTAGGAAAGAGGAGATGGATGATATACTTCAGATAACAGGATTTAAAAGTGACAAGAAGATAAAATATCTTGGTATTATGATGACAAAGCAAAACAATGAACTTTTTGAAAATAACTACAAAAAATATGGAATGAAATTGAGATGCAGAATTGGGTGAAATTATAGCTAGCTTTAATGGGCACAGTAGCTGCAATAAAAATGAATATCCTTCCCAAAGTAAACTTTCTTTTTCAGAATTTACCTATAATTATAAATGAAAAATGCTTTCGAGATTGGCAAAAAGATTTATCAAACTTTATTTGGGAAGGAAAAGAACCGAGAATTAAATGGAAGACCTTTACAGATAGAAAAGAAAGAGGTGATTGTGGACTCCTGGAATTGAAACTTTATTACTTCACCAGTGGACTAAGATGGATTAAAGATTGGATCGCCTTGTAAAACGAAAGAATATTAAAGCTAGAGGGCCCAGATTTGCGATTTGGTTGGCACACGTACCTTTGGTACAATAAACCAAAGATCGACAAAGATTTCACACATCATTATATAAGATGCTCTTTATTAGCAATCTGGATGAGATTCAAACGCAAAACTTATAAAAGAATTCTATAACGGTTATCACCACAGAAGCTTTTATTCGGAAGGATCCCAAAGAAAGATGGCTTAAATATAAAGATATCATAATCGAAGAAGATAAGATCTGTTTGAGATTAAAGACAAGAAAGGAACTAGAGAAGGATGGACTGAATTGCCAATGGTTTCTTTACTTACAACTAAAAGAAAGATTTAAAATGGATTTAAAGCTTGAAGGTTTTGAAACAAATAACTTAATGAGTTTGAAAAGGCCATTTTTGAGAAACTTGACCATTTAATAAATCTAGAAGATTCTATTAGATCATGAATTAGAAACAGAAGTGGTAAAAGATGTCATGATTCAATGGGCTCGTAATATCAGGCATGAAATAAAACTGGAAAATTGGGAAAGAAGCTGGAAAAATACTCAAAAATTTACATTAGCCCAAAACCTGAAAGAAAATCATCTTAAACTGATTTTAGATGGTATCTAGATCCCGCTAAACTGAATAAAATTTACAAAACAAGGAAAAACTATTGCTGGAAGTGTAACAAGGAAAATGGTACATTTTTCCATATGTGGTAGTCATGTTCTATAGCAAGAAAATTTTAGAAAGATATACACAGAAGCATGACTGAAATCTTACAGATAAATATCCCACTGTCCCCTGAAATCTTTCTTCTGAACATGCTACATGAATTAGATAAGACATTAACGAGGAAGTACTGGAAGACAATACTATATATGGTTACGGCAGCTAGAACTGTATATGTCAAATATTGGAAGAACAGTGTTATTCCAGAAACAGATGAATGGCTAATCAAACTCATGGAACTTTTGATACTAGACAATTTAATTTTAGTACTAAGGGGAGAAATACAAGGGAAAAATGAAAGAGAATGGGCTCCAGTCAAAAACTATTTGAAACAAAATCTGGGTACTTTTTGATATTTCTAGACTGGGTTAAAACTATAAGCAAATTTGGTAGAACAAAGAGATATACTAGAGTAATGGAAATGAAGACTTAAAAATAAGCAAGGATCATATAATGTTAGAGACTTTAAAGTTTCTTCTGAATTGTAGGCAAGCTATCAATTGTCAATTACTGATATAGATGAAACATTTAAGCTGTCAATTATCAACCAAGCAAGGGAATGTAGGACATTGAAATTGCACATTTAAAATATAGATAAGGATCAATTTGAGTAAATACATGTTTTTTTCAAGATAGTAATACTATAAGGATAAGAACAGTAGTAGTAATAAAAAATATGAAACGAATATAAACGGATAGATCCTCATCTATACTGTACTATATTAGGAAATAAGGGTATTAATATAACTGTATTTTAGGAAATTATAAAAAACAAAATATTGCTGTTATTTATTTATAAGTATCGATTAGTATATAAAAAAACCTGTGCAGCACGCCACACCAAATGGTCTAGCTGATGCTGAGGCTTTCAAGCACAAGCCCTGCTAATTAAGAGCAACTGTTCAGCTACAAAACTACAAGAGTCCTCTGGCTATTCAACCTGTGAGTGGTTAATAGGAGCCACCTGAGACTGTTAAGGATTTATGCAGTCGGAGTGTGGAATTGATTTACTGCCTTTCTTTTGTCTTTTTGGCATCTCTTATTTGGTCCTAGAATTCTGCTCTATCAAAGCCCAAGCTTGGATATGTATAATTAGATTTAACTAAATTTTTTAAGTTTTGTCTGTCTATACTTTTCCCAAATGTTACTCTGCTTCTCTGTGTATTATACTCTTATTCCTCTTTCCCATTGTAAATAAACTGATCCCCTGGTTAGGTTGCACATGCATCTCTCTGGATAGCACTTCTTGACTACTGCTAGCATTTAAACATTTCTGTACTAAACTACGCGACAGAGGACACAGATTCTCTGTCTCTAACGAATGTCCTAGATCAATGGTTAATAACTTTTTCTCTACCAGGGACACCCTTTAAATATCTTTTGTTGCCATGAACCCCCAAAACTTAACTCAAGATTTAGAATCCTACAGTGCACCAAATATTTACTTGAAATTGCTCATCAAGGGTCTTCAAATTGCAAGAGAAAGGAGGAATAAGTAAATGCACACTTTCCTCAGAGGCGCTGGAGGGGGAGGGAAGACTTTCCTCCTGCTTCTTCCCACCAGTCTGCAGCTGGAGTGGGCTGAACAGCAAAGTGCAGGTCCAGCCAGCCAGCCAGCCAGGCTTGTCTTGGCTCCTGTCACATGGCCACTCTGCTGTCACTCTGCTGCTCAGCCTGTCTCCTCTCCACAATGAAGCAGATTGTGACAGGTGCTGGCTGGCACGGCCTGCACACTGCTGCCGTTCAATGTGCTCTAGCCACAAATTGGCAGAAGGAAACAGAAACCTCCTCTAGATTTTGTCTTTCTCTCTCTCTCTCTCTCTCTCTCTCTCTCTCTCGCTTGCTTCTCGTCTTCCTCCCCTATTTTCAAGCTGGGAGCAGTCCAGTTTGCTATAGGTCTTCTTCATTAGGAGAGGAGGGGAGGGGAGCAGGAGGGGAGAAGAAGGGAGGGAGTTTAGTTGACATCTGTGCTGAGATTTGCCAGACTCTTTGCTTACTAGTATGTTTGTTCTTTCTTTTCCTCCCTCCTTCCCCCTTATCTTGGTCTCCTCCTCTCCTGATGAAGGTAGCAAAAAATGGGGAAGGGGCTGAATCTTTTCTGATAGCAGACACACTGCAGCCAGAAGAGTAGGGGAAGGGAAAAGGAGCGCATGCAACTCTGAGGGTCACCAAAAACCTACATGCAGGAGATGAGTAAGGAAGATTCACCTGGTTGGACACAGTGCCAGATATTTTTTTATATATATAAATAATAAATTTCCAAGGGTCTCTGGCAGGAACCCCACCACCCCCTCCTTCCTTCCTTTTCCCTGGCTTTTGTCCAGCCTCAGTGTGATAGAGGTGCAGCAGTGGTGACTGCTGCAAAGGCGAGAAGCCATGGCCGAAATCTCCCTGGCACACAGTTTCCCCCAAAGCCAGGACTGCATCACCAACCTTTGTTGAGCAGATTGAGGAAGAAGGGGGCAGAAAGACAGGCTTAAGCAAAAGAAGAGCAAGTTGTCCCAGATCTTTTCTGCACCCACTTTGCTGCAAGCTCAAGCAAGGATCTCTCTCCTGCTTGTGATCTCCATCTCTGGGTCCTTCCTGGTCAGCAATACAAGGGTGCAGTTAACATGGATTTGATGGTTTTCACAAAACACTGAGGCTGCTCTGGCATGTCAGAATCAGCCCTCCATTGGCAAGCAGTGAGAACAGGAAGGGGACACCAACTCGTTCAATCCATGTGATTGCTTTAGCACTGAATTCCTACCCAAGAAGGACCCAGGGATGGAGACCACATGCAGTGGGAGAGATCCGCACCCCAACTTGCAGCAGGAGGGTGTGCAGAAAAGGTCTGGTGATGATTCACACTTCCTTTGCAGCCTTGAGGGAGGAAGTAGGCCACGGTGAATCCAAGAGACCAGAAAGAGGGAGGGAGGGGGCATACTAGCAAGCAGAGGGTCTGGTAGCTCTACTCAGCATTGATGTCAACTAAACTTCCGCCCTCTCTCATTCTTTCATCTTGCTCTCCTCCAAGACGGCTGGCTGGCTGGCTGGCTGTCAGCTCCACTGTAGCTCAGCTGCTAGCCCATCTCCTCCTTCCAGTGGAGTAACCATGTGACAGGAAACATACAGGCCCAGCCAGCCAGCCTGCTTGCCTTTGCCTTGGTTCCTGTTTGGTAGATGCTCTGTTGTGAGAAGGAAATAGACTAAGCAGCCTTTGAGGCTTCACAGACCCCGAAGACATTGTGGCTCCCAGCAGGTCCAGAGGCCCCAGGTTAAGAACCACCATCCTAGAGAATCAGATGATCTTAAGAGCTGGAAGGCACCACAAGGGCCATCTAATCCACTCCTCTGCCATGCAGGAAAAGACAGGTACAGCACCACTGAAAAATATCCATCCAACCTCTGTTTAAAGACCTCCAAAGGAGTGTTCACCACCCTTCAAGGCAACCTAGTCTGCTGACAAGCCACTCTTACAATAAAGACTGTATACATGGACATCACCTGATGGCCAATATAAAAATCAAATACATTACATAATTGAAAGCAGAAGATGGAGAAGCTTCATTCTCTTTGCAAAAACAGGACAAGAAGCAGATTGTGACACAGACCAAGAACTACTAATACCAAAAGTAAGAGTAAAACTAAAGTGGAACACTAAACTCACTATCATGCCAAAATACAATTTGAAGAACATCCCCAAAGAATTTAAAGATAAATGTGAAAATAGATTTGCACTATTAAGTCTAATTGAACAGGAGCCAGAAGAACTCTGGACTGAGGCTGGTACAGGGAAGAATGCAAAAAAAAACAAAACAAAAAACACTACCTGTGGCCAAAAAGATAGAGAAGACTCACTGGATGACAGATGAAATTCTTCACGCAGTCAAGGACAAACAAGGAGCAAAAGTAAAAGGTGACATAAGTAGAGTCAGAACCCTGAATGCAACTGCTCAATGACTTGTGCACGGGGATAAGGAGTACTATTATAATAATCAATACAGAGAAATAGAAGATGACAACAAAAAAGGATGGAAAAGAGACCTCTTCTACAAGATCCAAGAAATCAAAGAGAAATTTAAACCAAGAGTGCAGCTGCTTTATAAACAGCAGAAGAACACATTACATGACCAAGCAGGAATAAAGAGACGATGGAAACAATACATGGAAGAACTATATAAAGGAAGTGAAATTTTGACAGATTCACTCAATGAAGAACCACATGAAGATGAACTGCCAATTTTAGCAAGTGAAGTGTAAGCTGCTCTCAGAGCATTTGGGATAAATAAATGATCAGGAACAGATGGCATATGATTAGACCTGGTTCATTCTACAGAGACAGAATTGGTTCTCGTTGCAGCTAAAATGTGTCAGCAAATATGAAAACAAAAGAATGGTCCACAGATTGGAAATGCTCAATATATGTTCCAATCCCCAAGAAAGGAGATACCAGGAATGCAGTAATTACAGGACCACTGCATTAATTTCCCATGCAAGCAAAATCATGCCCAAAATTCTACAACAAAAACCTCTACCATATATGGAATGAGAAATGCTAGGTGTCAAAGCTGGGTTCAGAAAAGGAAGAGGTAACAGGGATATGTAACCTGTACACAGAAGAAGTGGCTACTATTAGGACAGAATATAGCGAAACTGAATGGTTTCCAATTGTCCAGAATGGTCAGGCAAGGCTGCATTCCATCACCCTATCTGTTTAACTTGAACGGTGAACATGTTATACATAAAGCTGGATTAGACTCAGAGGAAGGAAGCATGAAAACTGGAGGAAGGAACACCAACAATTTAAGATATGCAGATGACAACATACTACTAACAGAAAACAGAAAAAACTTGGGAACAATTTCTGGACGTAACCTTAAAGCAGACAATAAAAATAATGAATGCAGTCAATTCTCCACATTCACTAGTGTTTGAGTGTAAGACCCCCCCAAAAAAGTTGAAAAATCTCAAATATCAAAATGTGTACTTGTGTGTGTATCTGTGGGAAGGGGGCTGAGGTATGGTGGGGAGAATGGGCACCTAAGGTCCAGACCAGGTCAGGGAAAGAAGGAAAGTAGGTTGGTTGACATGGTGGCCATCTACTTCCTCTCTCTTGCCTATCTCCCTCCTTGGGTGTGTGGGGGGCATCAGGAAAGGGTCTGTCAAGAAATCAGACTGTGACCCATCCCTATCTGGCCAGGCAGCAGCTGGTAGAGATGGAAGAGGAACCGATCCAGGTTTTTAAAGGGTTGCTTGGCCTGATCAGAGGTACTCCCAGAAAAAAAGTGCCTAAGGTTGGGGGGGCAGGGTCAGAGATTAGAGAAACTTGCAAATAATCAAATCAATGAAAGCTAAACCCTCAAATGTGGAGGATCAACTGCAGTTCAGGATTTTACATACCATTAATAAGAATGGAGACTCCAGTCAAGAAATCAGAAGACTAAGACTTGGAAGAGAAGCTATGAAGGAACTAGGCAAGATCCTGAAATGTAAAGATATATCATTGAACACTAAAGTTAGGATTGTCCAGGTCACTGTATTTCCAGTTTCTGTGTATGGTCGTGAAAGCTGGACAGCGAAGAAAACAGGAAGAAAATAAACTCATTTTGATGTCAATGGAGAAGATTTCTACAGACACCCTGGGTTGCTAGAAAGACAAATGAATAGGTCCTAGAGTGAATCAAGACTAAAATCTCTCCCTAGAAGCCAGGGTTGATTTGATTTAAATCAAGATTTAAATCACTACTCAGAAAGACTCAATTTAATCATGTGATTTCACCCTGCCAAAAGGGGCACTCTTCCTCGCTACAAGCTTAATACGTATTTTACACAACTCAGAATTACCGAAGACTCATTCTTGCTGTTAGAATCTTAATATTTACAAGATGAATGTTTCATTTTTAGAACAACAATTTTCCAGAAGAGTTTTAGTTATATCAAAAAACAATGATTTAGTTATACCATTAGAAACACATCATAGATAATTTATGAAATTACTGTGAAGTGAATGATCTCCAGTTTAATAGGTTAATCATTCATATTTGAACAACTTTTCTGCAGTACTTTACTGGAAGGTGAGAAATAATCATTATCTTAATAATAACAATTTAAATAGTTTAATTTAATTAAAACAATATTACTGCTTACATATTCTTGTATTTGGTTAAACATCCTCACATTTAGATTCTTGTGCAAATTTATTTCACTCCCAGTCTCCCAACAATCTATTCATTGAAAGTTTTGAAACTCAGCACTTAAAAAAAGGGGTTGATTCTTTGTACGTAGATTTGCAAAAGAACAATGAGATTGTGATTTCTGCAGACACAAATTCACAGTTTTGAGAACTGTAAAACCAAGCATCAGTTATAATATCCTCTAGACATAATTTTACAGAAACCTCTGGAAGAGCATAACATTGTGAATGGATTAATGGAATTCATTTACCAAAAAAATTTAAACATTCCATGAATGTACATTCTCATACTACTTAATTAAAAACTAATCTCAATTTCACGAATAACCTTTGGACCATAATATATTTCAAACAGAAAACCATCTCTAGACAGATTTTTCCTCAAAAAGCATTTAATTGAAAAAATCCAATTTAATTTTAAAAAATCTGATTTTTTTATTTTTTTTAAAAAAATCATTGATTTTTATCCACCCTACTCTTTAGCCAAGATGACTAAAGAAAGGCTGTCATATTTTGGCCATATCACAGAAGACATGACTCGCTAGAAAAGACAATAATGCTTGGTGAGCTAGAAGGCAGAAGGAAAAGAAAAAGACTACATTACAGATGGGTAGACTCAATTAAGGAAAACACATCCCTGAATCTGCAAGACCTGAACAGGGTGGCTGACAATAGGGTGACTTGGAAGTCTCTCATCTACAAGGTTGCCGTAAGTCAAAGTTAACTTGACAACAGTTATTAACAACAACACACCATTCATTCATATGGGTTGGTTTCCAGGCCTTTTATCATCTTGGGAGCCCTTTTCTGGACTCATTCTAATTTGTGAATATTCTTCACGAACTACAGTGCTCAGAACTGGACACAGAAATCCAGGTGAGGTCTGACCAAACCACAATAAACTGTCACTAATACTTCTCTCAGCAAGGACACTACACATCTATTGGTCCAGCTCAGAACTGCTTTGGCTTCTTCTGGCTGCGGCATCACACCAGAGATCTCTAGTCCCCTCACCCACTAGTGATCTCTCTTATGTGACAGATGTCAGATCCCGGCATCTTTGTATGGACTTTCGGCCATACAACCCATACTACAGACTTGAAAATTATCATTAAATGGTACCACACATTTGTGCACAATTACTATGATCTATTTATAACGGCTTGAAATCTCAGGCTAAATCAACCTACCCAGACGTCCAGTTAACCTTCCTCCATGGTTTCTCCATCATTTCACCAACATCTGAGGGAAAGATTTTTTAAAACTTTTAAAAATGTAAAATCAGCTGACCTCTATTCAAAGAATCTTATTTATTTCAACTCACCTTCTACTCGATACACTTCGAATTCTAACAGGACCTGATTATTTCCATGTAGGTCTTCTGCTTGGAATACGTAGGTTCCAGTCTTACCATCTGCAGCTACTGCAGCAGCATTTTGTGAAAGGAATATCAGAGATCCAGCTCCAAAGTAAGGACCATATCCACTAGTATGATTTACAGCTTGACTGGCATTTTTGACTGGGAATTTGAGAGGGCAAAGCTCTTCCTCTTTCCCTTTCAATCTAAAGAGGAAAGCCTTTTCATCAGTTACATATGTTCCAGAGGAAGTATAACTCTGCGCAGTAAAGCCACCAAAAATATAACCACTTGAATTGTACGCCACAACTACAGTTGATCCTTGGAAGTTGCAGATGTTATGAAATGTGTTCACATTGTACCCATGAACACTTCCTTTATACAAAAGACTTATATGTTTGCTTCCCAATAAATGTAGCAGCCCCTTCTTCTCCTCTTCAGTCAATCGGGATTTAATGTTAGCCATTCTTAATCTAAAAAAGAAAGAAGAGACAACATCTGTATTATACATGCATGGTTTACAGGACTCTCCAGATGTTAGTGGAATGGAACATTTTCTGAGGTAGCCCACACACCCAATGGGGAGGCAGGACTAATTTTTCCCACCCCAGATTTAGAAGGTGAACAGTACAATCCAATGCACTGTACTCAGAAGCAGGCCCTACTAAATACAGTGGTTTTACTGTCAGGTAACTGTTTGCAAGATTACAGCCTTAACCTCTTTATGCATAATGACCATTGAAAGTCCATCATTCAAAGATAATCAAGTTTAGGCTTGGGAACACATTACTCGAAGGAGCAATTCTCCTTATATGTGCCTACCCAAAGCCTGAGATCCACTGGAAGGGCACTGTTCTATGTCCCACCAGAGGACACATGAGGGCCTTTTCACCTGCCATATCCTACTTGGGGAATGACTAAATGAAGGCCCAAATGACAACAGCATAGGTGTCCTTCTGGTACCAGGTCAAGACATGGGTTTTAGTAAAACCTTTGGAGCTTTACTTATTTGTAAACATGCATATAGTTTTAATTCTTTTCAGCTTTAAAGGCTTTTTTTAACTTGTTTGAATTGTTAGTATGTCTTATCTTAGTGATGCTAATTTTCAAATTCTTTGTATGGTTCATATTGTTTGATCATGGGGACTTTGCCTGTGCTGAACGGAGTTACAATCCCCCTGAAACCTCAGGCTCATAGCCTTGGCGTTCTCCTGGATTCAACTCTGAGCCTGGATGCCCAGGTTTCAGCAGTGACTAGGAGCACATTTCCACAGTTAAAACTTGTACACCAGCTGTGCCCGTCCCTTGAGACGTCAGATCTGGCTAGAGTGGCACACACTTGATTACATCTTGGTTGGACTATTGTTATGCACTGTACGTGGGTCTCCCTTTGGAAACTGTTTGGAAACTTCAGCAAGTTCAAAATGTGGTATCCAGTATGCCAACCAGGGCCAGTTACAGAGAGCATGCAACTCCCTTGTTAAAACAGCTTCACTGGCTACCTGTTCATTTCTGGACACAATTCAAAATGCTAGTCTTGCCCTATAAATCTGGCTTACATCCAGACTATTTGAAAAATCATATCTCCCTATATGAACTGCTAGAGCCCTGAGATCTGGAGGGGAAGGCTCTGAGATCTTATAATAAAGGGTGGGGAGGTTAAAATATTTCAATATTTATATAAATTTAAATAAAATGTTCAAATAAAATATTTCAATAAATAATGGTTTATATATGCTCATTGCTGTCAGATTTGCCTATGCTATGTAATACACAGCTAAAATTCTATATACCTCCCTCCACATTTGGAGTTTTCACCTTCACAAATTTGATTATTTGTGAGGCACAGATGTGCCATCCTCCCATTTTCTCCCTTCCATTTGCTTGCCTTTTGCCCAGGCTCACATGCCTTCCTTCTCCACACTTGCACAAAAGGCAAGCAGATGGGAAGGGGGAGTCCCTGGCCCTTTTCGCAGCGCCGGCGCTTGCGCAACGGAAGAGGGTAGCTCGAGCAACAACCGTCTCCTGAAACGCCGCCGCTTTCCCCCGCCTCCTTACCACACCTGGTCCATTTCCGCACTACAGTGTTAAAGTGCTGCTATTCCACTATCAACCTCCTATGGAATTCTGGGGTTTGTAGTTTAGGGAAGGACACTTCAAATTCCCAGCCAAAGAGCTCTTTGGTCTCAGTAAACTACAAAACCCAGAATTCCACAGGGCACTGAAAGTGGAATAGCAGCAGTTTAACACTGTAGTGTGGAAATGGCCCTGGCGTCTTTTCCCACGACGGGCGCTCTTCAGCCACGCCCACAGCTTCCGCAGCGCTCCCTGGGAGCTGTAGGCGGCGCTGGGGGCGGAAGCAGGGAGGAAGCGCGACAGGCTCGCCTGCGACGGCGCTCCGCACTTCGGTAAGTGCGAGACGCCGCCGGGAGCCTTGCACGAGCGCTGTTTATTTTCGGTTCCAGCCGAAAATAAAAAAATACGCACTCGCACAGCGTCAGCCCCGTGAGCGCCGCGGAAGTGGGAGTGCGTCGTGCAGACCGACGCTCCCACTCCCATGAGGCTCAGGGGGCTCTTGCGCGGCAGGAAGCCCATGCGAAAAGGGCCCCTGTCACACAGAAGGCATGGCATGCCTTCCCTCCCAATTCTCTACCTCCCATTCACTTGCCTTTTGCCTGCGCTAGGAGAAGGCAGGCACGTGTGCCTGGGCAAAAGGCAAGCAAATGGGGAGAGGGAAGCCCCAAGCACAGAAAAGGAAGGCACGTGCACCCAGGCAAAAGGCAAGTGAATGGGAAGGGGGAGCCCAGGGCATGGAGAAGGAAGGCTTGCACATGCAGCGAACAAAAGGGAAGTGCAGGGAGGGAAGGTGTGTATTCCCTCTCTTGCTTGCTTAGGCGGGGGGAGGTATTTGCATTTTCCGACTTTCATGAGGACTCAGAGTCTCATACTCTCGCGAAAATGGCTGGTCTCTGTAAATGAACAGCTTGAGAAAAGGATGGGTCTTAGGGCAAACTTAATTCACTATGTTCAGCTACGAAAGAAATGAGAGGAAATCATACTTTAGAGTAAAAAGGCAAGGGAATTTGTAGCACACTAGAAATATGCAGCCCACATATGCAGCTAGAATCAAAAAAGGTTTATCTGGAAGTGGCACGGCAACATCTGTTGTTGTTGTGTACCTTAACAGTCATTTCCAACTTATGTCATTAGGTGTACCTTTACACTTACCATGTAAGCAATGACTGGTAATTTTCACATTTGCAATAGGGATGGGTGAATTTTAACTTTCTATTCCTTCCTGCAGCGTGAGCCAGCATAGTGTAATGGTCCAAATGTTGGACAAGGACTCTAGTACTCCAGAGTTTTGAATACTGACTTAAGCTATGGAAGCCCGCTGGGTGACTCTGGGCAGGTCACACACTCTCAGCCTAGAAGAGAGCAATGGCAAATCCCCTCTGAAGAAACCCTGCCAAGAAAACCCCCATGATAAGCTTACCTGAAGTTGTCCTATCAGAAACAACTTGAAGGCACACAGCAGTAATTCCTTCTGTAATCTTGAAAACAACTTGTCCTCTGAATATGCTGTTTGCGTTGGGAGCAATTTGATGCCAATGGCACTGATTCAGCCTCCCTGCTTCGGGGGAAAAAGTGCCTACTTCCACGTAAAAAAATCCTCATTGGAAGAACACAGCTGGAGAGGAAAACGAGGGGGGCAAGATTCAGGCAACATCAAGTTACTAGTCCTGAGTTCCACCTTTGCTTCTCATATTCTTAGGCCATTTCCGCACTAGCCAGTTCTAGCGCGATGATTCCACTTTCAACCTCCTCTGGAATCCTGGGGTTTGCAGTTTCGGGAGGGGCCCCTCCCGAAACTGCAAACCCCAGGATTCCAGAGGAGGTTGAAAGTGGAATCATCGCGCTAGAACTGGCTAGTGTGGAAATGGCCTTAGTCTGACCAAAAAGAAAAAACTATGCCACGCTGGCTCTCTCCTCCCAAGCCGTGAATAGGTCTCCACTGAACCCAGCGACACCTCTCTGAAAACAGGCAGAGTCTTGTAAGCGGGGGGCTTCGCTTACCAAGCAGTATGTTGTCTGGTTTTAAAATGGCGGGACGTTCTGACCCCTAAACCCCCGAAAAATAAAGGGAAACTAAACTGCACAGGAACTCCCCAAAGGGGAAGCGGGGAACAGCAGCCCCGCTCGGAAATGGCGGGAAAATCCTTTCCCCCTTCGACTCCACCAGGTCGCGTTCTCAGGGCAAGATGCCCGGGTCTCCTAAGCAATGGCAGCAAAGCGCGCAAATGGCAGCAAAGTCCTTCTTTGTACCAAACCAAAGTTCTAAGAGAAGTCACCGCGACCCAGCAATTCATTCCTAATCATGCTGGTCCTTCTGCTTTATTACGCAGAGAACTTGTGGTTTATTATAGTGGGGTTTTTTTCCTCAGCTGTTGCAACAACCCTCCCCGCAGCTCTCTTAAAGTTCAATCATTGGACCCGGCACTTCTGTCCACCCCGTTTCGCGCTCTTACCGCGATGGCTGTTTTCGGTCCCAGAGACAGATTCGCGCTCCGCTCACTCCACCCTCCCGAGTCTCCGAAAGAAGAAGCGAGGAAACGGAAGTGAAACTGAAAAGGGAGGACACACCCTTGTTCTCACATTTCAGGGAGAGCGCTTTGGTTATGGGCGCATGGATGCGAAAGACTCCTGGAAAAGTACGTTCCTCGCAAGAATTGTTTTTTCTGCCAAAGATAGACATCCTCTCTCTACCAAAAAGAACTATTCTGAGTTTTAAAACTCAAATAATGTTAAACATCAAATAATATTTGTTTCTCAAATAATGTTTTCTTCTCTCCTTTTTTCTTCTTCACCCCACCTCTACCTTACCAGCAGCACCAATGTTGGCTCGAGACTATTTCTGCACTAGACTGTTACAATGCTATTATTCCACTTTCAACATCCTGTGGAATCCTGGGCTTTGCAGTTTAGCCATTATTCCACTTTCAGCGTCCTATGGAATCCTGGGCTTTGCAGTTTAGCCATTATTCCACTTTCAGCATCCTATGGAATCCTTGGGTTTGCAGTCTAGCGATTATTCCACTTTCAGGATCCTATGGAATCCTGGGGTTTGCAGTTTAGCCATTATTCCACTTTCAGCATCCTATGGAATCCTTGGGTTTGCAGTCTAGCGATTATTCCACTTTCAGGATCCTATGGAATCCTGGGGTTTGCAGTTTAGCCATTATTCCACTTTCAGCATCCTATGGAATCCTTGGGTTTGCAGTCTAGCGATTATTCCACTTTCAGGATCCTATGGAATCCTGGGGTTTGCAGTTTAGCCATTACTCCACTTTCAGCGTCCTATGGAATCCTGGGGTTTGCAGTTTAGCCATTACTCCACTTTCAGCGTCCTATGGAATCCTGGGGTTTGCAGTTTAGCCATTACTCCACTTTCAGGGTCCTGTGGAATCCTGGGGTTTGCAGTTTAGCCATTACTCCACTTTCAGCATCCTATGGAATCCTGGGGTTTGCAGTTTAGCCATTATTCCACTTTCAGCATCCTATGGAATCCTGGGGTTTGCAGTTTAGCCATTATTCCACTTTCAGCATCCTGTGGAATCCTCGGGTTTTCAGTTTAGCCATTATTCCACTTTCAGCGTCCTATGGAATCCTCGGGTTTGCAGTTTAGCCATTACTCCACTTTCAGCATCCTATGGAATCCTGGGGTTTGCAGTTTAGCCATTATTCCACTTTCAGCATCCTATGGAATCCTGGGGTTTGCAGTTTAGCCATTATTCCACTTTCAGCGTCCTATGGAATCCTGGGGTTTGCAGTTTAGCCATTACTCCACTTTCAGCATCCTATGGAATCCTCGGGTTTGCAGTTTAGCCATTACTCCACTTTCAGCGTCCTATGGAATCCTGGGGTTTGCAGTTTAGCCATTACTCCACTTTCAGCATCCTATGGAATCCTCGGGTTTGCAGTTTAGCCATTACTCCACTTTCAGCGTCCTATGGAATCCTGGGGTTTGCAGTTTAGCCATTACTCCACTTTCAGCATCCTGTGGAATCCTCGGGTTTGCAGTTTAGCCATTACTCCACTTTCAGCGTCCTGTGGAATCCTGGGGTTTGCAGTTTAGCCATTACTCCACTTTCAGCGTCCTGTGGAATCCTGGGGTTTGCAGTTTAGCCATTACTCCACTTTCAGCGTCCTGTGGAATCCTGGGGTTTGCAGTTTAGCCATTACTCCACTTTCAGGGTCCTGTGGAATCCTGGGGTTTGCAGTTTAGCCATTACTCCACTTTCAGCGTCCTATGGAATCCTGGGGTTTGCAGTTTAGCCATTACTCCACTTTCAGCATCCTATGGAATCCTCGGGTTTGCAGTTTAGCCATTACTCCACTTTCAGCATCCTATGGAATCCTGGGGTTTGCAGTTTAGCCATTACTCCACTTTCAGCGTCCTATGAAATCCTGGGGTTTGCAGTTTAGCCATTACTCCACTTTCAGCGTCCTATGGAATCCTGGGGTTTGCAGTTTAGCCATTACTCCACTTTCAGCATCCTATGGAATCCTCGGGTTTGCAGTTTAGGGAGGGAGCCCTTTGAGGCCTCTGCCTAATCTGCAAAGCCCAGCATTCCATAGGATATTGAAAGTGGAATAATAGCACTATTATAATCTAGTGCGGAAATGACCTTACTTTCCTTTCCTTGATATTGAAAACTTGTGGCAATGGAAGTAATTATTTATACAGCATACGCCTCCAAGCTGCTGATCACCTGATACTGATGTTCTGATCTGAAATTAAAAACGAATTTCTTGTCCCGATGAGCTAACTACTAATGACATAAAACATTTACTTGAAAAATGAGTGTTTGATCCTTGCTGCTCTTATTTTTGAAGGAGATAGAATGAAGAGAAGAGATTAGTGAAGGGTGTAGAATCTTTCAGTCCTTTTTCACTGCCCTTGGGCAGAGTCTAGAGAAAGAGGGGGACTTGCCAGCCAAGAAGTTCCCAGGTGTGCATGTCTGCCAGTGCCCCCCCCCTGTTTGCCAATCTGAAGGGTGACAAAGGTATAAGCAAGCAGGGAAAGAAAAAAGCTGCTGCTGCTGTAGACACCCTTCAACTGTCCTGATTTGGCAGGGACAGTCCCAATTAGTCTTCTGTCTTCTCACCTTTTCACCTTTTAAATTGTCCCAAATTCTCTGTCCTCTTCCCCCTTTGTCCACAGCAAACTTAAGTTGCTGCATACCGAGGCCATTTCCACACTACACTGTTATAGTGCTATTATTCCACTTTCAACATCCTATGGAATCCTGGGGTTTGGAGTTTAGGGAGGGGCATTTAGAATTCTCAGCCAGAGAGCTCTTTGGCCTCAGTAAACTAGCCCAGTAAACTGGCTCTCCTGCACAGGCTAGACTTCCAGTAGGTTAAAACAGGAAAAAGAGAAAGTATGGCCAGATAGCAGCATGGTATAGTTTGCGTGTTGAATTAGAACTCCAGGAGACCAGAGTTCTAATCCTCGCTTGGCCATAGAAGCCTACCAGTTTACTTTGAGCATATCACAATCTTACAGCCTTAGAGGAAAGCAGTGGCACATGATCCAGTCTTCTCATCTGTGAAGCACTGGAGGGTATGCTACTGCTCTTGCTGCTCTTGCTCACCCTCTACAATTGCACTACAATTGAGGTGGAGAGTTACTAGGTACAAAAAGCTGCCTAAGTAACAAAGCAAGAAGGGTCACCTCCATCTGCTTACTCATGCAAGCCAGGTCGGAAACCACTTGAGGACTTACAGCAACAGCAACATGATTATTTGTCACATAATTCAGTAGCCCAATTTGTATTGACAGCTAAGAAACTATGTGATCAATTCAATACGCATCATACTGTAAAATAAATATTACATTTATAGCTTTTAGTTGGTTTTGCAGGCGTTTCTTAAAAAATTATATTAAAATCATGTCAAAGTCTATTATTTTGAATAATTCATTTAAAATCTGTTTATGTTTCATGCCAAACATTGTAAAGATCATTGGCTATATATAATAAAGTTTATTATGTTGAAAAAGTAGTAACAGTAGTTGACTCTGATATATATAACAAACATATATATAACAAATATAACAAAAATGCAGAAAAGGCATTTTTAAAAACTGCAAAGGATTCTATGGAGGGGACCAGGCCTGCTTTTATTTCTCTTGGACTGGGGACGGCAGCTCCCTTCCAAGCCTGCTATAGCACCCTGCTGCCCTCCTTATACAACCCTTGCTTTTAAATCTACCACCTTAGTGACTAAGGGGTAAAGCCTCTGTGGTCTAATTCAGAAAGATTTAATAATCTGTGGTAGTGTGTTTCTGTAAAATTAAAACCGATGAAAAAGTACTTTGCTAAGTCATCAATGTAATCTCTATTAAAATAACAAACTGAGGAATGATATTGGATGCTACAAATATATTCAGGCAAAATAGAACTTCCAAAAGTATTTAAATAATTTCTTCAGCTTAACACAGTATTCCAGTCCAGAGCTTTCCTACACACCCAGGTCTTTGGCTTCCATTTCTGCTCAAAGGCTAAATTCCCAGGTTTAGGTCACCTTTCTGACCCAACTCAAAATAGGTTGGTTTCTTCTCTGTCCCTCACTAGACCCTGAGAAGATAATTCCACTTATTCAAACAACCTCTCTTGGCTGACTGAAAAGCTCTCACTTAAAACTCTCTCTATGGAAATCTCTCTGAAGGAAGCTCCAAAAATACAAGTCATCATCTTACACAAAAGCTCAGCCCCTCCGATGCACCAGTGAGCTGGGTTTCTCTTTTACCCAGAGCCACTTGGGATACTTGGCAACCTGTTGCCAGGGTTGCCCTGTCACTCAGGCTGGCCACACTCCCAGGTTCCATCGCAGACTCCAATAGCATGTTGGACTCTTTTTTATCAGAATAATCTATTAGTGATTGTAAACGCATACTCCCTGCAAGAGAGAGGAAAAACCTTGGCCTAGCTGGACAGTTCTGCTTCCTTTCCTCCAGCCCCCAGCAACTGCTACTGGACGTGCAAAAGGAAGAAACTGATATCTTGTGTTTTCTATGTGGTTTCTTCAGGTTAACAGCCCAAGTAAGAGGTGTTCCCTCAGTGGTGGATCATGCTATTTATGAAAACACATGATTTTTCTCAACTTCTAATCTCACATTGAGCATATTTTCTTTTGTGACTGGTCACTGGAAGATAAACATGGGCTTAATCTGCAAGTCTGTTGGCTGAAAAATCACTGAAAAAAATCCAACCACAGGTGGAAATATGTACTGCCCTTAAACCCAAGTGACATTAAATGTACATTTAAAAAAAAAAAAAAGGATGCTTAGGATGAATAATTTTACTTGGAAGGAAAGGGAACTGACTGCTAGTCATTCCTTCATTCACTTACCTGTCTGAATGGCAGCAAGTGAGGATTGGGTTTGTCTGTTGGAGATTCAGAAAATGATGAGTTTCTGCCTCCCATTATCCATCACAGAAATGCATAATTGATTACAAATCTGGGTATCTGATCAGAGCTCTGGAACGCTCTGGTTTGAATCACCTCTTGGCTATGGAAATTTACTGAGTCATCTTGGGGCAAGTCACAGACTCAGCAAAAGGCAATGGCAAACCCCCTTTGAAGAAATTTTGTCAAGAAAATTCTGTGATAGGTCATCATATCTTGGAAACGGTTTCATATCATTTCTGATTTGATCTTTGGACATCGACCCTGTAGACCAGGATTTAATTCCCCTCTTAGCCATGGAAACCCATTGGACGACCTTGGATGCACCACACACTCTCAGCCCCAGAAAACCCCATGATAGTTTTGCCCCAGGGTCACTTTAAATCACAAACAACTTGAAGGAACACAACAATAACAGCAAAGGCAAATTGAGCACAGGTTTTTCTTGGCAGAATTTGTTCAGAGGTGGTTTGCCCTTGCCTTCCTCTGAGGCTGAAAGAGTGTCACTTGCCCAAGGTCAATGAGAAGGTTTCCACAGTCAAGCAAGGATTCACACCCTGGTCTCCTAGTGTCGTAGTCCAACACTCCAGCCACTACACCAGGGCTTTCTAAACAGCGTGCCGTGACATGTTAATGTGTCACCTGACATGTGTAGGTGTGTTGCCTACAATCTTAGAAAGGTATGTTATTATTTATAAATCATGTATTTTTAAAAAATATATGAAAGGTTTTCATGAGATATGTTGTGTTCCCATACATGTTGTTATTCCAATTTATGTATGGGTCCATATCTCTTACAAGGGCTTAGTTTAACCTCTGGCTTGCTAGTAAAACTGAATTACTGTGTTGCAAAATGACGCATGTCTAAAAAGCATTTCACCAACATGAAAAGTTTGGAAAGCTCTGCACTATTTATACTCAATAACTTTTGCTGTCATTGTGGAGATTTGGGGGAATAAGGGGGCATTTTTCCCTCTCAATACTGCCTTCAGCCTTGAAAAAGGAGCTAGGAATTTTGCCCAAATTCTCTTAATTCTGAACTGCCACCACTCACTGATTTTACCCACTTTACCGCAACGCAGTGGGATGTTGCTTGGGGATTCCCAGTCTCTATCTTCCAAGATCTTTCCCTTTCCTCATCTCCCCCTTCTGAGGTATAAGGAATCCTATCCACACATGCACTGAGGAAAAAGGTGTGGGAATGGAGAGGGAACAGAGGCTTTACAGAAAAACATTTATTTTAAACAAGCAAAGTAAACAAGAACTAACGCTCATGAAAGGGCATTCCCCCCCCCTTTCAGGTATGCTTCTTAGTTACAAATAATTATAAGTACAAATATATTCTCAGAATAGCCCAACTGTCCAGAATAAGAGAGTTCTAAAGCAGCTACTAGACACTACTCACAGCAGTTAGTTATTTTTTAAGTTGGTATTTTTGGGGAAACCCACTCCCCTCATGGACTCTTTTAAGCTACTAGAAACTTCTGTCTTGTTTGACTAACTCTGTCATGTAACCTCCAATCAATGTAACCTAACCATTTGTGGGCATGAGGGAGAACTAGCTCTCTTTAAGCTGTAATACTTAGATAATGAGGAGAAACCTATTATCACAGTCATAATGACAACTGATGTCGCTTGGCCACACATGGATATTGGGTATACCTCATAGCACACATGCTCTTCAACATTAAACAGATGAAAACTGGGACATGTGTGGCCAAGTGACATTAGAGTGTTGTCATGACAGCAAAAGGTGTAGATGAGGAAAAACACAACAACTAAGAGACACTGCAGCAGTTTGCTTTTACCTGAGCCTACTGGGGAGGAAAAGATTCCACACCTCCTTTCTTCTCTCACCACTAAGTAGAAACTACTTTTGCACTCAGTTTGCAGCAACTGAAGTTTGCTGGAGTCAAAAGGGGAAAGTAGGAAGAAGAGTTGAAAAGAGGGGGCAGCAGAAGATTAATCAGTACTTTCCCTGTCCAATCAGGACAGTTGCAGGACATGCCCATTCTTGCTCATAGCAGTAGACAGTCTTCAACAAGAACCTTGTGGTACTGATCAGGCTGTGTTGGAGACCACTCCGCTGAACCCCAGTTCAGGTTCCCTAAGTATCTGGATACACTGCTGAATCAAACTGATTTAATCCCAATTCCTTTCTTTTCATGATATCTTGGGAAATAGAGTTCAAAGGAACATACTACAACTCTCTTGAAGAGAATTCTAAGTACATCACCAAATTATTACACCCAAGGAACCTCAGAATATTGCCATTATTAACGTGGTTAGAAACAACTTTGTAGTGGATAAACCCTCCCAATTCCTCTCTGTCCTTTCTACAACATCTTGTTTTATTGGTATGTTTCATTGTTATGTTATGTTTCCCTCTCTTGCTCCCTTCTCCATGCTTTCTCATAAAAACACTCACAATCACAGCCAATCTCTAGGTTTTGCTGATTATCTCTTCCACACACAGTTGATTTTGAAGCTCAGTTCCACTCACTGCAGTGGCACTTCCACCCACCTGCTAGTAAGAATGAAACCTAAAATACCCATCAGATGGGCTTAGTCGGTGACATGTATCACATATAGATGTGCTTCCTTGCATAGAGGTGCTTCCTTGCAAGCTGCAGCATGGATGCCTATGGATTTTTTAAGACAGGGCTGCAAAAATCACTCATAAAACAAGTACAGAAAAACTGCTGTGAAAACTGCAACAGAACTCAAAGCACATTTTGCTCCAGAAGGGGAAATTCTTCTGCATGCTCACAAACCGAAATAAAAAGTAAGAAGTAGTTTTTGGCATGAGCAGGACTAAGGGAAACCTTCTTACTTCATAACGCAGGTACAGACTACTGTGTCCAATTGGTATCTTTTCCTGAATTGGTATTTAGAAAGCCTTAGTTCAAACCCACTCCCAGATATGAAACTGTCTTTATTAACTACACAACTAACTGCTAAATGGCACCAACATTTTTGTGAAAGTGGACCACCTAGGTGGGCAATCAACTGCAAAGGAAATGTACACTGCTGGATATTTTCAATACAAAGCACACCTGTTACACATAACATTATGCATTTAATATGTGAATATATATATTTTTGGTATAATTCTGATCAAGATTCTTCCCAAGCTCAAGCTTTTAACAATGTTCCTTTATAACTACAGAAGCATTAACTTCATCCTCTCTTTCTGGCTGCAGTTCTTTTAAGCAACAAAAATCTATGGAGTGGACATTCCTTCAGAGCAGGTTTTAGGTGCATGGGTGTTGCAGAAAGGAAGAAGGACACTGTTTCTGAGATCCAACAGAGGTATACCATTGGATCATAGTCTCTCTTCCCAAGCCCAAGCCTTTAACTGGGTTTCTTTACAACTATACAAGCATTAACTTCTAATTGTACAAACTATTAGGGAACTTGGGTTCATAGGAAATGACCAAGAGATATTGCTATGTCTCTCAAATTTGCTTTGATTTAAGATGACCCTATGATTGACAAAGTTCCAGAATGTCTTGATATTAAAAGTCCTACTCAACTCTTCCAAATTCAGGGCCAAGGACTTCCTTAATTGAATCTATCTTCCTGTAAAGTGGTCTTCCTTTTTTCCTACTGCCTTCAACTTTTCCCAGCATTGTAGATCAGAATGAAAAGGAAGAATTCATTGCTGCATCATTTTTAGAACTCAGATACAAAAAAAGAGAAACGCTTTCTTCCTGGAACACAGAATAACTCTCCCAATAATAAATTTTCTATTTCTGGTGTAATGTGAACAAGCCCAGACCCTGAGACATGAAAAACATAAAACCTGATGCAAGTGATACAATGGCCCTTTTCGCATGGGCTTTCTGTCACGCGAGAGCCCAGTGAGCCTCGCGGGAGTGGGAGCGTCGCTCTGCACGACGCACTCCCACTTCCGCCACGCTCACGGGGCTGCAGCGGCATGATCGCGGGTTTTTTGATTTTCGCCTCAAAGCGAAAATCACCCGCGCTCGCGCAACGCTCCCGGCGCCCACGTGCACTTACCTCCTGTGCGGAGCATCGGGGAGGCGGCCGGGTCGCGCTTCGGGTCGCGCTTCCTTCCCTCCACCCCTGTGGAAGGAAGGGGTGGGGCGCTAGCGCGACGGACGCGACAGCCTCCTGCTTCGCGCGGGGGGGCAGACGTGACAACCTCCTGCTTCGCACGGGGGGGGCGGACGCGACAGCCTCCTGCTTTGTGTGGGGGGGCGGACGCGACAGCCTCCTGCTTCGCGTGGGGGGGCGGACACGACAGCCTCCTGCTTCGCACGGGGGAGGGCGGCTCGTGCGAGAAGCCTTCTCTGGGAGGCTGCCGCTTCCCCCTCCTTCCTTTGCCTGCGGAAGGAAGGAGGGGAAGCGGCAGCCTCCTGGAGAAGGCTTCCCGCGCGAGCCGCCCTCCCGCTCGCGTGAGAAGCCTCAATGCGAAAAGGGCCAATGATTGAAAAGTGGCATGTAAAGCACACTAGTTTTTTTATAATATCATTTTATTAAAGTTTCACAATTAAAACAACCATTTATTATTGCTATTTCACATGAATTATTTCTTGAATCTTCCAAACTGATCTAGACTTCATTTCCAAAATCTCTTAACATTGTTATATCATTGTACTGCATTTTTCAGCCATTTTACACATTAGTACATAGCATTTCCATTACCATATTCCTGCTTCATGATATCTGCCATAATCATCACAATGAAATTTTTCCACATATTACCATGAATTATAGACTTCTATCAAAGGTCACCCAGCAATCACCTACAATTTGCCATTCTTTCTGAATTTCATCATCTGATTTCCCTTTCAGTCTTTGAGAGACTATGTCAGCGTTTTTATTTTCAATCAAGGTGCCCCACCATTGTTCTATTGTAGGTATTTGCTGTGTTTTCCATACCTTAGCATATTCAATACGTGCAGTTGTTATCATATATAATAATATTCTCCAATATTTCTTTATATTCACACCGTCTACTAAATCTGTCATATTTAACAAATACAATTCAGGAATCATAGGTGAAAAGAAGTTTTTAAAAAACACGCCACGCCACCAGTTCCAGTCGCTTCGGAGAGGATTGAGGTGTGGAACTACAAAAAGTAGTCCACCCCAATCCACTCCACGGTGCAGACGACCTCCGTCGGAGATCGCTCTGCACCATTTTAATACCCCGGTGCAGAAAGGGCCAATGTTTTCTTTCCCCCTTTTTGTATTTGCCCCACCTTTCCCTGCCAGCACCACTGATATTGTTTCACTTTCCATTCTTTTATACTGAAAACCCGTGGCAACTTAAAGAATTGAATTTGTCATTTTTCTTCAGAAGTAAAACAGAATTTCTTTTCTCGAGGAACTAACTACATATAACCTAAAACACTTATTTGATAAGTGGGTGTTTGATCCTTGCCGCTCTTTGGAAACAGATTGAGTGAAGAGGAGAGATTACTGAAGAGTACACAGAATTTTTCACTCTTTTTTCCATTGATCTTCAGTAGAGTCTGGAGTACGAGAGGGGAACTCCCCAGCCAAGAAGTTCCCAGCTCTGCTTATCTGCCAATACCTCATTGGCTTTGTCAATCAGAGGTGTGGCAAAGGCATATGTAAGCAGGGAAAGGGAAAAGCTTACATATTACATACGCTCTAACTTTCCTGATTTGGCAGCTGCAACTATAATTAGTCTTCTGTCCTCTCTCTTTTTCAGCTGCTTTTAAATGCCACAGTTTCTTTCTTCTCCTCCCCATTTCCCCTTCCTCCACAGCAAATTTCAGTTGCTGCTGACTGAGTTCAAAGTGCACAAGCTTGCATTCAACTTGGTACAGTTGCCCTCTTGACCATCCTGGTGGTTTTTTTTGGGGGGAGGGGGTGTTTTTTGTTTTGTTTGTTTCTTGTCACACATGATCCAGCTTTCATCCATGAACAGATGGAGGATATGCTACTGGTCCTCTCTCTTGCTCACCCTGTCTGGACACTGCAGTTGTGGTGGGGAGCTCCTAGGTACCAAAAGCTGCCAAATAACAAAGCAGGAAGGGTCACCTTAACCTGCTTACTCACTTGTCACCCCTTTTGGGCAGTACAGCAGAGAAAGAGCAGCTACTCCATTCTCTTATTTGCCCCTTTATCTCCTTTTAAGAATGGAGTGGTGGAGAATGGGCTCCACTACCAGTCTTTGGAAAGCTAATTTCTAGAACTAGTTGGCTACCCATTTCATTGCAATTAATTCCAGTTGGCTTGGCTGGCCTACCCTCTGCAATCTTCAACAGGCAAAGACATCTCACCCCACTGCCCACCCCACCTCATGTTTTATTTTGTTTTGCTTTGTTTTTAGTTTAAACAGTCTTGTAATGAATAAAGGCATCCAGGAAGCCTTTTTATGGGGGAGGGGGGCTCTATTATTAACTTTGTCTTTGTTATGCTTTTGAATGATTTTATACTTTTTTTATAAATTAAAGATTTCAATGAGAGTTTTTAAAAAACTGAGTTTTAATTTTATTTTCAGGCTTTCAGCTGATCTTGGGCCATTTCCACACAGGGGTAAAACTCCGCGTTGAGACGATCGGAGACGGAGGTCGTTCACACCGCGGGGCGATCTAGTGCGGTTGGGAAAGGTGAGGCTCCACACCTCCAACCGCTGTAGTGCAGCCGCAAGGGTGGCGCTGCGAGTTTTTTAAAAACCACCTTCCCAGGTGGTTTTTATGAAACTCACCCGCACTAATCCGCGGCTGCTCCCTGTGTGAATCTGCAGAGACGCGTTAGTACATCTCTGCAGATCTGCCCAGGGGCGGGCTTCCGGCTGGCGCGCTGCCCTGATTGGCGGAGTGCCGCTGGAAGCTGCCAGCTGCCATTTTGGGTGCCGCGGAATGCTGCGGACGCCGCCGAAATTCGGCGGCGTGTGGAGCAGCGGAGCCGCGCTCCCCGCAGGGACGGAGCAGGGACGGAGCAAAACGCACACAGGTAATTTCCGCCCCTGTGTGCGCCGCCCCGTTTCGGCTCCCCCACGTGTGAAAAGGGCCTTGCTTTTATTTTGGAGGACCACCTTGGGCCCTATGCTTGGAGAAAGGTGGCACCCACTAGATGACCTTGGTGCATCACACACACAGTTCCAGAGAAAAACCTACGATAGGTTTGCCTTAGGGTCACCATAAGTCAGAAATGAGGTACACCTTTGAATAACATTTCTTGTCTTATGTAATTTATTATAATACAGGTTTTTTTTTATCATAGTATGTGTTGAGGGGCATTTTGTAATCTGTGGTCAAACACAAATGGGCCTTTTTACAAAATGGTGAATCAGGATCCAAATCTGATCCATTAGTAAATGCACACCCCTAGTGCCACATCAGAAATATACAAAAAATGCAGAACAGGCATTTTTAAGTTACAAAGGACCCCAATAGCATGCTGGTCTTTTTTTTAATCAGAATAATCTATTACTGATGTTAAATATATGCGTGAAAAAGAGAACCAGACACTGGAAGGCAGATGCAGTAGCTGGACAGTTCTGCTTTCTTATTTTCCTTTTTTTCCCCCCAACAATTGCTACCAGATGGGAAAAAAGGAAAAAAGGAAGAGATTGATAGCTTATGTGTATTATGTGGTTTCTTCTGGTTAACAACGCAGGTAAGAGGTTTTCTCTCAAGTGTGTAAATGATGTTAGTTGTGATAGCACATGTTTTTTCACAGTTCCTAATCTCACATTTGAGCATAATTTCTTTTATGACTGGTCACAAGTAGATAAACAAGGGCTTAAGCTGCAAGTCTGTTGGCTGAGGAGTTACTGAATAAATCCCACCATAGTTGGAAATACACATTCCCCTTAGACCCAAGTAACATGAAATATATATTTGAAAAAGGATGCTTAAAATAAATAATTTTACTTGGAAGGAAAGGGAGCTGTTTGACGATGACTGCTAATCATTCCTTACCTGTGTGAATGGCAACAGGTTCAGGATTCAGCATGGCTACAACACGTTTCCAGAAGCTACTGCTTCCCATTATCTGTCACAGAAATGCAAAATTGATTACAAATTTGAGTGTCTGACCAAGGATCTGGGACAACAGGGCTTGACTCACCCCATGGCTATCGAAACCCACTGAGTCACCTTGGGAAGTCACAAACTCAGAGAAAGGCAATCTCAAAGCACCTCCGAAGAAATTTTTACCAAGAAAATCCTATGATAGAGTCAACATATGTCAGAAATTTCTGACATATAGTAGCCCTAAGGCAAATCTATCATGGAGGTCTTGGCAGAATTTGTTCAGAGGGAGTTTCCTTTGCCTTCCTCTGAACCTGAGAGACTGTGAGTTCCCCAAGATGAAGCAATGGGTTTCTATGCCCAAGAGGGGATTTGAATCCTAATCTTTAGAGACATAGGTCCTTTCCACACCGGCCTATTAAAACGGTGCAGAGCAACCTCTGATGAAGGCCTTCTGCACCGTGGAGTGGACTGGGGTGAACTACTTTTCATAGTTTTGCACCTCAGTCGGCTCTGGAGCAACCGGAACTGATCACACAGCATGCTTTTTAAAAACCTCTTTTAAGAGGTTTTTAAAAAGCATGGAGCACGCGACCCCATGTCACTCCGTAACCACGCTCCGATGCAGATTTGCAGGCGTGCACTAGTGCATGCCTGCAGATCTGCCGGGGGCGGGCTTTAGGCTGGCAAGCTTCTCCGGTTGGTGGAGAGCCTCCACCAACCAGAAGTCACCATTTTGGATGCCGGAGCAGTGCGGAGCGATGAACTCGCACTGCTCCTCGTCCTGACAGACTTGCCCTGACGCTGAAGAAGTCCGGTGAGTCCTGTTTTTGCACGGTTCCTTTCCCACATGTGGAAGGGGCCATAGTCCAGTGCTCAAAACACTATATCACTGGCTCTTGATTTGAAGGCGCACAACAACAAACATCTAATAAATAAATGAAGGAGGCACAAAGGTGTATAACCACAATATATAACACAAACACAAGAAGGTGCAGTAAAATTGTGATACAATAAATGAGAAAAGAAGAATGTGCAGTTTTTTAAAAAGCAGAGAAACTTCACAAGTAGGAAGTGGAGACACATGTGCGCGCACACATACCACCACCATCAGCAACACCACAACACTCTAATCCCAGAAGCACAGAAGTAAAGAAAGAACAGCTATGAAGCTGAAGTGCTGCTTCAGGAAAAAAAGACACCAAGCACATACTAAAAGAAATCCTCGTTTAATCCTAAATACTGCCTCTGGCAAGACATTCAACATGCAACATATTATTTTTTTCTTACTATGGTTGCTTGTTTCCCTTCACTGCTGTGGCTCAGTGCTGCTTCTACAATCCCTCACAAGTTTCTAAACAAAGCTGCACTCTTAAAAGGAGAAGAAACAAAAGTGAAAGTGAACAATATTAACATACTCTTTCTCAGAAATCACATACTTTACCTATAACTATGGACTGAAGATCCTGTTTCCTCCTCTGCTTGCTCACCCAGGGCCCGCCCTACCATTAGAGAGAGTGATGCAGCAGCAGTCCCTTGAAACCCCCTTCTCTCTCATCCTCATCCTCTGTCCTCTTGGTCTCTTTCCTTTAGTTGTGGGGGTACACTCTCATGTCCCATCACCAATAAGGAATGAAAAACCAAACAGTATTCTGCACATGGAAGGGGGAGAGGTGCCATCTCATCCTTTCACTCAGGCAAGAATATGTTTCAGACCAGCCCTGCCTTCTCCTCCATCCACTCCAAGCTCTCCTGCTACCTCATTTTGTGGCAGGCTGACTACTCTTTGCAGCTGGTTGACTACTCCTTATCACATAAAATGCCAACTCAGAATATCTACTTTATTGTGCCTCATGGTTACATGCACTAAATATACAAAATTATCCAATTTAATCTCTAAAATGTGTAACCAAGTGGGAAGGAGCCAAGGGGAAAAGGCCAGACAAGAGGACACACTCAGGCCATTTCCGCACTAGCCTGTTATAGCGCGATGATTCCACTTTCAACATCCTCTGGAATCCTGGGGTTTGCAGTTTCGGGAGGGGCGCCTGACCCCTCATGAAACTGCAAACCCCAGGATTCCAGAGGATGTTGCAAGTGGAATCATCACGCTATAACAGGCTAGTGCGGAAATGGCCTCAGCCAGAAGACCCACGGCACGACTGGAGAATGATTCCTACATCCCAAATCCAATTACCAGTTCTGGATGAAAATCCATCTGGTCAGTTTCTGTATGTTGCAGAGGGGAGGGAGCCACCTTGCCATTTCCCCAAGCAGAAAAAAATATCTTGGACTCCCCTCCCTCCAATCTTGAGATCCACCTCACTCTTTATCCATTTGCTGGTGCTTTATTTTTGTTTTAGATTGTACGCCAGTGACAGAGATTGGTGCACACAACTTCTGTTTTATACCTTGAAGGGCTTAAGAGAACCAGCACTGCGTAGTAGTTTGAACATTAAACTACAACCCTGGAGAGAAGAGTTCAGTTCCTTGCTCAGCCATGGAAGCCAACTGCATGACCTTGGGCACATCACACACACTTAGCCCCAGAAAACCCTGTGATAGATTCACCACATGGTTACCATAAGTTGGAAACAACTTCAAAGCACACAATGCTGGTCATTGAAATAAACATATTTTAAAAAAGAAGAAGGTGGCACACAACAACTAGAACTACATGCCTTCTGCAACCCTTTTCACAGGGATACAATCACAGTCATGGTAGCCATGTTTGTCATCTGCTGCTGGAGTTGACCATCTAATTCTGCTAGTATTTATTTGGCTATAAATGGGGACTTTCCTTTCTTAGAATTCTTGCCGTGCAGAAAATGTGGGAAGATACATTGGCTGTTATCATACTGGGAAGGGTAGGGAAGTCTCCCCTTGTGCTGTATACTGAATAGAGATCATCTCCAGCCTATCATTAAGTAAGGAAATCTAACTGAGCTGCAGGCAAGGCACTGTGTGAATATTGGCCATTTTCACTCTGCACTGTTATAGTGCTATTATCCCACTTTCAACATCCTGTGGAAATCTCTGGTTTGTAGTTTAAGGAGGGGCATTTAGAATTCTCAGCCAGAGAGCTTTTTGGCCTCAGTAAACTACAAACCCCAAATTCCACAGGATGTTAAGTGGAATAATAGCACAAGAATTTTTTTAATGTTTATGAGCGTTATAGCATTTGACCCTTATAATATTATATTCTCCCTCAAGAACAGTCCCAAATGGAGCTTCGCTGGACAGGAGGAATGGTGGTGATCCATCACCCAGGTCATCTGGGGGACCTCAATTCTCTTTCATTCTCTGTTTTGAGATAACCTGGGAGTGGGGAAATAAAACTTCATCATCTGATAAGGAGACACTGAAAAGGTTTTGGACTGCGGCTTCCATTATCCCTTGCAATTGGGTATGGTAGATGGGGCTGATGGGAGCTGAAGTACATAGGGATTTCCCAAATCCCCCGGAATCCCTCTTGCCCACCTGCCTGCCCTCCCCCCATAGTTCAGCCACCTACACACTGCAGCTTGCAAAAGCCCCTTTCCAAGATATAACAAGAAGGGGCTGATGAAAGCTGCAGCGCATAGGAACTTCCAGCCCCCCCCCAAGTTACCCCTCACACCCCTGCCTGCCCTCCCCACCCATAGTTCGGCTGCCTATGTGCTACAACTCTCAAAAGCTTATACCCAAGATACAATAAGGAGGGAGTGATGGGAGCTGCAGTACATATGAATTTCCAAATTCCCCCAGGATCTCCCTCGCACCCCTGCCTGCCCTACCTGCCCATAGTTCAGCCACCTACACAGTGCAGCTCCCCAAAGCCTCTTCCCAAGTCACAATAAGAAGGGGCTAATGGGAGCTGCAGTACATAGGAACTTCCAAAAAAACCTGGATCCCCCTTGACCCCTGCCCTCCCCATCTATAGTTCATAGAATCATAGAATCATAGAGTTGGAAGAGACCACACAGGCCATCGAGTCCAACCCCCTGCCATGCAGGAACACATATCAAAACATTTCTAACAGATGGCATCCAGCCTCTGCTTAAAAACCTCCTAAGAAGGAGACTCTACCACACTCTGAGGCAGCATATTCCACTGCCAGACAGCTCTGACCATCAGGAAGTTCTTCCTGAGGTTCAAGTGGAATCTCCTTTCCTGCAGCTTGAATCCATCACTCCTTGTCCTAGTCTCTGGAGCAGTAGAGAACAAGCCTGCTCCCTCCTCAACATGACATTCCTTCAAATATTTAAACATGGCTATCATGTCCCCTCTTAACCTTCTCTTCTGCAGACTAAACATACCCAGCTCTCTAAGGCGTTCTTCATAGGGCATGGCTTCCAGACCCTTCACCATTTTGGTCACCCTCCTCTGAACACATTCCAGCTTGTCGATATCCTTCTTGAATTGAGGTGCCCAGAACTGGACACAGTATTCCAAATGAGGCCTAACCAATGCAGAATAGAGTGGTACCATTACCTCCCTCGATCTAGACACCATACTCCTATTGATGCAACCAAGAATCATGTTGGCTTTCTTGGCTGCCTCATCACACTGCTGACTCATGTTCAGCTTATGATCTACCAAGACTCCTAGATCCCTTTCACACGTACTGCTATCCAGCCACACAACCCCCATCTTATATTTGTGCATTCCATTTTTTTCTGCCTAGGTGCAGGACCTTACATTTGTCTCTGTTGAAATTCATTTTGTTAGCTTTGGCCCACCTCTCTAATCTGTCAAGGTCATTTTGAATTTTGATTTACATTATATCTCATATATGCAACAATTAAAGAGAATGTTTACAACGTGCTTAGATATTATTTGAAATAGCATTACAACTATTAAATACCTGGCTCTGACACATTTCCACCACGTGTGGAAATTTGTTCCCTTTTCTTTACTACATCTCCAGCATTTTATGCTAATCTTTGTGGCATAAGATGCCATCTAAAGAACTTTTTATAATAATTTCCTTTTAAGATGGAACAACTAATAAATTAGAGATTCGCCTTTCAAGTTTTCTCCCATTCTTCTAACTGAAATGTATGGCCTATGCTTTGGGCCTATTTGTTCATATTATTTTTTCATAATCTCAAAATCTGTGAGATGTTCTTCTATTTCTTCCATTTTTATATCCATTTTCAGTCTTTCATTCAGCTGTCTATGTAGAAGTCGGTGACATGCTATACTTCTTTTAGTAAATCTATTGATTTCATCTTGCCTTTCTTCCCCCATTTTTTAATATGCTTTTGTAAGTTAGCCATCTTTCACAATTAGTTTTTTATATTTCTGGAAAGCCTCATGCAGTAAGACCTACATGGAGATTTTAAAATAGACATATTAAAATATATTTTTGTCTTAAGCAATTTTCCATGGTCCTTCCTTACATTATGATTATTACTAAGACTATTAAGGATTTATGCAGTTGGAGTCTGGAGCTGACTTACTGCCATTCTTTTGCCTTTTTGGCATCTGTTATTTGGTCCTGGAATTCTGGTCCATTGAGGCCCACAGTAGGATATATATATATAATTAGGTTTAACTAAACTTTCTTATTTTTGCCTGTCTATACGTTTAAACTTTCCTCTGGTTCTCTGTATACAATACTCTTTTCCACTTTCCTATTGTGAAGAAACTGATCCCCCTGTTAGGTTGTACATATTTGCCCCTAGAAAGATTCAGTGATCTAGCACTTTATTTTTTGGCTGTTGCTACTGTTTAAACATTTCTGGACTTGGCTATGTTACAGAGGACACAGGTCCTGCTTCCGGGTTCCTTAGACTCTAAAGACTGTCTTAGAGAATCAGAGAGTCTTATCAGTTGTAGGGGACCACAAGGACTATCTAATTCTCTCCCCATTCCCCCTGTCATGCAGAAATAGATTACTGCAGCACTCCTGAAAGGTGTCCATCCAACCTCTGTTTGAAGACCTTCACAGAAAAAGCATTCACCATCCTCTAAGGCAATTTATTCTAATGGCAAACCACTCTTAACAATTAAAATGTTCTTCCTCATGTTTAGGTAAAATCTTTTTTCTTACAATTTGAACTCATCTTACAGCAGCCAGGAAAGTATTTGCTACATATTGGGGAGTAACTGCCCTGGTGGCGCAGTGGTTAAATGCCAGTACTGCAAGCCACAAGATTGTGAGTTCGATCCTGCCAGGCTCCAACGTTGACTCAGCCTTCCATCCTTTCGCAGGTCGGTAAAATGAGTACCCAGCTTGTTGGGGGCATGTATAGAAATGTTTCAAAATACTTGCTATTTGTAAGTTGTTTGCTGCCTTGATCCATATGGAGAGGCGGGATACAAATAAATAAATAAATAAATAAATATAAATTCCAACAGTAGAAAAGTGGGTGGAGAAATCAACAGACATAGCTGAAATGGACAAACTTATGTGCATTCTAGACGGTAAGCCGAATAGCAAATTCTATAGAGATTGGGCACCACTTAAAGATTTCTTGCATACAAAGCATGAGATTGATAATGCATGGATTTAATTGTTAATTAATTTATACTTAAATTATCTGGTGACCTTTTCATTAGAAGGAATCCCAAGGGGTCTGACGCCTTGGAAATGATTTATATTGGAAGTGGTCTATAGCAAATGGAGATTTTTACAGCCACTGCCTATTTAAATTTGCAATATTGTATTCTGTCTCTTAGTTTCTAGAAAGATGCAAAAACCTGTATGCATTTCTTATGTGTGTGTGTGTGTGTGTGTGTGTGTGTGTGTTCTAAGCCTAAATGGCATAGTTAGGTTAAAGAGATTGAGGTGACAATTATGGAATAATATTTATACTTACACTATGCTACACTTATATTTAGTTTTCTCCCTTTCTGTATTCAGAAGAGGTGTGAATTAAGATTTTTTAAAGTGTTAACTGTACATTCATCAGGTGGGGAAACCTCTTTTTTTTTTAAATACAATTTTTTTATGTATATGTGTATGCCAATTTATAGGTGTATATGTAGTTACACTCTCTTCTTTGTTTTTGTACCTGTATCTTTGTGTTTTTGTACAATTGTTTATTTTTCTTTCGTATGTTATCTTTTTTTCTTTCCATTATATTCTTAATTAATATATTCAAAAAAAATAATTTGAATCCATCAGTTTGTGTTCTAGTTTCTGGAGCAGGAGAAACCAAGCTGGTTCCATCTTCTACATGAATCCATTCAAATATTTAGATAGTTATTACGTCATCTTTCAGTCTTCTTTTCTCTAAGTTAAATATATTCAGCTCCCTAAGTTGTTCCTAAGTCAAACAGAAGCATAAGCTCCATTCTCTGTAAAAAACAAGGCCAGGAACAGATTGTGGCATAGACCATGAAAAACTAAAAGCAAAATGTAGAGTATAGCTAAAGAAGAACACTAAGCCAAACATCATGACAAAACACAACCTGAAGAAATTCCCACAGATTTTAAAGATAATTTGAAAAACAGATTTGAACTATTAAGCCTAATTGACTTGAAGCCAGAAGAACTCTGGACTGAAGCCAGGGACATTGTCAGGGATGAATGCAAAAAGAAGCTGTCTGTAGTCAAAAAGAAGGAGAAGCCTCATTGGATGACAGATAAACTCTTCAAGCAGTTAAGGGCAGAGGAGAAGAAAAAGTAAAAGGTGACAGAAATAGAGTCAGAAGCCTCAATGACTTGTGTGCAAGGATAAGGAGAAATAACTATAATAATGAAAGCAGAGAAATAGATGACAACATAAAAGAAAGAACAAGAGACCTCTTCTGCAAGCTCTGAGAAATGAAACGGAAATTTAACCCATGAGTGAGGATGCTCTAGCAGAGGAATACATTATGTGACCATGTAGAAATAAAAAGAGGACGGGAACAATACACAGGAAAACTACATAAAAGAGAGGAAAGTTTGACAGATTCATTCAAGGAAGAACCATTTGAGGACAAATCACCCATTTTAGAATTTGAAGTTAACGCCGCACTCAGAGAACTTGGGAGAAATAGATCACCAGGAACAGATGCCATAACAATAGAGCTGTTTCAAGCTACAAAATTAGAATCTATTCCGTTTTTAACTAAAACCTGTCAACAAAAATGAAAAACAAAAAAAAAATGACACACAGATTAGAAATATTTAATATAAGTCCTCCCTCCACATTCACGGGTTTGATGTTCACAAATATGATTATTTGTGTGCCACATCCATGACTCCCTCCCCGCTTCTCTTCCTCTCATTCCCTTGCCTTTTTCATGGGCACAGAGAATGCCAGAATTGGCTCTTCCCCCCTCCCAAAAGGACATTTGGGGACATCTCCCTCCCCCTCCACTCTCTTCCCAAATACTCCCTTTTTACCTCCTTCTCCCCTGCCTGCTCCAACCACTAGGCCTCCTGTCTCTCTAGGAAGTAGAGTTCTCATACCTTGGGAGGACTGAATGGAGAAATACCACCTGATTTATCCTCCATGGGACCCTACCCCACCTACAGCAGGACCCCATGCAAAGCTGGTTGGAAGGCAATAAAATCAAGATAGAATTTCCACTCAAGATGGGTTTTTTTCCTCCCTCCACGTTTAGATGTCTCTCATCTCCAGGCACACACCCATCCACTTTGGCTTTGTTTCACTTCTAGCATGTGGGAGGAATTGCTCACGCTCTCTTTCTTGCCAAGCTTGATTTGGTTCAGGCAGAGGGACAGTGCTTGGCCAGTATGCCCAGTGTGCAAACTGGGAACACACATGAACACTTTTTGTGAAAGGAGAGAGGAGCCCAGCACCACTGTCCCTTAGCCAAGCAACCCCCTTTTTCTGCTCTAGGAACTTCAAAGCAGGGGGGTCTTTCTCCTCCCCCTCCTCCATCTCCAGCACTCCTCAATCCCACAAAAGCAGAACAGCTCTTCCCATTGGGAGGCACCATCCCCTGGCCTCCACAGAATGGGTTTACCGCTGCATGCCCATCCCTCAGGTGTTATGCCCTGCCTTGGAGACTGTGGCAGCGAGAAGGAGGATTCTGATTCCAAGGCAGAAGCTTCCCCACGGGCTGAAGTGTCCCCCAGAAACTGGTCTAGAGGGAGTTAATACACAACAACAACAAGGATCTGAACCAGGGAAACAAATAGAGGAAGACATAGCTGACACACCTACCTTGCAGCAGAGACACCATGAAAGGAAGGGCTTGTGTCGCTCGGCCTATTTAAATAGTAAATGAGCCATGATGAGGGAACACTTCTGGTGGCAGCAGCCATAGATAAACCAGGGCTCCAGCTGGCCTTCCCTCTCAGGGTCAGCAACTGGTCTCCTTGGCCCTGAAATCTGTGCTTTTGGATCTGGTTGCCTTGGAACTCTGCCTATTTGGACTATGGTTTGGATTTGGCCCCTCAGATTTGTTTGCTCTTGGCTGCCTTTCTATTTGGACATTCTCCAGCCATTTCTGCACTGCGCCGTTATAGTGCTATTATTCCACTTTCAACATTCTGTGGAATCCTGGGGTTTGCAGTTTAGGGAGGGGCATTTGGACTTGTCAGCCAGCGAGCTCTTTGGTCTCAGTAAACTACAAACCCCAGAATTCCACAGGATGTTGAAAGTGGAATAATAGCACTATAACAGTGTAGTGCAGAAATGAAGTCTGACTCTCACCTTGTGTGTAGGAGCTGCGCTGTTTGTGAGTAACTGTCTACATTGCCAGACGTGACACCATCCAACCTGGAAGGCAGTTTTCCAGGGAGGAACATGAGGGGAAAAGCAGGCTTGGCCAGCTAGAGATGCCTCCTCCTCAGAGAGCAAAGGTAGAAGGTATGCAGAAAGAGGTGAAAAAATTCCTCCCCCTAGCCTTCAGAGGGTTACAAGAATTAAGTTTATCCTCCTAAAGAAACAGGAAGTGTTGAAAAGTTCAGATGGAGAAGAAGGACTTCATTGGAGTAATGTAGATGGAACATTCCATCTGGAGCTTCTTTGCCAAGAAGAGAAGACTAACAATAAGAGCAGGCAGGAGAAAAAAAAAGTAAAGGGGGAACACATGACAGTCCAGATGTGCTTTTTGGAGCAGGAACAGATAGGGGAGAAGGACACAAGGCCTTTCCCTTCCCTTATCATGGTAAGGGGGCTAATTCATGCAATTGCCCCCCCCGGAGAAGAAGAGCCCCCTTCTCTCCCCCTCCCCCTATAATTCAGAGGCTCACCCAGTCTGATAAAATGTTCTCCTGCCCCCTCCTCCTCCTCCTCAACCTACTCCAGCAGGGTCTCCTTTTCCCTGCATTTTCAGGAAAGCTGTACTATCTCCAGGAGGGCCACAAGGGGAGGGGTGAAGAGGTGAGACCTTTCATATGAGACAGAGTGGCAAGGTAGCATGGCCTAACAAGAAGAGCTCCCCTATTATTTGCAGGATGGTGGTGGACTAGAAACAAACAAGGTCACACCATCCTACAGCAGTGACCACCTTCCTGCAGCAGAGAAGAGATGTGTTTGCCTCTGGTGAGTTTAGGAGGCAAGTGGAGAGTTGAAGGGGTGGGAGTGGGGGATAGAACTGGCCAGGCTTCCTTTGGGCTGCTGAAGAGCAAGTCCAGAGGCAGAGAATGTATTGGAAGATGATTGATATGCTTTTGTGAGGGTTTGGGGCACAGTGTTATCACGGTTATGATATGTCTGGTGAGAGCACTAGATATCCTTTCGATATCAAATAATTTGGCCTTAACTTGACCTTTCTCTGCCACCCTACTCCACGTGTTTTCAGAGGTCCACCGGACAAGCACATATTGGGTGCGGCCGTTAATGGTTGTACACTCCAAAACTTCATTCAGGAAGGCAACTTAAGCCTCTCCGATGCTTTAGGGAAAAACCTTCTTGCAAACCGGCTTTACTCGGTGTATATCTTTACAAAGCCGCACGGCCAAGAGCTAAGCCATTCCTTTATATCGAGCCATCAGCATACTGGCCATACTATTGTCATCCAGCGCTAAGCTCATCATGCAAACCTGACCTTTTCCAACTCCTTTGTCCAGCTCCAAATTTCCTTTGTTCTCACCAAGCATAGCATAGCCTGTAGGTATACTCCACCCTATAAAAAGTCCCCACTTTTGGGACTACCTCAGAACACTTTGGACTTCCATCCTGCCTTGCTGCCGGTTTGTCCAGTGAACTCCCCTCAACGAACCGTGCTGAGCTTCCATCCCTGCAACCTCGTCTTTCTCTCCAGGACTACGAGACCAGGTGTCGTATTACCCACTCCCCAAATCTCTCCATCTCTATTTCTCAGTTAGTTAGTGTATGTCATGTCTTTCATGTTTCTTGTCTTCAATAAAATATTGTTTGTTACTTTAAAACCTTGTCTAGCCACTCTCTGACCTGATGCTGTATACATAGGGTTAAAGATCCTAGTGAAGTTACCCTGCCTCTCGTTAGCTTAAGAGAGTGCTCGAGCTTAATTTCCCCATCTTGTGTTGTTATTTGGTTATTTGGGCGCCCCTCCCAGGACCCCCAACATAGAGGGTAACAACAGAACTCTTGTGAAAGTGGAATAACAAAGAAACACACACACACACACACACACACACACACTCCCCATCCCGTCCCATCCCCTTCCATTTTGCCTCAGCAAGAAGGAAGACACATGAGTCAGGACAAAAGGCAAGAGAATGAAAGGAGAGCCCTGGAAAAGAATTGGAGGGGGGAGTTATTCGTGGTTTTTCCATTTTCATGGTGGTTCTGTACCCCAAACCCTCACGAAAGTGGAAAGGCCACCATACGTTCCAATCCTCAACAAAGGGGACACAAGAGATTACAATAACTACAGGACCACTGCATTCATTTCCTGTGCAAACCATGTAATGTTCAAAAGTCTACAGCAAGACCTCTACCATATATGGAGTAAGAAATGCCATATGTCCAAACTGGGTTCAGGAAAGGAAGAGGCACTAGGAAACATATTGCAAACATATGTTGGACCACACCAAAGAATTCCAAAAGAAAATCAGCTTGTGCTTCACTGATTATAGGATTGTTGTTGTTCTCATGATTGTTAGGATCATGAGAAACTATGAATGGTTCTTAAAGAAATGGGTATACTGCAATATTGGATTGTCCAGATGCATAACCTGCATGAGGGACAAGAGATTAGTTAGCACAGAATACAAAGAAAGGGAATCATTTCCAATTGTCAAGTGGGTCAGGGAAAGCTGCATTCTATTACCCTATCTGCATAACATGTATGATGAACATACCATGTGTAAAGCAGGATTACACTAGGAGGAAGGAAACATGAAAACTGAATTAAAAAAACATCAACAATTTAAGATACACAAATGATACCATACTACTGGCAGAAAACACAGACCTGAAATGATTACTGAAGAAAGTCAAGGCAGAAAATACAAAAGTAGATTTACAGTTGAACATTAAGAAAAGGGTGGGGGGATAAGTGACCACAGGTGATTAACATAACCTTAAAGGAGGTGATGAAGAAATAATAGTTCAAGATTTTCCATACCTTGGCTCAGCCATTAATCAGAATGGAGACTGCATCAAGAAATCAGAAAAAAAACTAGGAATTGGACGGGCAGCTATGAAAGAACTAGACAAGATGTCCAGGCCATCATATTTCCAATTTCTATGTAAGGTTGTGAAAGCTGGACAGTGAAAGAAACAGATAGGAAGAAAATCAACTCATTTTGATGTCTATGGAGAAGATTTCTACAGATACCCTGGACCACTAAAAAGAGAAATGAATGGGTCCTAGAGCAGTCAAGCCTGAACCTTCCCTAAACATCAAAATGACTAAACTGATACTTTTATACTTTTGCCATATCTTGAGCAGACATGACTCACCATCTTTTCTCAACTCAGAAAAGACAATAATCATTGGAAAGGTGGAAAGCAGAAGGAAAAGCAGAAGACTATATCACAGAGAGGAGATGGACTCAATCAAGGAAGACATGTCCCTGAATCTGCAAGACCTGAGCAGGGCAGTTGATGATACAGTGACTTTCAGGTTTCTCATCCATAGGGTCAACTTAAGTCGAAGTCAACTTGACGACGGCTATCATCAAGTCATTCCTCATAAAGCATAGTTTCCATACCTATTATGATCTTGGTGGCCCTTCTCTGGACTCATTCCAATTTGGCAATATTCTTCATGAACTATGGTGCCCAGAACTGGACACAGTATTCCAGGTGAGGTTGCATCAAACCAGGATAGATTGGCACTAATACTGTTGATGAAGCCAAGAACTGAATTTGTTTGGCTGCTGCATAACACTATAGGATCTCTTCAACTATGCTGAGATGGACATAAGGTATACCAGAAATTAGTCTTGTGTGGTGACCCTGGCATTTTTGTTTTGGACCTTTGGCCCTACAGCCCATCCCTTCACAGACTTGACAATTACCATTAGATGGTACCACACATTTGTTCACAGTTAATTACAATTACAATTTATAATAGTTTCATAGCCTCAGGTTCATAACTTCAAATCAACCTACCTAGATGTCCAGTCAACCTTCCTCCATGGTTTCTCCATCATTTCATCAGCATCTGAGGAAAAATATTTTTTAAAAGAAAGAAAGTGTAAAATCAGCTGATCTCTATTCAGAGAATCTTATCTCTTTATTTCAACTCACATTCTACTTGATATACTTCACATTCTAAAAGGACCCAGTCATTTCCATGTAGCTCTTCTGCTTAGAATACATAGGCCCTTTGCACATGATCATGGCGTCCTCGCATGGGAGCAGGATTGCAATGATGCTTCCGCATGACGTTGTCATGGTCCTGCCCTTCTCACATTGCTAGCCATCGTGATCGTGGGCTCTCATTGACAGAGAAACTCCATTAATGACCCCCAATCATGCAAGCCTTCTGTTGCAGCCGGCCACGCAGAAGGGCGAGAAGTGTGATCTATGTGCTTCCTCCTCTACTGCAGCATGGGAAGGAGGCCAGCTGCAGCCCAGAAGGATGGAGTGTGTCCCTCACCCTCTCTTCTGCAGGCAGCTGGTCGAATGTGGAGGGCAAGTTTGGGGACACACTCTCATCCCAGCAGAGGCAGTGCCAGGATTGTGATGGGATGATGCAGGAGAGTGTTGTCATGCATTAAAGGCAATAGATGCCAGCCTTGCCATTTGTGGCTACTGTAGCAACATTTTGGGAAAGGAATAAGGGATATCAGAGATCCAGCTCCAAAGTAAGGACCATATCTACTATTATTATATAGAGCCTGATTGGCATGTTTGACTTGGATATTTAGTGGGCAAAGCTCTTCCTCTTTCCTTTTCAATCTAAAAAGAAAAGCATCTTCATCAATTACATATGCTCCATAGGAAGTGTAACTCTGCACAGTAAAGCCTCCAAAACATAATCACTTGAATTATATGCCACAACTACAATTAGGCCCAATCAGTTGCGGATGCTACAAAATGTGCTCACACTGTACTCATGAACACTTCCCTTGTACAGAAGCCTTGTGTTTTCTTATTGCCCATGACACCAAATTAGGAGGGATAGCTAATACCCCAGAGGACAGGACCAGAATTCAAAATGACCTTGATAGATTTTAACAGGGATTTTAAGAGAATTTTAAGAGGGAGAAATTTAGGGTACTACACTTAGGAAGAAAGAATGAAATGCACAGACATATGATGGGTGATGCCTGGCTTGAAAACAGTAGGGGTGAAAGGGATCAAAGAGTCTTAGTGGACCACAAGTCAACAGTCAACCACAGGAGTCAACAGTGTGATGCAACAGCTGAAAAAGTTAATGCGATTCTGGGCTACATCAATAGGAGTATAGTATCAAGGGAAGTAATAATACCACTCTATTCTGCTTTGGTTAGACCTCACCTGGAATATTGTGTCCAGTTCTGGGCACCACAATTCAAAAAGGATATTGACAAGATGGAACGTATCCAAAGGAGGGTGACCAAAATGATGTAGGTTCTGGAATCCATGCCCTATGAGAAATGGCTTAGCAAGCTAGCTATGTTTAGCCTGATGAAAAGAAGGTTAAAAGGTGACATAATAGTCATGTTTAAATATTTGAAGGGATGTTATGTTGAAGATGGAGCAAGACTGTTTTCTAGTGCTCCAGAGACTAGGACCCAGAGCAATGGATTCAAACTACAGAAAAAGAGATTTCACCTAAACATCAGGAAGAATTTTCTGACAGTAAGAGCCACTGGGCAGTGGAATATGCCACCTCGGAGTTTGATGGAGTCACCTTCTTTGGCGATTTTTAAACAGAGGCTGGATGGCCATTTGTTTGGGATGCTTTGGGGTTCCTGCATGGCAGGGGACTGGACTCGATGTCCCTTGTGGTCTCTTCTAACTCTATAAGTCTGTGTTTGCTTCCTAATAAATGTAGCAGTCCCTTCTTCTCCTCTTTGGTCAATCAGGATTTAATATCAGCCATTCTTAATCTAAAAAAAGCAAGAAGAGACAACAGCAACACCTGTATTATACATGTATGGTTTACAGGACCCTCCAGATGTTAGTGGAGTGGAATATCTTCTGGGGTAACCCACACATCCAATAGGGAGGCAGGACTGGAGTTACAGTCCAACTACATTTGGAGGACCAATGTTTCTTGCCCCAAATTTAGATGATGAACAGTACAATTCAGAAGCAAGCCCTACTAATCAATTGGACTTACTCCCAGCTAACTGTCTACAAGAATGCAGCCTTAACCTCTTTATTTATAATGATCACTGAAAAGTCCATCATTCAAAGATAGTCAGGTTTATACTTGGGCTCACATTACCTGGAGAGCTTCTCCTTATATGTGCCTACCCAAAGCCTGAGATCCACTGGAAGGGCTCTCTTCAATATCCCACCAGAGGGAGTGTACATCCCACTAGAGGACATTGGAGAGGGACTTCTCAGCTGTGGCACCCTACCTGGACAATGTCCTCCTCTTAGAGACCCTAATGGCCACAGCATACATGTCCTTCCGGTGTTAATCAGGACATGCATTTTCATGAAAACCTTTGGAGCTTTGCTTATTTGTGAGCATGTATATGGCTTTAACTCTTTTCATTTTTTAAGGCTCTTTTAAGTTGTTTGAATTGTTAATAAGTTTTATCTTGCTTTACTTTCAGCAGTTTTCAAATTCTTTTGTTTATATTGTTTGATCTGTTTGCTGCTGCCCGATCTTATGATAAGGAGAGGAGGAATTAAAATATTTTAGTAAATAATAAATCTGTGCTTTATACCTGCTCACTGCTGTTAGATTGCTATGCTATATAATGTTATATAATAGAGTTAAAATTCTACATATACATAAAAAGTTTGAAAAAAGTATGGGTCATGGCTCTTAACAGCAAACTTAATTGACTACGTTCATGTGAAAGAAAAATGTGATTCTCTAAAAATGTTTTTACAGAAGAAAAGTGGGGAAAGTTTACTTTAGAGTAAAAAAGGTAAAGTATTAGGCAGTATGCTATATATATGCAGGTGTATTTTAGCCCACATATGCAGCCCAAGCCAACATATGTTTATTTGGAAGTGACATGGCAAAATTAAATGTGTCTTTACCCTTACCAAGCATTGAATGACTGGTAATTTTGTGACAGGAAGGGGTGGATTTTAATCATCCATTCCTTCCTGTGGTGTGAGTCGGTGTGGTGGTGTGGATGTTTTGACAAGGATTCTCGTGTTCCATGATTTACAATACTACCTGAGCCATGGAAACCCACTGGGTAATCGTGGGCAAGTCATGCTCTCTCAGCCTTAGAGGAATGTGTTACCCTGTTTACTGGGGGTCCCGGGAAGGACACCTATATGCGCTCTCAATTAACTAAGTTTGGGGAAATTAGCTAAAGCACAAGTTAGCAATGCGAGAGGCAGGGCAACGCAGCAGAATCTTTTACCCAATGTCTATGGGGTCAGGCCAAGCCAAGGAAATTATAAGAATCATTGAAATCACCAAATTATAAGAATCATTGAAATCTTTATTAAATACAGACACACAGTGTATGCAACACACTCACACAGATAACTATAGAAAATAAAGGTTAGAGTGGTATAGAGGGGTTTTCGAGAGGGATTGTTGAATTGGGTGATATGACACCTGTCCTGAAGCCTGGAGAGTTCTGAAGATTGAGTTCGTTGGTATGGAGTCTCAGTATGTGGGACTGAGGGGACAGCTCACCAAATAAAGTGGCAGCAAGGCTGGATGGAAGTCCAGAGCAATCCGAGGAAAGTCTTGGAATCAGGGGTTTTTATAGTGAGAAATGTAACTGCAGCCTATTCCGTACTTGGGGAAAACAATGAGTTTCGGGCACGAGACAAAGTTTTGGAAAGGTCAGAATTTAGCATGATTGAGTTAGGTCCAAATTGACAAAGAGGTAGATGGTATGCAAATGCTCAGTGCTTGGCAGTTGAGTATTCAGCTTGCCAAGTTACCTGCTCAGGGCAGGGAGTTCTTTTGTAAACAGCGTGCATACATAATGAGGGTGTTTGCAGAGATCTCCTAAAGCGGTGATCTGACTATTTCTGGCCTGCCTGTATTGTCTTGGGATATTGCAGCATTTGCCACCCAACCCACGAAATAACGAGACCACAGACAGAGCTTGGGTTGAACTAGGGCAATTTATTAATATGCCTATTTAACAGGGGTTGAACTTCAACTCAAATTTCAACTTGAACATGAACTTGATTTAAAGACCTGAGGGGAAAAAACGGGGGGGGGTATACAGCATCCTCGGACTAGGGTCAAGATGCCGCTCCCGACCATCTCCCCTAGCCCGTTGGGCGAAGTACCGGGCCCCAAAGCCAATCGCTGAAGTTGCATGATGGCTTTTGGCCAGCCCTTGTCTGGAAGGCAAGCCCCGAGTACCACCCCCAGCTGCACAGCAAGTGGGGTGATCCCAGGGCCCTCCCCAAGGATATGATTTATCCTACACCCCACAAGGGGGGGTGCCATAGGTACACGCCGAACCTAAAGCCCCCCCTTCCGGCCATGGACAAGGGCAAGCGTCTGCTTAGTCCTTTTCCCCCAGCCCGTCAGAATCAAGTCCAACCCCTTTTGAAGGTCCTGTAGAAAAATCCGATTGCCCTCCGGTGATAAATGTATTCCGTCACGCCAATATAGCTCTGGTTTGTTAAAGACAATGTTATCGTGAGGAATGTAAGTACCCAAGCCCTGTCTCAAAGCGCGGCGAATCTCCCTATTCGCCAACTGCCGTGCTCTTTCTATACGGCGGGGATCAGCACCCCCACCCCATGTCCTTCGCTGTATCAATGCGGACCATGCCATTCGAGTGTGAGGCCACGCCTCCTGAATGAGCCGCATGTCATGAATGGCCTGTATCACCAAGGCCTTTCCCTTCAGCAAACCAAGGTCATTACCGCCCAGGTGTATGACCAGCACATTCGGGGGAGGATCACCGCACTCCCTAAACAACAAAGGTAGCACGCCATGCCACCGCAAACCTCTCTTTCCAGACCAGCATATGGAAGCCCGCTGACCCATTCCTAGGTTAGGGCCCATTGGATCATTGCGAGCCTGCCGCTCGGCCCAAAAGATGAAGCTGTGGCCGCAGATTAACACTCGCTTCCTTACCGCCGCAGCGGGCCGATCTGGAAAGAAATCAAAATGTTAATGCGTGTCGATTGGCCTGACATAGCGTCGGAACGCCGAGGACTTCCACCTGCCAATCCTCTTAATATCATCAGTTTTCATCCCCGAGAGTGCCGCTGTAGAGGCTGCACCAATACGAAAGGAGTGCGTGCCAAACTTAACTCCATGCAAACCCAACCTTAACAGGGTCTTTTTAGTTACTGTCCAAAATTGATATCTGGTGAGAGGGGTTGTGTCCACATGACAAAAGAGGGGGCCCGCGTGTGTTCCCCTGTGGCCCGTATAGTCTCTGAGCGCCTTCACAGGACATATTGCGGCATCATTGGATTCCCTCAAGGTCACCCCAGTGCCCCTCCTGGCCTGGTCTGTCTTAGAACTCCTCAGGATCAAAGTGACGTGTCGTTCTCCCCATGAAAGGTCCCGGAATTCAAGGGCCCTGCCCGACCTGTCAGTTCTACTTTGCACGACCAATTCGCTCACTCGGAACGCTCCAAAAAAGGCAATGAGAGCCGCAGCATGGAACAAAAGCGCTTCATACGGCGAAGCGCACACGCCATTCCATATCCCGCCCAGGCCCCTAAGGATGTCTGGGGAAAGCGGCTGCCGGCCGTCACGGACTGTTCCTAACTGTCTGACGCAACCCTCAATGAACTTGCGAATTCTAAAATCGCCAGTGTAGTCTGCCAAGCCCCGAGCCTTAGACCAAAAGGCCAGGGCCGACATTTTTGACCTAACATAGTGAGGGGAGAGACCTGCATGTTTAAGGGAGACACAAAACCGTAACAAGTGGTCTACTGGGATAGGCCAGGTTTCCCGCAGCCCGTTGGCCTTCCGGAAACTAGCGAATTCGCTAGCCGCTCTACTATAGCTCTTACGGGTGCTGGGCGCGATAGACATACCTATCATTGCTGTTACCTCCCTCCTCCAAGGGTCCACAGTTCCGTGGGCATCGGCTCTGGTTGAAGCGCAGCGTTGGGAGCCAGTTCCCTGAAGCAGTCCATCTGCATGTGGGAAAGAGAGTCAGCCAAGGGACTGTCCACACCCGCCACATGCACAGCCTTAAAAAGAATGTTAAAGCGTAAGCATTGCAGGGTGAACGCCCACACTAATCTCATGACCCGCTGTGACTTCGAGGAAAGTTTATTGATAACCCTAACTGTGGCCTGGTTATCGCACCAGAAATGAACTGCGTTGTTAGCTAGGTCATGTGGCCAGAGGTGAACAGCCACCAATATCGGGAAAAATTCCAAAAATGTGAGATCCGACGTGATCCCCTCGTCCCCCCAATACTGAGGCCATCTCTGAGCACACCACTTACCTCTGAAGTAGACGCCAAAACCTATGGAACTCGCTGCATCAGAAGATACTTGAAGGGCGTCTTTTACCCTGAGCTCATCCAACCAAAATGAAATACCATTGAAATCCATAAAAAATGCTTGCCAGACTTCAAGATCCATCTTCATCTCCCTAGTAATCCTAATGCGATGGTGAGGCTTGGTGACGCCTTTGGTGGCATCACAAAGTCGCCTAAGAAAAGCCCTGCCTGGCGCTATAACCCTGCAAGCAAAATTAAGATGCCCCAGGATCTCCTGAAATTCCTTCAGGGTCGCCTTACGTCTGCTCAAAAAGGACGCCACCCTTAACCGAAGGTCTTGAACCTTAGCTAACGGTAATTTACTCATCTGATTGACGGTATCCATTTCAATCCCTAGGAACGTGAGCCTTTGTGCAGGGCCTTCCGTTTTTTCGTGTGCCAGCGGCACTCCCAGGTCTTCCATCAATGTTGTGAACTCTGACAGTAAAAAGGAGCATTGGCCCGACCCCCACGTCCCACAAACAAAAAATCATCCAGATAATGAACTACCCCTTTCATGCCTGATTTCTTCTTGACAGCCCATTCCAAGAAGGTGCTGAAAGACTCGAAAGCAGAACACGAGACTGAACATCCCATTGGGAGAGATCTGTCTAAGTAATATTTACCCTCAAAGGCAAAGCCCAGGAGCTCAAAATTGGATGGGTGAACAGGCAAAAGGCGAAAGGCTGACTTAATGTCTGCCTTTGCCATCTCAGCTTCTACACCTTGCCTGCATACAACCCTCACTGCCGTATCAAAGGAGGTGTACCTTACCGAGCATAGCTCCTCTGGGATGGCGTCATTAAGAGATTCTCCCTTGGGATATGATAAATGGTGTATAAGCCTAAACTTGCCCTGTGCCTTTTTAGGAACTATGCCCAGCGGAGAAATCCTGACATTAGGTGTGGGAGGATGGTCAAAGGGGCCCAATACTCGGCCTTCAGCTACCTCCTTACCTATCTTTAGTCGTACTATGTCTTCATTACCTATAACGGACTTAAGATTCTTAGCCATGTAAAACTTGCGGGGTACCGAACTGGGAATTCTAAAACCTACTGTAAAACCGTTACTCAAATATTGTGCCGCCGCCCAGTCCGGATAAAGCCGAAGCCATGCCAGTAGCCACTCCAGCTTAATTGGACTGGGCCCCTTTTTGAAAAGGCTGTTGATTCCCTGGCGCACGCTTACCTGCGCCCTCTTTGGAGGCAGGCCCCCCAGTTCTACCCTTGTTACAGTTGCGGGCCGAATGTGGGCCCCAGCAGATACCACAAAGGTGTTTGTATCTGCACGGACGTCGCGCACAGGACCCCTGTGTGCCAAATTCCCAACAGATCTGTACTGGATGTTGTTCCTGGGTACCTTGGGCGCGCGAAGGACCCCAGTCTTATTAAACTGCACCAGGTGGCCTGAGTGGGCCCGTTCCCCGAAGACGGGGCGGCCCGGCCCCATAGACTGCATCCACATTTCCATGTCGATGCGGTCCCATCGCAAGCTTGTTTCCGTGACCGCTCTCATCCTAAACCTCTCATCATAATAAAGCCAGCCCATCCCCGAATACTCCGCCTGGGCCCTCATTATTGTATTTAGATATGCCACTAGGTCATGACCCCGTGACGGCTGGGCCTTAATGACTACATCCATGTAAATCAAGTATCCTGCCAGCCAATTAGACCAGTTCCTATCGACCCGTCTCTTCTTCAGCTTCTCTTTCTCGCCTGCATCCAAGTCTTCCTTCTCTTTTTTGTCTAATTCCCTATATAGGAGGGAAAAGACATCTATATATTCTCCCTTCTGTATTTTCTCGATGGTGGCCGTGGTGAGGTGATCTCCCAAACCCCTATCCTGCCCCCCGGCCTGCTGTGTGGCCGCCCTCTCCTTATTGGGGTCTCCTTGCCCACATCTCCCCTGTGGGAGATTCCCTGACATTCCTTGCAAGCTCTACCTGTCCCAGCCGCTTGTGTGGGGGAGGCTACCTGTTTTTCAGGGGGGCAGGTGGAAGAGGAAGCCAGCAGTTCAGGGGGGAAGCTGGCAGGGCCCAAACCATGTCTGCTGGCGGTGTGTTCACTACCCATGGCCCTACTACACCTGCTGTGCTATGTTCCTGCTCGGCGTCTCCACCCGCAGTCTGTCCTACCGCCTCCATCTCCTCTGCGGGCCCTGTCGCCGAACAGCCAGGTTGTGCCGTAGAAGTTCGGTCGTTCTCCCTCTCACTCATCCGCTTTTCAATGGCATCTAGACGGGCTAAAAGGCGGTCAAAATCATGAGATTTCAGAGTAACTGTTTCAGCCCTCTCCATGTTACCTTGGTCCCCTTCCTGACCCTCACTCCCCATAGCATCCAGCTCATGCGCTGGGACTGCCCTTGACCGTGTTTCCATTACAGATTTGGCTGTCTTTTGCTTCTTGGCAGGGGAAGCCCCTTTACCTAAGGCCGTCCCCTTTGCAGGTGCAGGGTTCTTGCCTGTATAACAGCCTCTAGAGGCCGCTGCACGCCTCCTGGAAGCCATGCTGCAACAACTACCAGTCACAAGGTTCTGCCAATTACTCTCTCTCCTGCTAAAGCCCTGCAATTGGAGGGGGGGCTGGCTATTACGGGTTGATAGACACAATGTAGGCCTCAGGGCCTTATGTACCAGACGCAGGCCAGGTGCAACCGTAACTTACTGGGCCCAGGTGTAGGCCACCACCCTGCTCCCAGTGGGCCCTGGTCCTGCTCCCTGCCCCAGGTGGGCCCTAACTCAGCCTGCCACTGCTGTTAGTATGCCCTGTGAGTAGGCCCGAACCCAGCCTTGGCCCCTGCTGTTAGTAGGCCCTGTAAGTAGACTCGAACCCAGCCTCAGCCACTGCTGTTAGTAGGCCCCGTAAGTAGGCCCGAACCCAGCCTCAGCCACTGCTGTTGGTAGGCCCTGTAAGTAGGCCCGAACCCAGCCTCAGCCGCCGCTGTTGGTAGGCCCTGTAAGTAGGCTCGAACCCAGCCTCAGCCACTGCTGTTAGTAGGCCCCGTAAGTAGGCCCGAACCCAGCCTCAGCCACTGCTGTTAGTAGGCCCTGTAAGTAGGCCTGAACCCAGCCTCGGCCACTGCTATTAGTAGGCCCTGTAAATAGGCCCGAATCCCAGCCTCAGCCACTGCTATTAGTAGGCCCTGTAAATAGGCCCTAACTCAGCCTCAGCCGCTGCTGGTAGTAGGCCCTGTAAGTAGGCCCGAACCCAGCCCCAGCCACTGTTGTTGGTGGGCCCTGTAAGTAGGCCCGAATCCCAGCCTCAGCCACTGTAAGGTGGCTGAGGCCCTACCCGAGCGGCCGCGGATGCTACCGCCGTTTCCTCCGCTCCTCCTGGCTGTAGAAGGCCCGGCCAGGCCTTGAGGAACTGGCCTGCGCCTCCGGACGGGCCGCCGCTGCTGCGGAGGTTAAAACGCTCCACCGCCGCCGCCGCCAGGGGCCGAACGCTCTAATGCAGCCACCGCCGAAGCCGCCGCCGCCGCCGCAAGTAACGCTCCGCCGCCAAGGCCACCGCCACCACCGAAGAACGGGTGCTCCGCCACCGCCGCCGCCGCCACCGAGATCAGGAGGCAAAGGAGGAAGGACGCACAGGCCTCTAAAGCCACGTGGCGCTGCCGCTCGGAAAAGCGGCCTCCTCCTTTGCCCGGATCTGCAAGAATGGCCGCTGGGGAGGCGGCACAGGGCCAAAACTCCTGCGCCCGCCCCTCCTTGTCCTCAGCGACCAATCACATGTGGCCACGCTTCGAGGGAGGGCGGCAAAGGCCGTCCCCCCGCCATCGCGAGCTAGGCGGCGGGGAACGAATTGATGGCTGAACCTAGTTCTGTGCTCGTCCAGGGGCCTCACAAACACGTGGAGAGGGGTGGTGGAAGAGAGCCAAATTATTGATAACAAAATGATATCTTTATGCTATCTCCAAGGAGGCCTAACCTGCAGTAACAAATGCAAAGGCAAACCCCTTCTAAAGAAATCCTCTTGAGAAAACACTATGATAGCTTCTTCCTAGGGGTGCTGTAAGTCAGAAAAAACTTGAAAACACATAGTAACAACGCCACCTCAAATCTTGAGGAAAATCTTTCCTCTGAATATGCTTGCTTGCATTGAGATGAAATCCCCCATTGATGCCAATGTTATTAATTCTGCCTCTCCCTGCTTCGAAAAAAGAAAAAGAAAACCTCAGTGCATTACCACAGCAGGTTAGGAAGATTTAGGGGGCAAGATCCATTCAATATTAAGTTTAGTTATTACTCTTTAAAGATCAAAGGGAGGTGAGGTAAGATGGTGCCAGGGGCAGAAGTATTGCCTGAGTCTCTGCAGCTTACATGATTTATTTCTCTTTTTTAGCCCAACTGTTTTTAGCCTAACATTTTTTATTGTTTTATTGTTTTCTTACTTTCTTTACTGTCTATCACATGCCCAGTTTGCTGTTTTATACCACTGCTGCATCATTGAATTCTTTTGTTTTATCTGCAAACACAAATCTCTTCAGGACTTTAAGCAGGCGTTTCAAGGCTGCAAGTTGTTGTTTCTTAATAGGGGAACTAATTTAGAAGTAAATTCTGAGCACTTTGTAGTTCCTTATGTGTGAATATTCCCCTAGACTGCTTATTTCTGTTCCATCAATCTGACTTCTCCATTTACTAATACTATTGCTGTTTGATTTTTACAAATCTGATTAATCCAATTTACCATTTTCTCTCCCATATTTATTTTCTTCAAAGTTTCACTCAGAAATGACCAATTTACGTTGTCAAATGCTTCTTCTGCATCGATGAAAATCAGACCTAACTTTTTTTCATTATGTAATACTCTAATACATTTATAATCACTCTCTTTTTATCTTTTATTGATCTTCCTGGGAGAAAGCCATTTTGGTCCTCATATATCCATCCATTTAACACCTTTTTTAATCATTCTGCTAAAATCCTAGTGAAGATTTTATAATCCATGTTTAATAACAATATTGGTCTATAATTTTTAGCCTCTAAATGATCTTTGTTCTCCTTCAGTCTTGAGCTGATTATTGCTTCTCCCCAAGAAGTTGGTCTTTACCTGCATCTAATCCATTCATTATCTTTTGCAAGGGCCCTACCAGTTAATCTTGGAAAGTTTTATAATAAACTGCCGTAAAACTGTCAGGACCCAGTGCTTTACCATTTTTAAGCTTTGGGATTGTGTTTAAAATTTCCATTTTTGCTATTGGTTTGTTTAACTCTATTTTTTGTTCCTCACTTATTTACACTATTATTGTCTTCTCTAAATATTTTTTAATATTCTCTAATAGATGTTTTGTATCTTCTTCAAATAATTTCTTAAAGTAGTTGTAAAATACTCCTTTAATTTTATTTTGTTGCTGATGTATCATTTACCTCTCTCTAATTTCTAAGATTAATCTCTTCTCTTTTTCTTTCTTTAATCTGTAAGCTAATCATTTACCTATTCTATTTGTGTATTCAAAATGTTTTTGTTTTATGAACTTTTTTTCAATTTCCATAATGGCTTGGATTGTTAATTGTATTTGTAAGATCTTAATTTCATTCTTTATTTTTGTATTGCCTGGTTCTTTTTTCAATCTTTTTTCTTTCTCATTGAGCTCTTCCATGATTTTTTTGTCAATTTTCACTGTTTTTTTTCTATATACTTCTTGTTGCATGAAGTATATCTTCCACCTGAAGCTTAAGGTCTAACATAAAGGCTAGCTGCTGTCCCAGCAGTGGGAAGATGTCCTATTAAAAGACATGTGAGAAGGCTGACATGCCTCATCTGGGGAATGTCTGAATGAAGGCACAAATGGCAACAGCATAAATGTTCTTCTGGTGCCAGGTCAAGACACGTTTTTGTTTTTAGCTTTTAAATTAAAGTCTTTGAAGCTTTATTTGTTTGTAGTGAGTTTCAGGTCATAGTGCATGATAACTACCAATCCAGAAGAGCAGCGAAAAAGGAGGTGTGCCTTAGAGGTGTGTCTAAGGACAGTACACAATCAGAAATTGGAGCAGCAGAGTGGTGACCACTAACCAGTGTACTGTGAGTTGACTGGCCAAAACTTGGAGTTTAAATAAACAGCAGAGTTCACAGAGTGGACAATGAGGTTCAGAATGGGCTAATGGTTCTAGCGTTAAATGACAAAGGACTAAAGGTAGTTGTGATAGCTCTGTAATGGTTGGACAGATATAGGGATAATAGGTGAGTTTGCAGGTTGGTGGGAAAAGAATTTAAGACAATTAACCATCTTGTGAGAAGCTCCCAGGCACGATTATCTTCCTGGTGGTTTCCTATGACCTGGCTGTGCCTTGAAGGTCTCTTCTAACATAGTTTTCACAATGTACGTGTTCAGCCAACTTCTTCCTCTTAGCCAGCAAACCTGGGCTTCCAGATGAATGATTCGTACCACCTTGGACACATGTAGGCATGTTACTCTATCAGCTCCCTGATTCTCATGCTCTGGGCTACCGTCATATGTTCAAGTTTAAACAATCTCACTTTCGATCCTTCACTTCACCCACTTCCCTGTCCCTGTGCAATGAGAACAGTTGGAGGACATGCCCATTCTTGCTCATAGCAATAGACAGTCTTATAGGCTCTTATAGTACTGATCAGGCTCCATTAGAGAGTTTTGGACCACTCCGCTGAACCACAGTAAGCATCTGGCTACACTATCGAATCAAACTGATTTAATCGTAAACCTAATTCCTTTCTTTTCAGGATGTCTTGGGAAATGGAATTCAAAGGAGCATACTACAAGTCTCTTGAAGAGAATTATAAGTACATCATCAAATTATTACATCCAACGATCCTCAGACTGTAGCCATGATTAAAGTGGTTGGAAACTAAATTTTGTAGTATGGATAAACCTTCCCAATTCCCCTCTTGTCATTTCTACTACACCTTGTTTTATTGTTATGTTTGTTTTGTAAATCTAAACACATTCTTAAAAGTCAGATGGACCTCTCCCTCTCCCGCTCCCTTCCCCATGCTCATAAAAACATTCACAATCACAAGCCCTGTCTAGGTTTTGATTATCTCTTCCACACACAGTTGATTATAAAGCTAAATTCTACTCACTGCAGTGGCACTTCCTCCTACCTGCTAATAAGAATGCAACCTAAAATACCCATCAGATGGGCTTAGTCGGTGACATGTGTTGCAAATTCCATACATGGGCTTCCTTGCAAGCTACAGCATGGATGCCTATGGATTTTTTAAGATAGGGCTCTATAAATCACTCATAAAACAAGTACAGAAAAACTGTTGTGACAACTGCAACAGAATTGAAAGCACATTTTGCTCCAGGAGGGAAAATTCTTCTCCATGTTCACAAAACTGAAATAAAAAATAAGAAGCAATTTTTGGCATGAGTGAGACTAAGGGAAATCTTCTTACTTCATAAGGCAGGTTCAGACCACTATGTCCAATTAGTATCTTTCTATGAGTTGGTATTTAGAAAGCCTCAGTTCAAACCCACTCCCAGATTTATTAACTGCATAATTACTAACTGCTAAATGGCACCAACATTTTTGTGGAAACCACCTAGGCGGGCAATCAACTGCAAAGGAAAGGTACGCTGCTGGATATGAAGCTGTTTTTATTAACCACTGGCTTATTAACCACTGATGGAACATGGGTGCAATATGTAAATATTTGAATGTAGTCCCATTCGCCAAACAGAAGCCTTTCACAATATGTCATGAGTAAGAGTGCACAGCATATGCACACCCAGGAGGGCTCACTTACCACAACTGTCTTAGTCTTCTTGATATTTGATTATTCAGTATTTACACAGTTCTGATCATCCTTCCACCCACTCACTCCATTTCTGAGTACACAGTAGTTCCTTTCACCAATCAGAATCCTCTCACAGGCTGTTTTTATTAACCACACAACCACTAACTGCTAAATGGCAGCAACATTTTTGTGGAAGTGGACCACCTAGGTGAGCAATCAATCTGCAAAGGAAATGTACACTGCTGCATATTTTCAATACAAAGCACATGTGTTACATGTAGTATTATGCTCTTAATATGTAAATATACATATTTGTGTATAATTTTGGCCAAGATTATTCCCAAGCATGAGCCTTTAACAATGGGCCTTTCTGCACTACACTTTTATAGTGCTACTATTCCACTTTCATCATCCTGTCGAATTGTGGGGTTTGTAGTTTACTGAGGCCGAAGAGCTCTCTGGTTGAGAATTCTAAATGCTCCTTCCCTAAACTGCAAACCCCAGGATTCCACAGGAGGTTGAAAGTGGAATAACAGTGTAGTGAGGAAAGGCCCAATGTTTCCTTATAACTACATATGCATTTACTGCTAATTGTACCAATACTATGATGAAACCTGAGTGCAGAGGAGATTATCAGGACATGTCATGTGCTATTAAATCTATTTTGATTTGTGGTGACCCTCCAAGAGGTCTTGATATTAAAAGTTCTACTCAACTCTTGCAAATTCAGGGCCAATGGCTTTCTTGATTGAGTTTATCTACCTGTAGAGTGGTCTTCCTCTTTTCCCACTGCCTTCAACTTTTTTCAGCATTATAGATCAGAATGAAAAGGGGAAATTCATTGCTGAATCTTTTTACAACTCAAATACAAAAAGAAAGAAAGAAAGAAAGAAAGAAAGAAAGAAAGAAAGAAAGAAAGAAAGAAAGAGGAGAGAGAGACCCCCTTTCCTCCTGAGACACAGAATAATAATCCCAATAATAAATTTTCCATTTCTGGTATAATGTTAACAAGTGCAAAACATGATACACGAAAAGCATAAACAAGACCCAATGCAATCAATACAGTGGTTCAAAACTGGCATGTACAGCATGCTAGTTTTTCGACAATTTAGTGCCAGTTAAGAAACTCAAATCGAAATATGAACAATTTATCTTTTAAGGATTCATTCAGCCTTTGATTGCAGCAATTCAGTCATTCTCAAGCAGAATCAACTTGATTGCTTCTGTTAAAAATCTAAAACAGGGACAGTTGAAGAGACTTCCATAAGCCTGTCAAGAATCAGTATAATAGTCCACGTTGGGGGTCTTCTCCAAAGGGAAATTATCTAGGTAGCTTTCCGCTAAACGCAGCACCTGCCTCACTGCCATCAGGATCAGGATATCAACCTCATCTTTAAGCTCCAGCTCTGAAGAGTAATTTTTAACAGGAACTATTTGACACAAAGGGATGCCAAGTTTTTCTGCTGTTAACTGCATCTACAAGGGAAATAAAAACATAATGGCTATCTGGTAAAATCTCATTTTGTTGCCCAACCATTCATAACAGATGTTAGTCCTGCTATTATTAAGTGTCTGCTGGCCTTGTTATTTTCTGGGAAGTTTCATAACCTTCATGTGTAAACTGTAAATCTTAGAAGCAATTATTTCAGACACAGGCTAGACTTCTAGTATATAAAACATGGTATATAAAACAATATAATATAAAACAAAAGAGAAAGGGTGGCCAGATATCAGTGTAGTTTGTGTGCTGAATTAGGACTCCAGGAGACCAAGGTTCTAATCCTCACTTGGCCATGGAAATGCATCACTTGACTTTGGGCAGATCGCAGTTTCCTAGCCTTAGAGGAACGCAATGGCACACTTCCTCTCAACAAATTTTGGGGGAAAAAAACAAGATAGGCTTTCCTTAAGGTCTCCATAACTTGAAGCCAAGCATCAACAAACTTTCAGATATAAAGCACTGTTTGGAAAAGTTTAATGAACAGGCAGAGCCTGTTTTGTATATTCTTTACTACTCCATAGTTTAATCACACTTCAGCCTCTTCCTTATACTTCACAAACATAATTCTTGTTTCATAAAATGCAGTGTTCAAATTTCTCTTCTATTGCACATTATCTTTCTTGGCACATTTATTGTAAACATATCCTTTTGTACAAGACCTTATATGCTTTTAGAGAGAGGAGTAGTTTGTTTTAAAGGGATTGGGTTTCTCTCTGGGTTTTGTTCAAGAGAAAACTTTTCTGTTCTGCCTACTAGTACTTTCTTTATTTTTAAACTTCATTTTAGTTTGAATGTAACACTTCCAGTGTCTTCAAAGTTTTCAATGCCTTCCCACTGCTGAAGATTAAAAAAGTTGCCACCTCTCCAATTACTCTCCAAAGTAATAAACTGAAAAATGAATTAATGTGAAACATTAACTGTTGCTATGTAATTAACAGTGTTGGTGTTTAGCCACTTAAACAATCACTTCTGAAATCAATATTAATTTTTTATTCAACTAAATATAACAAATTAAATTTTAATGAATTATTTCCAAGCTCTGCATATCTGTTGCTGTTCCTTTCAAGTCATTTCCAACTTAGGGTAACCCTAAGATGACCCTATCATGATTTTTTCTTGTGAAGATTTATTCGGGGGGTTTGCCATTGCCTTTTTCTGAGGCTGAGAGAATGGGACTTCCCCAAGGTCACACAGTGGGTTTCCATGCCCAGGTGTCGATTCAATTCCAGTTCTCTCAGTCCTCAAGTCCTAATCCTACACTCAAATGTCTACACTTCACTGGCTCACTTTGCTTATCTAAAACAAAATGGAGTATGTCCAGGAGTTTGTCTGAGCCAATCAGAAAAATAAGAGCTAAAACAAGAAGCCCAGATTCTTCTTTTAATCAAAGAAATGGTGACTGAGCAGCAGTGTGCACACCTCACTATGGAACACACTCTCTTAAGAACTATTGGCTCTGTGTCCAAATTAAAGACAACAAATAGCACAGATAGTTTAAAAGGAAAAAAAAGATATATCATGTATTTTTGGCCCCTTGAAAAAGCCAGCAAATGAGGTCTTCCAATGTATTCATGCCATATATTTATCTCATATAGCAACTTTTTAGGATATAACTTAGAAAAGCATTCCTTCCGCATAGTAACGAAAACGAATGAAAAGGTTAGCACTCTCAGGGCAAACTTGCCCCCTAAAAGCAATGCCGCTGGTTCAAAATGCTGCCTAGTCGTAGAGTTAATAACAATAATGATTGCCAGCGTTTACCTGTTTCTCAACAGTTTTGCTTCTGTACACATCTGAAACATTTTCTTCAAGAGAAGAGCAAATTTCATCTATTTTAGTAAGTATTACAAGTTGTGGAACACCTAGAGGATGAAAATAAACTGTGAAAAGACAGTTACCAAAACAAGAAAAACAACAACATGGATTTCACAGTCTCTTAAAATCACAGGCATCATACTACTTCTCTGCTTCAACAGTTCCACTCTCTGCTGCTGTTTCAGGCACAATGTAGAGTGCTGGTTATGACCTGCATGACCTTTTTTGATGTATTGTATTAATCCACATCCTCATATAAAATCCTAGGTAAAATTTGATTTTCTTTTTTCTTTACCGTTAGGAGTATTTTGTTGCCATTGTTTTATTAAATTTTGCAAAATAAATATCTGTTTTGTGTATATATTTACAAGTCAACTTTTAATTTCTGTGTACATGGGTATTTTGTAATAAGTGGTCTATATGATTTTATGTATTGAAATCATTTAGTTAAATCATGTCAGAACCAGGCCCTAGTTAAAAGAGAAAAATTCACAATAAAAGGAAGTTCTAGGAAATACTTCAGCCACTGATGAAGACTCATAGTCAAAACACGTTTGGCTGCAGTAAGTGGTGGACTTGAACAGACATCAGTCAACTTCATTCTTCCCTATCAAGTGGTTACCACTGTCTTTGGAAGGACTAGCACATCATTTGAAGGTCCAATTCATCTCCATCAATTGCCTCCAATAAGGCCTTTACATTTCAGGGGACCCACAGGACTTCAGTTCTTTTTATTATATCATTGTATTTTCTATAATATATATTTTATATAATATTTCATTGATTTAATTATTGTATATGATAAATTAGTAAGTTTCCTAAAATACATATACAGTTTTTTAAAAAATATATACATAGTTTAATATTATAACTCCTAACTTCAGTTGCTTTGTTTCTGAAATTTGTTAGGTTTTAGTTCCCTTCACTTTCTTCTACATTTTTAGAGTGCTGGTTATGACCTGTAAAACCCTACCCAGCTCATGTCCAGGCTGACAGAATGTATCTCTCTATATTAAGCTACCAAACTTTGAGATACTCAGAAGAGACCCTTCTTTCAGTCCTACCACCTTCACAGATACAAGAGAAAAGACCGTCTCAATGGCTACCCATATAATCTCTAAGTATCTCTCTAGGAAAGTTAGAACACCCCCTTTCTTGTTATCTGTCTGTTAACAGGCAATGACATGTTTTATTCTAACAGACTTTCAAATCTGAAGGTTTTTAATGAGAGGGCTTTCAAGACGGTGCTGGATTGTTGTAACTTTGCTGGTTTTGTAATGCTTTTTATACTTTTAACTGTATGTTTTAAACTATTAATAGTTTAGTTCCATTTTCATATTGACCCTTTGTACATTTTTAACTATAATGAAATCATTTTAATTTGGAAGCTGGCTTGAATCCCAGTTTTAGGGAAAAGATAGCATATAAATAAAGGTAATATTAATTATAGTAATAGTTGTAATAGTAATGATGATGATAATGATGATGATAACAATAATAACAATCACAATCACAATAGTATTTTAGCAACTATAAAGGAAAACTCTCTGAATTTGAAATAGTTAGTTGTACTAAAACACTGTGCTGTGTCCTAAGGAAAAGAGTCAACAGACAGTAGATACAAACTTAGCTATGGGACATTGTGCTTTTGAGGGAAAAAAATAAGACTTTCTGCCCCTTAACTTGCTTGACAGCAAACAGAGCAAACTCTGTGCAGCAGACCTTACCCTCTAAAGCAAATAAAGGAACTGTTCCTGGGAAGGGTGCCTGTGCTAGAGGAGCCCAACTCTTGCACGTGATGAAGCCTGCAGCCAGTGACCAGGGTGCACCCTAAATTTGAAGAATAGGGACTGACAACAGAAGTGAACCAAATGCAATCTGAAAACTCACATATCCCTTTAAGGTGTGCACCACTGCTTGAAATACAATCCAGTGTCAGGGAGGATACTGTTTATTCCACTATACTACATAATTCTTAAGCATTTTTCCATGAGAAGAAAGTCAACTCCAGGTAGATATTTTACACCATTTTCCAAACCTCTACTTAAGTTCAGCCAATATTCATCTGACAATGAACAGCTGGCACTCTCATATCAATGAGAAGCCATCAGCTTGAAACATACTGCTTATTATACAACATGGATGATTAACTAGTGACTTTCCAAATGTTGCTCAACTGCAACATCATTATCTCTGATCAACTTTAAGAGAACTGAAGTTCAGCAACATCCAGAGGACCACAGGCTCCCATCAAGTGGGAGGGACAGACAGTACTTCAATGTGACAGCATCATTTTACCAAATAGTAGTTTCAGGCTATTCAAAACGTAAATGCAAAAGACTGACCAAACTTGTTAGTTTTTCGTCGAATTTCTTTCAGCTTTTCTACCATCTTTTCAGAAAGGATTTCAACCTTGGATCCATCAATGACAAAAACAACACAATGGATCTGGTCCTTCAAAGATGGACTTTTGACATAACCTGGTGAATTTGGAGCCATAGCAGCTGATGGATTAAACTGAAAATGAGAAAGACAATAACTATAATATGAGAAAATAGTTATGACAGAATCAGGTTCCTAAAAGAAAGAAAGTGCTAGAGAAGTAGCCACCATATAAACATTTTTTTAAAAGGAACAAATGTGTTCTACAGAGATACAAATGTGTTTTACTTGAAATATGAATGTCAAAATGATCTCAGGTTTTCTCACTGGGCAGAGAAAGAGAATCAGTGTTTATGGACAGATGTGGAAAGTATAGGTTTTTTTCTTAATTGAGGTTGAAGTAACTAACATCTTTTGTAAACTTATATATCTAACTAACTGTTCTTAGTTTTCTCTTTAGAAATTTCACAAATCTAAGTTTTATTGCTGTAAGGATTAAGGAAAAGTAAACTATATCCCACAAAAATTAATTGTATCCATAATGTAGTGAAATGTACAATAATTAACCCTGTATATTTTGTCTGTCTGTGTGTTAGCAAAAAGAATAGAGAGGAAGAAGAGGAGGAGGAGGAAGAAGAAGAAGATAAAGTCAAAGTGATCTGATGTTTTCTCATTGGGCAGAGAAAGAGAAAATAATTTAATACACAGGACTCCTATTTCCTTTCTTATTTTCCCAATACTTAATGTTAGACTGTGAGGACTTCTAAGCAGAGACCTCTCCTCTTTACAATACTGCATAAAGAGACCCCATTTTTATAGGGAGGAGAATCTAAATTGGAAATGGACTTTTCCCACTTGGCCTATCTAGTACTGGATAGTGTGACAGCAAGTGATTGCCTTGAAACTTCTCAAAATCAGCTCCCATTGTTGGGACTATTGGCATTCTGCCAAAAGTATCATTTTAAGTGAATGAGGGGTAGTTGCATTGTCATTATTCAATGATCCTTTAAACTGTGTTTAAGGAAAAAAAACAGAGTGGTTGTGAGACAAAGGAAGAAGCACAGAGACTGGTTCAAAATGTTTAACGAAATCAGTATATGTTTTTTGCATATATATTTGACAGAGCAAAAAATAAGGACTGCAACTACAGCTAGAAGTCTAATTTATAGCCTCAAGCAGTAGCAATCAACACTTCAAAGTCCAACTTTGTCCAAGCCACTCAACACAGGAATGTATTCTGTCAGCAGGTTTCCACAAATTTCCTATAATTTTTATCACATTATTGAAAGCCACTGTAGAAGATAAGGTTGCATTGTATAGCATGCCACACAGATCAGCCTTCACACAATTGTATTTTGCTGCCCAACCCACAAAACAAAGAGATCACACATGGTGCTTGGGTTGAACTAGGGCAATTTATTCATGTATGCCTAATTAACATAAAGTTCGTAGTGAACTTGCATTTAAACTTGAGGCTTGAATCTGAACTTGACTTTGAACTTGTAATTTGAGAAGGGAGGGTCGACAGAATGGGTAGGCTAAGACAAGGGTCACCTCCAGACCTCTTCCCCAGTCCCCCCTGGGCAAGGTACCAGGCCCCAAAGCCAACTCATGAAGCTGAGTTAAAACTTCGGCTGACCCTTTTCTGGAAAGCAAGCCCCCAAACAGCAACCTCGTCTCACGGCCCCACAGTAGGGGCCAGCCGTGGGCCCACCCCAAGGATAACATTTATCCTACACCAAAGGGTGCCATAGCTACTAACCAAAACCCTCAGACACCCCCCCATCAGCCATGGAGACCTAATTAATACCTATTTAAGACGCCACTCTGTGAAGCCAATTGCCTGATCCCTTGGCACAGTGTAGGGTAGGCAAAACCACCCCCCAAGGGGAGGAAAAATTCCTACCCGGCCCCAAAGTGACCAGTAATCTTACACTGAAACCATAGGGTGGGAGGGTGGGTTGTCAGCAAACAAAGAGGCTGAGGAAGGTGCGACACAGCCCTAAAAGCGGGCTGCAAACTCCGCCCCTCCTCTTCCCACTGTGCAACCCTCGTTGCATGGTGACTGCATGGTCTCCCCTCGTGGGAGGCCAGCAAAAGCACCTCCGCCACCATGTGTGATCATGTGGGCGAGGGGAGATGACTTTCTGAAGCAATCATGTCAGAGATTTGCATGATATTTGAAATTCATGATACATGAGGATTTTTTTTATTAAAAGTGAGCCTCAGAGGAATAGGTGCTGCTTCCTACCTGATACCTGTCAGGAACATGCCCTTGTAAGAGGTTTGGCACTTCATCCATGTTCAGTCCAGCTCCGAGCTTTTCTTCAAGTCCCATGGTGTCACAGAAGATGATAGGTAGTGGCTTTCCATTGTCTTCATTTCTAACTTGATAGGACCTATACTGTGTTTAAAAAACAGAAAATTAAACAGTATTGAAATACTTTCCTATCCACTTTGTAGTTTTTTAATTTGTAAACAGCAAATATCAAAACTGGTATAAAGAAAGAGCTTTATAACATAAGTATAATATTCCAGAAGCCATAAGAGAAACAGTGTTAATGCAACAAAACCCTGAATTTCAACTCAACTCCAAACATGAATACAATCACCTAAATCCATTTGTTATCACCAACTAGAACAGACTTACTGAATTAATAGGAATTTGTAAGTCATTCATGTAAATCCCATTGATTCAATAAGTATGCTTGGATGGCAACTAGCAATTAGATTTAAGCTCATAATTTCCAAATTTAGCTCACTGATATTAGCACATGTGTGAACATTTTTTGCCGCAGCATGCAACACTTTACACCAATTTACATGACATCTTTTACAGGTATACTGCAGTTAACCAAATTAATGTATTCCACAGCTTTAACAGAAACTTTGATACCAGAGGTAGAAATAACATGGAAAGAACAGAGATATGTTCCTACATCACAAAAAAATAGAACAGCAGTTTCAACAGCCTCCACTTTTCTTGTGATTTCCATTTTTCAATATGCCAGATCTGCTTTCCACTTTGTTTTACTCTTCACACATGCTCAGTAAGGGATTCTGGAGGCAGCTGTTTACTTTGCCTGCCGTACATAAGCATGCATAGCTACAGTATTTTCCTGGTCAAGCTTCGTGGAATTATTTACTGCAGATGTGCTACTGCAACCCAGCACTGAAAAAAATCTGTCTTGTTTCACCTTCCTTCCAATACCAATGCTGCCAAAAAAGCCCCAAACAAAACAAAACCAAAAAACTCTCACACACCCCTTGCACATAGCCAGAAAACAGGAAAAAGGAGGAGGGTTGGGCTGGGCTCCCATAAAAATACTTTGTAAAAAGGAGCTTCTTCATCAGAAGCTTTATTAACCGAGGTATAGCTGTATATCTAGGTGTGGCTGTCCATCTAACTCTGTAAAGATCCTATCATCAGATTTCAGCCTGGGATATCTCCCCAGAAAAATTTGCCACGATTATAATATTTGGCAACATTTACCCAACTACAAATTATAACTTGAAAACATAACCACAAAGCTGCAAGGACAGTACTGTATTTCCACTGATTCACCCCATCCACTAGTTTATTTACTGGAAAGGTCATTGAGGCATGCCTTCCCTTCATGAAATCCATACAGCTTATTTCTTAAGAAGCTGTGTTATTAATTATAAACTCTTCATCAGTTTACCTGGAAGAGACATTTAGGTAAAAGGTTTGTATTTTCTTTGGTTACAGAGTAATCCTAAACTGCGGGAAGGGAAGCAAAATGAAGGATAACCCACCATTTCCACTACCACTGTAAAGTTGCTCTAGTCAGAACAGCATTGCAGGTGAAGGAAGGTGAGTTGTCCTGGACTGGATTTCCAGGAACTGGAGAGAAATAAATTGCCCAGGTCTAGGATTGTATCCAGAGAGATGTGGGATCCACTACAGCAAGTGCCACTCCTGCCACAACTCTAACATGTGAGTTTTGGGTCCTACCAGTGAAGAAAACTCTGTTTTGTTGCTTCCATTGCACAGTGATGCTTGCTTGTCTGAAAAGGTTTTGCTCATAGACCTTCAAGGCAGACACACTAGGAGAAAGGAATATCCATGCCATTCAAAACCCCTCAGATAATGATCTATGATGGTTAGGAATGCATTGCCCACTTGTTCACACCATGTTTTGTTCTGTTTTTAAATGTTTACAGTGACTCCCCCATCTTCTAACAAAAATGTTCTTTTATCTTCTCAGTTAGACCTTGTTTCCTAGACCTGGCAAACCCCACATCAGCCTCAATGAACCATTGCCTTTTAACTTGTCACCTAATTGTACAACTTCATCTTTTCTCTGTCTGGTTAGTATATTAGTATTAAATTTTTCAGATGTGTGTCATGAAAACAGTGTTGGTTATCCATCTAATATCTTCTGCAATAAACACAGTTTTGAAGACTCCTCAATCTCCTTTCAGTTCTGGTATGTAGAAAAAAACCCAAATGATGGATTATGTGTACACAGCTGTGAAGCAGCACTGCAGTCAGAATAAAACAGCTAATTCTAGTAGGGTCACAGAATGAGTCACCAAAGAGTTTTAGACAAAGTGGGAGGCAGGCAAATGCCTATATCAGACG